>OW443340.2:26145000-27345000 GCA_937001555.2 Hypsopygia costalis
CGAGTTGTCGAAGGCCAGTGTTTTCAAGCCGCCCAGAGGCCACTTACTTGGCTTAACGACTGTTATCTAATGCCAATAGCCAGCACCGACGCCTTAACGTGCCCTCTGAAGCACGGTTGTCGAAGCCCAGTGTTTTCAAGGCCCAAAGGCCACTAACTTGGCTTAACGACTGTTATCTAATGCCAATAGCCAGCACCGACGCCTTAACGTGCCCTCTGAAGCACGGTTGTCGAAGCCCAGTGTTTTCAAGGCCCAAAGGCCACTAACTTGGCTTAACGACTGTTATCTAATGTCAATAGCCAGCAACGAAGTTTTCACGTGCCCTCTGAAGCACGAAGAAGCTCGAAATAAGTAAACCCAGCTATAAATAGTATACGGGTCCTGTACATTTTTGCGAAGTAATTTCCTTTTAGTTTGTAAGTTTGTTTTGTAATGTTGATACTGGCGACCGTTGGCACTTGCCGGAAAATTGCCAACATTTTGGTATTAATAAAAATCACTTGATTTTGAAGAGATCTCTATTAGAGATAAACTCGCCTTTGCATACCACTTACGTAAACTGTTGTAACCTTTTTGAAGGTTAAAAGATTACAAATTCTATTATTAATAATTATCATTGATTAATAAATTATTATGACGGAACATGGACGTTGCACCCATGTAGGTACATAAGTTCACATTGCCCCAAATCACAGTATAAGTAATAGTACTACGTACAGTATGGCCTCTCCCTGCCGCTCTCGTGTCGACCTCACCTTCCCTCTGAGACAAATCTGCAACAGTTTGTATGGAGCCGCACGCACACACGCTCATGTACGCTGTCATGTCACGCTGTGTACAGACGTTATTGAAACGACGAGACATTTGTATGAAGTGGACGGGGTGTGCCAAACGTTAACTGATAGATAACGCAAATAGCACCTTTTGTATATTTTCTGTAAGATTATGTACAATAAAGATTACATAAATAACAAAAAAAAGAGTGTGCTTTATTTAGATCACACGACTGAAGTAAAACTTCTTTAGCTCCATCTAAACTTCCGTTCGCCTCACCCGATCACACTTTTCGTAACGCTCTCATCACGCATTGACCAGCTTACTCTCCAAGCCAAACGTGCGTAAAGAAGTTTTACTTCACACAAACTTAATGTACCGAAATCGGAAGTAGGTCATGTTACATTGACATGTGAGACTCGTGCCAAGGCAATGCACAAAAACGACTAACCACATTATGGTGAATAATGCTAAATGGGCAAGCCATTGTCAAACTTTATGTAAGAGTTTAGTAGTTATAAGTGGCTGTTTTACGTAACATCGTCGTTAGAAGCGCATGCTAATGTTGAGATTACAAACTTGGTTGTTGTTGTAGCCAAAAATTGTTACTAAGTTATTTAAAAAATCTGAATGATTTGGTAGCAACAAGGGAGAATTACCAAGCGTTCAGACAATTTTGCAATTCAATCATTGGAATCGATTTTTTAGGTCCATAATGGTGTGAGATACTTAAAATCTGTGGTACACGGCAGTTGAGTTTCACTTGATTAGCCATCTCTTTAGGCTTTTAATGCCTTATTTACCATACTGCTGTCTCTCCACATTGCTAAGAGGGGAAGTCAAATTCCTAAAGCTTCTTACTCCTTCCAATTAAATTCGTTGTGAGTTCCAAGGCAGCCGTAGTTTTACCCCCGGGACTGCAATGGACTTCATTGTTCATTGCTTCTTTTGGTGGTAACCACTGTTAATCCTGGCTAGACATGAGACAGTGATGGGATGTGTTGTGGGCACCCGTCCCGTAATAAAAATAAAAAAATCAACTGAAATTTGAACACCGCATAAGGTAGAAGAGAAGAAATGGGAAAGTTTGAAGGAAATTGAAAAGGCATGTAGGAAGTGGAATAGAAAAAGGATGGATGGATGGACACCACTGGATATATGAAGGATCAAAGAATTTATTACGCTAAGTTTTGAAATAATTTTAGTGCATATCACACATGCACAGCCACACCCAATTTTTTTCTTTTAGTTAAAATTTAACATTGATATAACAGCATCTGACTCATTACTTGAAGTATCATGTAGTAAAAAATTACATTCGTATATTTTAATACTAATATGGGAAAAATCCACATCCTTCAAAATTGTCAAGGCGTCGCCTTAAGAAACATTTTGGAAAACACGCTGTATACAAGTGTAGGTGTAATAAAATAAATCTTCACTTTAAACTATAAAACACGATAAAACATCGGTTTTACATCAAAATGACGCAATAAAACAAAATTATCTGAGGCCCCCATCAGATCTCAGATTCGGTGTAATTATTTGTAATATACACTGTGAGGCCAGTTTAAACTGGTCCTTGGTCGGAGGAAATGGTACATTTGTTCTGAGACATTACTTTTTATGTGAGGATACGTGTAATTAATAAACCAACTAAAGTTGGTACCCCTAATCAATCGTAAAACCTAAAGACACAGTAGACTTGTAAAGGAGTACAACAACTCCGATCCAATCGATGTCCGATATCGACTGACTCACAGATACTGATTTTTGGGGTATAGAACGAAAGCCACGTAGCCTGCCGACTAGCTAAACTAAAGGTTTGAAGAGCATTTTATCTGACTTTGTTCTTCTCTAACGTTCATTTTCAGTCTGGCTTATTTATATTTTCGACAGATCGTCGTTCGCTAGTGAGTAGGGTGCCTCACACGCACATGAGGTTGGCTTTGGTTCTAAAAATGGCGATGAGCCGCTTAAGGAGTATAGGTGACCCTAAGATTCCATACATCCTTTAGTAGTTTTAATTTAAAAAACCTGTTGAAAAAAAAAATTTTTTCTGGAAAAAAAATAATTTTGGATCAGTAGGTACATACTTTCCCTGCTAATTGTACTAAAGTAAAAGTCAAACGAATTTTATTTTGTTCACTTTGCTGGTGGTTCCCCAATCGACTAACGACTCGTATTGAATAGTGAAATACTATTTTCTATCTACTGTGCTAAACATAATTAAGATGTTATTAACAACGTGTTCAATATTAACATTACATTAATTTATTTCTATCACGAACAAAAAATAGCGATTTATTGCAGTGTTACTAAGATACGAATATATGTTTCCTTTTAAACGATTATACCGCCCACTATGTTATTCAGTGATTACTAAGGTTTCTACCAGCTAAACATAGAAACAATCTAAGCAGTAGTTTCGTTTTCGCATTCAAATATTCCGATGGTAATCAGCTTCAGCTTCGCCGGTAGGACCCCTGTTGTCTTGTATGGATCGCAATGTTGGGCCGTGAAAATGACGGTTGAAAGAAGAACGTAACTAAGAGGAGGCCGGAGATACTTTGGTAGCTTACAAAATACGCTATGCCCTATCACCAGTATCAACGATTAGCTCTCTGTTCGCCTTCTTCTTCTTCGTTACGCTCTTGACAGAGCGGTCGCGGTCGTCGTGGGGAGGATTCGGGGTTGTAGTTACTCGCCTCACAATATCCCGCCATCTCGTCCAATTTGAGGCACTTCTGGTGCACTCATGCAGTGGGCCGCCCACGGCAGATTTTATCTGGTCGGTCCACCGCATGGGAGATCTGCCGCGGGGTCTTGTACCCTCGACTCTACCCTGAACCACCAGGCGTTCGATGGAGTCACCTTCGCGTCTTGAGACGTGGCCGAAGAATGTTAGTATACGCGATTGTACTAGAGCAGATAGTCGCTGCTTCATGCCGAGTTGTTGAAGTATGGAGACATTTGTGCGATGTTCGGTCCTCGATACTCCGAGCATTCGTCTCCAGCACCACATCTCTAAAGCGTCTATCTTCTTCTTTTCCACTTCGCGTAAAGTCCATGTCTCTGCTGCGTATAAAAATATGGGGAAGACTAATGCTCTAACGAGCCGTTTTGTTTGTTCTCTCTGAACGCCAGGGATTGATTTATCAGTCAAATGGTCCCCCAGAAGGGGGAGAGAGCTTCAATGAGGGACAAAGAATATAGAGTTAAATAATTTGTAGGGAGTCAAGAATTGCCCGCGGCATGAAAGAGCCTTAGAGCAAAGAGCGCATCTCCCGCGATTGGGGTCATATGCCCGCGAGGTCAGCGGAGCCATGGGAGGTGGAGGGGTTGTCCCTGTCACTCAAATGGTGCCACGTGCAGGTTGCACGTGAGGTTGGTGGCTTTGCTTGAAAGATGTTGATACCCAAAAATCGTGAAAAACTTATCAAAATCATAAATGGTTGTAAACAGTGCCGGATTAAGCGAGCGCGGGGCCCGTAGCAAAATCCGTCAGAAGGCCATTGGTTTGCTTTAGGTCCTCAAGTTTAGGATATCAAATAAACTAAAAGTGTTACAAATAAACTTTTCTAGATTTAATATGGGCAACTTTAGAGATAACACTTTCAATATCGACTTCTTTAAGCAAATCGAGTTTTAGATTTTCAGGTGGGAATAAAGCATAGTCGCTTTCGCTTTGCGCTTCAGGTATACAAAATATTTTTACGCTCCTATCAAAATTGATATATTTTTACAGTCAGACAGACGTTGGAGCGCGGGGTCCCCTAAATCGCGGGGCCCGTAGCATTTACCACTCTTGCTACGTGGCTAATCCGGCACTGGTTGTAAAACATTCATTGAGTCGGCTCATTTTTCATAAAAATGGGGAATAGCATATATTCATTACGATAATACCTGAATATTTGTAGACCCCTACCGCCGAAGCTGAAGCCCAAGCATACGGCCTACCTGGTGTGAAGCGGTAACTGTAGCCATATTAACGCTCGCAGCATAAACTATCGCTCGCGCGCTGCCGCACCCGTTGCCAACGCCGCATCTCCTTCCTTTCCGGTGACCTCACTCACTCGCAGCAACACAACAACCCTCAAGGGAATTGTTATTTGGCTGCGGTATTCTGTGAGGTGGAGGTACATTCCCCAGTCGGGCAGCTTACAATTACGCTCTCTACCTCTCTTTTCGCCAGAGCTTCGTTCGTTAGTCAGCAAAGTGCACCGCGTGCAGGTGAAGTTGGCTTTGGTTCAAAGATGTTGATGAACCACTTACACCCTATTAGTCTTTTTATTATTCTTCCAGCTAAGTTAAACATAATTACGAGCAATCTAAGCAGTAGTATCATTTTGGCATCAAAAAAATCCAATGGTAATCAGCTAGGGCCCGAATGCTTCATATGAATATCTACAGTGCACCCTTCCTACTATTTACGGTGCACCCTTCCTACTTTCTACGGTGCACCCTTCCTACTATCTACGGTGCACCCTTCCTACTATCTACGGTGCACCCTTCTTACTATCTACGGTGCACCCTTCCTACTATCTACGGTGCACAAACTTGAACCCCTGAACCCTTGCTGCAAAGTAAATTCGCACAACGAATGATAAACCCAGTTATAAAATTGTTGTATAGTCTGTCATATTATGAAACAAACGATTTATTTCATTTCACATTTGGAATTTAATCAATGAAATCATCCAAACATCATACTTCGCCATTACTGATAAGATCTGCTGATTTTAATGATCATTACTCTCTCATAATGAGACTTAATACGCCGGAAGTCTCAACAGCGACATGGATACTGTCAATTAAGTGACAGGTTCCCGCTGTAAGATCCATCAGATCAGAGATTAGATCCTCATTTGCATACAGTTTGTCACCTTACGCTATAGATAGTTAAGCAAAAAATGTGTTAATACATTTTCGTGTGTCGTTGGTATGAATCTCCGCACATATTTATTTGATGTTGTTTTTTTTCATCTACGTCGGGTGGCAGACAAGCATATGGACCGCCTGATGTGTGACGGTTACCGTAGCCATATTAACGCTCGCAATATGAAATATCCCCAGCGCGCCGCCACCTCGCTTATTCCAGATTTGTCTCAGAGAGGAGGTGAGTGTGTCGAGTGGCCATCCATACTGTACGTAGTACTATTATTTATACAGTGGTAATAGGACAGTTTCTGTATTTTTTTTTTCAATATAAAGAATAAGAAATAAAATAGAACAAATCAGCAGGGCACCAGAGTATAACTATTTGAAATTGTCGATGAGAGAAACGTCATAAAGTACCTTTACATTGTTGCCTTGACAAATGGTAGCAATTAATATATCACCAAGAAACAAGCAATGTATTCTGAAAAGGCGAGGTTGACAACCCTCTAACTATATTTAGAGGCAACCTAATGATACATCCTCCACCTTACAAAAAATACCCACCCAAAAAACAATTATCGAAAACGAGAGTCCTAAAGAGGTCTATATGTTTTATATGATATGTCCATGTATTAGATGTCCATGAAATGCACATTAATTTATGGGGCACCTAGATCAAAAACTGAGAAGGCCAATTCTCGTAATTATTTTACTGCTGACTGACAAACGAAGCTCAGGCGAAAACAGAGGTAGGGAGCTTAATTGTAAGCTACCCGACTGGGGATTGTACCTCCACCTCAAAGAACACCGCAGCCAAATAACTATTCCCTTGAGGGTTGTTGTGTTCCTGCGAGTGAGTGAGGTCACCAGAAAGGAAGGAGATGCGGCCTCGGCAGCGGGGGTGGCGGCGCGCGAGCGATATTTTATGTTTCGAGCGTTAATATGGCTACGGTAACCGCTGCACACCAGGTAGGCCGTATGCTTGTCTGCCACCCGACGACGTAGTATATAATAAATAAAAAAAAATGACAATTGACCAAATCGAGATTGAATTGTGAATTGACTAAAAATTATATACTTGATTCCATTCATTAATTATTATTATTTATATTCTTATTGTCAGCAAAATAACATAAGAATGTCTGTTTAATTTCCAGTCATATTTCGTTACAATCCCACTTAAATTAGACTTTGAAGTTTCCTATTGTGATACGAGAATACCAAATGTGACATTTATGAGATCGCGACTGGATCGGACTGAATTTAGACTGCGTTTGATTACGAGAATTGCCCCTCAGGAAAGTCTAAAAACCGAATGCCATTCATAATAAATGAAGTAAATTGTAACATTGATGACTAGAGAAACACCCATTTAGCTAGCAAGCAACTTCATTTTTTACAATAATCTACTAAGGCGGCGTCCATAAATTACGAGAGGTATTCATGGGGATAGGGGGGGGGGGAGTGAAATGAGCCGAATCCTACTAAATCTCAATTGGGGGAGTTGGGGGGCTATTGGCAAATATCACGTAATTTTTTAGATATGTTGGTTCCAATAGTCACTCTTGAGTCCGTATGGACTGAATATAATGAATTAATATTTTATTATTTATCGTTTAAGTATTTATTGTCTAATTTTATCACTGTGGTTTAAGATTACAGCAATATTCGCAAATACTAGTTTTTACTCGTCTTAAATAAAAATAATTCAGCAAATTGTTGTTTTTTTTTTAATATATCCAATGCTTTTACACCCAAAATATTTACAAATTTTTCAAAATCTCACGTGAGATTGAAGTAGAGGGGAGAGGGTCAAGGAAAATCTTACAACATCTCACCAAGGGGGGAGAGGGAGGTCAAAAATTCTCAAAATGCCTCACGTAACAAATGGACGCCCCCTAAAGACAAAATCTGAGAACCAACTTCGGAAGAAAATCTTGTTATAATTTCACACGAGACAAGTTTATGTGATATTTTGAAAACTTACGGATGTCAAGTAGTCCGCTTTCTTGAGAAGTTTATTTGTAGTGCGGATGGCGTAAAGTATGCAACTTTATTGCGCCCAACTACGAGACTTCGCGTGAAGAACTTCTAAAAGAAAAAGTAAAATGGAGCGTTCAAGTTGTGTACCTTCATCTTTGAATTTTATGGGAGGATGTTTTGATGGCTGGGAAATTTATACTGTTGATTTGTTACTGCGTTTTTATTTACTCGTGATAATCAACCTTCTATGTCAATGCATACTGCCTACAAATATAATAAATAAATATTGTCAGACAAATTACACAGCGCCATCTAGCCCCAAAGTAAGCGAAGCTTGTGTTATGGGCAGTAGACAACTGATAAACATACGTAAATACATTTTTTTTTTTGTAAATACATACTTATGATACATAGAAAAACACCCAGACTAAGACAAACAGACATGTTCATGCACACAAATGTTTGTCCTATGTGGGAATCGAACCCACGAGCGTTGCTGTCGAAGCTGCGTCATTGACCGCTACGCCACCGAGCTCGTCAAATATAGATGGACATTTACGATAAATTTCCCATTTATGCCTAAAAACTGAGCATTTATTCGCAATTTATCATAAATGCATAAAAACTTTTTAACAAAAAAATTAAACCGCCGGAAAAAATTAAAAGCAAAAAATAATAAACTTTGCTTTTATTGACCTTAATAACTAAGTTCTTAAACTAATTTAAGTACACCTAAGTAATTTTGCGTCGGCGCCAAACACGCATTTTTTGGAATATTTTTGTTTATCGTTGGAGATTTCACGTTGCATTGTTAATTTGATTTGGTTATTTTTATTTCTTTAAATTTGAGGTAATTTAGTGATCTTTGTTTCAATATTATTATTATTAAACGTTCAAAAAATATGTTCGCTTGGGCATTGCTATCACTGTTCTAAGGAGCTATTTTTTGATGTCTTTATTAGCTAGAAAGATCCTATATCGTGTTATATAACATTATTACCAATTTTAGGCACAGGACCACTTCTAACCGCTACTTAACACACTGTCCCACTGCTGAATTTCGGCTGGAAGAGATCTTTGTTAGAGATAAACTCGCCTTTGCATATCACTTCCGTAAACTCTTGTAACCTTTTTTTTTTTGACGTGCAATAAAAAATATATATAACATCCTAACTTATATATTTTCTTATTTCCGCAAGCCACATGCTCTCTACAAGTCAAAAGCCATGTCACATCATTAATGTTTTCCATAAGGCACTTACTAATATCACACACATAAACTCTACTTCTACCACAATAAAACTCTAAATATTCAGAATTGATCTATCATCCGGTACATATTCAAAAATATAAATAACGTTTAATAGCCCTATAAAAAGAGTTATTTGGATTAATTTGCAAACGTCCGAAGGAAGTGTTTTATTTCCTCATAAATTCTTCAGATCATCTTTTAACATTCAAATCTGGTTAATGTTAACCACCTGTCCACAGGACATTGTGGATTTTAGTCGTAAAATGTATTTAATTAGTAAAAATACGGGACAATCTAGTTTATGATCATAACACTTTATGATATGCAATTTGTAGCCGAGTGTGTCGGCATTTGCATTTACGATGTCGCCCACCACCGCGCTATAATAATAAACCAATATTATCTCGGAGATAGATAGTTATGTATAGATAAATGCTTATTTATATGTTGCTTATATATTTTCGTATGTACACATACAACCAAAAAGTTTGTGATCTATAAGTCATCTAATTTAGTTAAGGAGACACGATCTCAATATTTACTGCATAGTTTTAAGTAGAGGCATTTTAAATGAAAGCTTTCGTGAAGGACATCTCCACCGGACTGGTCCACGCCTCAGGCGACTTTAAAGCTGGTGTCTATTTCGTTCAGCGGCTAAGCCCTGCTATCCAGCGAGGTAACGCAGCCAGCGTAATGGGCACTATGCCCCAGGGAAGAGGGTTACCCGAAACTTTTTTATTGTAAGTTTGTTTTTAGTATTATTATTACTGTTTATTTTTAAGTATTTAGTTGATGTAACGTAATTTCGAAATAAATATATTATAAATAAATATTCCTGGACAAATTACACACGGCCCTAGTCTCAAACTAAGCAAAGACGAGCTCGGAGGTCGAATGGTTAGCAATGGCCACTTTGACTCCGAGATCGCGGGTTCGATCCCCGCACAAGACAAATATTTGTGTGCATGAACATATCCGTTTGTCTTGGTCTGGGTGTTTTCTATGTATGTATTTACAAAAAACATGTATTTAAGTATAATATCAGTTATCGCTTAATTTTCGCGCTTAATTTGGGACTAGATGGTGTGTAAATTGTCCAGAAATATTTATGTACACATACATGCAAAAAGTTTGTGATCTATATGGCATTTCATTTAGTTAAGGTAGGGCTGTCAACCGTCCTGTTTTCCCAGGACATGCCCTGGTTTTTTGCTTGTCCTAAAATGTCCTGGATAGTTTTTAAGCGGCGTTCTGGGTTTTTAAAGCATTCTGATTAATAAAATTTAATACATTCTACACCTAGGTACCTGAAATTATTACTCCCCCATCTGCCATCACTTACTCGGCAGATGTAATAATAAAGACAGCGATAGTATAAGTAACTATGTAGAGCAAGCACTCCATCCATGCAACAACAAGAACCGTTTTTTGATACAATTATGGTATAGTATGGATTTGCCATATACATATATAGAAATAGAACGTCATTGCTTAGACCTACGAGTATATTCAAATAAAAAAAGTACTTCTACCATAACCAACACCAAAATTAAGTGTATAAAATGATATAAGTAATAAAGCTATTGTAAAACAACAAACTATCAATGCAATATCTCCAGATTTACACTCAGGGTCCATAATGAAATGGTACCCGCGACTCTATGGTCGGATCAATTGACCATAAATCAGGATAGGTGTCTGTAGTCCATATTATACGGAGCGGCGATTTTTTTGTTCCCGTTGTTATGGTGAGCTTATTTTTATTGCCTTTTGAGGTTTCTCACGCTGTTCCGGTTGTAAGTAAAAGTTCGTAGGATCTTCGTCGGATTACGTTTTATCTTCATATTTATTGGACGAAAATTGAATTTAGTTCTTTTGGATCATGGACGTCATCAAGCAGTTATAAAACACAGTCATGTCATAAATTTAATTTAATTTAAACTTATATGAATAGAGTACACATGAAAACTAAGTTGTTGAACACAAATCGGAGATATTGACAAGGAAATTCGAGGCACAGTCTTGGTTACACACGGGAAGAACATACCTTTTCTTATATGTGAGGGGGGCAAATGAGTATGTGGAAAGCAATGGTCACCTGATGGAACGCAATCACCGCTGCCCATGGAGATCAGCAACACCAAGGGGTCGCCGATCCGTTACCAGGGAATTGTTATTTGGCTGCGGTATTTTCGAGTTCTCCAGTTGGGCAGCTTAAAACATACGCTATCTCCTCTCTTTTCGCTCGTTTGCCAGTCAGCAGTGTGCACCACGTGCAGGTGAGGTTGGCTTAGGTTCAAAGATGTTGATGAACCACTTACACCCCAAAACCTGTTTCTGGAGCTCATGGACGTCATCCAGCAGTTATAAAACACAGTCATGCCATAAATTGATATGAATAGAGTACTTATGAAAATGAGGTTGTTGAATACAAATCGGTTAAAAAATGATACAATCTAGTTTTCATAGACAATAAAGAGTATTGTTAAAGTAATAATTATTTAAATAAGACTATTGCGGATAACTTAGCCAGAATATTATAAGTATTTTTTCTGTAATGGAAAAATTCAGCCGCCTAGGTGGGATTTGAACCCGCGACCTCTCAATGACCTGTCGAGTGCTCTTCCAACTGAGATACCAAGATGGTTTGTGATTGTGGCGGATTTTTGCATTTTATATTTTACTGCTGTGAAGTCACAGTTAGGCGTTATCTACCTATTAAGTATTAAACTACTAAAAAACACTCGACAGCTCATCGAGAGGTCGTGGGTTTCAAATCCCACATATATGTATACTTTTAGGCAGAGGAGTTGAATTTTTCCATTTTTTTAAAATATTTATAACTGTTAAACTATCTTTGTGCAGAGTACTAATTCCCAAAGGAAACCTCCAGATCACAGTAACAATGATTATTCTATAAGAGGTATATGAAAATAATAAAGGGAATTAACGCGATCATCCATAGGGGTATTTACATACCTTTACTATTGCCTGACTTTTCGACCAGGTTGCACCGGGCATGGTCACAGGCGGACTGTCTCAGCGACGTGCCTATGCCTCCTCAATCATCAAAATGCAATGGATCACCCACTATTTGCTTCATAAAATTACCCGTGCCAGCACAACTAACAATGGCGCACATTCTAATTAGCGATGTAAGTCGTATAGCGGAGCGTCTATCTAAATTCTGCGTTCAAACGCCGATTGCGTTGGCTTTAACTACTACTTTGCATGTCTACTATGACCCTGGTTCCGATCCGATTACAATTTCCAACTTTTTGGCGCGAACTTTGTGAGCGCGATTGTGCAATAATTTTTTATAATTTAATGTGTAATATATTGATTTTTAATAGAGATAGTAAGTCAGTATATTACGGTGCAAATAATCATTTGAATGTATAAAATTAGTAGAATCAATTATTAAAATTGTGTTTGAAACGGAGCTGTCGAGTCCTTCCAAGATGTCGTGCAAAACAGCAGAAAACTTTCACTATCGGTTTTACTGTTGACTTATTACAAGTAATGGAGGAACAAGAAGATTCCCGCCGATATTTCTCGGCATGTTCCTGAATCCAGGAATAAGATAAAGAAGGAATACTAAGACGGGCTCTAAAGGACATTGATTCCAGAGCCGTAAAGCCATTTGATTAAAAAAAAATACAATTTCTAATATTACGTTCTACACAACAGACCTTCAATTACTATATTGAATGTCTTTGGTCTATAGTGCCACAAACTTATCTGGCCCGGTGGCGGGGGCAGTGCGATCGACTTAAGTGTTGCTATTAAACGAAATGCCGCCCGTTTTAGAGTAAACATAAAATTCAAAGAAATATATACACTGTTAAAATAATAGCATTGTTATACTTATTAATTGTGTTGTGTGGTGTTTCAATGAAATATCAATTGCCTTCTATTTTTTGTTGATTAGTTTTAAAAATGAACCACGTTAAGTCGCGATCATAGCTATTATATAATATTAGAGAGTTATATTATTGCACAGAAACAACTTGTTGACGATTTTTTTATTGTAAGAAATGAAATATGTGTAGAAAAAGATAATATGTATTTAAAAAAATAGACCTCAATGGAATGTGCATATGCGGTAAGTAAATTAATAGTACCTGGCAATACTACATTCCAAGATGGCGGCTTTAGTTCTAAATTTGGCCACCGGGTCAGATAAGTTTGTAGCACTGTACACAGATCACCACGAGGCCTGTAACTTGTCTATGATTACAACAGATACTAAAAAAAATGCCTTCCCATAAACTGCATTACGTTATCTATGCCGTCGAATCCACAATGTATAGAGCTAACAAACCCCGATAATAGAGTGCGCCCACGCACCGTCGCTCTATGATTTGTGGTCGAGATGGTAAATTACCATAAATTTACGACGCCTCTACACGAGTCAAGGATTTTTTGTGCATTATTTTTAAATTGTCTCTGCTTTGGTTTTTGTTACATGACACATTTTAGCACCGGTAGCGGTGGTAGCAGTTACAATACTACACAAACGTGTGTATATTATCTATAGATAACATTTTTTAGATACCATTTTTTTATAGTATCGACTTAAGTGTTATTGACACTGAGTTGCTACTTGAAACAATAGTTTTAATGTGCAAATAACTGATATTGTACTCGTATTGTGTGTATTTTTTTTATATATGAGAGAGGCAAACGAACATGTGGGTCACCTGATGGAAAGCAATCACCATGTTTGCTTAGACGAGGGCAATGAAGATCAGCAATACCATGGGGTCGCCGATCCGTTGCCAGCATATTCTCCTTTCTTTCTTTCTGGTGACCTCACTCACTCGCAGGAACACAACAACCTTCAAGGAAATTATTATTTGTGATGTGGAGTGTACTTCCCCAGTCGGGCAGCTTAAAAATACGCTATTGCCCTACCTCTCTTTTTGCCAGAGCTTCGTTTGTCAGTCAGCAGGGTACACCACGTGCAGGTGAAGTTGGTTTTGGTTCAAAGATATTGATGAACCACTTACACCAACTAGGTAACATCGTTACATAGAGTGCTCGCAGTGAATTGTGATTTTATCTGCCCTTTCGGTTACTAATGGTCGGTCACATGATGATGTTAACAAGTCTACAACCATCAAGAAATGGGCTATTCTATGCAATAATAAATTTTCAAATCCATATGGTACATCAGGAGAACAGCGCGTTCAAACAAACTCTCCGAACTATATTATAGGAAGTACTAGAATTACCTCACCGCATAGCTTATGCAGGGTGTAGACGTGCCATAGCCAGAGCGTGACGTAGAAATATCGCCCGCTGTCAACGCAGCAACTCCTTATATCCTGATAACCTCACTCACTCGCAGGAACACAATACCCTCAAGGGCATGTGTGTATAAAAACATTCAGGTACCGTGCGGATGAAACCGCTCGTCACAGCTACTATAAAACTAATAAAATAGGATTAAAATACATGTTTCTCCATAAACTTTGTCCTCATCGATTGAGCAATAAGTGATTTAAAATGATCCGACCGGTGTGCGGTGATATGCGCATAATCCGTGATTTATGACTGCGCCATAGACTATAAACGTCAACATTGCATAGACTGGCTTTCGAAAGACAAGGACGTTTACCTGATTCAAATTTCTATTATAAGTACCTTTTGTCATGACTGCGTGTTTAAAATTGCTTCCATAGGAAGGCAATTAAAAAAAACGAATGATAACGAAACTGGGGAATGATAACAATTCAGGGGATCCAGTTAATAGATTACAGCTAGATGAAGGATTGAAGAATTTATTACGCTAGGTAAGGACTACTATGAAAAATTGCGAGCGGGGGACGGTAGGGTTGCCAACCATACTGTTAAAAACAGTATTATACTGTTTTCTATGCTTTAATACTGTTGAAAAAAACTTCATTTGACCATAGCACTGTTTATTGTACTGCTTCGCATGCACTGGGCCTTACTATACTGTTTGTTTTGCTACGCAGTTTTTAATATACTGTTTTTCTTGTAAAAATAAGTTGGCAACCCTAGGGGACGGTGAAGCGCTGCTATTTAGAGATAATTTTAGTGCTTATAACATATCCACGTACAACACACTGCCGTGTCCATGACTCTACCACACCACGTTTTTAATAGGTGTTTATACCCAACTGCGGAAAACGACCGGTTTTTTTTTTACTATGTCAGTGGCAGATGAACATACGGAAAGCCTGATGGGAAGCGGTTACCATACACATATTAACGCTCGTCATCATCAGCATCAGGTCCACTTTTGTCTCCACTACAGGAGCACGACCCTCTCTCGTCCGTCCTAGACGGAAGGAGGATTTGGCCTACACTCCCCACGCTGGCCAAACGGGTTGGGAGGCCTGATCGATACTTTATAATGTATTTCCCTTAGTCGCCTTGTACGAGATCCACGGGAAGAGACGGAGTGATTCTATTCTAGTCTGCCGGAAACCGCAACATGAAAATCGCTTGCGCGCCGCCACCTCTGCTGTCAATGCAACAACTCCTTGCTGCGTTTGCAGTAGAGGTGGCGCCGCGCTCTGCTGCCACGCGTGAACACGGTAATGGATAAAAAGTATCCTATGTTTTAATCCAGAACAAATTCTATATGTATTGCCTCCCCAACCCGTCTGGCCAGCGTGGGGAGTGTAGGCCAAATCCTTCTGTCTGAGACGGATGAGAGAGGGTCGTGCTCCTGTAGTGGAGACTAAAATGACCTGATGATGATATTCTATATGTATACTAAATTTCATTCAAATGATGACCCCGGTGTTGTATGGCTAAGCATGTCCACTTTGACTCCGGGGTTGCGGGTTTGATTCCAGCACAAAACATATATTTGTGTGTATGAACATGTCTGTTTGTCTTGGTCTGTGTATTTTCTATAATAATATATTATATGTATGTAATAACAAAAAAAAATGTAACTAAGTATAATATCAGGTATCTAGTACCCATAGTACAAGTTTTGCTTAGTTTGATACTAAATGGCAGTGTCCACGAATATTTATATTCATATTTAAATCCATTTAGGCCTTAACCCTTGAAAGGAAACAAACATCCTTACAAACTTTCACATTCATGACATTAGTTACATTTTAAAGAGAGGTAGGGAGCGTAATTGTAAGCTACCCGACTGGGGAATGTACCTCCACCTCACAGAATACCGCAGCCAAATAGCAATTCCCTTGAGGGTTGTTGTGTTCCTGCGAGTGAGTGAGGTCACCAGAAAAGAAGGAGATGCTGCGTTGGCAGCGGGGGTGGCGGCGCGCGAGCGATATTTTATGTTGCGTGCGTTAATATGGCTACGGTAACTGCTTCACATCAGGCGGGCCGTATGCTTGTCTGCCATCCGACGTAGTATAAAAAAAAAAAAAAATAGTAGGAGAGTGAAAAAAAACTTTTTAATTTACATTTCCGCAAACATTCTGTTGAATGTTCACGAAAATACTTTCTTATTTTGCAAAAAATACATTGTTAATTGCGAATTACACCGCAAAATATAATTATCTAAAGCACTTGATACATTACCATCGCAAGTGCATCTGGCGGCGGCTGGCAGAAAGTGGGTGGCGAGATTGATGGTCGTTCATCATGACATGAGATAATTGTCGTGTCGTGATTCTGAAGGATGTCGTCATACATTTGTGTATCTTGGAGCTAATGGCTCGTGAGAAATAATAGATTTATAGCTACTGCTGTACACATTTTACTAGAGTAACGTAGCCGTTCGCCGCGATTCGAGACGTGGCGATTGTTTTTTTAGGGTTCCGTACCCAAATGGTAAAACGGACCCTATTACTGAGACTTCGCTGTCCGGCCGTCCGTCCGTCTGTCACCAGAGTGTATCTCATGAACCGTTATAGTTAGACAGTTGAAGTTTTCACATAAAATGTATTTCAGTTGCCACTATAACAACAAATACTAAAAAACAGAATAAAATAAATATTTAAGTGGGCTCGCATACAACAAATGTTATTTTTTTTTTGGTCGTTTTTGCAACGGCAACATGTAGACGCTTGAAATATTCACAGAATATTTATCTATATTATTAACTTTAAAAATAAGTAATAATTAAATAAAAAAAACAAATATTTAAGGGGGGGGACCCCCTTAAATATTTGTAACATACAACCAATGTGATTTTATTGCACTTGGCTGGTTTTTTTTAATGTCTATGAATTACTAGACCAGTGGACCAATTAAGCATTGTTTTTTTTTTTTGTTAATAGAAAATATTGTATATCTGTTACGGCTAAAGGTGGGTGTGAACATAAACTTAAGATTAGCCGGCTAATGTGCACATTGACCGAAAGGAAACGGCTAAAAATGTATTCGATGGACGCGCCGGGCCGGCGGAGGGCTTGAGGGGGCGGTGAGGAGACAATGGGTGCACACGTGGCAATGAAACTGCCGAATAGAATACTATTTTAATGAATTACGACGTAGGATGCAAGAGCGAGCGAAGGGCACCTCGAGGTTAGGTTTTGTTAGGTTACTTTAAACCCTTTACTCAGAAACAGGAGCCCCGCGAAGCGGGGCTCCGTCGAAATAGCATCACAGTCTATGAAATATGAAAGGTAATTTATCCGGCTAAAGATAGAAGAAACTAACATTAACACCTCCTCGAAGTTAGACCTAAGTTTAGCCGGCTAATCTTAAGTTTATGTTCACACCCACCTTTAGCCGTAACATATCGACTTTTCTCTATAAGTATTATTAATTAAAATATTAGGTTGGGGAAAAAGTCTTTTCGTATTTTATATGAAAATTCAAAACATTTTTTAATAAAGTTTATTTACATTTAACTAAAGTATGTAGGTGCCTTTTTGTTCGATAACTTTTTGCCATCTTGTAGGTAGAGACATGATCCCATTACTATATAAATTTTGGGACTTCTGTTCAAAAAACCGCGACAAGTGGTTTTGGCAGTCTTCTCGTGATGTTAACCTGACATTGCCTAAAGAATGCTGAAGAGACTGAAACAGGTGGAAATCAGAAGGTGCAAGGTCAGGACTATACGGCGGATGCATTAACACCTCCCAGTCAAACTCTCTTAATTTTTGCTGAGTGGCTAAAGATGTGTGAGGTCTAGCGTTATCATGATGAAAAATCACACCCCTTCTGTTAATTAATTCCGGCCGCTTTTTCTCAAGTTTTTGCTTTAATCTCATCAGTTGTTCACAGTAGAGTTCAGAATCGATAGTCCTGCCTGGCGGTAACAGCTCATAATGAATAATGTCCTTCCAATCCCACCATACACACAGCATCACCTTGTTGCGGGTTAACCCGGGTTTCGCCAGAGTCTGTGAAGCCTGACCGGCCTTTGACCACGACCTTTTTATGCGCCAAAACTGTTTTGTGGTCAATTCCTAGTTCTTCAGCTACGTCGTAACTACTGATATGCCGATCTTGCTCCACTTTTTAAAAAATGGCATCCATTTTATCCGTAACAGGGCGAAAACGCCTAAACCAAATTTGTGCTACTCTCACAGACACTGCACTAGGTCCATAAACGTCACAAATTTTTTCGCAGCTTGCGTTGCATTTTTACCTTTTTTGTAGTAAAATTTTAAAATGTATCGAATTTCTTCATTAGATTCACTCATCTTGACAGAAAAAAAAACAAATGAAAATCACACATTTACCTAATTTGAATTTGGAATTATCTTTTTTAAAATTTAAACTTTTTAAAGATATCAAAACCTTTCAGATACAAATGGTATAACCAAAGAGATTTTATTACAAGTTCATACATACTATAATGCGAAAAGACTTTTTCCCCTACCTATTATGTGACTTTGGCCGTCCGTGAATTACTACAGCAGCCCCCTTACCACCAACTCTTATTGCGATTCAATAACTGAATAGAATGCCTATTCATACCAATGAATAGGCGACTCTATCTCAAATTGAATAGAGTCGCTTATTCATTGGTATGAATAAGCATTCTATTCAGTTATTGAATCGCAATAAGAGTTGGTGGTAAGGGGGCAGGTTTCAGCTGAACATCGGCGCTGCACGATGGAGTGGCAAGTGTCGAGCTGAAGCCTTTTAACCCATACGAGTATGTGTTGTTAGAATAAGAACTTTAATTATTGTTACTGTTTATATGTTTTTACTCTTTATTGTGTATATATATTTATTTTTGGGTTAATGAATACTTCTTCCAATTTAGTTTTATATTAAAACTACAAAGTTGGGTAAAATTAACATTGTGACGTCATACGCGCACGGCTCTACAGGAACGGTACGAACGGTCCGCTTTTTATTTTATATGTTTTTACTTATAACGAAAAAGTTTTTTTACAGTTTCGTCATAAAGCCCATATGTAATATTTCCTTTCACGGCATTTGTTAAAAAAAACAACATAACATAACGTACTTTTCCGAATTAACGCACAAGTTGTGAACAGGAACACGGGGCTTTAAGTGGTTCATCAACATCTTTGAGCCAAAGCCAACCTCGCCTGCACGTGGTGCACCCTGCTGACTGACAAATGAGGCTTGGCGAAAAGAGAGGTAGGGCATAGCGTATTTTTAGCCGCCCGACGGGGGAAGTACCTCTATCTCATCTGTGAGGTAGAGGTACTTCCCGGTAACGGTAACGGTATTCTGATACCGCTGCTAAATAACAATTCCGTTGAGAGTTGTTGTGTTCCTGCGAGTGAGTGAGGTCACCAGAAAGAAAGAAAGGAAGGAGTATTGGCTGGCAATGGATCGACGACCCTTTAGTGTTGCTGATCTCCATGGGCGGTGGTGATTGCTTTCCATCAGGTGAACTGCAGACCCATTTGCCCCCCCCCCTCATATAAAAAAAACTAATATTTAACAAGTGAGAAGACTGCAAGAGCTTTTTAATCATGCGATATTTAATTTGGACATGTGACCATAGATATACAAGTAGCATAAGACATGTATTTTTTTTATTTTATTCTTTTATTTTTTGACTATGTGACATTGAATATTTATTAATTTAATTATTTATTAATTGTATTTTTTAAAAAAAATTAAACTTGTAATGTAATTTAATTTAATAATTGATTTTAATGTGAACTTGACATTATTTTTTGACATTAGTTTGTTACATTGTTGAATTGGGTGAATTTACCTGTAATGATAATGTGGTTCTGAATAAATAAATAAATAAATAAAGAGCTGTTTACGGCTAAAGTGTATATTATAAATTTCAATTCAATCAAGTAAGTTTAGCTATTCAAACCAAGTAGTTAAGTAGTTAAGTCTACTATTGACACGTTCGGACTAAATACTTAGACAATAGCGGGGAAACCCGCCAGTCAGGCTCACAAAAAATCTAGGTAATCCGCAGAACAAATTGTTAATGGATGTTTTTTGTGTAACTGAATTATAAACAGGATGTCCTCAGAAAGATTTTCTTGCATATCACGTCTCCTGCATTGTAATGGACGTTTATATAGGTATATATTTAATTTTTACTAAACATTGACATTTTGTATTTAATATTGACATTTGTATTTAAATTGAGATTCTAAATTTAAAATTGAAATTCTCAATAATTTTCAAAATGTTACTATCAATGGATCATGTAATTATCTGAAATAAATTAATTTTATTTATTTATAAAACGCATGGGCGAAACTAACAAAAAAGTATTTAGAAAATTTTCCCGAAAATTTAAAAAGTGGATATAATTGGTATAATATTGACTGTATCAACTCCTACTGTTCATTGTTTTTTTTTTCTTTATACTACGTCGGGTGGCAGACAAGCATACGGCCCGCCTGATGTGAACCGGTTACCGTAGCCATATTAACGCTCACCGCCATCCCCGCTGCCAACGCAGCATCTCCTTCCTTTCTGGTGACCTCACTTTTCTTCTTTTTTCAGTAGACTGCAAAATTTATACATAAATAATCTATACTGATATTTATAAAACTGTAGAGTTTATTTGTTGTCCGTAGTTCTTATCGCCAGTAGCTGTTAATGGTCGATAGCCATCAGCAGGGATATCATCCTCACACATTACGGTTCTAATGTGTAGTGGTCACGTGTGGTTCCGCAGAGGTTTTCTCCCACCTACTATCACATTGTGGAATGAACTGCCTGTTGGGGTTTTCCCAGGAGACTACAGCGTGGGGTTCTTCAAGTTTTTACATGAATGGCAGCTCGTGTGATACCCCTGGTGTTGCAGGCGTCAATAGGCATAGTTGTGCTGCTTACCATCAGGCGGTCCGTATACTTATTTTCCATCTTAGTGGTATAAAAATAATATATAATAATAACACACTACGACTAATGGGAACTCAGCATCAATGAAAAATTTTGCAGAAACGAGAAAAGTCACGGACGAAGCCGGTGCGGGTCGTTAGTACTTCAATATGAGTGACTAAAAATCCCAAATTACAATTTCCAAATAGGTATATAAAACGGTTTTAAAACATCCAGGGAACAAATCCATAAGTAGAGCCACGGCTTGCCCCCGACGGCCGACGAAAGCTAACTAACTACGAAGTTTGTTTGTTTGGTGGATCATCCCCTAAACTCAAACATCCCCGGGGATCAGTCATGGAGTGCAGCATACAATCGGGTTCGAAAATCAATAGGATAAAATACAGACTGTGGCTTACATTCATCTGTGAAAAAATATTTTCGAGTTCGATAAAAATATTCATTATTTTTATTTCGACCTGTATATTTTTGAGTATTGGTGTTACAGGCGTTTATAGGCTACGGTAACTGGTTTTCATCACGCGGGCCGTATGCTTGTTTGCCCCTTTAGTGGTATAAAAAAAAGTATCTATATTTTTTTTTTTTTCAGAGGAAGAGGGAAACTCGCACTTGACCGACATTTTTTTATATTCTCATATAAAATTGCCGCCTTCTCGGGTGGCAAGCGAGTTTGTGGATCACCTAATGGAAAGTAATCACCACCGCCCAATCTAACCTATACCAATATACGACTACCACCATCCTACGAAATCCTTAATTACTTCATAATATCTATAAATTCCTGAAATGGCTTCCGGTACACGACCCATATTCTGGAATACAATGAATTCATAAAAAAAAATATTAAAATTCATTTTTTTATTTCTACGTAGATCTAATTTCTTTAAGCATAAAACTTAAATGAAAAGAATCTTAACTAGCAACATAGGATTTTTTTCAAAATTAAAGTTAGGATTGTTTTGGAAATAATCCAAACCAGCCAGTTAGGTTTTTTTTTTTCATTAAAATTTTATAGTTTTAGTACTGAAAAAGACATAACTAATGACCACATGACATAAAAACATTATGATCTCATGTATTTTTAGTGATTGATTCCATATTTATTGTAATGAAAATTCTCAATGCATTTTCATTAGTGCATAAAACGTGCAAACCTACAGTAATAATCGGATTATCCTGGAAACATGAAATGGTAAATTTGTTCATTTAATATTTTATACAAAAACCATTCGAATATTTCAAACTTCGGTCTACACTGTAATCTATATTTATTAAAAAGAGGTAAAATATTAATCAAATCATGGCGGTCGGTTGGCATACGTGTTACTTTTTTAACAAGCTATTATTTAACTTGCAATGTTTTGTTTGTATGTATATAAGTCAAATTATATACATGTAAGAATTTAGCTTGTTGACTCTGAGATAAATAATATTATTCACGAATGCCTCGAATAGGTAATTTATAGCATATACTTGACCATCTATTTTACCACTTTTGAATGTACTAAATGTTATAAATGATGAATGTGAATAAATGCATTATGGACTAAAGGCCGTGCATTTACCATGAATTATTCTCAATAATTATGCTCAGAATCTGGGCATTTATTGACCTTTTATATTTATTTATTTCGAATTTATCATATGCCCGATAATGCCCGGCATTCCGCCCATCTCTATTGAAGGAAAATGAATCCCAATATTTTGTTATTTTAAAATTAATTACGTCCTATCCAGCGCCTGTGCGAAGTAATAAGCGATTGGTTCCGGTGTTGTCAGTGCCGATTCAAGGCCTATTGTTTTTTTTTTGCCGGTTTTGTTTTGACTATTCTATTCTCGTAGAGTCAATGACTTGTGTCAGTGTCGCAGGTTCGAATCTAAATAAGTTGATTTACTTATAATTAGCATCTTGATACAAGATTTTGACCGTGTCTGCCTGGGAAATTCCAACGGTTAAATCGACTTATTTGGGGTCTCCTACTTGAAAGCAAGTTTAATGATTATGTTTGTTATATCTCTATCTATACCTTACTTTATATGTATCTATACCCGGTGCAAATAAATAAAATTGAAGTATCTATTCGAAATGTCAAAAACACACATTCTTTCTATAAATGGATGAATTAATGATGAAACATATAATTTTTTTTTGGAGGCAATTTGATCTACACTACTTTGCGTGCTTCCGCCACCAATTAGTTCATGAAAACTACTGCCGGCCGGCACCCACCCCACTACAGTTAGTAGTTGCATGCGACTGCCGTCTCTGCTCCAGCTGCTGTGGTCGTCTCGGCGAATCTCCAACATCGGAAACAGAAGATACATGCGACCGCCGCTGCCCCGGCTGCCGTGGTCGTCTCTGCGACACGTGTTTCGCCTCTACGCGTAAATTTGACTTCCGCAAAATAACACTGGAATCAATTAACTATCAAAATTTTTTTTTTGTCTGTTTACCCAAATTGCTAAACCATTTCTAACAGAACTTTCATTGGCAAATTGTCGATGTCATAAGTAATAACTTCGGCTACTTTTATTATTGAAAAAGAATTAAGATTCCGAGCAAAACAAAAATAAAATCGATCATTTTTCAAACTGCATCCGATCCGTATCCGTGCAAATAGAAATCTAGAGTCTATAAATCTCGTACCGGATTCGAATATTGCTTTCGCACTAATCCGATCGGCTGCTCCGAATCCAAGCGCCACTACTCTACTCCACGGCTCACCCCGTTGTCGAGCTGCCCTGCCTGGGAACTCACACTGAAATCGGACACAGTGAGCAAGCGTTCATAAAACAATATTACGGATAGTTCTATCCATCAATATTCTATTCCGAATTCGAGAATTAACGATGGATGGAAAAGTACGGTATTGCGGTAGTTGTACGCCTACTTCGGAACGTATTTTCATGGATGCAGTGGCAAACTACTCTAACCGTTCTAAGATCACGCGCTATCTCTACAGATAAGAAATGTCATTGGCCATGCGTTGTTTCTTTTAACATTATGAATAACATTTACAGACGGCAGTTAACCGACTATTATATTAAACTAGTATATCGCCGACGAATTATTACCCGTGTATCTCGGAATAACATAATAATTTTGCAAAAAATCCTTTCGTAACCGAGGTCGACCACGGACGGAGAACCAAAGTTGTCCACATTGCCTTCAGAGTTTGCAAGCTGAAGTGGAAATGAGCAGGTCACTTGTGCCGAGTCGGTGATGGCAGATGGGGTGGAAGGTATTAGAGTGGCCGCGCGTGGGACGCCCTCGTAGGTGGTCCGATGACCTCAAAAAAGCAGCAGGTTGAGAAAGTCGGAGGAACGTATTTGGTGAAAAGCATTAGAGAATACCTATATCCAGTAGTGGATAGCTATGATACTGATGATGGGGCGGGGGCCCACCACACATTCACACCACTGTGTCTCCTGTGTAGCCAGGATTAACAGCGACGACCGCCAAAAAAGGCAATGAACAATGAAGTCCATTGCAGTCCCGGGGGTAAAACTACGGCTGTCTTGGAACTCACAACGAATTTAATCAGAAGAAATTAGTAGGAGTAGGAAGCTTTTGGACTTTGATGATACTGATGATGATGAAATTCACAATTTCAGTTTAATCCGACTGTAACAGTGAAAATACTACGAAGTGAAAGTCCTACGAAGTGAAAATTCTAAGTTCCAGGTGAAAGTTTGAGATTTTTCAGAAACAAAACATCGATAAATGCTGGCTAGTCAATCCTAAAGGTCAAGACCTAAGTTACTGCCTAAATTAAGTAGGTAAATACGAAATATTTAGATTTGTTTTCTCGTAGACACATTTAAAAGTATTTTTTTAAATTCGAACTTTGGTCTTTCATTTCAGAATAAGGCAAGTCTACAATCAACCGTATGCTAATTTACCGCCTTAATGGTATAAAAAATATAATTGATTCTTACTATTGCTATTATAAAAAGATTATTGCACAATAAAGAAACATAAATACATATAAAAAAAACTTTGGGAACTTTGCCTACGGGCGGCGGTTTATTAGATTAGTTTTGTTTTTAGTTTATTTTAATTAGTTTTAATTTAGATGTATTTATTTAATTATTAATTTTAAGTATTATTTAATTTTAGGTACTTTAGTTTTATAGTTGAATTGTATTTATTGTTTATAGCTTAAGTATATTTGAATTAAAAAAAAAAAAAACCGGACAAGTGCGAGTCGGACTCGCCCACCGAGGGTTCCGTAGGTACGTAGTATCATTATTAAATTTGATATTTTTCATTATAAATAAGAAATAATGCGTCGAAAAAAATAAATAAAATATATTTTGCAATGTGTACATCAAGCCCTTTCATATGATACCCCATTTGAACTAGTAGTTTCAATTTGAAATTTCGACACCCTGTAAAAAATATAGACCCCCTATTTTTTAAGATCTATTTACAAATGTATAGTTTTGAGATTTATTCCTGTACTTGTAGTCTATAACGATGTTACTTGCCAAATTTCATAGTTCTAGGTCAACGGGAAGTACCCTGTAGGTTTTGATTCCCTTGAGTGTGTCGAAATATGCGTTTTTTGCTGAATAAACGGCCGTAACTTTTTTCTACGTAAACTTAGCAGTTTGATTTTTTTTTATCTTCATGGGACCGTAGACCTGAGTATACAGTTCAAATTTCAGCTTGATACCTCCACGCATTCTCGACATAGAAATTCTTGACAGACAGACAGACAGACAGACAGACAGACAGACAGACGGACAACAAAGTGATCTTATAAGGGTTCCGTTTTTCCTTTTGAGGTTCGGAACCCTAAAAATCTAAGTATTTCTTACTTTTGACGTAAATAGGTACGTCTTTAAAATTGTTTCCATACAAAAAACGAATGATAACAATAACGGGGGATACAGTTTGGTGTTGCAGCTGCAAATCTGTTATCTCCATCCAAAATTCAATCACACCACTGGATAGATGCAGCCTTGCAGGATCAAAGAATTTATTACGCTAAGTAAGGACTATGGAACATCGCGTGCGGGGGAGGGGGAAGCGCTGCCATTTTGAGATAATTTTAGTGTATATAACGTATTCACATACAACACACAGCCGTGTCCATCACACAGCTGCACCCCATTTTTTTTACCGCATTTTTACCCAGTACATTAACTTGTCAACAGTGTATAAAAATATAGGAAACATTTCCAAAGCATCAATCGTCATTGATGTCTCCCATCGTATTTTAAGTAGCCCATTTGTCCAATTTCAAATGGAGCCCCTTCAGCCGCCATAACGACTAGTCAGATGTGGTCCACTGCGGGCCTGCTTCAATTACGTTGATTTATTGCACATGACTGTACCCAATGATTGTTTTCTAGAAATTTATAGAGCTACGTTTAATGTAGGAAACATATTGAGACGAAAACAAAGAAGGAAAACTTGTATATATATGTATTATAGAAGTTAGTGTTCTTGCAAACCAATTTAATAGTATAAGTAAATGTTCATGTCTTTTGAACTGGTTTATACAAATAGCTGTTTTTTCACGAACCGGTTCTAAACATTCACCAAACTTCAATGTGATTGTTTCACTACGTAACGGAGCAAATAACAGTTTGTGCCAGAATAAAAACAGATTACCGGTTTCAGACCCTGAAATCCACTTCATATGCGCAAAACTCTCGATGGCTAGATTAGTATCAAGGCTCGCAGATTCGATTCCCGCTGATCGTAATCGTATGCTAGACGAGCCCGGTAGTCGAATGACTAGCAATGGCCACTTTGACTCCACGGTAGTGGGTTCGATCCTCGCACACGACAAACATTTTGTGTGCATGAATATATCTGTTTCTCTTGGTGTGGGTGTTTTCTATGTATCATAGTTATGTATTTATAAAAAAAATGTATTTAAGTACATTTATCAGTTGTCTAGTGCCCATAGTACAAGCTTTGCGCTTAATTTGCGACTAGATGGGACTATGTAAATTGTTCAGAAATATTTATTTATTATGGTAAATGAACATTTAGAAGGGAACACTCAAGAAAATTTTTCACGAGGCGCCTCTGTTGTTCATTGTGCAGATTTAACGGTGACAATAGTGACATATGTACCTACTTTACCTGTCTCTAAAGGAAGAGCATTCCATAATGTAGCCGCTCCTTGAACCAAAAATTATTTTATTTATGTATTATTTTGTGCAAAAGGGATTAGGGTAAACTGGGAGAATGTGTTACAGCTTCCAGCCTAGTTCACCTTTTGTGTAACAATATAATGTTTACATGTAATAAAGTTCACGTAATGGCGGCTCTACACCTGCCTGAGATTGCCCATGATTGGTGATAATCGAGCGTAGTCGCCGCAGCGTTGGTTTTTCGGACAAACATCGAAATAATTAGGTTTAGCGCGCGTTCACACTATCGGCGATCACTCAGAATCATTGTTGTATCACTTTTAAATGATTAAGTACGTATCAATTTACCGCGTCGGTAAGTAGCGCGCGGCTAAGTGAATGTCGGGCAATTACCTTGCTTTCTTCTTGCCACACTCTTGCACCCACAGTTGAGCAGCGTGGTGGAGTATGCTCTAGACCCCTTAGACCCGTATCCCAGCAGTGAGATGAATAATGGTTCTATATATACAGGCAATTTGATCTATGCCTTGACTTCCGCAAAATAACACCCCCCTTACCACCATCTCTTATTGCGATTCAATAACTATTTACTACTACTAATTATTGAATCGCAATAAGAGATGGTGGTAAGGGGGCTGAATTAATTAACTATATATAAATATGTATATATTTTGTATATTTGCATAGTGTGAAGTCTATTATCAAGTACATGATTCACTGCTACGTTATCATTACAAATTAAACAGTCTATTAGTATGTTTTCTTTCTTTGTGCACTGTGTCTGAGAATATTTGCATTTGACAAAGGTACATGGAGAGCCACTGAGAGATAAAATATCATCAGTA
Organism: Hypsopygia costalis; assembly: GCA_937001555.2. Lineage (NCBI taxonomy): Eukaryota > Metazoa > Arthropoda > Insecta > Lepidoptera > Pyralidae > Hypsopygia > Hypsopygia costalis. Next base: position 26,173,069 of record OW443340.2, read on the forward strand.
CAGACGGGCAAAGAGCCGGGTATTTACGACTAATTCCTAATTTGTACATATAAAATCCCTATTTATATCCTAAAACTGACTATTTATTGGGTATTTATATGTAGTTTGGTGTTAATATTTTCCTTTTTTTATGTATTGGCTAAATTACTTTTTTTCTTTCAAGGATAATACGTCAATTACAAAAAAGTTTTTACAAATCATTTCTGTGAAAAAAATTCTAATAAACTTAATATTTACAAATAAAATATTGACATAGACATAGAGTACAAACTAAAGTAACTAAAAATAAACTAATAATAATATAAAACTAATAATAAAAAAAACGTACCTAACTATAGTTCAAAAATATCGGTCTCCTATAATATGTTGTACTTATCGAAAATTTATCCCATCTATAATAATATATAAATTTTGCCCATCTCTAATCCTAAGACATTATTTCGATTCGGCAAGAGTTTTCGATCGAGACCGCCATTTTGAATTCGGATACACGTACGAATAGGTATATAAGAATAAGCTATATTTTATTTCTTTAAATTGTATCCCGGAATAAGCAGGACTTTGCTCCTCGTTCAATTCAATTGATTTACTACACTTAACCCATCACATAATTAACTTTTACGACCGCCACACTTTTATTGGTAGTTTGGTTGAATTCAATGACAATTACGTGCCTAATTTACGATCTTATACTATGTTTTGATTATTTTATGTTATATTTTTATAGATATTAGATCGATTTGAGATAAGAAAATCTTTGACTGACGAGATGTCTTTATATAATATTGTTGTGTTTTTTTTTTTAATTTTGAGAGGAGTGTAATGATGTAGTGAGCAAACGTCTGATTAAGTTTACATTTGGTTTATTAGTCGTTCATGTTACATTGACGATCTTATAGATCTTATACTCTTAAATGCTATACCTATAAACACATATTAGTAGACATACACTACAGGAGGGCACACAAGCATGTGGGTCACCTGATGCAAAGCAATCACCACCGCCCAGGGAGATCAGCAACACTAATGGAGTCGCCGATCCTTCCTTTCTCTCTGGTGACCTCACTCACTCGCAGGAGCATAACAACCCTTAAGGGAATTGTTATTTAGCTGCGGTTTTCTGTTAGGTGGAGGTACATTCCCCAGTCGGGTAGCTTAAAAAATACGCTATACCCTACCTCTCTTTTCGCCAGAGCCTCGTTTGTCAGTCAGTATGGTACACCACGTGCAGGTGAGGTTGGCTTTGGTTCAAAGATGTTCATGAACCACTTCATCATCATCAAGTCATTTCAGTCTCCACTGCAGGAGCACGACCCTCTCTCGTCCGTCCCAGACAGAAGGAGGATTTGGCCTACACTACCCACACTGGCCAGACGGGTTGGGGAGGTTTGATCGATGTTTGGTAATGTATTTCCCTTATTCGCCTTGTACGACATCCACGGGAAGAGAAGGAGTGATTCTATTCTAGTCTACCGGAAGCCACACGGTCAATACGGCTTATGCATATATAATACAACAAAAGTAAACTCTTCACTCTTGGAAGCCATCTTCCATGTCCAAACTCTGGTGCTGCCTCTTCATATGGTTGTTCATGAACCACTTACTCCACAATATATATACCAAATAACGTTATTAAGACCACACCACAAGGCTTGATGCTTGTGGCACAAGCATCAAAAACGTACACCCGAAAAGTGAGGTAATTGTCTCACCTCGCAATTAGTTCGCACAAGATAATTGCTTGAAATAGGTGAAAATGCCGTCCTCTAAAATAAGAAAATTCACAATTTATGTTGATAAAGTATGTTAGTTAACGGCAGCTCTCATGTCGATCATAAACATTTAATATGACACTTTAATATGACAACCTCTCCATAAAGTAGCCGTGTATACACACAATGTAATTGTGTATGATACAAAGCTCTTTAAAGAAATTAGCATATAATTTTACCCTATTTTATTAATAAAATAAAAGCCGCTTTAAATAAAGTAACAGGTGGCAAAAGCTCGCAAAGTAGTGTTGATCATATTTAATGTCTGCAAAGGAGATAGACCACGGACAGCCCCCTTACCACCATCTCTTATTGCGATTCAATAACTGAATAGAATGCTTATTCATACCAATGAATAAGCGACTCTATTTCAAATGGAATAGAGTCGGTGGTAAGGCAGTACTCTTAGATCATTAGTTGTGTCTTAGGATAGTTTACTGTCAAAGTTCTAAAATAAAACATAGATTTTAAAGTAGGTTTACATTAAAGTTCTCTTCGGGGATAAGTTTGTCAGAATGTTTTACTTTTCGCATTATGTTTAGAGAGATAGCTTAATATTGTCTCAATAAGTAATCATGCTATATTTAAGTATTTCGTTACTCTTATTCTTCAAAATTCAAACTTAACCATACAGTTACCAGAAGTTACTGCGCGGCGGGGTTGTACCGAAGTATTCCTAATGCTGCCTAGCGCAGTCGCCTAATGCTGCCTATCGCAGTCGAATGGCTATCGATCTATTTTTAGGATTCCGTACCGTAAGGGTAAAAAGGAACCCTATTACTAAGGCTCCGCTGCCCGTCCGTCCGTCCGTCTGTCACCAGGCTGTATCTCATGAACCGTGATAGTTGACAGTTGAAATTTTCACAGATGATGTATTTCTGTTGCCGCTATAATAACAAATACTAAAAAATAGAATAAATTTAATATTTAAGGGGGGTCCCATACAACAAACGTGATTTTTTTTGCTCGTTTTTGCTCGTAATTGATAACGGCAATAGGTAGACGCTTGAAATACTCACATAATATTTAGTTATATATTCACTTTAAAAAGAAATAATTAATTAAAAATGAACATTTAAGGGGGCTCCCATACACCAAACGTGATTTATTGGCCGTTTTTATAGATAATGGTACGGAACCCTTCGTGCGCGAGTCCGACTCGCACTTGGCCGGTTTTTATTAATTACTGACTATTAGCATCTAATTAAGATTTGCATTAATGACAAGTAGGCAGGTAATCTGTTGGCAGCTGTCTTGAAATTGATTTGACTTATTTTAAATGGACTGCAACATATTAGAGAGAGTGGTTTTGTTCTAATATAGATAGCATAAGTGGCCAGTAACAACATGTCTACGTAGAGTCAGTGCCGAAAATATTTAATACTAGTTTCCACCTGCGGCTTCGTCCGCGTTTACTTTTTATTTTTAATAAAAAGTATCTTATGTCCTGCCTAATACCTTTCTGATGATTGAGTGAGTAGTTTCGGCGTGAAAGCATAACAAACAAACTCACATTCACATTTATAATATTAGTAGGGACAGTAACCCCTACGGGGTTATATAGTATATATATATTATATAGGACAGGACATCAAGGTCTCTTGTCCGTTGCCGTTGCGATTGGGGCTCTTCTTTTCGCTTATCATCAGGCGAAGTGGAGCCAATATGCTAAGCTAATATAAAAAAAAAAATAAAAAAAAAATTTTTTTTTTTTTTTTATACTACGTCGGGTGGCAGACAAGCATACGGCCCACCTGATGTGAAGCGGTTACCGTAGCCATATGAACGCTCGCAACATACAGTGTCGCTTGCGCGCCGCCACCCCCGCTGCCAACGCAGCATCTCCTTCCTTTCTGGTGACCTCACTCACTCGCAGGAACACAACAATCCTCAAGGGAATTGTTATTTGGCTGCGGTATTCTGAATAGAATAGAATAGAATAGAATAGAATATCATTTATTTGCCAGAACATACAACTATTTGGTTAGATGTCATTTTACAATCAGGTTACAGTATGTTCACCTTATACAGAGGCATGCAAATTTTCATTTTAACAATTACGTAAATGATGATGATTGATTCATTAATTTATGTTTTACAAATACAATTAAGCTCAAGTAAATATGTCAAATAATAATATAATTGTCCATGTTTAAATTTATAAAATTACAAACAATAATTACAATTAAATTCAGTCAAATTTATAATAAATTAAGAAATAGTTACTATGTCAAAAATAATAAAAATATGCATATAATTGTCAATGTTTGAATTTATAAATATGTAATAACAGTTAACATCCAAACTCTCTTATTGAATAGAAGCAATTGACTATAAGCCACTTCCGAAGTTCGATCTTAAATCTGTTGAATGGCATCTCTCTAATCCCCTGAGGTATCTTATTATACGTCCTAATTGTACTAAATAAGCAGTTTCGCTGTAAGAGACTGCTATGACATACTGGCATTCGTAATCTCAAGGGGTCCCGTTGGGTATATTTACTATTATTACAGTTTTTTTTAAATAGTTCAGGGTGTTTTTTTACGAATATACCTACTTCTAATATATATAGGGCCGGGACTGTCAATATATTAAGATTTTTGAAGAATGGCCTGCATGATTCTAGAGGTCCTATCCCACAGATTGCTCGTATACATTTTTTTTGTGCAAGGAGTGCTTTGTCAATTTGTGTCGAGTTGCCCCATAATAATATTCCATATCTTAGGATTGAACCTACGTAACCATGATATGCGGTCAGAGCTGCATTTTCGCCAACCGTAGTACGTAATCGTTTTAATGCGTACACAAATTTATTTATCCTTGTGCAGACATTGTTTATATGTAATTTCCAGTTGCAGTGTTCGTCCAAGGTAAGACCTAAAAATTTGATATTGTCGTCTTTGCTAATTGTTTGATTGTGATATTTTACCGTCATATTTTTGTTACGCATGTTATAATTTGAAAATTGAATGTATTTAGTTTTTTGTATGTTTACGCATAATTTATTTGATTCTAGCCATGTTATTATTTTGTTCAAAGTAGTATTAATTCTTAATTCATAGTCAGTGTGTTTGTTATTGTCGGGTATAATTACAGAAATATCATCTGCGAAGAGGACGCATTGTTCAGTTGTAATATTTGGCAGATCATTTATGTATAGGAGAAATAAGAGTGTCGAGAGCACTCCGCCCTGTGGGACACCTGTTCTGTTGTATTTGTATCCAGATCTGTATGGCATACTTAAAAAGTCCTCATCTATATGGGTAATCTCGACACATTGTTGTCGGTTGGAAAGGAAACTTCTGATCCAGTCCAAAGCCGGTCCTCTAATACCGTACCTTTCACATTTTTCAATTAAAATTTCATGATCTACCATGTCGAATGCTTTACTCATATCGAGGAAGATGACAGTAACTCGGTTTTTGTTGTCGACATTCTCTGTAATGGCTTTTACGAGAGAGAATGCAGCTAGGGTCGTGGATTTGTTTTTTTGAAAACCGTTTTGTTCCTTTTTAATTAACTTTAATTCGTCCAAAAACTCGATAAGCCGTTTGTACATAACCTTCTCAAAAATTTTTGAGAAAACTGAGATAAGGGCTATCGGTCGATAATTGTTAAGTTCGAGTTCGCTATCTTTTTTGTACAGGGGTTTTACAACAGATTTAATAAGTCTATTAGGGAATTTGCCTTGTAGTAATGATTTATTTACCGTATCAGATAATACGGGTGCAATCACTTCTGAACAAGATTTTAATACTATGGTAGAGATATTATCAAAACCAACCGATCCAGTGTTATTGAGAGAATTGATGTGTCTTATTATCTCATCGCTGCTACAGGGTTTAAGAAATATGCTATCACTTATCCTATTTATTTTTCCGTATGCTTCTTTAGCCTGCGTTGAACTGGTGCCTTTTAACGTTATAGGCATTTCAATAAAGAAGTCATTGAATGCACTTGCAATGTCCGTGGGTTTGTCGATTGTTTTACCATTTATTTTAATTATATTTATTCCTTGTGGGCTTTTGGTTTTACCAGGTTTGTCTTTTATAACCTCCCATGCTGCCTTACACTTATTTTTTGAATTATTAATGTAATTATGGTTTATCCTTTTTTTTGATAAAATGATGCATTTTCTTAATATCTTTTTATACTTCATGTAAAGGGATTTGTTCATGGTTGTGTTTTTATTATGAAGTTGGTATCTTAAAATTCGTTTTTGTTTACATGATATTTTGATTCCTTTCGTAAACCATTTTGGAGCGGACGTATTAGCATTTATTTTTATTTTTTTTATCGGAAAACAAAGATTGTAGAATAAAATGAACATATCGTGGAAAATTTGGAAGGCTTTATCGCTGTCTGGTTCATTATATACCTCATGCCAAGACAAACTAGATAAACATTCTCTGAACTTACGAGTATGTTCATTATGGAAGCCTCTAGTCATTTTATACCAGTGACTAATAATTTTGGGTTTATTTCCAGGGAAATTGAGTGTTTGTGCGGTATTATGGTCAGATAGGTGAAATTGGTGTATGTCACTTGTCGCGTCATTGATGTTGCTTAAAATATGGTCAATACACGAGTTTTTTCGCGTGGGTTTATTTATATGAAATTTAAAATTATAATTATACATTAGGTTTTTAAAAGTCGCAGTTAAATTATTATTTTTCAAAATGTCAATATTCATGTCACCTGTAATAATTATACGTTTGTTTTTATTGTTAGTCAGTTTATGTAGGATTAATTCTAGTTTGTCAAAGAAAGTATTTATATTTGAGTTAGGGATTCTATACAAACAGATAATAATACATGCAAATGTCGGTATTTCGATTCCGCAACATTCGAAAACCTTGTCTTCGGCTAAATCCTTACAGAACTCAATAATTTTAAAATCAATTGAATGACGCAGTAATATACATACCCCTCCTCTTTTTTGATTCCTGGAATGAGAGCAAACTAAGTTGAAGTTTTTGATATTGACGTGATGCTCATCCCCAGATCTAATAAAGGTTTCTGAAATACAAATAATGTCCACGGTTCTTTTTTGTTGAAATAATTCGTGTAGACACAATTCCAATTCACTACTTTTGTTTACTAAACCGGCAATGTTTTGATGTAGGAGTACTACAGAATCATTACAATTATTTCCGTTACTAACGAAAAAGGTGGGTAGGTGTCAATTGATTGGTATTGTTTGGGTTATCACTGCAGTTGCTTATATTTTTCCTAAAGTAATACGGTATGGTTCCTCTTTTAGGTAGTAGAGAGATAGCATTCTTATCAATGTTAATTTTGTCGAGTTTTTTGTTGGCATTCTGAGTATTGAAATAAAATGGAATAGTACCTTTCCTATGTAATTGTTTGCTTTTATTTACATGAGAGAATAGCTTTCTGGGTCTATTGTCCCCTATTATGTAATTCTTTTTATAGTCGTCATAATTTATACTGTGGTTTATTTCGTAACAAGCCTCTGATAGATAATTCTTCGATCGTACAATATTTAAAAACTTACAATTTTTAAAATACTCGCTAGTTTTACATAACAGATGATTGATTTTGTGTACACTGAGATGTTTGTTGTGTTTAATGCTCAAGATAATAATATTCATATGTTGCAAAGATTGTAAGGTAGAAGTTAAGCCTATCGTCAATTTTGTGGGGTCCGTGTCATTTTCTCCCACACATAATATTAAATAATTATCTGAGCAATCTTCTATATTTTTACATGATTTAAGTATCATCTCGGAAGGAGCAAACGGTTGAACGAAGGAACTTATGTTATATTGTTCGTATTTAGAATTTTCACGAGATTTTAAAAGATATGACGCTAAGTTTGTACATTGCTGTGTGCCAAAGATATAGATATTATTACGTTTCGTTATATTGTTTATACGACTAGTGGTGACATCTAGTGGATCATTTAACGAGTTGGCGAGACTTCGTTGTTTGTGTTCGGCAGGTTGTTTCGATGTGGAGATCGATGCGCTATCTTCTAATACATATTGGGTCTTCTGTGTCTCGTTCAAGTCGGTTAATGTGAAGTTATGCTTATCATTGTGCAACTTTCGAAATTGACTGGTACGTTGCGATGTATTTGTTTTTGTTTTAGGTGTGGATTTTAGTGGCGATCGAATTGGAGTTCCTGTATATATGTTTTTGAGGTTCCTTATTACATTCTGTTGTTCTACTGTTTGTTTTTTTAACTTATCTACTTCCATCATTAAATTTTCTACTTCCTTATGTGCACTCTCTAAGTTAATTTTTAATGATTTAATTTCATTTTTCATTTCTTCTATGTCGCTGTTACATACTGTTGATATGTCAGGCAGACTATTCGTTAAATAATCAGATTGTGTTGATGTGTCTGCTGTATTTGTAGAATCAAGAGACTGGCTTTTTATTATATTTTTCCTTACAGTTACATTTTCTTCTGCCATATTTTATATTTTGTAAAGAAATAAATATATGTATTCTTAATGTGATGCCCTCTAATTGCGTTTTAGACACAACAATGGGGAAACAATACCGATGCTTTTGTGTTAGTAATGGAGTACTGCTACTAGATGCCAGATGGCGTTGTTCAGTGTCAGTTACTCAAATTTGAATTTTACTATTGGAATATTCCACGGAATTTTGTTACAAAATATATATGTAAATTATGCTGCTTCAGTACTTATTAAATATGTTGATTACATCAAATAACTCGATTTATACTAGATGTTAAGATTAAGTTCCTTATATATTGGTCGTTTATAATTATGTCACTTAGCTGTATTACATGTGTCCTTTTTCGTGAAATTATTGGTCGATGGTCTTCAATAACAATAGCACAGCACTATCACAGCTTACTTTAAATATTTTTAGGATATATACATGAAAAAACTTCTGGTAAATCGTATAAATAATATTATAAACACAGAGCTGATGTAACTTAGATGACGGCGCCATCTACCCTCAATCTCTGTGAGGTGGAGGTACAAAGTTTGGCCCCTTTCATAACAACAGAACATTTATTTGGGGTGTAAGTGGTTCATCACCATCTTTGAACCAGCCAACTTCACCTGCACGCGGTGCACCCTGCTAACTGACAAACGAAGCTCTGGCGAAAAGAGAGGTAGGGGAGCTTACAATACAAATACTCCCTGCTTCCCGACTGGGGAATGTGCCTCCACGTCATAGAATACCGCAGCAAAATAACAATTCCCTTGAGGGTTGTTGTGTTCCTGCGAGTGAGTGAGGTCACTAAGTCAAAGATAGGAGATGCTGCGTTGGCAGCGGGGGTGGCGGCGCGTGAGCGATATTTTATGTTGTGAGCGTTAATATGGCTACGGTAACCGCTTCACATCAAGCGGGCCGTATGTTTGTCTACCGCCCGACGTAGTATAAAAAAAAAAAAATCCTATGAGCAAAACATTCTAAAAGTAAAAACCATCTGTAGTATATCGTCCTATTATTAGCAATATGACCTATTTGCAAATAGTCTCAATATCAAAAGAACACGGTAGCAAAATTCATTTATAGCAAATGCATTACTTTACTATAAATGCAAAAAAAAATACGTATATATACAATACATATTATGTCTGACGAGGCCGATGGTCGAATGGATAGCAAAGGCTACTTTGTCTTGTGCAGGGACCGAACCCACGACCTCGGAGTGTACATGAACATGTCTGTTTGTCTTGGTCTGGAAATTTTCTATGTATTTATTATCTATGAATTAAAAAAAATGTATTTAAGTATTTATCAGTATCTACCCAAGTACCCATAGTACAAGGTTTGCTTAGTTTGGGACTAGATGGCGGTTTGTGATTTGTGTCCAGGAATATTTATTATTATTTATAGTTAACTAGCAAACCCGGCAAACTCCGTTTCGCCACCAGATGGCGCTGTATGTGAAAAAAGATTTTCCCGCTTTTTTTTCAATTTTTTCCAGAATTTTCTTTGCTATAAACCTCACGGAGCCCGAGACCTTTCCAACGAATGCAAAACCGTGGAAATCGGTTCGTGCATTCTGGAGTTACAGCGTCAGGAAGGAAAACCCGACTTATTTTTATTTATAGATAATATATGTTATTTATTTAATTATAGTATTGATAGAATAAAGACATACATACATATACATAAAGTCCAACTAATATTATTTCTAATAAATGAATTTGTTTGTTTTTACATTATCACAACGAAAATGCTAGCTCTATGAGAGTACATGTCTATTAAAAACATTTAGCTATATGCCATGTCTCATGGGCCATTCGCTACTGGGTCATTTTACTAATACGACGAACTGCTTTGTTACTTACGACGAATGTCCTTTCGCTTTTAACCTATGGGCGTAACCCATAGGTCATTTTCTGATACCGCCTAATGTGATCGTAGTATTGACCCAGTGAAGAGACAATGGGCTACAAAGTCGGGGGCGAAAACTAGTGCGTTATTATTACAGCCCCCTTACCACTATCTCTCATTGCGATTCAATAACTGAACAGAATGCTTATTCATTGGTATGAATAAGCAATCTATTCAATTATTGAATCGCAATAAGTGATGGTGGTAAGGGGGCAGGTGTTTCAAATACATCACACCACTTCGACGTTAATAGAACGAAAAATAGAACCAAAACAATGAAGCAAACAAGGTTGAATAAACATTCCCATTTCTCATTTATTCTCCCTGTAATAAATTATTCTTTGTGTTATAATTTGAGGAAACTCCGCTGCTTTTTTATGAAATAGTCCTTAGAGGCTTTTAAAGTCCCTGATATTTTAATAAACTCTGTTTCCATCAACAATTAATAATTGTCGGTAAAGAAAGTTAATATGAAATTTAGGTATATCTAAAATTCAAAAAGCGCTAAGTATGTTACTATGTTATTAAGAAAGTGAATATGAATGAATGAAAAAAAGTAATATGTAGTACTATGTTATTGTGAAAGTGAAGTATTTGGTCAGTGTTTAGGAATAAATAAATAGATAAATGAATATTTATCTATTTAAGAGCCCTATTACATTTGCACGCTGACGAGCTCTCGCGCAGTACTAAACCCGCGAAGGCCGCCGGTGCATCGTTTTTTGTAGTAATTTTGAAGTTATATTTATCGTTTTTATTGAAATAAGATAATAAATTCATGCTACAAAGTTTATTCATCATGAAGTAACAATAATTCTCGTATAAATTTTGCTCAATAATAATAACGTTTATTTGAGAAATTAACAGTTTACTTAAAGCTATTTTCGAAGTTTTTTTGGTTAAAAGAATGTTTTTTTTCTATATTAAATCAATGATATTTCAAAATTCCGAGGCCGCTATGTACTATACGACTATATAACAAATAACATTCTATTTTTTTTATTTCATTTGTTTGGAACAGTAGTACAATCCAGGAGCTCAAAATAGTGAATGCGCGCATTTTATGAAAATCTTTCTCTGCAATTTTGGGTTTATTTAAAAAGTTAAGCAAAATTTACAAAAAGCGAGGCCGCTATGTACTATGCCAATAGCTATTCTGTACTATTCAATAAGTCAACATTGTTAATGTATTTTTGTTTCCGAGATCGAGAACGCCAAAATTGGCCATTTTACGCAAAAATCACAGTCAAAATGTGATATGGCTCTTAATAATCTGGACAAATTACACACTGCCAACTAGTCCCAAAACTAAGCAAAGCTTGTGTTATTGGTACTAGATTACTGGTAAAATACTTAAATATTTTAAATGCATACATATAATACATAGAAAACATCCAGACCAAGACAAACAGACATGTTCATGCACACAAATGTTTCTCTTGTATGGGGATCGAATCCGCGACCCCGATCAAAGTGGACAATGCTACCCATTCGACTAACGGGCTCGTCAAAAACATAGGAATATTTGCTTAAAGCGAGACAGCGGAGAAAAACAGCATTCGAAATAAAAAATAGTTAACCCAATTGAACGTGAGCACACGCCCTCTCGGGTGATCACTTTCAACCTTAGCTTAACTATCATTGCAAGATCACGCACAAGTTTCTACATAAGACAAAAAGGTAGGCTGTAGGCTGAGCTGCGTTTAGTCCAGACGACATGGGCAAAATGCCAGGGATTTACAATAAGCGCCCAGTAAGTACCTGTAAATGCCCAGTAAATGCCTAGTTTTGGGTAAATGCCCGGCATTTTGCCCATCTCTAGTCCAGACTATAGAATGAAACACATCACAATTCAAATTCTACATTCCTGTTCGTTACTCAAATCGAACTCTACCATTTTGCTCTTCCTTTTTTCACATCCTATCCGACGGAAATGTATCTTTATGTACCTATTCAGCATCCCTCGTTTATTCCAACATTTCCAACGTCCCTCACATGAATCACCTAATTAAATAACTCAATTTGGAATATTTATTCCTTGCGCGAGGTAATTTTAAAGTAATCAAGACGACTTCGAAACACGTAGGCAGATAACAAGCTTGATTACATAGTAACTCTACATCTCATTTCGGTAGGTATAATTTTGTAGATAAGTAATAACGATCGTAGTCGTATTAACATTTGGTTTATTGGTAGTTACCTACATAGTTATATTATGGAGCAGCTCGATGGTGTGTCTAGTCGCGTGTCTAGTCGAACACGTAAGGTAAGCAAACGTCCACCGCAGCCTGTCTAGCATGGGTTTACTTATATCTAGCTCCTCCTTTAGAGGGCACGGGCATTAGATGACAGTCGTTAAGCCAAGTCAGTGGCCTTTAGACGGCTTGAAAACACTGGCCTCCGCCAACGCGCAGTTGAGCAGCGTGGTGGAGTATGCTCTAAACCCCTTTGGTTGAGGGGAGACCGGTATCCCAACAGTGGGATGATTATCGTTGGAAGTTATATCATAATATCTACAGGTATTTTAGTATTTTATATTCTGACTAGGGTATAGTTATGCCTTCTTTCTAGCTTATTCTTTTTGTACGTCTCTACATGTTTAATATATGGAGCTGATAGCAAGAATTCAATCAATATATTAGCCCTGATTTATTTGATCCAGTTGAAATCCAAAGAGGAAAGCATTGTATATATGTAATATATAATAAAGACAATTACAAAATATTTGGGTAAGTACGTACAATATATGTAAATGAAACAAATTATCCAATGATTATGTCTTCTATTTATCTAAATATACCTGTGATTACCATTTACCGGTTTCACTTTTCAAGAATTATCAAGGTATTTAGATAGTTTAATTGTTTCTACAAAAAAAAATCAGGTACCAATGTTTCTTGGATTTTGTTTATTTCTCTAACCCTTTAGAGAAAGAAACAGAGTCCAACACACACAAAAGACAACACTGGTGGAAAAAAGAATTATGAATACACTTTTATTATTTTTATGTTTGATAAACAGTTGTTCATTGATTGCACGGTACCTGAATGTCTTTGTAGAAACGAGAAAACCATATACATAAAGGTATTTATCACAACATTCCAGCATTATCAAGGGATAATGCTGCAAAGGCGAAACCGGTCGGTGAAAAAAATTAAGTGAAACAGTACAAGTATTGAAAATGTCCTACCAATCGTCAGTATCAACAATATTTAATCACAAAATTCATCAACAGACTGACCTTTGCATTCGTTTGCGTCCCTCGCCGTCGCTCGTCCCCAGGGGCGGTCGAAGTGGAAGGGCTTGCAGCGCTCGCAGTCCCGGCCGGCCGTGTTGTGCTTGCACTCGCACGACAGCTGCTGCACGCCGCCCACCGACGACACCTCACCAGCCTTCATGGGAACACACCGAGACGCGTGCCCGTTGCACTTGCACCGACCACCCACAGCAAAATCCGAAACAGCGTAATGCTGAGTCCCGGCCGCTGCCTGCTTCTTGTAATCGATCTCGTCACCTTCGTTTATCATGTGCAGTCTATTAAACACAACTCTAACATCAGTAGCCGTTACCCAGTCTTGGAGAACTGGAGACACGTCGAAATTCGCAGCACTCGGGCGACCTTCCAAAGTGCTGAATGCAAGACGAGCACCGCCGGTACTGTCGCCCGCCAATCTATGCGAATCCGAGCATCTGGCTTCTTGCTCGTTGGCAGCAGTGACCGTAGCTTTGTTAGGTCTTCCGTACGCCCGCCGGCATTGACTCGAGTAGAATTGAAAAGGTTGCCAAGTTACTCCGTAATCCGCGCTCTTGTAAATCGACACAGAATCTGGACGAGCTGCTTTAGGACAGAACTGGAGACTGACGTACGTCAATTCATATTTCTTTCCGAGGGATAAGGTGAGGGAAACGTTATCGGCAGGCGAATCGTAGGATGCGGATGGTAAAGCGCCGGAGCGCCAGCAAGTAACGTCGTGGGGGTTGTTAAGATCGGTGAGGTAGGCTGGGGGATGACGGCGATCAGATCTGGCAGCGTCGCAAACTCGACAAGCATTTTCAGGGTCCTGTTCACCGGGCGGGTCGCAAAGACGCTCCGGGCCGCGTCGGCCGCAGATGGAAGAAGCAATCACAGGAGCTCCGAAGGCAGCGTTCACGAAATCCGGGATGCAGCGCCTGGGGCGGCCGTCTTCGTAACAAGGGTCGGGCGGGGTGGCCGCGAGGGCTAGCGCCGCGGTGGCGAGGAGGGCCACGGCGCGGACGGGCATGTTCACAACACTCGCGTAAACTTTCGCTCGGGACAGCGACAGCGACGAACTACGCATGCGAGCCGGTCGGGCGCCGGCGGCAGACTGGCGGGGCGCCGCGGACGCGAGCTTTCCGACGATGAGAGCTTTGCTATGGCAAATACATGGAGCAGTACTCCAGTTTTGACGCGACGACGATCCATACTATAGATTTTTAAGGAAACGCCAGAGGCTTACTTTGACTGCAAATCTGCAAATTATAGTTTCTGCCTGCGGCTTCATATTCATCATCATCAGCTAAATACGTCCATGCGGAACATGGGTAGTTCTCCGCCATAACTTCCACAATGATAGGTCATTTGCCATTTCCATCCATTAGCTCCCCGAGGTATTTATCAGGTCGTCGGTGGATCTGTTGAGAGCCTTCCTAAGAGGCTTCCTCGTTCCTCGAGATAAGATCGTTTAGAAACTTCTAACACACTAAATAAATTAATATGCACTAAACTCAATCAAACATCACAATCTCTAATTTTTTTTTACTTATTTATATTTTACAAAATACGTTGATTTAAACCACTACTGAGTACATTTTGTACAAGGGGAAGTACCTGGGAAGGGTAGATTGCCAGCTATGTGAAGTGATAAATAAATTATAAAGTAGAGAAAAGTACGCAGAGAAAGTAATAACCCTTTCTCTTCCTATACTTTTTCTCTGCAGTCCTCATGGTGACTCTACCAGGGACTATGCTGTTCATAGAAAAAAGCTTACAATTATTTATACTACTTACTCACTATACCGTCTCTATCCTACTCTCCTCTTAGGGACCCAGCCAGAGACTTTGGTGTAAAGACGAGTAATTAAAGCCATGATACATACTAACATAGTTGTAGATACGAATCTTGAATTCGAACTCGATCTAAATCGCAATAAAAAACCGATGACTATAGAAGGCTAACTAATAACTAATAAGGTATAATAACTATCAACAACAATAAGGGAATTTGTGCCATATAAAGGCTCAATAAGATTTAGAAGAAACGACGAATTACTAAAACCGGTGAAGTATGCCTTATGAATCCATATCTATGTAGATTGTAGAGGGTTCAATCCCCGCACATGACAAATATTTGTGTGCATGAACATGTCTCTTTGTCTTGGTCTGGGTATTTTCTATGTATTATAATATGTATGTATTTACAAAAAAAAAATGTATTTAAGTATTATATCAGTTATCTAGTACCCATGGTACAAGCTTTGCTTAGTTTGGGACTAGATGGCCGTGTGTAATTTGTCCTGGAATATTTATTCATTTATTTATATACATAGTGTAAAACTTCAAATCGAGTTTTATATATTCGCAACAGATTCTAGATTCTAGTTACAAATGTTTCCCAAAACATATACTACGTGATATTTTTATTCCTATTAAGCTTTAAATAGCTTAAACTTAAAAGTAACAAAATGTCGGTTGGTCTATTCTACATAAAAGAGTCCAAATGACACTCCGCTTCAAAACGCAAACCGTCCGTTATGCGTTACGTCAGACATTCATTCTATCGCAGTTAAGGCACTGCGTGGTATTAATTGTGCGAGTGCTTGCACATATTGAGCGACTTTGTTTACGGTGAAAGTTTGTTATTATAATTTGTGCCGTGAAATTGAGATTATTGTTTGTAGATTTAAACTATTTGAAGGGTCTATTATGTTTCATTCAAGTTTTTACCTTATTCCATGAACAGAAAGTTTCGACACTTTTTTTTACAAGTAAAAGGTGCATTTTGTAGACCTTGGTTTTTATTATCTGTTTGTTTTTTTTTTTGCAATAAACAAAAGCGACCTATAATGATTTTGCTAACAAAAACAATTTTGCCTGCATGTGGTGTACCCTGCCGATTGACAAACGAGTAACAAATACTGAATTTTTGGAAACAGCTTAACTATGCAAGATTGCAGACTATGAAATCTCTACATTCACATTTTTTTTTATACTACTTTGGTGAGAAACAACCACATGATTTACTGATGTGAAGAGGTCACCATAGCCTATAGACGAACACGAGGAGTATCGCGTGCGTTGCCTCCCCTACCGTTACCAATATAACGCAGCTACTCCTGTAAACTTCCTGGTAATGTTATTCACTCACAAGAACACAATATCATTCTGGAAGTGTTAAATGGGTTACTGGATGCAGTATTTCTAATAACTCTTACCCAATCGTAAATTACCTACCCCTACTTAAGTAACTAGTATCGTTAGATCGTACTTCTCATTTTTTGCCGAGCTTTATATACTATTCGTTGGGATGCACCACGTGCAGAGGAGGTTAGATTTGATTCTAAAAATTACAATGAGTCACATTCACCTCAAGCTTTTGAACTCTTAATATATTTGTAATTAACAAAATAAGGTAAGTACACTTAATTTTAATGATTTTTACTGCTAAGGTGACAAATAAGCCTGTCTTAAGAAAAACAGTAATACGTGATATATGTCTCTACCAAACTTAAAAGTTAGCAACGAAAAATTTTATTGCAATAAACGTAACTTATTGCATTCTGATGCTGGAATAAAAATATTTAAATAAAAGAAAGAAAGTTTTATTAATATTACTTAAAAATTAATATTACTAACTAATATTGTTTAGACATATTCACAAAATAAAATACAGTAAAGCAACAATAATTGTCGTGCTTAATCATCCCACTGCTGGGATACGGGCCTTCCTTCAATGGAAGGTGTTTAGAGCACCATCACAGAATAATATACTCTAACAGAAGATCCACTTACGACAGGATTGGAATAAAAATTAATAAAATATCAACCTTCGATACGCGCTAATACGGTCCAAAATAATTCTGGCACCATGCTGCTCACCTGCGAGTTGGTGGAGGCTTTTATACTGTGTTTTGTGCTCTATTATTTGCACTAAACACAGTAAAAAAGGCTTCGATCATTATTAAATAATTAGTGGAATATATATTATGATGTTAGCCGTGTGGTTTCCGGCAGACTAGAATATAATCACTCCGTCTCTTCCCGTGGATGTCGTACAAGGCGACTAAGGGAAATACATTATCAAATATCGATCAGGCCTCCCCAACCCGTTTGGCCAGCGTGGGGAGGGTAGGCCAAATCCTCCTTCCGTCTAGGACGAACGAGAGAGGGTCGTGCTCCTGTAGTGGAGACTAAAATGGACCTGATGATGATGATATTATGATGTGACGACAGTTGGATCATTATGGATTGATGCCGAAATCAGTGTTGAAATGTGCAAATGAAAAATTAATTTAAAGAAATAAAGAGAACAATTCTACATAAAAGAAACTCTGAACAAAAAATATGTACCTATTTATCTAAAATTATCTACTTTCAATGCTTTCTGACATTGTGTAATTGTACAAAAATATTTAATTAAATAGTGTTTGATATTATATTTGAATATATAAATATTAAGTTAATAACACATGTGCTAAAATTTGTAAAAGAGCTTTTTAGATTTAATTTTGCTTAAATGTCAATTACTTAGCTTTACGTAGCGTAATGGGGGCGTAATAAAATAAATCCATTACGTGAGACATTTTTGAGAAGCTCAATTATTTTCATATAAGACTATCAAAGACTACTATTTGCGAATATTGCTGTAATTTTAAACAGATAATAAATATTCTAACGGAAATTAGTGAAATATTTATTCTTACTCGACAGATGTGACCCGCCACTTCAGCTTGCAAACTTTGAAGGCTATGTCGACAACTTTGGTTCTCTGTCGAATTTCTTCTTTCCGGATTGGAACCCTCAGAGAAACCCCGAGTGTTGCCCCCTCCATCGCTCGCTGCGCGACCTTTAGCCTGTGGACCAGTCCGATGGTCAGTGTCGAAGTCTCTTAATATATCTAGTAATAATTTGTTATCATTTCGAGGATTTTGGCTCGTACATGATTAATTCAACCCATTTCATACATTACATAACCTATAACTATTACTTTATATATCATTGTTTTTCTATTTTTCTATATGAGAGGGTGGCAAACGAGCATGTGGCCCACCTGATGAAAAGTAATCACCACCGCCCATAGAAATCAGCAACACCATGGGGTGATCCGTTGCCAGTTGCCGTTTTTACGGAAAAAACCGGGCAAGTGCGAGTCTGACTCGCGCGCGAAGGGTTCCGTACAATTATCTATAAAACGGCAAAAAAAATAAAAATGTCTGTTGTACGGGAGCACCCCTTAAATATTTGTTTTATATTAATTATTTATTTTTAAAGTGAATATATAACTAAATATTCTGTGAATATTTCAAGCGTCTACCTGTTGCCGTTATCAATATCGAGGAAAAACGAACAAAAAAAATCACGTTTGTTGTATGGGAGCCCCCTTAAATATTTATTTTATTCAGTTTTTTAGTAGTTGTTGTTATAGTGGCAACAAAAATACATCGTCTGTGAAAATTTCAACTGTCTAACTATCACGGTTCATGAGATACAGCCTGGTGACAGAAGGACGGCAGAACAGCGGAGTCTCAGTAATAGGGTCCGTTATACCCTTTGGGTACGGAACCCTAAAAATTACTCAGTTTTTGAAGGATATCTATAAGCAGTCCTATTGAATTTGGAGCATCACTCAATAACAACATTTAATAAAGTACCCCAATATGAACGAGTAGTATCGGTAGACTGGTTCGTTTTGACTCCACCTGAATCTAATTCATAAAAGACCCCTTATGGAGCTCCCGGTTGACTCGCCTCTCTCGCAGTCGACAACACTTAGAACCCGAATTACTGCGGCAGCAAAACATCTATACATTTATAAAACTCCACGATCTCTGTCTGTCTGTCAGTTTAAGGTCTTTTCACGGGAGAACCACTTATCAATTTCCATGGGTTTTTAATTAAGGGTACGCCTAATGCCAACATAATTCTGTATAGGGAAAGCGACGCGAGTCGCCTGCGTGAATTGTAATAAATCCGTACTAATATTATGAATGTGAATGTGAGCTTGTTTATTAGCTTTCACGACGAAATTACTCAACGGAACATCATGAAACTTTTTACACATATTCTCAAAGGTATTAGGAAGGTCATAGGATATTTTTTATCAAAAAAAAAGTAAACGCCGGCGAATCCACGGGTGGAAGCTAGTATTTTGTTATTTGTAAATTTTTGCGAATTAAAAAATAATGGAATGATAAAAGGCGCCTTAGATAATTGTTTAATGCATCTATTCCGCAACATCCAATGTTTCTAAGTACAGTATGATTTTTGATGCAGGTTAGTCCTCGGTATTTTTTGTCTAAAAACGGCCAAGATAAAATACCGTAGATTAATATAAAAATGGGCCTTGGACCACACGACTGAAGTAAAACTTCTTTAGCTCTACTAGCTTATATCTCTCTGTCAACTTCTATTCGCCGTTTCCGTAACGCATTGACCAGCTTACGCCCCAAGACAACCATGCGTAAAGACGTTTTACTTCAACATAATAATTTGCGTAGTACGTTACGAAAAAAATAGTTACGACTAAACACCTTCGCTTCAGCATTGGCTTCAGTCATCCCCTTAATAGCTATGTTCTCAAGCTTGAAACTCTACCGCTTAACACTAATAACGACAATGTATACAAACTACATCACACAACATATTTTGACTTTTTAACTATTCTATTAGATATTAATGTTCACACAATAGCGGGATCGATTCCCGCTCTATACGCGCGCTAATACAAACATTTTTGTGCAAGACATGTCTGTTCTCGTGATCTAAAGCGTAAGGCCTTAGATCACGAGACTGTCTTGCACATTTTTCTTTTAAGCTGCCGCCAGGAAGTACTTCCACCTCACAGAATACCGCAGCGAAAATTTGGGATGTAAGTGGTTCATCAACATCTTACCAAAGTCAACTTCACCTGCACGCGGTGCACCCTGCTGACTGACAAACGAAGCTCTGGCGAAAAGAGAGGTAGGGAGCGCAATTTTAAGCTACCCGACTAGGGAATGCTCCACCTCACAGAATACCGCAGCCAAATAACAATTCCCTTGAGGGATGTTGTGTTCCTGCTTCCTGCGCGTGAGTGAGGTCATCAGAAAGGAAGGAGATGCTGTGTTGGCAGCGGGGGTGGCGGCGCGCGAGCGATATTTAATGCTGCGAGCGTTAATATGGCTACGGTAACCGCTTCACATCAGGCGGGCCGTATGTTTGTCTGCCACCCGACGTAGTATAAAAAGAAAATTAATAATTCCCATATGCGTTGTTATGTTCCTGCGAGTGAATTAGACCTCACTTCACTCCCAGGAACATAGCAACAAACCAGAAAGAAAAACAGGAAGGAGTATAAGGCTGGCAACGGATTAGCGACCCCTTGGTGTTGCTGATCTCCATGGGCGGTGGTGATTGCTTTCCATCAGGTGACCCACATGCTCGTTTGCTCCCCTCTCAGATAAAAAGAAATTTAGCTTAGATTATTTATATTCTGCCTGTAGTTTACTTAAAGCACTTAATTCACCCAGGTGAATCGGCATCAACCCATAATCATCCCACTGTTGGGATATGGGTCTCCCCTCAATCGAAGGGGTTTAGAGCATACTCCACCACGCTGCTCAACTGCGGGTTGGCGGAGGCCAGTGTTTTCAAGCTGCCCAAAGGCCACTGACTTGGCTTAACCACTGTCATCTAATGACAACAGCCGGGACCGACGGCTTAACGTGCCCTCCGAAGCACGGAGGAGCTCGAGATGAATAAACCCATCCATAGACAGGCTGCGGTCGACGTTGCTTAACTTGCGTGTTCGATTAGACTGACACGCGCAACGACGCCATCGAGCTCCTCACCCACCACCACCCAGGTGAATGAATTATACTAATAGTACCTAACCTTTTTTCACGTTGTGCACCTAGTGCACCGAGTTTGTTAAAAGTTGACTTGATGCACTCGTGAGCGAGCATGGATGCATTATGCTGGGAACTCGGAAATCTCCCGATTAATTTGTCACTAATTTAAACCGAAGCTTACACAGTTACTTATGCTACGTAGTGCAATAGGTAAAATATTATAAATTTAACAAAAAATCTGTTATTTATAATCTCTTTCAATAAAAAAAGAAACATAAAAACCTCTTCATTAGCGCCAACTAAATCACGTAACAAACATAAAAAATATTTCGTTAAAATGCTAAAATCCGACAAACTATTTATTACGATCTCCGAAATGGCGGCAAATAATTTTACGATACACACTAAGAAAGGCGGACATCGTAAACGTCAAAGACATAAGCTTAAACGTAAATAATAAAATAAAAATCAGGTTAAGTGCGAGTTGTTTAGGAGGTACCTTCTACACACTATCACACTCCGGCCACTCCATACTAATGTCGTTTACTACTACATAAACAATGACGTCTGTGTAGAGCGCGAATGAGCGTGTGTGCATGCGGCGCCATACAAACTGTTCCAGATTTGTCTCTGAGGGGAGGTGAGGTCGACACGAGAGAGCGGCAGGGAGTTCCGATACTGTAAGTTATACTATTACTTATACCGTGACACTGTCATACGGAACTACTATAGTCCTTGCCTAGAGGCTCAACCGGCTAGGAGCCTGCCGTCGGTTTTTGGATTCCGAAAACCGAACTTCGGTTTAATCTGTATTTCGGTACTGGCTCATAGAAATGAATGAATATATGAATGCATGAATGAATAAAACATTTATTTGTGTCTCCAGCATACACATTATTACACATTAGTTCTTTCCAGTCTTATAATAAATCTATCTATCTACATCTATATGTATATAAAAATGAATGTTTATCTGTATGTCCTTTATGCATTCGTTTACCGCTCATCCGATTGCAATGAAACTTTGGTGGGATATTCTGGGTATACTGGGTAAGGTTTAGACAGGACAACGTCTGGCAGATCAACTGATCTGACAGACGTTGTCCTGTCTAAACCTGAATTTTTGTGTCCTTTTTTTAACACTATATTTCATTTTTTAACACTATATTTCATTTAACATAAGTAACTAACTAGTTACTTATGTTAACATAAGTAACTAACTAGTTACTTATGTTAAATGAAATATAGTGTTAAAAAAAGAACACAAAAATTCATCATCGCTAGTTTTGCAGGTATGGAACCCCGAGCTCTACCGAGAGTACCGATTGCGTTAAAGATGTCTGTCTGTTTCTAGTTTCTTTATTGTACTCGTACGTCAAAGAAATTTACAAATTATAAGAAAAGTACAAGTCGCACTTACTTCACAGGTGTCTTCCAGTCAATCTTAGAGTTGTAGATCTTTATGGATTTCGTGAATAAGCTAGGCCTAGGAGCCTGCCGCCGGTTTTTTAGGGTTCCGAAAACCGAACTTCGGTTTCCGTATATCGGTGTAGGCTCATAGAAATCATCACTAGTTTTGCAGGTAAGGAATCTCGAGCTCTACCAACAGTACAGACTGAGGTAAGGTAAAGGTGTCTGTTTGTAATTTTCTTGTTGAATGTTTGTATTCTTCTTCTTCTTCAGCATGTTGCCACCCAATGCTGATTAAAGACCTCTTGCATTGCACGCTATTCGCTTCGATCTTCTTTATTGTATGTAAAAGAAATTTAAAATACAAATAGGCGAAAGAATTACTTCGATAGCATAAAAATACAAATTATAGGAAAAAGTACAAAGTCGGACTAATTTAACAGGGATTTCTTCCAGCCAATCGTAGGGTATCTGTAAGAATTTCATAAATAGGCAAGTGGTACTAAACGATGTTTGTCACTAATTTAAACCGAACACCTGCTTTGGTTATAAAAACGCATCTGAATCGGCTCCACTTGAGACGATAGAGATGGGAAAAATGTCGGACATTTACAAGAAATTCCCAAGAAATTGTCATGATTTTTCACAAGATTCCCATGAAATTTGTCGTAAATTCCCGACATTTTATCCATCTTTATTGGGTTGCAAAGCCCTTGCTGCCGTGTAATGAGTGAATAATTATTTTTGCAGATATCCTATACGAGTCAGTTAATATCCTACCTATATTATTAAATGAGCAAAAATTGTATAGAAACAGCATAAAAATTGGTATAGAAATAATATTTATTTATATCTCACAAGGAAAATGTACAATATAATACAGTAGGTAGATATGTTATGGTCAATGTGATAAATTAGTTACTGTTCATACTGACTATTACTTGGTCAAAGTGATAAATCATGTTTTGGTTAGATTTGAGTTGATTTTTGGTTAGGTTAGGGTTTTCTTGTGTCCTGTCATCGGAAATAGGAGCTCCGTCAACCTAGATGAAGAATGATGTAGTGCCAAGTAAGCTTAATTATTAATAATTGAGAGTACATTACTTTGTCCAGCCATTATAAATAATGACTAATTTATCACATTGGCTGTAACAGATACGCTGTTTAGTTTTGAGAAGTACAAATCCTTGCAAGAGTCTGGAGTACGAACTAGACCGGAGTCTATACTACGAATCTCCATGCTCTCTTCTTGGATATAGGTACTTACTTCTGTACATCCAGTCATCATTTGAAATATTTGGGATTGAAGTTACATTTAAAGCAAGGATCTTTAAACTATTTTATCGCCCTGTTTTTCATTACATAATTGCCAAAATAGAAACAGTTAATTACCCACCCACCACCCGCATGCATAGCTACTGTTATAAAAGAATTTATAATGGTGGCATCACATTATGTAAATTTAATCAATTAACATTTTAAGGACCGTATAATAAAAATAAAGCGTGTTTTAAATTCCGTTATTTATGTTACACATAAAACTATGAGACTACAAGGACTCTACGCATAACTCTCAAAGTCAGCAAGCTTACGTTTCCTAAGACATTTTATACCACGAACGGTGAAACCGTGGAATCAACTTCCCTCAGTGGTATTTCCGAACAACTACTACATGGAAGCCTTCAAGAACACTCAAGTTCAAAGTTGGTCAAGTTTTTTTATTTTTTATTTACCTATTTATCATCTTAAAATTAATTTTGGGGTGTAAGTGGTTCATCAACATCTTTGAACCAAAGCCAACTTCACCTACACGCGGTGCACCCTGCTGACTGACAAACGAAGCTCTGGCGAAAAGAGAGGTAGGGAGCGTAATTGTAAGCTACCCGACTGGGGAATGTACCTCCACCTCACAGAATACCGCAGCCAAATAACAATTCCCTTGAGGGTTGTTGTGTTCCTGCGAGTGAGTGAGGTCACCAGGAAGGAAGGAGATGCTGCGTTGGCAGCGAGGGAGGTGGCGCGCGAGCGATATTTACTGTTGCGAGCGTTAATATGGCTACGGTAGCCGCTTCACATCAGGCGGGCCGTATGCTTGTCTGCCACCCAACGTAGTATAAAATAATAATAATAATAATAATTAAAAGTTCAATGAAACAGCATTTATAAAAACCACAAAGGTTTGTCGACAATGCCAGTAGCAATCTGCATCGATACTTACTAATAATTCCTACTAGGAACTGGGTAAGCACAATATTACGCACAACATGTATAATACATATATTTACACCCATGTATCATATACACACCTTTTTTAGGGTTCCGTACCCATAGGGTAAAAAGGAACCCTATTACTCTAACTATCACGGTTCATGAGAGACCAGGCTGATTCTCATAAACCGTGATAGTTAGAGAGTTGAAATTTTCACAGATGGTGTATTTCTTTTGCCGCTATAACAACAAATACAAAAAAAACAGAATAAAATAAATATTTAAGGGGGCTCCCATACAACAAACGTGATTTATTTGCTCGTTTTTGCTCGCAATTGACAACGGCAATAGGTAAACACTTGAAATACTACTTACATAATATTTAGTTATGTATTCACTCCGATACAACAAACGTTTTTTTGCCGTTTTTATACATAATTGTACGGAACCCTTCGTGCGCGAGTCCGACTCCCACTTGGGCGGTTTTATTTTTAGTTTAAGTTTGTTCTTTGGTTTGTTTTACGTAAATTAAATTAATCACTGAATATTTATAAGAATAAATAACAAAAGAACTATGTAACTTTAAAAACATTAATAATCTGTACTAAACTAAATAACCCGAACAAAATAAACAATAAATAAATATTCTAGGACAAGCTTTACACACATCTAGTCCCAAATTAAGCAAAGCTTGTACTATGGGTACTAGATAACTGATACTATACTCAAATAAATGTTCTTTTTTGTAAATAAATACATACATACATAGAAAACACCCAGACCAGGAGAATGTTCATATACATGCACACAAATATTTGTCTTGTGCGGGGATCGAACGTGCGACCTGGGTCTCGAGTCAAAGTGACCATTCGATCACCGAGCTCGTCATAATATAATAAATAAAGCAATGATAGACAAATTAAAAATTGAAAACGAAACTAACTTTGGCTAGATTTAATTAGCAATATTTCGAACATTCATCAAAACTAAATAGACAGTGGATACACGTGATTTCCAACCGTTGCTCATTTCCGTGTTATTTGTAACCTGCAAATGAAAAAGAAACAACGGGGAGCGGCCTCCCGTCACAAAGTTTAATTTCATAATACAATGTCAGCAACACACAAATGCGGAGACATGTAAAATATTTTTAATTCGACAGCACAATTTTCCGGATAATTTTATCCTGTTCTAAGCGGCTACGTAGCGCGGGTCAGCACAGCGCAACAGCCTTAGGCTACAAACAATTTAATTGAAAAGCCAATTTGGTCATGCTAAAATTAGATCGTGTTTTGTAATTTGAATATTTTTGTTGTTACTTCATAGATGTAGGTATTGTTTTATTCTTGTGAATCGGGACGGGGGCCAGGATTAACAGCGGCGACCGTCAAAAAAGGCAATGAACAATAAAGTCCATTAAATAGGCCATTTTTTTTTCGATTTGTTATTTTATTGTCAGACAATTGTCAGACAAATTATACAGCGCCATCTAGCCCCAAAGTAAGCGAAGCTTGTGTTATGGGTACTAGACAACTGATAAACATACGTAAATACATTTATTTTTTGTAAATACATACTTATTATACATAGAAAACACTCAGACTAAGACAAACAGACATGTTCATGCACACAAATGTTTGTCCTATGTGGGAATCGAACCCACGAGCGTTGGTGTCGAAGCCGCGTCTTTGACCGCTACGCCACCGAGCTAGTCAAAAATTAAAGATGTCACAATAATATAAATGTAAGTGAAATAATTACTTCGATTGCATAAAAACTTCTCGGGATATCATAACTTGAAGATCACAATTTTGGACTATCCCGAAAACGCTCCATACAAAAGGCCACCACGTTATGACGTCACACCTTGCTATTTTATATGCATTCAATCAGAAATTTGTAGGAGAGCTATGTTAAATATTGCGTTTATGTAGCCAGTGCGTAACACGTAACAAAAGTTATAGTATTTTTTATTGTTTCTACAATGGTAATATTTATTTTTTATAATTTCATACCTTTAAAATGGACTTTCCCACAGAACTTTGATCGAACCTAAAACACGTCGGACATAAGTTATTAAAATTTCGCAGATCGTTCTAGTTTTATGTATTTTACGTTACTGATAGAGAGTTTTTATAA
The DNA here is from genome assembly GCA_937001555.2 of Hypsopygia costalis. NCBI lineage: Eukaryota > Metazoa > Arthropoda > Insecta > Lepidoptera > Pyralidae > Hypsopygia > Hypsopygia costalis. The sequence continues at coordinate 26,200,020 of OW443340.2, forward strand.
TTTTGTAACATTGACAACAAGCCTATTCCCTGGGCTAAAACTACGACTGGCTTGGAACTCACAACGAATTAATTCAGAAGAAATTAGTAGGAGTAGAAAGCTTTATTGTTGTGAATATTAAAAGCAATAAACGTTTTCCGAAATTAACAATCCGAAAATAACAAAGTGGTATAAACAATGAAATAAAAATAAAGAATCAGCGTGTATGGATATATAGGCTTATCGCTAGTGTTGCCAGATTCGTTTTTTAAATATCCCGACTTAAACGTTAAAATAGCGGGACTGGAATGAAAAAATCGGGACGTAGAAAAATATCATAATAATACCACAGTATATGTAATAGTACTATGTAATTATAGCTACAATCCTTTACTTAAAAACTACAGACTTACATACAAAAACATATTACTATTGGCTAATGTCATTGGACTATATAACATATAACATGGGCAATGTAACATGTATAACATGTACAACATTTAACGTTACATATAACATGTGCCGCCAATATGGTGAGGTGTGTTTTTTTTAATACCTACCTAGTTTTGGAATGTAACCAGTAAAATACTTTTCTTTTAATTATCGTGCTAGAACGCGAACAGAAAATAAGCTTACCAGCCCGCCATTGATTCCGTTTTAAAGTGCGACGAACCATTCCAATGCTCTGTGTCCACTAGACATCGGGACACAATAACTCAATTACGCCACCGCATTTCTGCTCGGATGTTCACGGAAGATGTAATTACACCCTTATCTCCCGACACTGAATGGTAATTAGTCACTTCCATGGCACATTCGACCTATTGGGTTATTCCACATTAATTCTATTTTATTTAGATACATATAGATATAAATTTACAAATGTACACGTTTCGTTTCCTTATATAATATTTTCTGGCAAGAAAATAAGATTTAGAAGTTAGTAGCTCAAGCTCGCGCCTTCGTACTCGCGTATCCCGGTAGGATATACCTACTACTAGGGGTATACCCCTAGAAGTTAAGATTAAGTTATGTGCTAAATTTGGAATCTCTAGAGTTCTAGACCCAGCGGTTTGGGCTGTGTGTTGATATGTCAGTCACTCACTCAGTTTCATCGTTTATAATCGATTTTCTCCTATATCAAAATTGAAGTGTTTTTATTTTTTTTAAATACACACACATATATTACTAATATTTTATCTATTTGTTAGTTATTATTTACATAATAATAGATTTTTTTACTAATTCTCAGAATGAAAATTATGTACCACTAGCTGACCCGACAGGTGTTAGGAGTATGTTTTTACCGACACCAGCCCCCTTACCACCAACTCTTATTGCGATTCAATAACTGAATAGAGTCGCTTATTCATACCAATGAATAAGCGACTCTATTGCAGTTGAAATAGAGTCGCTTATACATTGGTATGAATAAGCATTCTATTCAGATTTTGAATCGCAATAAGAGTTGGTGGTAAGGGGGCAGCGCCCTCAGCTATCGGTGGAGCTTCTATAGAGTCGTGATACAATACAACAAGGTATGGTTTTCCCGTGACAGTTAGGTCACGTGATCACTTGACTACGTCAATAATCCAACTCCGGTACGAAGAAACTAGACTTAAAGAAATACCAAGCGTAAGTATGGTTTCGACGAGCACGGTAGTCGAATGTAGCAATGGCCACTTTGATTCCGAGGTCGCGGGCTCGATCCCCGCACTAGACAAATATTTGTGTGCATGAACATATCTGTTTGTCTTGGTCTGGGTGTTTTTTTATGTTTCATATGTATTTCCAAAAAAAAATGTATTTAAGTATTATATCAGTTATCCAGTACCCATAGTACAAGCTCTGCTTAGTTTGGAACCAGCCGTGTGTTAATTTGTCAGGAATGTTTATTTATATTTATAGTAGAGCAGAACACAAATTTCGATAAAGAACACATGATTAGAAAAGTAACGGAAATAGACGATAAAGAACACATGACTAGAAAAGTAACGGAGATAGAAGAGCCGAAACAAGGACGCGGCGATCCCCGACCACCTGGGCCAGAACAGTGCAGAACGACATGGACGATGGGACTACACCCTGATATGACGCAGACATGATCGGAATGGCGCAATAAGATTAGGAGGGCCGACCCCAAAAGACATGGGACATAGGCACGGAAGAAGAAGAAGAAGTAGAACACAAGTAGCTTAAGTAGATAGTGATATTTACCGTTTTACTGTATTTGGAAGAGATACGAAAGGTAAAGATAGAAATAATTTATCAAACGAATGTAGAATAACCCGACTCATTTCAAAACGGAACGGATCTTCGATTGCGGGCCCCTGACACGATACCCTTTTCAAACTGAAATGTTCTGTGTTGATATGTATTAACATTGTCTTTATAGCAGATTGGAGAAAGGTAGCAGCATGATGGGGTACACAGAACATAAATTATTAAATAAATATTCCTGGACATTATTACACATTGTGGAGTGGTAGAGCAGTTATGAAATGGGCTTGCTCGACCGGGGAAGTACCACCCTCTCACAGAATATCGACGTGAAGCAGCAATGCGTTTCGTTCGGTGAGTGAGAGATCCGGAAGCCCAACTCCTTCCCTATCCCCTCCTTCCTTCTTTTCCTCCAACTCCTTAGTGGACAACGCATTGGTAGCGCCCCTTGTGTTACTAATGTCCATAGGCGGCGGTGACCACCTTCCATCAGGTGGCCCGCTTGCTTGTTTGTCTACTGTATGACATAAAAAAAAAATCTATCTAGACGCAAACCAAGCAAAGATAGTATGTACATTAAAGTGGCAAAAAAGCATATGGCCTGATGAAAGCAGTTACCGTAGCCTATACTGTATACCGTAACATATACCGTAGGGTTTTGGTATTCCTGCGAATGAGGGAGGTCACCAGAAATAAAGGAAGGCGTTACTGCGTTGGCAGCAGGGCGGCGGCGCTATATTTCATGTTGCTAGGATTTATAAGGCTAACGGTAACCGCAATCACATCAATCAAATTGTATGGTATCAGGCGGGCCATATGCTTGTCTACCACCCTAGTGTATATAAAAATATAATAACCTTATAGACTAGAGGAGGCAACGGACTGACTAAACCATCAGCGCACCGGCTCATTTTGTATCTATAGCGTGTAGATCAGTCATGTGAATCAAATGGAGCCAGTTTTACTTGAATGGATGAATGAATCAGGCAGGTCATACGCTTGTTTGTCGCCCTAGTGGTATACAAAAATTACTCATAATCATCTGTCAAACGATGTTCTGGGAAATAGCGAAAATTGGGGTATGGGGAAAACAGAGGTTGCGCACGTCGAGCCTAACAGGAAAACTACCTCTACCGTTAGGACTTACCGCAGCCAAATAATAAGTGAGGTCACCAGACGTAAGGAGTAGCTGCGTTAGCGGCGGGAGTACGAGCTCGCGGTCAATACTCCTTGTATTGCAACTCTGAACTACGATAACCACGTAACCACAAAGTAACATAAGGCTGTTAGTATTTTAGTTTGATACCTGATATGATATTAAAAAATAATTGGTTGTCTTTAAAGTCGGTTTACGGACGGTAATTTTACGTGATAACGTCATAAGAAAACATCGACCTATGGGGTGGAAGAGAGATGTGTCATGTCACAAGCCGACTACTTAGGCCGATCGTGCCTCTCTCTCTCTATCGCTTGTTCCTCTCTCTAGCTTACACGCTCGGCTCAGGTGGAACGTGACAATTAGTTCGTCGTCGTCGGCGTTCATCAATTTATAAAACGCTATCATGTCAAAAGAAATGGTATTTTACAACTGGTTCACGCTATAAATATGCGATTCTGTATATTCTAACGGCTATCACGTATGCATGTAGTGGCCTTCCGTACAGTACCTAAGTACTTACTAATATTACTTATGAGCCCAGTATAATTTTCACCGCAAAACATACCCACTTTTACCATATCAGTGAACATATACCGCAAAGAACATTAAAATTCAACACATTCCTCTGACCCGATGATTACATATATCACGTATTTTCCGAGAGACCCTCGCAAAAACTACTAGTCAAGTAAGACGCGGCGAGTTACTGGCGCGAGTAATTCGCGAGTGGGGAGTGGACATAAGCTGCGAGGCGACAGTGCATGATGTTATCGTGGAGACAAGTGGGCAAAAACTGGCGAATAGCGACTAATCGACCCATTACCTCCGTATGGAGCTTGTGGTGAGTGTACTACGATATACAGAGACTTTATTTAATTTACGAATACCTACGAGAAGTCAAATTAAAAAAAAATATCTAAGCGACGAGTATTTACTTTTGTGTAGTGTATATGTGGCTTGCTAAAGCATCAATATATTGCATCCTACTGTGCCATGGACACGGACGTGTGTTGAACGTGAATACATTAGATGCACTAAAATTATCCCAAATTGGGAGCGCTTCCACCTCCTCCGTACCCGATGTTCCATAGTCCTTACTTAGCGTAATAAATTCCTTGATCTATTCAGTGGTGTGATAGAACTTTGGATGGAGATGATAAATTTGAAGTTGCAACACCAATTGCAATCCTCTAATTTTGATATAATTCATGTTATTGAATTGCCTCCCTATGGAAGCAAATTTAAATACGTATTCACGTTTCCTCTTCAATTCTATCGGGCTGTATGTATGTATAATGATCGCACCTTGTCGCAAGCCAACACGAGCATACGAGAGTAATGGGTTAACGAAATATATGACGATATTATTTATTCTATAAGACTCAGTAAATCTAATAATAGGGTCTAAGGCCGGTGCCGCAGCGGCTTCTGAAGAATGCCTCAAACGCCGCAAATATAGTAATTTAAGCAACAGTTACATATTTGAGCCGTTTGGGGTAGAGACCATGGGGCCGTGGGGACCGTCAGCCCACAAATTATTTCGAGATATTTCTAAAAAATTGGTCGACACGTCCTATAACCAGAAGGCTGGCCATTACCTTGCTCAGAGAATAAGTATAGCTATTCAGCGAGGTAATGCTGCCAGTGTTCTGGGGAAACTGCCGAAAGACAACGATCTTGGGGATATTTTTTATTTGTAAGTTTTGTATTTATTTATATATATTTTTTTATCCCATAAGTTTTTCTTTGGTTTTAAGATTAATTACTCAGTAAATTAAAAAAATAATTTCATTTTCTTAAAGTAATTCTCGAATGATATCATTATTCTTCTCGAATAATTTATCATTATTCGACGTACGTTAATGACTGGATGACAATCAGTATGACATCCAACCCAACGGCTCTACCCGTTACATGTGATGAGTCACAAAAATTATATGGTCAGAAATATTCTGTCTCTACCTAGTGGGATTGTAATTTAAAAGACAATTTGATCCACCCTACTTTGCGTGCTTACACCACCAATTAATTCATGCAAACTACTGCCGGCCGGCACCCACCCACTACCGTTAGTAGATGCATGCGACTGCCGTGGCTGCTTTGGTTGTCTTCATCTCTACTCCAGCTGCTGCAGTCGTCTCGGCTCTCCAACATCTGAAACAGACGAAACGTGCGACTGCTGCCGCCCCCACTGCCGAGGTTGTCTCTGCGACACGTAGGTTTGTTTTGACTTCCGCAAAATAACGCCTGAATAAATTAAGACACGAACTTCTTAGCTTCCATGGATTCACCGTGCGGGTGCCGGGTCCATCGTGTGGCAGAGAGAGAAACCCCAAGCAGATCCCGAGACTTGTGACACGGGTGTAGGTTTAAGGGGCCCCTTTCCGACGTACATCAACACTCACCTTCACTACTTGTGTTTCTCTCCCTGCCCAGCCAAAATAAATGTAAGTAATTAATAAAATTGTAAATTTTTAAATAAACAGATAATTTCTCCAAGTAGTGAAGGTGAGTGTTGATGTACGTCGGAAAGGGGCCCCTTAAACCTACACCCGTGTCACAAGTCTCGGGATCTGCTTGGGGTTTCTCTTCATTATAGTCAGCACCATCTGGTCCCTAAACATGTTTAGGTCCTATCCTATCCTACCTACTTCCTACTCTATTAATATTATAGGAAGGATTGAGTAAATTTAAATGTTTGTGATGATATTTGAGCTTGAGATAAATAAACCCGTCCATGAACAGGCTGAGGACTACGTTGCTTAACTAGCGTGACATGCACAACGACGCCTTCCAGCTCCTCTTTATATCAATAAAACATGTTAATCGATTTATTTGACTACACTCTCTTGTTAATAAATTAGTCTGTAAAATCGTTATGGTCTGCAAGTGCAGCGAGCGGGCACAAAAACGCAATCTCCGTATTTAGCCGACAATTACTTATCGAGTCCTTACTTATTGCTCATTCTACATCATAAACATTAGCTTTTTGCTGCCAAAAGAATAAGGAATGATGAAGATATGGCGAGCCTTCGATCAACAATATACAACTGTTGATCGAAGTGGCGAGCAGTCACCTGCTTTCGCGGGATTCCTACGGTGTAAATGCAGCTGCCTATTTTTAACTGACCCAAAAAAGGTGGTTCTCAATTCGGCTGTATTTTTTTTTTATGTTTGTTACTTAATTACTCTGTGATTTACAAACCGATTTGAAAAAAACATTTTTATTTGAAAGAGTATACTTCCAGATTGGTCCCATATTTTTTTCATCATCATCATCATCATCATCAGCCTGTATCTACATACATAAAAGTAGAGTAATTTTTAGAATCGGTTTTTTTTAGGGTTCCGAACCTCAAAAGGAAAAACGGAACCCTTATAAGATCACTTTGTTGTCCGTCTGTCTGTCTGTCTGTCTGTCTGTCTGTCTGTCTGTCTGTCTGTCTGTCTGTCTGTCTGTCTGTCTGTCTGTCTGTCTGTCTGTCTGTCTGTCAAGAATTTCTATCTCGAGAATGCGTGGAGGTATCAAGCTGAAATTTGAACTGTATACTCAGGTCTACGGTCCCATGAAGTTAAAAAAAAATCAAACTGCTAAGTTTACGTAGAAAAAAGTTACGGCCGTTTATTCAGCAAAAAACGCATATTTCGACACACTCAAGGGAATCAAAACCTATAGGGTACTTCCCGTTGACCTAGAACTATGAAATTTGGCAAGTAACATCGTTATAAACTACAAGTACAGGAATAAATCTCAAAACTATACATTTGTAAATAGATCTTAAAAAAGAGGGGGTCTATATTTTTTATAGGGTGTCGAAATTTCAAATTGAAACTACTAGTTCAAATGGGGTATCAGATGAAAGGGCTTGATGTACACATTGCAAAATATATTTTATTTATTTTTTTCGATGCGTTATTTCTTATTTATAATGAAAAATATCAAATTTAATAATGATACTACGTACCTACGGAACCCTCGGTGGGCGAGTCCGACTCGCACTTGTCCGGTTTTTTTGTTAAAATTATTACTTTTAGTCTCTGGCTCTTAGAGACGAGCTCGATGGTCGAATTGCTAGCAATGGCCACTTTGGCTTCGAGGTCGCAGATTCGATCCCAGCACAAGACAAAGATTTGTGTGCATGAACATGTCTGTTTGTCTTGGTCTGGGTATTTACTGTGTATTATACGTATGTATTTACAAAAAAAAGTATTTACTTATGTGTAAATACTTTTTTTTTCTAAATACATACGTGTTTTCTATGTATGTATGTAAGTATTTATATAAAAAAAAGTATTTAAGTATCAATCAATCTCTACCAATAGTACAAGCTTTACTTAGTTTGGAACTAGATGACAATGTTTAATTTGTCCAGAAATATTTATCTATTTATAATCTCATAATAATAAAATATTTGTATATCTCATTCCTACCGCAACTCTGCTCGCGTTGAGTTTGAAGTAGGATATGAACAAAAAACCAGTCAAAGAACATTCGCATCTCGAAAACTTGACTGCCACCCGACGTAGTATAAAAAAAATCTGCACTAACACAATAACTGTAAATAAAAAATTGTATAAACCATTGCACTTTTTTCTTACACTAGCTTTCGCCCGCGGCTTCGCTCGCGTGAAATTCGGGGCAAACACATGTTTACTCATTTATCTATAGAAGTACTCGTGTAAAGTTTAGGATAAAACAGTCCAACTAATCTCGTTTCCCCATACAATTTTGGACCTCCGTTTCACCTTCTTAGGGGTAAAATATGAAAAATCCTTTTAAGTAATTTCATGTCCACTATGTTATATTTTGAAATCGATGCCATTTTCGTAATTGACGTCCCAGAAAACCATAGAATCTACACCCATATTGATATTATGACATTTCAACCCCATCGCACCCCTACAGAGGTGATTTTATGTCACGTCGGCTATGTTGGATTACAAAATAGTTGTCTTTTTTTTTTTTTTTTTATGTGAGAGGGTGGCAAACGAGCATGTGGGTCACCTGGTGGAAAGAAATCACCACCGCCCATGGAGACCAGCGACACCAAGGGGTCGCCGATCCGTTGCCAGCCTTTTAAGGAAATGAAAACTCTGTTCTTGAAGGTACCATGTCGTAGTTGTTCGGAAATACCGCTGAGGGAAGTTGATTCCACAGTTTCACTGTTCGTGGTATGAAATGTCTTAGGAAACGTACTGTAGTAGATCGCCAATTATCAAGATGATATGGATGGAATTTTAATTTATGGCGAGTTGTACGATAGTGGAATTAAGCGGCAGGTATCAAATCAAACAGCTCATCGGAGCACTCCCCGTGATATAATTTGTATAGAACGCAAAGAGACGCTACATCTCTGCATGTAGAGAGAGAGTCCAATCGATTCGAGTTCATTGGGTCACCGACGATTCGAGCTGCTCTTCGTTGTATGCGGTCAAATGGAGCAAGCAAGTACTGGGGCGCACCTGCCCAGAGATGCGAACAGTACTCCATGTGAGGTCGAACCTGGGCTTTGTATAGTTGAAGGCGGTGTCGGGGTGTAAAATACCGCCTGGCTTTACTAATCACACCAATCTTCCTGGAAGCCAGTTTGGCCTTGCATTCCAAGTGACCGCGAAATTGAACATCACTCGATATGTCGACGTTGTTTTCGTAATCAGCGACCCGATAAACTATAAAAACAATACCTATGACGATTTTCAGACCATTTCACCCCATTTTAGACATTTAAATCCCATCGCACCCCAATAGAGTATGATGGTCACGTTTCCACATTGAATTTCAAAATCGTTATTGTTTTCGTAATCAGCGACTTGATACACCGTAAAAATAATACCTATTTTACCCTTTTTGGGCTTGAATTTTGAAAAATCCTGAAATACGTGTTTTCTTATTTATCTATAGAAGTACTCGTGTAAAGTTTAGGATAAAATAGTCAACTAATCTCGTTTCTCCATATAATTTTTGGACCTTCGTTTCACCCTCTTAGGGGTAAAATTTTAAAAGTCCTTTTAACTAATTTTATATCCACTATGTTATATTTTCAAATCGATGCCATTTTCGTAATTGACGTCCCAGAAAACCATAGAATCAATCATAAAATCATTGATATTATGACATTTTAACCCCATCACACCCCCACAGGGGAGGGGGGTTATGTCACGTCGAATACGTTTGATTAGCAAAATAGTTGTTATTTTCATAATCAGCGACCCGATAAGCCATAAATACAATACCCATGACGATTTTCAGAGTTTTTCACAGCATTTTAGACATTTCAACCCCATCGCACACCAATAGGAGATGATGGTCACGTTAGCCACGTTCAATTTTAAAATCGTTGTTGTTTTCGTAATCAGCGACCCGATAAACTATAAAAACAATACCCATGACGATTTTCAGACTTATTCACCCCATTTCATCCCTTTAGGGGTTGAATATTGAAAAATCCTGAAAAACGGGTTTACTCATTTATCTATAGTAGTACTCGTGTAAAGTTTCGTATAAAATAGTCCAACTAATCTCGTTTCCCCATACAAACTTTGATCCCCCGTTTCACCCCCTTAGGGGATGAATATTGAAAAATCATTTCTTAATGTACCCCTAGACGTCATAAGGAACCTACTTGCCAAATTTAGAATCTCTAGACATAGCGGTATGGGCTGTGCGTTGATTATCTACTACTAGATTATCATCCTCGAATTGTTCACATTGTTTTGTTTAAAAATATACTAAATAAAAAAATGGAGCGTTCTTCCCTAAAAATGAAAAAGCTAATCGAAAAGAATCGTTTACTCGTAGATAGCAATAATATATTAGGCGGCCAACCCTTCCATGCTGAGTGTGATGATAACTTATCGCATACGACACCGCACCGGTATGCGGGAATGAAAAACAGGGAATGGCATGCAGGAAATATGTATGACGTCACTGAATATAGGCAAATGTGTTTTTTTTTTTTTGTATAGGAGAAGGGCAAATAAGCATGTAGGTTACCTGGAGGGCTAGCCAAATGGCAGTTTACGAAGTAGAAAAGCGTTGCGATCGCTAATTTGAACTGTGGAGCTCATACTAAAATGTTCGAATTGACAAATGTCACGCGATCTATCTAACGTTCGTTACGCTACGAATTACACTTAGCGGGGGGGCTGAGGGAAAGTAATCATCGCCTATGGAGATCAGCAACACCTAGTAGTCGCCAATCCGTTGCTAGCCTTTTAAGGGAAATATTAACTCTGTTCGTGAAGACTCCCATGTCGCAACTGTTCGGAAACACCGCTGAGGGAAGTTGATTAAACAATTTCACTGTTCGTGGTATAAAATGTCTTAGGAAACGAACTATGATAGATTGTCGATTATCGAGATGATATGGATGAAATTTAAATTTATGGCGAGTTGTACGATAGTGGAACATCCGAGAACTGTCCGTTATATGATTTATATAGAACGCAAAGATACTTTACATCTCTACGTGTAGAAAGAGACTCCAGTCGATCCGAAATCATTGGGTCACCGACGTTTCGTCAAATGGATACCATTCCGCCTGGCTTTATTGATGACACCAATCTTCCTTGAAGCCAGTTTGGCCTTGCTTTCCAAATGGTCGCGAATCTTACCAAAACGCTGTATAAATACATAATAGGTAATTTGACCTTTTTTCGATTTATTAAATAATGACGTTGCAATAATATAACTGTATATGAAAGAATTAGTTCGATAGCATAAAATTTTTTCGAGATAATTATGATAACTTGAAAATTACAATTTTGAACTTTTCTATTTTGTATGTATTCACCAGAACATCGTACGACTGTTATTTTAAATATTACGTTCGTGTAGTAAGGATTAATATAATATAGTATTTATTATTATTTCTCCAGTGGTAATATATTTTTATAATATGTTCATCCTTTTAAAGTGGACTTTCCCACCAAAGTTTGAGCAAACTTTGTGTTTTTTTAATGAAACAAAAATGAAAGATCGCACTTCTCTGTAGTGTTTTGTATTTTAGGATATTGATAAATCATTTTAGTACATTGTCAAGTAGCTTATTTAGGAGGTAATTAATCTAAATAGATTTAGGTACCAGCAAATTTAACAGATTATGTATTTTAGTAGAAATTAGTAATGCTAACAATATAAGAAGACGGCGTTTATCACAATTTCGTACTTTAATGTTTCTTCATTAAAATGTACAATTGTTACAACCTCTAATCGTTCTAACTTATAAATACTCGTATATTACTACGCACAACGAGAAAAAGCAACTGCCACTAAGATTCAGTTTTCTGACACTCATACAAATATACTTTAAACTTTCGTTTAAAGACCTGAACTGTTCTACAAGAACTTAACGGTGGGGGCATATAGTTCCAACACTTAGTGGCAGTGTACCTAAAGCTCCCTCTGAACGCTGCAGATCTGTGACATGGAGTTTTGAGTATGATTACTGATGCACGCGTATTGTACTCATTAATATATAAGTAATCAACCAGTAAAATATAAGGAATAAAGTCTACTGTAATGGAGCCCCATGATACTTTGTACTGGTATTACCATAAGAATAAAATAAGGGATACCTAGAATTGTCGTCCTATTTTCATGAGACTGACATATGTACATACAAACGTCGATAACATCCACGCCCAGGGTTGACCCCCTTAAGGATATGTTTTTTGTGTAGTGATGCGATTTTTCCAACTAAGCATTTTAGAATAAAAAATTTAATACTATTTATTACCCCAAAATAATATATAATAATACTAATCCAATCAAATATACTTTTTAAATGTTAAATATCGTAATATGATACATAGGAGGTCAAGATCGCGCAACGGATTTTTTTATCAGAGAGATTAATCGTTGACTGTACCACTCTTATATACAGTGTCAAGTGTAACGTCCTCATAGGTACAGTAAACGCTTCTAGGAAATGGTTCTGTGAGTTCTGACCATCCCCATAGAAAGCTATACATCGACGTCGTCGTGTCAACCTCGTGGCGGGCTCGTTAGCGCCTCGCCTCGTGTTCATTACAGCCCGAGAGCGTCGCAGACAGATGTCTGTCGTGGATTACTGCGTAATTATCGTGTTTACGTACCGTGGGCTCTCTAGGGCCGCTGAATAGATCTCTTTCTTATTATAGGAGCTTAATTTGTTTCGCGTGTTCATTTGGATTGAGCATTTTGCTTGCTTACCTATAGTTTCTTTTTTCTACTCTAACGACGATTGTATTTGTTTTATTACCTATTAAAAGCTTATTAAACCAAGCAAACAAAACGAATCTAACAACTGGTTAGAATAATTAACTTAAACATACTGATTTTTCACTTGCCCCAAATAATTTTCACAAATTAAATCACGCAGTGTCGATAACCCGCAAATAACATGTTACGAAAAATTTATCATTATTCGAGAAATGTTTCCTCTTTAATGATAAATGTTTTAATTAATTAAAATTGCATAGCCAGGTATCGCTGGCGGAATGCGGTTGACGCCAATATTTACAGGGGCATCAACATCCCGACCGAGAAATTCTAAATGGAAAAATAATCGATGGATCTCGTGTCGGAGGCCTCGGAGGCCTAGACTCATTTTGGTTTGCTGAGTAATAGTAGTAAGTATAGTTAATATATTATACCTACTTTCAGTTGCCGCCAAAAAGTCTCGTGGAATAAATAATATCGTCTTGCATCTCGTCAACCCGTCAATGACACATTTGGCGCGGTGGCACGTCGAATAATTGGCTATTAACGCACGAGGCGCGTTTCGTCCGCCCGCCGCCGCCCGCCGCCGCCGCGCGGCGCTGGCGGAGCGCCAACCGGCCACTCAGGTGGACACCACGACCGAAATACTATGATAACAAACCTTTGACAGTTGTCAAGTGCAATATTAGTTTATTTACAATACTTTTTTTGAAAATGTACACTCACATCTACGTCTTTTTCATTTTACTAAAAATAAATCTACCACTTTTTTGCACATCTTAGGGAATGTACAAGAATGTAGCTAGGAATGATTGGAATGATTTAAAGATTAGTGCCGGTACCGGTTGTAACGATACTCAAAATTCCATTGATTTGCCTGCTAGGTTGTCACATCCACATGTACATAAAGCATACGTACCTCCATGTCAATGTAAATGTGATAAATTATAATACCGCGGATTTTAAAAATCAACAGCTACTAGCAAAATAAAAAGTCCATTCCCAAGAAGAAAATATATATAATCAAAAATTTTAAAACACGTTTCTAGAATATTTCCATACTTGTGAAAAATTAAAAGCTTTTTGAACCTTTAAGAGCCTGGTCTAAAGCAGCAAGCTTGATCTGGTAACAATCAAAACAAATGGAAGCTTATCAATATTGTTTACCGGTACTGCACGGCCACTAGAAGTAAACCTGAAACTGTTAGTAAACATTAATAATACAGAAATTAATTTGAAAGTCTAAAGATCCAAGCCAATTACGCAAAAGTTTAGATTTTACAAAAGTCAAGAAAGTTATGAATGATTTAAAGAGTTAAAGCAGATTAATTTAAAATGTACAACTCGAAAATGCAAATATCCTCCACGTTTACGTATTTGTTTTGAAAACGTACAACGTTGTGTAAAAAATATTAAAAATACAACGCCCGCAAGACTTGCATCTCGCTGGCACCGAATAGCCCGAGGATTTTTCACTTTTAGGTATATTTAATTAAACAGGATTACGTGAATGATGTTATGAAAAACTTTGCCTTTATTTAATGTTGCTTTTTAAATAATTTTCATTATTAAATTCTATTCACTTAAAACATTAAAGGGCCCGCCATTATTTTTAAACCCACACATGCACGTAGTATAATACCCCGATTCGCAAATGAGAGAGATTCTCTAAGAGTCTATAAAAAGAACCCTCTCTTTCTCCAGAGATTTGTTTGCGAATCGGAATATTAGGTAGAGAGTAGAGTACCATATTATATAGATTAGAAATGGCCTGAGTAGGGAATAACTTCACCTTGCTAATCCCCAGAAAGTCCTTCTATTTCCGGAAAAAAAAACTGAATTCACGTGCATATAAGGTTTTGTCTCAAAAGATAAAGGTGTATCCATTGTAGTGGTTTTCGTTACTTATGTAAAAACATTAGCGCAATATACGAGTATTCTTGCTTGCTATATCCAACGGTATTCATTTTGGAAAATAGCTTGCTTACCGTGTGTACCCGGAAGCATCTACATATTCATATCTATGGAATACCTAAACATCCGTAATCTCCTAATATATATATATATATATATATTTATCAGAATAAGATGTGTTACTAACGAAATGTGCTAGGATGTGTCACCATTGTGTGTTTCGTCCACGATGTATGGTCACGCTCTATTTGTGAGAGAATCTGACAGAGCCCAGACTGAAATAAACAATACTGTTTTATTGCTCTCAATACTCACTCCGTGAGTATTGTGATGTTGTTTGTATTATGTCGTCTCGACGATTTTGCGTGTCATCATTGAACAGCAGCGATATTAGTTTTCTGAATCTCAATATCGTCACTGAAGTAAATTCGTGTACTGAAGTTTACGAGCATAATTCTACTGCCAACTACACTATTTAAGTACTAAAATTGAGCAGTTAACTGTGTCATGCTACTACCGCCGAAGGTTGAAGGGTCTCTCTTCTGTGTGTCAGAATATAGTTTGATAATGACTCGTATTTCGTACTCGTTATTAAAAATTTTAATGTTTTTTTTTTCTCTCAGATGATCTGGTGAGAAACAATAAGCGATTACTGTAACATATAGATGCTTGTGTTTATCACAAGGTGTGTGTATAGCTTATGTTACCCCATTGCCAATATATTTCCTGAGGAGATTAAATGACCTTAATCATTGACATTTAATAACAAAACAGTTGTACACGTTATTGACATCGTTCGCTGCAATTTGCTATTTCTAAAAAAAATCGTTATTCGTCCGAAGAACTCGGGTTTTATAATTTATAATTAACTTTTAACAAGAATAAACAAGATAAATTAAAAAAAAAAAACTAAAAGTTTCCTTACTATATTTCATTCATCAAGCCATTTCATTTGATACCTGTAACCTAGGGCTTAAAATGAAAATTATAAATTTAGATAATTATGCATTGTCACGAGAAACAGATGAGTGTGCGAAATATCAGTTTAATCGGACACTGAGAAGTTGAAATTTAATTTGCAACACTTCGACTTGATGATAGACGTCGAGGTGAAACTATCTAAAGCTTGTAAATAATTGAAATGGCCGTGTGGTTTCCGGCAGACTAGAATAGAATCACTCCGTTTCTTCCCGTGGATGTCGTTCAAGGCGACTAAGGGAAATACATTGTCAAATATCGATCAGGCCTCCCCAACCCGTTTGGCCAGCGTGGGGAGTGTAGGCCAAATCCTCCTTTCGTCTAGGACGAACGAGAGAGGGTCGTGCTCCTGTAGTGGAGACTAAAATGGATCTGATGATGATGATGATGATGAATTGAAATTGGATTAAAAATTCAGGAAATATACCTCGAACAACAGATAAATAATATACGTGACTAAATACCACTCAATTCAAAAACATATACAATATCTTCATACAATAAATGGCGTAACGACAAAAACTTTCACTGTATTAATGCATCACATGAACATAAGTTTTAAATTAAAATTGATATTTCCACGCTAATATAATGATTGGCCTACTTGAGCACCTAAGATCATTGTATACCATATTATATATGCAATTATTCGAGAGTTATTCGAGGTCCATTTCTCGAATATCCCAATAGTAGAAATTTAATTACAGCCGTGCAAAATAGCGAAACTTTGTGAACAGAAACGGTAGGTAGTAATCAGTAGTTAAGATCAGGGTCCCTCCAATTTCCTATCTAAACCCACCCTTGTTTGTTTACGAAACAAAAACAGAGGTCACTGATATTCCCTATCAAATACACCCTTTAATAAATCATCCAAGCGATAAACAAACTTATTGCAAAGTCATAAAACTCACTTGCCTTTTTGTGAGTTGTTTCGTATTTTAAATTCTAGAATGACTTAGGAAAACATCGTGAAAATTTAATTCAAGACTTAATTGTCTTGAAAGTGTTTAGGATTTTTAAATTAATGATCGAAAATAAATTAACAAGTTAATGAATAATGACTCAAAGGAAACTTACAAATCGCAACAATACAGTGCAAAACATCCAACAACAAAGTGTATGAATATCTACCTATCTATAACATCCTCCTCTCCCATCCTTGAGTCTCTGTCCTTTGCCACCTTCATCAAGTTTATGCCGGTCTGTTGGCGGATGTCATCCGTCCATCTCCTAGGAGGTCTTCCTCTACCGCGGGTGTTGGCGCGTCGTCTCCACTCCAATGTTCTCCTCGCCCAGCGGCTGTGATCCATTCTAGCTATGTGTCCTGCCCATCTCCACTTCCGGCGCTCGACTTCTTCCATTACGTCTATCACTTTCGTCTTTTGTCTGATCCACTCGTTTCTTTTCCTGTGCAACAGAGTTATGCCAAGCACTATCCTCTCCATAGCCCTCTTTGCGGTACGAAACTTCGTATGAATATAGTTGTATTAAAAAAAATGTTCTTATATTATAAAATTAGTTTATAATAAAAGAATTATTTGTTTATTCACTGTCAATACAAACGAGCATATTGTTATCTGTCATTGTATTTTTTACATTATAAGTGAATGAATTCCAAAGCGAGGATAACGTTTTACGCATTCATTTCTCATTCGTTGCAATTTGATAAAAAGAGAAATAAAACTTATTTCATTGAAGTCAATGTCAGAAACAATATAGTTTTCCATGCTTTGTTAGTTGATAAATGCTACTAGTGATTATCTAGCTAACTAATAGCATTAGTGATTATCAGAATGACAGAAATCAGTATAGTGCATGATATTGTTTTGTTAAAGTTAATAAATATTGTATGCCTCTAAGTGGTGGAACACAGAATTATATCAACTTGTAACATCTGTAAAACCTGTTGTTCACAATAAAGACAATTTGTATTTGTATAAAAAACGCCCCATTGAAGTCAATATCACCAGGTAAAGATTAAAAATAATTTAATCTTTACCTAACGTATCTTTACCTTCAATGAGGCGTTTTCTTATTCGAAAGTTTTTATGAATAAGTATTTCTACCTATTTCTTTCTAGCTATCAAATGAACACCATAAATTTACAAATTATAGTGTTACATTAAATAGTGTCATTTCATTCACACGTCAATTTAATTTATGGGATGTCGCCATCGTTTAGCTAAATGTTAGTTATTTGGAACGCCCCGGGAACCGTGCCAAACTGAATTCATTTGTATTGTCACTCGTTTATGTAGAAAACATGCTATATTTGTTCATAGCTAAATTATTTATGTTAAGTTTCAAATAGATGTTTCTAAAAGATTTAAAGATATAATAAGATAATATTTAAAGAGAGGTAGGGAGTGTAATTGTAAGCTACCCGACTGGGGAATGTATTTCCACCTCACAGGATATCGCAGCCAAATAACAATTATCTTGAGTTGTGTTCCTGCGAGTGAGTGAGGTCACCAGAAAGGATATTAAATATGCTGGATATTAAATAATAATTCGAATATTATCAATAATAAGGAATATTTCAGCGCGACATTTAAGCTCGTTGTGAGTTACAAGGTAGCCGTAATTTTACCCCCGGGACTGCAATGGACTTCAATGTTCATTGCCTTTTTTGGCGGTCGCCGCTGTTAATCCTGGCTACACAGGAGACACAGTGATGGGAATGTATGGTGGGCCCCCGTCCCGTTAATAAGGAATATATTCCATGTGTCAACGTGCATCTAAATCCATTTCATTCAAATCTATCGAATTTACAAATACCTATTTCAATGCCGTCATAAACTTTTAGATCTACAAAACGTCAGTGGTATCGACTCAACAGACACAGGCCAAGGTTAATATTTCTATGTCAACAAAAGAAGCTAAATTTAATAAGCGTAACGAACGTAAATAGCTCCCATTATTTATCACGCGAACCGGGTTCTTCTTTTAGTTGTGGTGGTAGTAATCAAACGCCACGTTTAATAAAATTATATTAGACAAATATAATCTCGACCATCACTTTTTTTATTTTCACATACAGAAAAACAAAGAGATTTAATTTTAATTATTTTTTTTTTCTTAGACTTTTAGTTTTTAATTTAATTATATATTATTTTTACTTAAATTTTAAGTTGTACAAGTTAATTAATATGTAATTTTAGTTTATTTAGTTTCTTTTTTTTTAAAGTCATTTGTGAAGACAATTTTATTTCTAAATTTTAAAACAATATAAATAACTTATAAATAAAATACCTACTTAAATATAACCTAGAAATAAATAACTGTAAATAATGAAGCCCCGCCATTTGTTTTTTATTCTATATTTAAGAAATGTTCAGTATAGTCCCAATGTATTAAAATTAACATCTGCGATATAGGTATCTTTGATGTGAAATTTTTCTTTACCCCAGGCATACTTTATAAACAAAATAGTTTCTACATCACACATTAGTCAGTCGTCCCGCGACGATTGTTTTTTTTAGATATTTTTCAGTAGACTTTATTCTCCTTAATTCAAAGTTTTATTTTATTTAATTACTACGTTTTCACTCTTCACCGACGGCTTTACGATTGTGAGATGA
Source organism: Hypsopygia costalis (assembly GCA_937001555.2). Taxonomy (NCBI): domain Eukaryota; kingdom Metazoa; phylum Arthropoda; class Insecta; order Lepidoptera; family Pyralidae; genus Hypsopygia; species Hypsopygia costalis. Next base: position 26,219,053 of record OW443340.2, read on the forward strand.
TACTGTTGGATATAAACCTCGATAGGGTCATCTGTCAAGTCCTCAACATCTCAAGTACTCGTTGATTTGACAGGCGCTTGGCTCATACAAACAATTCATTAAAATAAAGATACGCAACTTTCAACTCTATTGCGACAAGCACAAGAGTTGTAGTTTTATTTCTAGGGTTGCCGAGAGTTGGTTTTCGGTTTCTTTAGCAGGTTCGCAAATGATAGACACTTGAGGTCCGTTTGTTAGTCAAAGGTTTGATGATGCGATGGGGCTCGTTGTGCTTCTTACCTTTTCAAGTATTGTCTGTGAAATATAAACCGATCTATCTAATATTCAATCAGTAATAATTATTAGTAATAACTCACGTGAGAAATAATAGTAGATTCATTAATGAAGGTAAACGAGTCATTCACGTATTTTTGTCGGGAAAGTCCATTAGTCTCAAACGGAGAGCTTCATCAGGGCGAATGTCCAGACGCGCAGTCACTCTGTCAATCAACGAACACAAACGCGCTAACGCTCTCGCCGCTCGACACCAAAGGGTAGTGGGGAGTAGGTGCGTTGATTGTTGAAACCATGTCAAAAAGACATAGTGTGTTCTTTAACGACAAATGTGTTCACATGATTTGACTAGCTTACGTCATCCTATGTACGAGGCATCCTCGGAGAGCGTTACCAAAGCCGAATATTTTTTCAAATTTTATATTTGATTTATTGCTCGAATAAACACGAAATTATCAAATACTCTCGATAATAACATAGAGAAAAGGATAATAATAAAAATAAATCATTGGGAATAAATCATTAGCAAGCATTTAAGGGTTAAAAAAACAATTTTTGAATCAAATCAAAACTGAAAAAATAAAAAATAAATGAAATCAAAACTCAGATAGTTTTTATTTACGAGTGTTTTATTGATTGCTGACCAATTGTACCTAAACAATAATGAATAAGGGTTTATAGAAGAAAATTTATAACGATTTATTAAATAATAACATAATGATTAAAGTTTTCAATTAAATCGATTAAGCTTACTTAACAGGTTATGCCTGCAGCTTCACCCCACGTGAACTACTTTTACGTTAAAATACTATCCTTAGTGTCAAACCAGAACATATTCTATTATAATATATGATAATAATAATATAGTACATCGTTCCACTGATATATCCTGCTGCGGATCCCGGCAGGCGTACAACAAACTTCTCTACGCGTTGGATCCATATCCCCGCGCACGCCTATCAAATGACCGGGCTTGACCCGTGATAAAAATGAGAGACATTATAATAATAATCTTTATTAAAAAACAAAGTGACAAAAACGTGGCTTAAGTCTAAATTAACATAATGAAATGAATCAACACTTTATTATTTTGTGTTCCATAAATAAAGTTATAATTTTGTCAATATACTACATTATATAAACTAAATTAACTAAAAATAAACTAATCTTAAAATAAATATTATTATATAAATAAAAAGAAAGAAAAAGAAATTAATAACTAAACCGCGTTAAAAAATTCCTCCGCATCACCGTCAAAAGGCATCGTGCCCAGAAGGCTGGCAGCATTGCCACGCTGAATGGCAATGCTTATACGTTGTGCCAAATATAGGCCAGACCTCTGATCACGGGAAGTATCAACCAAGCGCTTTGCTAATTCTCTAAATAGAAGCCTTGGACTCGGACCCCATGGGCCTAGCGTTTCGACCCCAAACGGCTCAAATATATAACTAACTATAAGGTTTAAATATTTGCGTCGCTTAAGTGTCTCCGCTGATGCAGCAGCAGCTCCCGCAGATCCCTACGTGTGAGAGAGATAAGAAGGCGCTAGGGTATCGACGCAGGTTGCATCCCATCTTCCATGGCAGCAACGACATCCCATCAGGTCTCTTACCATCGTCGCGTGCCAGACCATTTGGGTCCAATACAGTTGGGACGCCGGCGGTGACAAGAGCCCGACGAATAATGTCATTTATGCTGCCGTGACATGGGATTCTGCCAGCGCTCCTGCGACATGAAAGCCCATGGTGCCCAAGACGGTTGACAGCTTCTCCACATTGACAATGATGCGGAGCAACACAAGGAACGCCTAAACGGAGGCAAGCAGCAACATAATGAAATAATTTAACATGTGCCTGAACTAGGAATATTCCTGTATTTCAGGCATAAGAGTTCTTATGTAATTTGCCACCCGACGTAGTATAAAAAAACCGAAGTGATATTAAAAAAAAATTACAAAATACTTCAATTGCATGCGTGGGGCAATACTCATAAACCATTTTATCTACATACCATGAATGTGTGACTAGTCAAACGCGAAACAATCAGTGAGTTTAGTTTTAACTGGGCCGGCTCGTTTGTCACAGCTCGCAGCAGTTTGTTTTATTGGGGCTATATTTAACGGGGCCCGAATAGGCCGATGAAAACATTATAAATTTAACCGCAGTACCAATGTCTCAATAACATGTAGATTTATTATGCTGGGTATAACAAATAAGTGAGTAATGCATCATCAGAGACGTAAAATATAATTATTTTTATACTTACTTCCCCAGACATCTGCAAGTGTTAAGGTTTGTTAGTTTCGGTCAAAGAGAATGTAACCACTACGTTTTAAGAGACGGATGTGCCATACAAATAGCGTAAATTCTATATGTATGAAATGGAAGCGAAAACAATCAGCATTTGTACCAAATTCGCTTCCGATTCATAGAGTCGTTTATAATAGAAATTTTACCTTGAGTTGCGCCAGGCTGGTTTCGGTATCATTTTGTAATTTTTAATTTAAGTTAGTAGCACTGGCAACACATTCTTTCAAGATATTGACTAAGCTGGTCTGTAATTGGCTAAACGATATTTGGTCATTTCTGATTGGTAAATTACTATCAATCAGAATACTTGATTTTTACCGCGAAATTCAGACGGAAAGCAGGAGCGTAAGCGGCCTTTTGAATATTCTTCGTTGGACTGTGGAACCCGTAGTGGTTACATTCTCTTTGTGTGGAACTGAAAGGTTATAATAGAAATTAAAAGTAAATACATCTTTCTTCAGTGTTTTTTCTCCACGTCTAATAGCTGCGTCGGAAGTATGGTAACTATATTACACGCAAGGCAGAAGCAGCAATCCTTACGCTAGAAATTATCAAAGAATATTTGACGAATGTATTGATCATATGAAATAATAATTAATTTCTCCATATCGTCCAATCCTCACATCATTTAGACGAGCCTGGTGGTCGAATGGCTAGCAATAGCTACTTTGACGAGCTCGCGGGTTCCATTCCCGCACAAGGCAAACATTTGTGTGCATGAACATGTCTGTTTTTCTTGATCTGGGCGTTTTCTATGTATTATAAGTATGTATTTGCAAAAAAAAATGCAATTAAGTACATTTATTAATTTCCATAGTACAAGCTTTGCGCTTAATTCGAGACTAGATGGCGCTATGCAGTATTGCCAAGAAATATTTAATGTTTTTGCAATCATTCAAGATAGGCAAAGTAAATAAGCGCATTGATTAATGCGCTTATTACGCTTTTCCCAGCCTCAAAACCATAACCTTGTTTGTTGCAGAAGCAGGGTTCACTAGGTATAGGTAGGTGAGTAAGGTGAGTTTGGTTTTAATTTGTTTTGATTAGTAAGATTACCGGCAGCCACTTTCACCCCATACTGCATAATATTTTCTAAATACATAATTAAATCAAAAATTTTTTACTGTAAGCTAGTGTTTAAATATACTTAACTTTTCCAACTCTCATTACTTTCTTTGTTAAATAAAACGCCTGCGTAATTTAAATTTTAACGACTTTCAATTTTTCTTAAATAATAAGGGTTTTTAAATGAGGAGGGCGCAAAGATAAGGCCACGGTTAAAGTGAGTAAATACAATAGACATTAAAACCATAATGAAATAGACTAGAAATAAAACCAATTTTGGTATTTGTCCCCGGCAGCCTTAATTCACTTGTTGATAGTGCATTTGTATTACCAAATAAGAGTTCGCCCAATATTTTTTGTGTGTTACATCACTATAAGTGTTATATAGACATGTTATTTAAAATCCTGCAAGAAAGGGGCGAAAAGCAAGGAATGTGAAGAAATTTATTTCATGTCAGCTTCTGCCAGCAATATCTTCCCCGTTAACATGCTACCGCGTTAAGAAATATTCCATCCTCATACGTAAAACATACGAAAATCCTAATGTCGTCACTACTCCTGAACAACATCGTCGTTCCCACTTTCAACTATTACCGTCTCGAACCTGATCCAACATTATATGTAATATCAAAATATTGTATTATCTCTCGTACATGCGTGCAATGCTTTCACTCTTAGCGCAATTTTGGAACAAACAATGGTCACAAATTTATTATGGATAGTAATAAACCAAGCGTCTAAAATTGTGAAACTGGCGTGAAGCGACTATTATACTGACTTGGCGACTAAAGTTGATATAAAACATACCAAACCTAACCTAATCTTGTATTTCTGTGGCTCATTTAATATTTTTTGTGGCTCATGTTATTACACTCTTTTATCATAGAGTGAGAGTTAATAATCTGTACCTTCCGAAAAAAAAAAGTCTAATTTATTCTAGAAACCACAACAAAACCCGTTGCATTATTTATATATACAAATTACTACTGGATTATATTTAGCGATGTATAATATCGTATTTTGTTAGACTACTTGGTACAGTCTATATTATAGTATAGGTGTATACTCTATGGTAAGCACAGATAGTGAAATAAAGCTATTATCTCAAACGTATTTATTTATCACGGCTACATCTCAGGGGGCGAGCAACGTTTTAATGTGTCTTTTGAGCGGTCCCCGAATTTTTATGTCGTCCTTTCTGATAAGGGAACTATCAATGGAGGCATTCCGAAGGATCGACTACAAAAATAAATTTGATTTCAGATATCTCGACATGGCTTTATTGTGAGATATGTGTTTTTAAACGATACACTTCATGACATGTCTTTTTTGGACAAATTTGGGGTGTAAGTGGCTCACCACGATCTTTAGAGCCAAAGCCAACCTCACCTGCACGAGGTGCACCCTGCCGAGCTAGCGAAAGAGGCTCTAGCTCTCTAGAAAGAGAGGTATGGTACAGCGTATTTGTAAACTGCTCGACTGAGGAAGTATCTCCACCTCACAGAATACCGCACCCAAATAACAATTCTCGGGACGGTTCTTTCATTCATTGGTATGAATAAGCAATCTGTTCAATTATTGAATCGCAATAAGAGATGGTGGTAAGGGGGCTGCTCCTCCGTCGCCGCACGCGGAATCTGCCGCTCCGCGCACAGCGGCGGGACGCGTAGCCAGCCAGTGGGTGAAACGCTTAAAGCTTTCATAGCGAGCTGAATTGATGAAGTTTTTTCATGGAGGTGGGAGGTGGGGGCCTCGAGAATTTTTTAACTAGTAAAGGGGACATATACTCAGAAAGATTAAAAAATACTGATCTAAATCATCACAGGACTCTACGCTGTGTTTTCCGGTCCGTGGTTGCCAATCCAGAACCTTCCTGTCCCGTCAGCCATTAGTTCTGCATGCTATATGGCCTGCCCACTGCCACTTCAGCCTGCTGAAACTTACTGACATCGTCGACGTCATCGTCAGCCCTTAGAGTCCGTTCAAACCAAACAGGCTCAGAGAGGAGAGCAGATTCTGGACGCGTTTAAAATAGAGTTTTGTATTATTGGCATAAGGTTTACTTTAAAAATCCGCATCGTCTCTCGACCGTTCTCATATAACGAAAGAAGTGAATTCAAAAAATAAACCTTGTGCCAATGAGCTAAAACTCTGTTTTAAACGTCACCAAAATCTGCTCTCCTCTCCGAGCCTGTCTGTGCGAACGGACCCTTATTCATCCCACTGTTGGAATACGGGCCTCCCTTCAATCGAAGGGGTTTAGAGCATACTCCACCACGCTGCTCAACTGCGGGTTGGCGGAGGCCAGTGTTTTCAAGCCGCCTACAGGCCACTCACTTGGTTTAACGACTATCATCTAATGACAACCGCCGGGACCGACGGCTCAACATGCCCTCTGAAGCACGCAAGAACTCGAGATAAATAAACCCATCCAAGGACAGGCTACGATCGATGTTGCTTAACTTGCGTGTTCGTATTCAAACACGCAAGTTAAGCAACATCGACATCGACAGTCTATTGACTGTCACGCGCAACGTCGCCATTGAGCTCCTCAAAACTACCGACACTCATCTCATGATAATATTAAAGCTAATTCAACTTGCAAGAATTAATTACCGACACTGCGGTAAAACTAAATAAAAGCTATATATTAGTATATAGTTAAGTTTTAACAAAAAAAACCGACTCCAAAAATTACTCTACAATCTCACCGCAAAAAAGTTAAAAAGATTATCCGAACTGAATTTTATTAGATGAAAAAAAAAAATGGGACCAATCTGGAAGTATACTCTTTTTAAACGGTTTTATTTAGCTTGGCCTGTTTGTTTGTTTATTTATTTGTTTATATTTTTGGGTCAAATCTAGTAATTGCAATTTGACCCCCTTCCTGTTGACAGATTGATCTGAAATTTGGTACACACCTTTAGTTCTGGTGACAATACAATTAAATAAATTCTGTTTCATTGTAAATCCAAGATAGCCGCCACTACAAAATGGTGGTTTACACATTTTGTCACGACATGGGTATCAAATGAAAGAGCTTGACTAGTAGAACACAGCTCGTCGCTCGTCGCTCTCATGAATATTATAAAAAAATCCAAGATGGCCGGCAACAAAATGGCCGGTTGGCGGTCCGTGTTTCTATACAATCAACTCAGTTTACGCTACGCCCAACGATTTTATTATTTTGTCTGATCAATGCCTTAGACTGATGAGGGAGAGGGGTATGATGACTGAAACCTCGGACCTACCAAATTATTTTTTAGCTTTTAGTAGATTACTTTCAATAAAACCGTATAAATTAAAAATGTTTTTTTCATAATTTTTATTTGGAATCGGTTAAAAATATCGCTTGATTTTGCAACAACAACGTTGATGAGCTAAACAATAACGCCATAAATTCAAAAAAATATAAATTACAATTAGCATTTCACAGATATCTTAACAATGACATAGACAATAAATTCATAAAATATTTTCACTATTCTCCTCACACCGTTATCCGATTTATTCGGCCACTTTATTTCGAGTTTGTTTTAGGACCAATAAAATTTACAACCTGCCCGGAGATAAGCCCACGGGCGACGGCACAGACAGACGAGCAAACACAGCTTGTTTGTTGTAGTTAAATTTATCATCTCATAAATAAACATAACACATTATAATTTTCAACTTTATAGTCCACAAACGTACATTTGCAGTCCTTTTAGTTTTATTACAGAGTTATTTGCTCGAACGTATTGTTTTTAAACACGCAATGATAAGTTGGTTTTATGAATAAATAAATAAATATAAATATTTCTGGACAATTTACACAGCGCCATCTAGTCCCAAATTAAGCTCAAAACTTGTTTTATGGGTACTAGACAACTGATAAATGTACTTAAATACATTTTTTTTTTTTGTAAATACATACTTATAATACATAGAAAACACCCAGACCAAGACAAACAGACATGTTCATGCACACAAATGTTTGTCTTGTGCGGGAATCGAACCCGCGACCTCGGAGTCAAAGTGGCTATTGCTAACCATTCGACCACCGAGCTCGTCAATTGTATTAGGTTGGGGAAAAAGTCTTTTCGTATTTTATATGAAAATTCAAATCATTTTTTAATAAAGTTTATTTACATTTAACTAAAGTATGTAGGTGCCATTTTGTTCGATAACTTTTGGCCATCTTGTAGGTAGAGACATGATCCCATTACTATAGAAATTTTGGGACTTCTGTTCAAAAAACCACGACAAGTGGTTTTGGCAGTCTTCTCGTGATGGTAACCTGACATTGCCTAAAGAATTCTGAAGAGACCGAAACAGGTGGAAATCAGAAGGTGCAAGGTCAGGACTATACGGCGGATGCATTAACACCTCCCAGTCAAACTCTCTTAATTTTTGCTGAGTGGCTAAAGATGTGTGAGGTCTAGCGTTATCATGATGAAAAATCACACCCCTTCTGTTAATTAATTCCGGCCGCTTTCTCTCAACTTTTTGCTTTAATCTCATCAATTGTTCACAGTAGAGTTCAGAATCGATAGTCCTGCCTGGCGGTAACAGCTCATAATGAATAATACCCTTCCAATCCCACCATACACACAGCATCACCTTGTTGCGGGTTAACCCGGGTTTTGCCAGAGTCTGTGAAGCCTGACCGGCCTTTGACCACGACCTTTTTCGCACGTTCTTGTCGTACGTGATCCACTTTTCATCACCAGTTATAAGCTTCTTCAAAAACTGTTCGCTTTCATTACGTCGTAGTAAAGAATCGCAAATGAGTACACGGTTCATTAGGTTTCTTTCAGTGAGATCGTGAGGCACCCAAATATCGAGCTTTTTAGTGTACCCAGCTTTTTTCAATTGCGCCAAAACTGTTTTGTGGTCAATTCCTAATTCTTCAGCTACGTCGTAACTACTGATATGCCGCTCTTGCTCCACTTTTTCAAAAATGGCATCCATTTTATCCGTAACAGGGCGACCAGAGCGACGTGCATCTTTCACATCAAAATTTCCTGATTGAAAACGCTTAAACCAAATTTGTGCTACTCTCACAGACACTGCACTAGGTCCATAAACGTCACAAATTTTATTCGCAGCTTGCGTTGCATTTTTATCTTTTTTGTAGTAAAATTTTAAAATGAATCGAATTTCTTCATTAGATTCACTCATCTTGACAGTAAAAAAAACAAATGAAAATCACACATTTACCTAATTTGAATTTGGAATTATCTTTTTTAAAATATAAACTTTTTAAAGATATCAAAACCTGCCAGACACAAATGGTATAACCAAAGAGATTTTATTACAAGTTCATACATACTATAATGCGAAAAGACTTTTTCCCCTACCTATTATATTGACTTATTTTCATCAATAACTTCTGTGTATTTTGTTTGTTTGAAATTTAAAAGGTAATTTCTCACCAGCAGTCTTCCCCAATGCTTTCCACCAAACGCGATGGTCCGTTTTTTGCATCTAGCCACTTCTGACCGGACAGTGCCTCCTACGACATTACCTACTCAGACGAGCTCGGTGGTCGAATGGTTAACAATGGCCACTTTGACTCCGAAGTCGCGCGTTCGGTCCCCGCACAAAACAATCATTTGTGTGCATGAACACGTATGTTTGTCTTGGTCTGGGTGTTTTCTATGTATTATTATATAAGTATGAATTTACAAAAAAATATACAAATTTCAGTATATACATATATCAGTTTTCTAGTACCCGTAGTAAGCTTTGCTTAATTTGAGACTAGATGGCGGTGTGTAATTTGTCCAGGAATCTTTATATAATGCCTAGATATTTTATAGATTACCTAGGCATATTCTGTAATGTACATTATTTTAAACATTGCTTAAAGAAGCTTAATAATTTACAAAATAATCAGTATTCGCTCGCGCCCTCGTACGCACGTATTTCGTGAGAATTTAAAAAATCCTTTTTTGGCGTGTGGCTACGTTATAACAACTATACCTGTATGCCAAATTTTAGTCCAATCTGTCCAGTGGTTTCAGCTGTGCATTGATCGATCAGTTAGCCAGGCAGTTACCTCTTTTTATACTTCTAGCTATTATTATTTAAATAGCTGTCACCAATTAGTTCATGCAAACTACATAATTTACAAATAAATAATAAATTTGTACGCTGTTGTTCTAACCATCAACATCTACAGGTCGCCTGTTGTTCAAACCTATTAATGAAGTATTTGAAACATTGCTGTCTGAATGGCAGGAAAGGTGGGAAACTTCTACCAAAGGACGCCACTTGTATCTGTTCTTTCAATCGGTAAGAGATAGATTAAAGAAACAGTAGTTAGAAGTCGACCACCCCGTTGCGCAATTTTTAACTGGACATGGCATTTGTAAGGCTAAACTCTTTTCGTTTAAATTAGTGCCGTCGCCCTTAAGCGAATGTTCTACTGCCAATTATGAATTCGATCAAACAGCACACCATGTTCTCTGGGAGTGTGATCTTTGGCGGCGGGAGCGGGATGACATGTTGAATTCATTGCAAGTTGCATCCGGGGTAGTATACTATTCAGATTTGATAGCAACAAGGGAGAATTACCAAGCGTTCAGACGATTTTGCAATTCATATTATTGGAATCGATGTGTTAGGTAACAACTCAATGTTTTAGGTCTCCAATAGTGTTAAAAACTTAAAATCCGTGGTGAACGGCAGTTGAAATTCACTTGACTAGCCATTTTTTTAGGCTTTTAATGCCTTATTTGCCAGATTGCTGTCTGAGGGGAAGTCAAATTCCAAAAGCTTCCTACTCCTACTAATTTCTTCTGATTAAATTCGTTGTGAGTTCCAAGGCAGCCGTAGTTTTACACCCGGGACTGCAATGGACTTCATTGTTCATTGCCTTTTTTGGCGGTCGCCGGTGTTAATCCTGGTTACACAGGAGACACAGTGGTGCAAAATGAGTGGTGGGCCCCAGTCCCAATTAAAAAGGTCGCCTGATGATGCTTCACATAGAGACGAAACACGTGTCGCAGAGACGACTACGGCAGTCGGGGCGGCGGCAGTCGCACGTTTCTTCTGTTTCAGATGTTGGAGATTAGCAGAGACGACCGCAGCTGCTGTAGCAGAGACGACCAAACCAGCCACGGCCAGTCGCATGCATCTCTTAATGGTAGTGGTGAATACCGGCCGGCAAATTGCCTATAAAAAACCATGTCAGTCTGTCTCAATTCCTTACACATGATGATGGTGTAAATTGGTCACTGTCTAGTTCGAATGGAATGGAAACTATCTATTTGTGTATTACTTTCTCTGTCAATGGACTTAATATATTCGCCGATATAAATGGCTCTTTTAATACATAGTTTAAAATGTATTATTCGAGTAACACATTTTAACCAAAACACGTCAAGTGCAAAATTGCTTCAAAGAATACCCGTCGACATAATTTATTCATCGGATTTCACCGGAAATTACTGCGCTCGGAAATCTAAGCACGTGTCAAAGCTTAATAGCGCCCCTAGGAAATAAATAATTAACGAATAAATTTTATTCAGAGATAAACAACCCTTGCGCATCTGAAGGGTTGGGGGTTTGGTCTTTCCTTGCACTTGTTTTTATTGCGACATTTGCGATACGGTGGAGATACCTAATGGTTTTTGGGTATAAGTGGTTCGTTTTAAGAACCAAACCATTCTCATGGTGGTGGTGTGGGTTATTTGTAATAGAGAACGGGGCTCTCGCTAAAGAAAGGTATAAATATCGAGCCTGATTATGCCTGTAGCCTCGAGAAATACCGGAAATACCGGGCCGGAGATTGCTCGCGATCTCTCAGCCCGCTGCTAACTCAGCATCTCCTCGCGTCTGGCGACATCACTCACTAGTAGGAACACAACAATTGTTACTTAAAAAAACATAACAGTATTACAAAAAAAAAAACCACACGACTGAAGTAAAACTTCTTTAGCTCTACTAACTTATATATTGAATATGAACATAAATGATCATTCATATTCACGCACATTACTAACATTAAAACCGCTCAAAAAGATTTATGTTTTATGAAACTTTGCTTGTTTTTAGGGTTCCGTACCTCAAAAGGAAAAACGGAACCCTTATAAGATCACTTTGTCATCCGTCTGTCTGTCTGTCAAGACCCTCTATGTCGAGAATGCGTGGAGGTATTAAGCTGAAATTTAAACTGAATACTACGTTAGTACTATTACTTATACTGTGCTGAATACTCAGATCTACGGTCCCATGAAGCTGTAAAAAAATCAAACTGAGTTTACGTAAAAAAAAAATTACGCCCATTTATTTAGCAAAAAACGCATATTTCGACACATTCTCAAGGGAATCAAAACCTATAGGGTACTTCCCGTCAACCTAGAACTATGAAATTCGGCAAGTACCATCGTTATAAACTAAAAGTACAAGAATAAATCTCAAAACTATACATTTGTAATTAAATCTTAAAAAATAGGGGGTCTATATTTTTTATAGGGAGTCAAAATTTCCAATTGAAGCTACTAGTTCAAATGGTGTATCATAAAATATGAAAGGGCTTGATGTGCACATTGTAAAATATATTTCATTTATTTTTTCCGACGTATTATTTCTTATTTATAATGAAAATATCAAATTTATAATGATCTTACGTACGGAACCCTCTATGGGCGAGTCCGACTCGCGCTTGGTCGGTTTTTTTTGTGTCGTCGTCGTCATCGTCAACTTATACATCCCACTGCTCTGATACGAGTTTCCCCTTAATATAAGGGCTTTAGAGTGTACTCCGCCACGCTGCTTAACTGCGCGTTGGCAGAGGCCAGTGTTTTCAAGCCGTCTAAAGGCCACTGATTTGGCTTAACGACTGTCATCTAATGACAACAACCAGGACCGACGGCTTAACGTGCCCTCCGAAGCAAGGAGGTGCTCGAGATAAATAAACCCATCCATGAACAGGCTACGGCTGACATTTCTTAACTTGCGTGTTCAATTATACTGACGCGCACAACGTCGACATCGAGCTCCTCTTTTTTTAACCGACTTCAAAAAAGGAGGAGGTTCTCAATTCTTATTTCCTAAATAAAAATTATCATCCTATTAAAATTGTACTAGGATGAAAGACCATTTTCGCTAATAAATTATGAAAGGAATATAATATTTATATGCGTAACAATATACTTATCACTTGTTTCAAAAACACTTATTGAAATAAATAGTTACAGTGAGTGAATTCTTCTAAAAAGAATGTATCCATATGACAATTTTCCCCCATTCGTTACCATTGATAAGTTACCGCTGTTAGACAATGCATCGTCAGACAATATTCTAGGCATTGATTTTTTTTTTTTTTTACTACGTCGGTGGCAAACATGCATACGACCCGCCTGATGTGAAGCGGTTACCGTAGCCATATTAACGTTTGCAACATAAAATATTGCTCGCTCTCGCTCTGGTGGTCACCAGACCGAGAGCGAGCAATAGCAATCACTCACTCGCAGGAACACAACAATCCTCAAGGGAATTGTTATTTGGCTACGGTATTCTGTAAGGTGGAGGTACATTTCCCAGTCGGGTAGCTTACAATTACGCTCCCTACCTCTCTTTTCGCCAGAGCTTCGTTCGTCACTCAGCAGGGTGCACCACGTGCAGGTGAAGTTGGCTTTGGTTCAAAGATGTTGATGAACCACTTACACCCCAAAACCACTTACACCCCAAAATGTAAATTAGTAAATTTTAAAGATTTCAAATTGTTTCGTGTTAGAATACAAATTAAATTTTAAATACACTCACCTGTGTGGTTGGATACGATATGAAAAAAATATCTGATGGATATTTATCTTTAAGGAAAGTTTCTTTTTACATTTAAATAGCGGGATGAAATTTATGTTTCATCCATAGGTAGTTATAACAACTTGGAATATACAATAAATTTTAACGAATTCTTATGTTATAATAATGACAGAATGAATATAATATCTTGTTATTTAATTTTCTTCGCAATAAAAATGAAAGTAGAATAAACTAGAGGGAGGAGGAATGATCAATTGTACGCGGTTGTATCCGAAATATTTGCGATGCAATATCGTACAACCGCGTATTGTAATATATCTGATACCATGGTGCAAGTGATTCCATTGATGTCTTGATTCTAATCCCAATTAAATAAATATTATAACTTTATAGTCGTATCGTGTATACTATTCAAAATCAAATGTAGAGAACTAGATAAACATTGGAATACAGACTTTTCCATAAAGACCCTTTTGGGAAGAGCAATAAAAAATCAGGTGGTATGAAATACTTTTACGACAATCACGTAAACTATATATAGCCGCTTCTGTCAAAATAAAATGAAGTCGACACCGTCTACGCTATAAGTTGTCGATGTTCGTATTTTCATGTCCACACGCATAGTTTTAGAATCAAATTCCTCGCCGAGAATGTGTACCATATCAATGTACACTTGTGCTGTACAGGCGAGACGGGGCGCGCGACCCTCCATGTTAATTAAATGTTTTGAATGCGTATCTATTATTAACTGGGGGTGGCCTTTGTTTTAATCCTGTGTAATTTGCATCTGTGACATTTGATACTTCCCTTACTCAAGTCCTCTTTTGCAAGAGCAAAACATACCTAAGCGCAAATACATTTATTTAGTTAAAAAATACGTAATTAAAATTAAATCCCTACGAATTTATTTATTTATTTATTTATTAGCATACATAACAGATTACAATCATGATATCATTTATAACCAAAGATTTTTACAGTATTGATCTAGATTATAATCCAAATGAACGTATGCCTAGAAAGGTTACATAATTAGTAAATTGTAATGAAAATTTAATTCGCTAGAATTATCTAATTAATATGCATTTTAGAGAAATAATAATTTACAATGAGTTTTATATCAATAGTAATAATGAAACAAAAGCAATACATATCTACCACAAAGATGCTATTTTTTAAGGTGAGTCATTATTTGCCTCCCAAACTTATATAACGAGTAGTGATAAATATCTATATCCTTATTAGACACTAGGATTTCATTGTACTGGCGACACATTCTGACCATAGGATTATAATATGAGGTGTTGTTGGAGTAAACATGTAGAACAAATGCATTATAATTACGATTGCGAGACCTAAATCGAGTGTTAAAATTAAGCGCGGAAAGAAGAGTGGGCGAATCAAGAAGTCCATGAATGATTTTATAAAGGAGTGTGAGGCTGATATAATCCCTGCGTAAACTGAGAGAAGTCACTTGGAAGTACCTCAAACGTTCCTCGTACGAAGCGAGTTTTCGTCCCATTCCACGTCTATAACTAAGAATCCTTAAGCAACGTCTCTGGATTCCCTCAATTCTGTCACTGTGAACAAAGTAGAAAGGAGACCATATCGCAGAGTTATACTCCAGTATACTGCGTACCAGAGAGTAATAAAGATGCATGAAACTTTTGGTCCCTTTAAAGCCTTTAGTTATTCTGCATATAAAACCAAGCAAACGTGAACTGCGATCGACAATATAATCATAGTGATCATGAAAAGAGAGCTTATCGTCAAATAAAATACCGAGGTCCTTTGCAACATGCCTTCGATCAAGCTTGGTACCATCTAGGTGATAGTCGAAAATGCTTTTGTTAAACTTTCTTGTGAAAGTTATGACAAAGCATTTGTCTATGTTAAGCTGCATGTAATCATCCAGCTTTGACGTTTACAATATTTTGTCCGAATTTTTATTATTAATAATTTTTTTTACATATTATTCGCTTACCAGGCGCTCAGAAGGTAGATGGAGCGATGAGAAGCTCGGAAATCGTTTTGGAAACCTTTTTAATAAGATAAGAAGGAGCTTCCAACGCTTGGTCCGTCCCACACGCGGCCTTCTCTCTAGAACCTTTCTTCCTCATCTATCGTCAGTGACTCAGCAGACCCGTCGCACTGCCATTTAAACTCTCTAACTCTAAATAAATAAATATTCCTAGAAATTACACAGCGCCAGATAGTACCAACCTGAACAAAATTTGTACTATGGGTGCCAGATAACTGAAGAATGTTTTAATTTTTTTTTTTTTTGTGATATAATACTAATAATAAATAGATAACACCTAGACCAAGACAAACAGACGTGTTCATGCACACAAATATTTCTCGTGAAAGTGAAAATATATTATGTCTCGTGCGGAGATCAAACCCATGACCTCGGAGTCAAAGTAACCTTGCTACACCTAGATATATGTATCAGGTGCTCAATTATAATATTCTTTTTTAATGCTTACATATGGAAAACTAATAAACCTGGTTTAAAAATCCGAAATTGGGAATATATTGGGGATTTTTGAAAATTCATCCCCTAAGGGGGTGAAACGGGGGTCCAAAGTTTATATGGGGAAACAAGATTAGTTGGACTGTTTTATCTGAAACTTTACACGAGTACTTCTATAGAGAAATGAGTAAACACGTGTTTCAGGATTTTTCAAAATTCAACCCCTAAAGGGGTAAAATGGGGCGAATAAGTCTGAAAATCGTCATGGGCATGGTTTTTATGATTTCTCGGGTTGCTGATTACGAAAAAACAATTATTTTATATTCCAACATAGTTGAGGTGATATAAATTCACCCCTGTGGAGATGCGATGGGGTTGCAATATATAAAAGAGGAAACTGAGTGACTGACTGACATATATCAACGCACAGCCCAAACTGCTAGGTCTAGAGATTCCAAATTTGGCACGTAGGTTCCTTATGATGTCGAGGGGTGCACTAAGAAAGGATATTTCAGAATTCATCCCCTAAAGGGGTGAAACGGGGGTCCAAAGTTTATATGGGGAAACAAGATTAGTTGGAATTTTATCCGACTACTTTATCCGAAACTTTACATGTGTACTTCTATAGAGAAATGAGTAAACACGTGTTTCAGGATTTTTCAAAGTTCAACCCCTGAAGGGGTAAAATGAGGCGAATAAGTCTGAAAATCGTCATGGGTATTGTTTTTATGGTTTATCGGGTCGGTGATTACGAAAACAATAACTATTTTATGATCTAACATAGCTGACGTAACATAAAATCACCCCTGTGGGGATGCGATGGGGTTGAATTATATAAAAGAAGAAACTGAGTGACTGACTGACATATATCAACGCACAGCCCAACCTGCTGGGTCTAGAGATTCTAAATTTGGCACGTAGGTCCCTTATGATGTCTCTGGGTGCACTAAGAAAGGATTTTTGAAAATTCAACCGCTGAGGGGGTGAAACGGGGGTCCAAGGTTTGTATGGGGAAACAAGATTAGTTGGGCTATTTTATCCGAAACTTTACACGAGTACTTTTATAGATAAATGAGTAAACACATGTTTCAGGATTTTTTAAAATTCAACCCCTAAAGCGGTAAAACGGGGTGAAAAATCTGAAAATCGTCATGGGTATTGTTTTTATGGTTTATCGGGTCGCTGATTACGAAAACAACAACTATTTTATAATCCAACATAGCCGACATTACATAAAATCACCCCTATGGAGGTGCAGTGGGGTTGAAATGTCATAATATCAATATGGTTGTTGATTCTATGGCTTTCTGGGACGTTAATTACGACAATGGCATCGATTTGAAAATATAACGTAGTGGACACGAATTACTTAAAAAAAATTCAAATTTTACCTCTAAGAGGGTGAAACGGAGGTCCAAAGTTTGTATGGGAAAACGAGATTAGTTGGACTATCTTATCCTAAATTTTACACGAGTACTTCTATTGGCTAATGAGTAAACACGTGTTTGCCCCGAATGTCACGCGAGCGAAGCCGCGGGCGAAAGCTAGTTATTCATAAAAATAGCTGATCTTCCTGCTCTAGTGTAAATACCGTTATAAACCTACCGACTTTCTTGTACTTCCGGATTTTATGTCTTCGCAGTGTTGTGCGAGGGACATTATATTTTATGGAAATGTATTTTATAAAGGCCCGCTTTTCATTAACAGCTTCGCGCCATTTCACCTACGTTCCTAGCACAGAAATCACAAAATACAGAGAGTACAGAAGTAAAGTTACGTACACGTAATTCACTTTCACATTCAAAATAGTGTGATGAAAGTGAATCTAAGCTCTGCGGATTTAGAGTAGTAATGATTTAGATACATGTTCTTATACTTAATTTGTATGACGTTTCTAAGTGCTTTATAAAGTCCAAGGAATAAAGATATTTTGATTTGATTTGATTTGACAAAACGCTCTACAAGAACGCACACATATACAACGTTCACGGACACGAAATACCGGACTAAGTCGGACTAGTACGCGCGCGAGTGTAGCTCTGCGTTCATGCATTTCGAAGACGATGTAATTTAGACGATTATTGCAGCCACATAAGTAAGTTTACGAATTGTTTAATAAATAAATAAATATTTCTGGACAATTTACACAGCGCCATCTAGTCCTAAAATTAAGCGCAAAGCTTGTATTATGGGTACTAGACAACTGATAAATGTACTTAAATATTATTTTATAATATATAGAAAATACCCAGACCAAGACCAACAGACATGTTCATGCATACAAATCCTTGACTTGTGCGGGAATCAAACCCGCGACCTCGGAGTCAAAGTGGCCATTGCTAACCATTCGACCACCGAGCTCGTCATATCGCTCGTGTTTAATTTATTTTCTCAGAATCAAAAAGGAATAAATAACGATATAACTAAGAATTTGTTATCATAACACCGGATTCAATTATCAAAATCCTAATGACGAGCTCGGTGGTCGAATGGTTAGCAATGGCAACTTTGACTCCGAGGTCGCTGGTTCGATTCCCGCACAAAACAAACATTTGTGTGCATGAACACGTATGTTTGTCCTGGTCTGGGTGTTTTCTATGTATCTATATATATAAAAGAGAAAATCACTGACTCACTCATCACTAAATCTCTGAAACTATAACACCTACAAACTTGAAATTTGGCAGGAAGGTTCCTTATAAACGGATTCCCTAAGAACGGATGATGGATGAACATGTCTGTTTGTCTTTGTCTGGGTGTTTTCTGTGTATTATATGTATGTATTTACAAAAAAAATGTATTTAAGTATAATATTAGTTATCTAGTACCCATAACACAAGCTTTGCGCTTAATTTGGGACTAAAGGGTGCTGTGTAAATTGTCCAGAAATATTTATTTATGTAATGATATCAAAATTATCTCAAAATGGCAACGCTTCCCCCTCCCCCGCACGCGATGTTCCATAGTCCTTACTTAGCGTAATAAATTCTTTGATCCTTCATCTATCCAGTGGTGTGATTGAATTTTGAATGTAGAGCATAGATTCGGAACTAAAACGCCAAACTGTATCCCCCGATTTTGTTATCATTAGATTTCATTGGATTGCCCCCGTATGGTAGCAAAATTAAATAAGTATTCGCGTCAAAATGCTTTTATTTAGCTCTAAATATTTTGAGGACCTCACAAATTAAAATTCTTTGTTCAATGACCGCATGAACGCGCGCGTCGGTATTTTGACGGCCCTAGCGCTTCTTACGAGTCTGTGTATCGAGTACATTCATGAGGTTTACATCTGTACCATTCTGTACTCTCTATATTTTGTGACTCTAGTGCCTATGGAAGCAATTCCTCGTAGTCAAACCAGTTGGACAAAATAGTTTGACTACGTGGAAGGACCCATTTTAGAGACAAACCGGAAGAGAGCCTGGAGATCTGTAATACAGGCTACAAGCCTAGCATGGACTCCAGACTCTCAGACACAAGGTCATTTCAGAACAACTTGTAAAATTATAACTAAAGTAACTGGAAACTTTGTGAGAAGTGAATATTTTTTTTTTATAATATTAAAAAAGAAATTAAAGACGTATTGACGTCAAAATCGATTAGATTGATTTTATAATAAAACTTGGGGTACAGAACTTCTTCCACGCAAGCCCTAACTTTCCAACAATCGAAACCAGATCGAAGATCCTCCCATATCATTACACATATCTCGTACTGTAACTGTAACACTTGGCATACTGGAGTCACAAACAATAGACATTTGTACGAGAGCCGCGCGGCGCGGCACGGCGCCTACCGCATGAATAATGTATGCCGTGCTCGGCAATCATACGGCCATTTAGGAAAACCCAGAGATAAGGGACCTTAGTAAATATATAGTCCAGTATACCAACTTCAAGCATGCATGCATACCTGTGTCAAGGGACTATTTCTTCTAAGCACAGTATAAGTAATAGTACTACTACAGTATGGCTACTCCCTGCCGCTCTTTCGTATCGACCTCACCTCCCCCATGAGACGACTCTGGAACAGTTGTACGGCGCCGCACGCACACACGCTCATTCTGGCTCTGCACATACGTTATTGTTTATGTAGTAGTTACCGACGCGACATATGTATGAATTGGCCGGGGTGTGGTCTAAGCACAGTGTCCAAACTTTACTTTTATCGAAGATTCAAGAAAATCTGTTCAGGAGTTTGACTATAATTAGTTCTATTTAGAACAGTGCTTCCGGCCCATTTATTGTTCGGAGACCAATTTTACGAGGTGTTGATAAATTAGAACAGTGTTTATAGAACACTGCTATTAACTTCTAAAACAGTGCTTCTATAACAGTGCTTCTAAAACAGTACTTCTAATTTAAATATACTGTTTTAAAAGCACTGTTTTAGAAGAACTGTTTTAGAAGCACTATTCTATAAAAACAGAGCTT
Source organism: Hypsopygia costalis (assembly GCA_937001555.2). Classification (NCBI taxonomy): domain Eukaryota; kingdom Metazoa; phylum Arthropoda; class Insecta; order Lepidoptera; family Pyralidae; genus Hypsopygia; species Hypsopygia costalis. The sequence goes on from OW443340.2 coordinate 26,239,368, forward strand.
CTAAAACTATATAATCTAATTTGACGAGCCTGGTAGTCGAATGGTTAGCAATGGCCACCATGACTCCGAAATCGCGGGTTCGATCCCCGCGCAAGACATGAACATGTCTGTTTGTATGGTCTGGTTGTTTTCTATGTATTGCATGTACATATTTAAAAAATATGTATTTAATTATAATATCAGTTATCTAGTACCCATAGTACAAGTCTTGCTTAGATTACTAGACTACTTGGACTAGATGGCCGTGCGTAATTTGTCCAGGAATATTTATAATTGAAAAATACTGTTTTAGAAGCACTATAAACACTAGAAACACTGTTTCTATAAAAACAATACTTATAAAACAGTGCTTCTAAAACAGTACTTATGAAACAATGCTTCTAGAATAGTGCTTCTCAACCTTGTTTGATTCGGGGACCACTACGAGGGTTTTGGTCAATGTAAAGACGCCAGTTGTCATATAAATCATATACGTTTATTAGACCCGGGATTACAGTATTTGGTTTAATATTGCACAATCTCTTTCAAATTAAGTTTATATCACAGATCTTAATTTAACTCTCGAGGTCGAGCCCTCTGTTCTCAGTAGTCCATTTGACCAGTTCAGTTAATTAAACTAATGAAACATTTTTTCTCGTTAGTTCAGTTGAGTGAACTACTGAAATAATTTCTCGTTAGGTATTTATTTACTTTATTTAGTATGTAATTTGAGATGCGAACCACCTGTTGCTAACACCTAATCTAGATTATATATATATATATATATATATATATATATATATTCTGCATTGCATATAACATAGTTACCAAAAAGTAGTGTAAACAAGAAGTTGTACAATGGCGAGCTTATCTCTTTAAGAGGTTTCGACCATCCAACCTTAACAATGGTAAAGAAAAATTATTTTTATTAATATTTTTGGGGTGTACTTGGTTCATCAACATCTTTGAACCAAAGCCAACTTCATCTGCACGCGGTGCACCCTGCTGACTCACAAACGAAGCTCTGGCGAAAAGGGAGGTAGAGAGCGTAAATTGTAAGCTACCCGACTGGGGAAAGTACCTCCACCTCACAGAATACCGCAGTCAAATAACAAATCCCTTGAGGGTGGTTGTGTTCCTGCGAGTGAGTGAGGTTACCGGAAAGGAAGGAAGGAGACGCTGCGTTTGCAGCGGGGGTGGCGACACGCGAACGATATTTTATATTGCGAGCGGGTCGGGCGGGTCGTATGCTTGTTCGCCACCCGACGTAGTATAAAAAAAGCCAATTTCAAAATTTAAATAGTAAAGATATATTATTTGGATGGTAGGCGATTTCTGTATAGCTTTTGTGGACTAGAGATGGGCGTTGAATGAACGAACCGTTTGTTTCAACTGTTTTTTGTGCGTGAACGATTAAACTAGTTTACAGTTCACAGATAAACTAGTTTATTATTCGACTGGTTGATGAGTCCGTTGCGTCGCGTCGCGACGTCGCGTCTCGTCTAGTGACTTGACAAATGAGATTTTCGTTCGTTTACGTTTACCAATCGTTTATGTGAAGAAATAGTCTTATCGACGACGACGTAAACTAGTCGAAAATTAGACTGTTTTTTTTAAGCTATTGCATAGCTTTTATCGCGGGCTTTGAGCGCGGCGACCGAATCAAGAAATTCCGTAACGAAAATAAAACCTAACACGATTTGACAACCAATGTCAAATATGACTTTCAAACGGCCAAACGGGCAATCGGCCAAACAGACAAACGGCCAAACGGCCAAACGAGCAAACGGCCAAACGGGCAAACGGCCAAACGAGCAAACGGCAGGCAAACGGGTAAACGGCCAAACGGCCAAACAGGCAAACGGCCAAACGAGCAAACGGCCTAACAGGCAAACGAGCACACGGCCAAACGAGCAAACATCCAAACGGCCAAACGGCCAAACGGGCAAACGGCCAAACGAGCAAACGGCAGGCAAACGGGTAAACGGCCAAACGGCCAAACAGGCAAACGGCCAAACGAGCAAACTGTCAAACGGCCAAACGAGCAAACGAGCAAACGGCCAAACGGCCAAATGAGCAAACGGGCAAACGAGCAAACGGCCAAAAGAGCAAACGAGCAAACGGCCAAACGGCCAAATGAGCAAACGGGCAAACGAGCAAACGGTCAAACGGCCAAACGAGCAAACGAGCAAACGGCCAAGCGAGCAAACGGCCAAACGAGCAAACAAGCTAAATAAATAAATAAGCAAATAAATAATTAAATAAATAAATAATTCTAATTGCGTACCTAAGTTGATAAATAATGCAATAGCTTTACCGCGGCAGTCCTCGAGTGCCACACGTTTTTTTTTTTTAAACTAGTTCATCGTCGACGGTAAACGGTCTCGTTGCGTCGACTGTAAAATCGTCGACGACCCACCCACCACTAGTCGACGACGTAAACTAGTCGAAAATTAGACTGTTTTTTAAACTAGTTTAACGTTGTGGATAAACGGTCTCGTTTCGTTGACGGCAAACCCGTCGACGACACATCACTATTGAGGACTACAAAAAAGCCTCCGCCAGGACCGAAACTTGGTCTGTTTCGACAAATCGAAGGTGTGAGGTGTATTCTCCGTTGACATTGAAACTTCGTATCTTCCAGTCCAACGTCTTGAATATACGTCTTCCAGCGCACAGTTTTTGGGAGATAACCACTATCTCCCTGTCGTATTCCCAGCTGTAGCTAGATAGACTTTGACGTCTGATTTTTTTTTTTTTTTTTTTTATACTACGTCGGATGGCAGACAAGCATACGGCCCGCCTGATGTGAAGCAGTTACCGTAGCCATATTAACGCTCGCAACATAAAATATCGCTCGTGCGCCGCCACCCCCGCTGCCATCGCAGCATCTCCTTCCTTTCTGGTGACCTCACTCACTCGCAGGAACACAACAGCCCTCAAGGGAACCGTTATTTGGCTGCGGTATTCTGTGAGGTGGAGGTACATTCCCCAGTCGGGTAGCTTACAATTACGCTCCCTACCTCTCTTTTCGCCAGAGCTTCGTTTGTCAGTCAGCAGGGTGCACCGCGTGCAGGTGAAGTTGGCTTTGGTTCAAAGATGTTGATGAACCACTTACACCCCAATATTCTGGCTAGCCTAGGCTGATTCTAGACGCGAACAATATTGTCGCGGCATTATAAGACATCTTAGCACCTCGATACAGCGGTGGTCTACTTGACGTCGCTGGAGGGAATCCAGAACAGACGTCTCCACAAAAGCCATAGAGAAATCGCCTACCAGCCAAATCATCATCATCATCATCAGACTGTATCTACCCACTGCTGGATATAAGCCTTCCCCAATGCTTTCCACCAGATACGATCCTCTGCCTTCCGCATCCAGCCACTCCCAGCCGCTTTCTTAAGGTCATCGGACCATCATGTAGGAGGGCAACACTTCGTCGTCCTACGCGCGGCCACCACTCTAATACCTTCCTCCCCCATCTGCCATCACTTACTCGGCAGATGTGACCCGCCAGCCAAATAATATTTCTTTACTATTGTTAAAATCTGCTGGAAAAAATCTCTAATCTCTGAAAGAGTTATTGATTACACTATTTTTATGTAACCATGTCATATATGCAATAAAGAATAAGTACATAGTCTAGATTAGGGTTTAGGAATAGGTGCTCCACGGACTGGTAGTGATGCGCATCCCAAATTACATGCCGAATGTAAATAAATTAAGTTGCACTTTAAAGAGCAACTGTCTCAAAACTTCCGACTGTCAAGAAACTTTACAGCGATTATATTTTTATATTTCGGTTTATGTGGAGGACCTTGGTGCGGAGGGTCATCACGGAAACTCACACGCCTATATGATGATCCTCAGTGCCTTGGCTCCTTTTATAATTTAATTTCACAATTCTTTTACATTATTAAACCACTTACTAACTTATTTCTAAGTTTACTAATAGTGATACTCGTATGGATTCATGTTGTCTGAAATAAACAAATTTTATTTAATTTATTTATTAATGGCATTGTGAATTTTGACAATTATAAAAAAATTATAATGTTATAATAAAGCACTTGTACTATTCCACGTTATTATGTTTAAATGACTCGACTTAAAGTCGGTAATTTACTAAAGTTCCGCCCCGAGACCCTCAGGGAAAGGAAGCTTCAGTGTCCCCATTAACAAAAATTGTATCTCCTAGTACTTTCGTTAAGATTGTGACTGTGTGTAATGCTGCCTGTTTTTGCATTATGTGTATATTGATGTATTCATCTAGCATATCACAATACCGTCGGATACTTTTGGCTACTATTCCAGTTGCTCCAACTATTATCGGTACTACTGTAGTTTGTGTTTTCCATAATCTGGTTATTTCGGTTTTTAACATGTGATATTTGCTAAGTTTTTCTATTTCTTTTGCTCCTATATTGTAGTCCGACGGTACTGAGATATCTATAAGGTAAGTTTTGTTTTCGAGTTTGTTTACATAGATAATATCCGGCCTATTGTGTGCAATTGTTAAATCTGTTTGAACCGGTATCTCCCACATTAGTTTCGCTTCTTCGTTTTCTTTTACTTGTGGTTGAATTAACTGTTCTTTCCACCAAATTTTAGCTGCTTCAAATTTGTGTTTTTTTAGTAAGGACCAGTAGACGTATGTAACTAAGTTGTTGTGTCTCTTTACATAGTAACTGCCTGCCAGCTTCTCACATCCTGCAATTAAATGTTGTGTAGTCTCATCTTTGTCTGCGCACAGCCTGCATTTTCCATCTACTGGTCTTTTTAAGATATCTCTTTCGTGTTGTCTTGTTACTACTGCCTGATCCTGTATCGCAAATACTGATGACTCTAATGCCGGAGATAACGGCTGTTTTTTATACCATCTAAACGAGGTTTCTTTGTCGGTGTTGGCTTTTGCTATAACCGCGGTAGGGAATTGTCCATGCAATGGCTTTGCTTTCCATGCATTTATTCGTTTTTTATCAGTAGCTTTTTTAATATGGTCATCGGTATAATAATTGTCTCGGTCTAATCCTATTTCGTTCAGATTCTTTTGTGCTTCTTTATGTATAGAGTATTTGTTTCTGTTTTTATCGTGTTGTACTATTGCTGTAATCAAATGGTCATTTTCTTTCTCTAAGTATTGTTTGTATTTAATTATTTGTGTCTTCTGCAATGATTCTATGTTCATGAGCCCCCTGCCTCCTTCTTCTATTGGTAAATATAATCTGTCAACGTCTGCTTTCTGTTGGTGTATTTTGTTTAACGCTAGCAATTTTCTAGTCTTAATATCGATTTTCTTCAGGTCGCTGTTTTTGTAATTGACTACGCCGAATGAGTATAGAAGCACAGGTACTGCGTATGTATTAATGGCACGAATCATATTCCTAGAGTTAAGATGAGTGTTAACCAAACGTTTTACCCTTTTGAAATATTCTTTTTGTAGTTTTTCCCTAACCTTGTCATGGTCTATCGTTCCTGATTCATTTATTCCCAAGTATTTATATGTCTCATCCTTTTTCAAATTTTCGAACACTTCTCCACTCAACAAAACATGTCCTTCCCCTTCATACTCTATTCTCCTTCCTGATTGTAGATGTAGAATATTACACTTGTTAAGCCCAAAACTCATGCCGATATCAGCGGTGAAAATTTCAACGGTTTGAAGTAACACTCTTAGGTTATCTTTAGTATTCGTATATATTTTTAGGTCATCCATATATAACAAATGATTTACACATACACTGTCTTTTAATTTGTATCCTTTTAATTCGTATTGTTCCAGAATTTGCGAAATGGGATTGATTGCTAAACAGAAAAGAAGTGGAGATAGCGAGTCTCCCTGAAATATACCACGACGTACATAAATTGGTTCAGTAGTTGTTTGAGCATTCTGACCGCGAGCAGTCATAATAACCTTCCAGTTGGGCATGGCTAAATTAAGAAATTTTTTAATAACAGTAGGACATTTATAGGTGTCTAGGGCTTTTATTAACCAGTCATGTGATATGCTATCAAACGCTTTACGGTAATCAATCCATGCCATACTAAGATTTTTCTGTGATAAGTGAGCGTCCTCTAATATTGCCTTATTAACCATCAGGTGATCTTTTCATCCTCGTGCCCGTCGTCTGCAGCCTCTTTGCTCTGGAGCTATTATATTATTCCTATCACAGTGCATGTATAACTCGTCCGCCAATATGGATGTTAGAAGTTTATAAATACTCGGCAGACACGCGATTGGCCGCCAATTTTTAGGGTCTTCTGTATTGTCACTCTTGGGTATTAATATAACTTGTCCTGTTGTGAACCATTCTTCTAACTTCTCTGTTCCGTTTATAATTCTATTGTATAATTGCGCTAAATGTTCATATGTGCTTGTTAAGTATTTCAGATAATAGTTTTGTATTTTGTCGATACCGGGCGTTTTCCAATTATGTAGTTTTCTAGTTGCTTCTCTAACGTGATCTGTGGTTATTTCTTCAAAATTGCTGTCTGGTGTATTACTCATTGATTTCTCTATGTCTTCAATCCATTGTGCATTCTTATTAAATGATATTGGGAGTGACAATATTGAAGTCCAGTATTCTTCTGTTGCCTGTTTGGTAGGAATACGTGCTGGTAATTGTTGATTTCCGTCAAGGTTTCTGTACAATTTATGTTGGTTTTCTTGAAACATCTTATTCTGTGTCTTTTTACTATCTGCATCCTGATATCTTTTCAGTCTACCAGCTAATGCCTTAATTTTCTGCTTCAGTATTTCCACTAATCTCTCATGATCCATTCGCGTGAATATTCCGTATTTGTCGTATAACTTATCTCTGATCTTCATCAGTTTCCTAGATGTAACCCCATTTTCTATTTCAGTTAGCTGTCCTAATTCTTTTCGAGATTGCCCTATCCTGGTTTTTATTCTACGCATCCATGGTGGATCTTTTCGCGTATTAGATGTATTCGCATGTGTATATGGTGTCTGGTTATTAGCGATGATAAGTGTTTTTGCTACTGCGTATATTACGTCATTAATTTGCCTTAGAGATTGATGTGTGTTCCATAGTACTGGTAAAAATTTGTTTAGTTTTCTTAGGTTCTCGATAAAAACTTTATTTATTTTAGGTTTCGGTAAATGTTGGCGGTCTCTAATGTCTATTTCTTTAATTTCTGCGAGGTTTTGTAAGAAGTTTGTCGTTAAAGTGTCTTGTTCTAGATGTTCTATTATTGGTTGATCTACCAGCTCTTGGGGTTCAGTGTTTTGTGTAACAAGATTAGAATTGTGCTCAGTATTGTATGCTATTTGATGGTTTCCATTGGTTTCTGGTTCTAATTGTGGGTCGTGTAGTGTGGGCGTGTTGGATGTAGTCGCAATCGTGTTAGTGGTATCTGTTGGTATTTCGTTTAGTTGTGTTGTTGATCTTTCAGCATCTCGTTGTATTCTGTTTAAAACTTCATTAGCTATGGTTTTACGTTTTAAGATGGTTCTTGCTTGATTTGACAGGGTATTTCCATTAAATCTGTGTATTTTAGGGTTGTTAGGGTTTCTTTCCTTAAATAGACTTTCCAGTTTTTTTATGTATCCTGATCCTAAAGACTTAGCCTTGAAATAACAGAACATAAGTTCCTGTAGTTCTTCCTCTGACCACTTTTTCCTAGCATCATCGTTACAAGATGTTTCCGATGGTCTTCTTGTGGTCAGACCCAACATACCGGCGTCGCTGTTGGGATCTATGTTATCCCTGCTTCGCAAAGTAGAGTTGGTGTTACAGATTGTATCGGCTGTAGCATTTTCGAGTTCCCCGGTTCCTGCCCGCCTGTTCAGCAAGGAACCACTGACGGTCTGCATGCTGTCACGTCCAGCGTCAGCTCCAGACGTGCCCCGGCGCTCACCCCCGGACAGCGGCCCTATACGTATACTTCTTATATTTTCCTCCATTATGAAGTGGGTTACTAGAGCTCTGTTGGCCACAGGTCGAGTAATTAACTGAAAGTTGCCTGTGTCCGCCCCTCACGTGGTATAGATGTTCATACCGGACGTAGAGTTAGATTTATGAGGGGCCTATTCCACGTTATTATATTTAATATTATTATATTTAATATTATTATATTTAATATTATTTAACATTATTATCATAATTTTATAATAAAGCACTTGTATAATTCCACGTTATTATATTCAATATTACCGACCGATTTCGCCGCTAAGGCATTATCAAGGTAAACAGATGGTGTTTGTGTTTCTACCAAAACACAAACACCATCTGTTTACCTTGATAATGCCAGAAACACAAACACCATCTGTTTACCTTGATAATGCCTTAGCGGCGAAACCGGTCGGTAATATTGAATATAATAACGTGGAATTATACAAGTGCTTTATTATAAGTACATTATGATTATAATGTTCCACCTAGTGCCAACAATCAACAGTATCAACTTTATACAAAAATGGTTACTTCTTACGAGTGAACGACACGTACCGAGCGATTAACTCTGGTATTACAAGCAAGACTTTTATTTCATCCCAGCAAGTCACCAGAAATGTCCTCAATCTCCAAAAACTCTTGTTATTAAGTAGCCAGTGGACCACCGGAGTCGTCCAAATAAATAAAGAGTATATTAGAAGGAAATTATATCAGGCAGCATTGTCAGTCGAGCTTGGGCCGGGAATCGAACCGCGTAATTTCCGCCCGTCGCTCACGGCCGCAAATTAAACTATTAATATCGGGTTATTGTCGGCGAATCGCCTTTGCGATGCGGATGTTGCGTCTATTGAGATGAAACTTGTGAAATAAATCTACATAATTATTTACTCATGTTATAAAGTTGAAGAGTTTGTTTGTTTGGTTGAAGGTGCCAAACTCAAAAACTACGGGCACGGATCTAAAAAATCTTTTGTAATGTCGATACTGGTGATTGTTGGCCCTTGGTGGATTGTTTTTTTAGTATTTTATACCAGTAAAATAATACAAGTGAGTTTATTACTATACGATAACGAATATACGACGAGCTCGGTGGTCGAATGGTTAGCAATGGCCACTTTGACTCCGAGGTCGCGGGCTCGATCCCCGCACAAGACAAACAATTGTGTGCATGAACATATCTGTTTGTCTTGGTCTGGGCGTATTTACAAAAAAAGAAAATGTATTTAAGTATTATACCAGTTGTCTAGTACCCATAGTACAAGCTTTTCGCTTAATTTGGGACTAGTGGCTCTGTGTTAATTGTCCAGGAACATTTATATAATACTATCTTAAACAATAATAAAATCACTTATACTATTCTATAATGTTCCAAAAATTTTTGTTGTAATAAAATCATTTGTACAATAAAATTCTCGTTTCGACAAAAACCATTTTGTAGAAACGAGAATAGTATAAGTATTTATAAAATATTATGTATGAAAGTCTTTAGATTTTAATATAATAACATCACTTATATTATTCTAACAGATCTTTATTTATTAAGATATATTTGCTGTTCATTTGTCTATTAATGTTGGTTTATATTCTTTTTTTATCTCATCTCCTCATCACCATTTTATCATCATCATCATCAGGTCATTTAAGTCTCCACTACAGGAGCACGACCCTCTCGTCCGTCATAGACAGGAGGATTTGGCCTACACTCCTCACGCTGGCCAGACGGGTTGGGGAGGCCTGATCTATGTTTTATAATGTATTTTCCTTAGTCGCCTAGTACGACATCCACGGGAAGAGACGGAGTGATTCTATTCTAGTCTGCCGGAGACCACACGTTCACATCACCATTTATTACTATGTATTTAGCAATTCAAAGTTAATACACAACTAAGGATATGGATAAGACAACTGCATCCACAGTCAACCCAGGACAGAACAACCTGGCGAAAAAAGAGTTAGGAGAGCTGACCCCATATAAAGTGGGAATAGGAAAAGAAGGAAATCAAAAATAATGGTTGGCAGGCAGGGATTCGTCCCCTTTACTTTACACTTATAGTTTACATAGAGGAGTGCCGAATGCTAATGTTTTTTTTAATTATGCATAAAAAATACATTAAATAAAAAAAAAACATTACACACACTACCGTGTAGTGTGTGTAATGTTTTTTTTTTTTATTCTTAGAATATAAGAATAGAATAGAATAGAATATCATTTATTTGATGCTGAGAGCTGACCCCATATAAAGTGGGAATAGGAAAAGAAGGAAATCAAAAATAATAGTTGGCAGGCAGGGATTCGTCCCCTTTACTTTACACTTATAGTTTACATAGAGGAGTGCCGAATGCTAATGTTTTTTTTAATTATGCATAAAAAATACATTAAATAAAAAAAAACATTACACACACTACCGTGTAGTTTTTTTTTTATTCTTAGAATATAAGAATAGAATAGAATAGAATATCATTTATTTGCTTGATAATATTTACAAGTTTATGTTAAAGTTAAATTACTTATTAGCACATAAGCTAGATCGTAATATTTTAAAGTTATAATACTTTATAAAAAAAATCTCTTTGCAAACAACCTCTTGTATATTATATGTAACGATTATGCAATAAAATCGTACAAAAAGGAACATACAGGAAGATGTACAAAACATGGATGTAAAGTATTCCATTATTTCCAATGTCTTCAAAACACGTAACGTACGCCTCGCGAGGAGCAACTTCAATGGAGCCCCACTGCTCACAGCTCGGTCTCGGAATGCAGGTCCATTAGGGAGACGTGGCGACGTGCTCGGAATGGCGCGGCAGACGTGCGCGGGGACACAATGCCCAGCCAGTCTAGACTGCACCGGGAAAAATATCAAATTCAGTTACAGTTCAGAGTGGATCATATTGAAAAATAATACATGGATTTAAAATTGGCTGGATATCGCAATCTGTCAGGTACCTACTGTCAGCCCAAGTGTGAGAGCATTTCGCTCATTTGCTGCAATATGGTCACAGCGTACATTTATGTCGTTGTTGCACGTAGATCACTTTTATGATTACCCAACCAAATAAGACTTATTAATTGCAACAATAATAAGATAAGAAAATATGTGCTCCAGGGGTGGAAGTGTTAAAGGGCATCACGCCGCGAGTAACTTCGGAGAAAGCGCAGAGCGCAGCACACCTCTCGACATCCCTGAGTCACCTACACCGGTGTGGCCCCCGACCGATTTCCTGGCATTTCAGGGGCCCATTTAGTGAGTGGCAAGCCACCGCCTGCCGCAAATAACTAGCAATAGAAGCAGTTATGGCAGGCGTCCGTCCGTATTTAGTTCACCCAGATCTCATCTCCATAACCATTTATTTTCCCTCACACTTTGCAATAGTCTCAATCTCAACGCCTGCCGAGACCTGCTCATGGGTATGTCGTTCCATTGACATATCCTGGAGCGGGTCACGGCGGGCGTACATCATTACATTAAATTAAAAATTAAATCTATATCCCCGCGCACGCCTATCAAATGACCGGGCTTGACGCGTAATTAAAAAGAGATAAGAATATAATTAGGCACTTCTAAAATATTATAAACCTAAGAAAAATCTGAAAGTAGAAACAGTATATCAAAATAAATACCAAAATAACGTTCGGAAAATATTATAGGGGTGTAAGCGGTTCATCAACATCTTTGAACCAAACCCAACTTCACCTGCACGCGGTGCACCCTGCTGACTGACAAACGAAGCTCTGGCGAAAAGAGAGTGGTAGGGAGCGTAATTGTAAGCTACCCGACTGGGGAATGTACCTCCACCTCACAGAATACCGCAGCCAAATAACGGTTCCCTTGAGGGCTGTTGTGTTCCTGGGAGTGAGTGAGGTCACCAGAAAGGAAGGAGATGCTGCGATGGCAGCGGGGGTGGCGTTCGCGAGCGATGTTTTATGTTGCGAGCGTTAATATTTCAAGGGTAACCGCTTTACATCAGACGGGCCGTATGCTTGCCTGCCACCCGACGTAGTAAAAAAAAAATTTTTTTGGTGTCGGTTAAAAATGATATCCCGGAATAATTTCAAGAATTACTCATTGAGTTTATTAACTCAATGCAACAAACGAGTGATTCGAAGAAGCCGCCTCGGGAAATGTATATCAAACATTATCTCCAACCGCAGAACGTCCGTCGTCGCCATCGCATATCTGAATATAGCTTTTATTTATTTTCGCGAAACACCTGATCTCTGAGAAAGACAGAATTAATCAGCGATGTTTATTTTATGATTACTATAATTTATAATTGGCATTCGGCCAATGATACCAAAACGCAAAATTGTTTTTAACAAATACCCTTTGCATCAATGAGTCATTAATGTAGTAAATAATATTTGAATTCACTATAAAAGTGGAATGTGCTATAGACGCACACCTCGGCCACTCCATACAATTGTCGCGTCGTTTACTACTACATAAACAATGACGTCTGTGTAGAGCGTCAATGAGCGTGTGTGCTTACGGAGCCATACAAATTGTTCCAGATTTGTCTCAGAGGGGAGGTGAGGTCGACACGAGAGAGCGGCAGGGAGTGGCCATACTGTACATAGTAAAGTAATTATATTTAATTAATGGTGTAATTTTATCGACCGGTTTCGCCGCTAAGGCATTATCATCAATGAATGAAACAGATGGTTAAATATAATTACTTACGTGGAACATTACAAGTGCTTTACTATCACATTATTGTCTATACAAGACCTATGTCTTTTGTAATTGTGGATATCTTGATAAATTTATGATCGGTGATTTGCTCTACTTATTTATCCACCTACTCGGTAGGACGTCCACCCACAAGGTGGACAGACGACCTCATTAAGACCGTAGGATCGCGCTGGATGCAAGCCGCTTCCAACCGGTCTTATTGGAGATCTAGAGGGGAGGCCTATGTCCAGCAGTGGACTTTCAATGGCTGAGATGATGATGATGATGATGATGATTTGCTCTCCAATCATTAGTAGTTAGTAGTTTACCAACATTCAGAACACACAAATTTTAAAAATTATATTTTGCACAGACCACTGACCACTAACAAACTAATTAACTATAACAATATAAGTACTGGAGGACAAGTTGCCATAGCTAGCTTTTTCTGGAGATGATCCTGATTTACTTTAAGACAAAACGGTTTCAGGTCCAGTAAATATAAAAAAAAAAAATATTTAAACACAAAAATATTTTTGTCTCGAGTAGGTCTAAGTCAGTGTTTCCCAATTAGTGGTACGCATACCTCCAGGGGTACGCGAGATTGCATCAAGGTGTACGCACAGCAATCTCTTAACTAAAATATTAAATACCTAAAAAACAATAATGCAATAACAATTGCCAAAAAATATTCACTTTAATTAAACGATCAGTGGGTAAGTCAAATGTATGCGTGGAGCGCTTTAGTGTGTCATTAGAATGTCTTTTGATGATAATAACTATAAAATACATTTGATTTCATTTTTTATTTAAAGTTCCTGCAATAAGGGGTACACCGGTTTGAGGTTTTTTTTTTTGAAGTGGTACGTAGAAAAAACTAATTGGGAACCGCTGGTCTTAGTCAAACAATTGGGCAACAACGGGTATACTTTTAAGTAGGAATTTAACTATTTGGTTTACAAGTATATGCACAAAAAACATATAGGAAAGTGATTTTGGAAATTATGTTGAAAATTATTCTAAAATATTTAAAACAGTTGGCAAATTCTCTGTAAATTAATAAAAAAAAAGGAATCAACAAACAAAATCAAAGCTGTATTGGATATACATCTTTCGAACAAATTAATTCAAAAATAATTTTGCACCTTAAATAAATAACCTAGAATTGCTAAAGAAGTAAATGAATTACTAATTCAAACGTCCGGTCGATCTCGATACTACTCATAAAGTGATTAATCGGGAAACGGTAAATAAGTTGTAAAGAACCACAGAGGAACTAGATTTCAGCCACATTTCAGGGCATCATAAAACGTTCACGAAACAATAAAAATGCTGAGTTCGTAGTACTCCGTATTATTCTACTAAGTTGTTTAAAAACTCATAAAATATTTATGTTCTATTAATTGATTTTACTTTATTGAGATTTCCAGTTAAAAGCCAATATTTTTTATACAGCTCTCAAAATTAGCAAGATGAAGTGACCGTGTCCCGGCCACATCTTCCGAGTCAGCGACGGCAGATGGAGGAAGAAAGTCCTGGAGTGGCGACAGCATATGGGGTGACGAAACGTTGGGAATTCTAGATGGGAATGATCTCAAAATAAAACAGCAAATAATGTATTGTTTCTTACGCCTACATCTAGAGATGAGGTCATAAAAATAATTAATTCATTAAATAACACGAGTGCTGTTGACTACGATGGTATATCCACGTATGTACTTAAGCGGGCTGCTTTTGCGATTGCAGACATATTATGTCCTCTCATAAACCTCTCTTTAAGTGAAGGTGTGTGTCCAGATAAGCTTAAATACTTTGTTCTTAAACCACTATGTAAAAAATGGAGATAAAAAGAAACTGGGCAACTATAGACCCATAGCATAGTTCCGGTATTTTCAATTTTTTTTGAAAAAGTTATTCATTCGTGTATTACGATATTTTTGCACAAAGTCAACATAATTAAAGAAGACCAAAACGGTTTTTAACGGAATAAATCCACTACACTGGCTGCATATAAGCTTGTTAAAAATATTGTGGAAAATAATAAGAGAAACAGAGTGTCAGCCATATTTTTCGACACATGACATGACTAAAGAAACTGTACGCGGCTAGATGTGGAAAGCGAAGGAAGGCATATAGTGGAAAGCTTTGTGGAAGGGCTATATCCAGCAGTGGGTAGATTTAGACTGATAAAGATGATGTTTTTTATATTAGCCGGATGGCAATCAATACTATTGGCGATGATAAGGGATGTATTCTGGAATTGTGCGCAATTTCGCAACAGCGAATTGTTCTTTAGCAACTTGTGTCATTGTGATCAGTGACACAAGAACAATATAGCATTTGTATATTAGTTCTACCACTAAGGAATAAGGAAAGCACTTGTTACCTAAATTAAACTAACGTACATCATGTAGAGATCTCATAAATCACAAGAACAACACTAGTCCGGTATAGTGAGCTATAAATCTTCGGCGTCGGTCTATAAATTAATTACGGCGCCTCGAGAGCTCAGCAATGGCCCTGCGATGGTCCATTCTTTCAAGCCATACAGCCTATTTGTTCCTAGACGGGGCTTATGAAATAATACGTCTATGAGACAAAAGTTTCGGAACATCTGTTCTAAATGGACTGACCAGTGACAGACCAGCCAAAAGTACTTGGATTCGGAAAGCAGAGGATCGCATATGGTGGAAAGGAAGCTATCTTCCGCAGTGGGTTGACATGATAAAGATATCATATAAGTATACTCCATACTAGATACCAGCTTTCACCTTGTGACTCGATTCAAAGGCGTGCTGTGAGGATTGTCGACGATCCCAAACTAACAGACGGTTTAGAACCTTTAAGTCTGAGAAGAGATTTTGCCTCCCTTTGTGTGTTCTACCGTCTGTACAATGGGGTGTGTTTAGAGGAGTTGTTCGACATGATGCCAACGGCCTCCTTCTACAGTCGCCCCGCTCGCCTTCGATACGGAATTCATCCTCACACATTGGAGCCTAAGTGGTCATGTACTGTGCGGTTCCAGAGAAGTTTTCTCCCGCGTACTGTCAAGCTGTGGAATGAACTGCCTGTCGAGGTTTTCTCAGGGGACTATAGCATAGGGTTCTTCTCAAAAAGGGTGTGAAGAGGTTTTTACAGGGTCGGCAACGCGCGTGTGATACGTCTGGTATTACAGGCGTTCATAGGCTACGGTAACTGCTTTCCATCAGGCGGCAGTATGCTTGCTTACCACACGGGTGGTATAAAAAAAACTAGTAGAGGGCATAACGTGATTATAAGCTGTCTGACTGGAGAAGTACCTGCAAGACCGCAGCCAAATAACAATTTCAGAAAATTCTAGTTCTAGAGTTGTTAAGTTCCTGTGTGTAACTGAGGGCACTAGGAATGAAGGACCAACAACTATTTTATGTCAAAAGCGTCTATAGGCTACGGTCTCCGCTTCACACCAGACAGGCCGTATGCTTGTTTGTCACGCGACGTATTATAAAAAATCTATCAGATTTAATACTGTGTATGTTTGAATTTGTCAACAATCCTCACATCTCTGAATTCGTCCCAATTTTATTTAACGACTGCTGTTTCTGACATGGCGGAATGTGTTGCCCAACGCATGAGCCATGACGGAACGGCGGATGTGTTCCTATCAGTTTGTATCGGAATCTTCAATGAATTAAAGTCATTTGATGTCTTCACCACTATCTATTTTATAAATTATTTTATTGAGATTATAAGGACAATCAGCTTCCTACTATAAACACAAAATAGATACTCTACTTTGTCATATATAGTAGTTCTTGGTACAACCACAGTATGAGTAATAGTCGCTGCACAAGTACCATAAAGCCGAGCTGAAGGTTGTTTTTCACAATCAAAAAATCCGATCTAATTCGGCTTCAGCTTAGCCGGCAGGGCTCCGGTTTCCAAACGCCCATTAGTATTTTAGTTGTTCAATTTTTTACGAGAATTTGTGTTATTTTTCTCCAGTTTAATTACTATTATATATAGCTTAATTACTATTATATTCAGCGTGACTCGCTGAAATTCTCTTAGCTATTTAAAATAGTATTCGTCCTTTGTAATTCTTATGAGAGTTACAAAGCATTCTGTGAAGCATGATCGAGGTGCTTCCTCCAAAATTTTTGAAATACGTTTTGTAGTTTTTTCCGGGAAAACAAATTAACTTAGACTTAGCTAATCGCTTAGGCTTAGACAATAAATTAAGCCTTGCTGGATGAAAAGTCGATACCCACGGGCCCAAATCGAAGGAAACATGTATTTGACAAAAACCCTGAACTTCCGGCCGAAACATCAGATTTTGACTTATGAAATAAATTAACATAATTATTAGGTACCTGCACTGAGTAATATTTAAATACAATATATTCGGTACAGCAGAAGGATTAGTACATTATACAAAAATGTAACAACTATGTGATAATTTCTTCGAATTCTAATTGGAGCATCCAAGTTGCTTACGAACAGCAAAAGAGAGTTAGGGTACAGCATATTTGTAAGCTGTACCCTACCACTACTGGTCTAGTACCTCCAACTTAGAGAATATAATTTTCTTCCTTTGAGAGTTGTTGTGTTCCTGTGAGTGAGTGAGGTCACCAGAAGGGAAGGAATTGCTACGTAGGTAACCGCTTCACATCACAAGCATACTTGTCTAACACCCGACGGAGCATCAGAAAAAATTAGGCCCTTTCGCCATGTGCCTTAAATATATCTTATTTAAAGGCATTGTAGTAAAAACTAAGTTAACTTTAAATATTCAAAGCGAACAAGTTGCCTCGACTGTATATAATTATGATAAAGTAATTATTGCAACAATAGACACCACGCTCTTCAGGCAACGTCGTGTCGCCCGCCGCCGCCGCCGGCGCGAACCGCGACGTCGTCGTCGCCGCGTCGCGTCGCGTAAGGCGTCGTCTAAGTGCAGTGGTGAAGACAAATTACCTGACAGATTTCAGAGATTGAGACAGGCTATATCTATTTCACAGACTATCTAGCGTCTACCTGAATACCTACGAATACAATTCTCATCAGAATTAGTAGTTCTCTCAGGTTTGAAGTCTTCCAGCACAATGTGACAAAATGTCATTGACTTATTATATGATTGATTAAAGACTGGCAACGGATCAGCAACCCCTTGGTGTTGCTGCTCTCCATGAGCGGTGGTGATTGCTTTCCGTCAGGTGACCCACATGCTCGTTTACTGCTTCTTATACAAAAAAAAAATACTAAATGAAAATTCTTTATCTGCAAGTCACTGTACGCGTTTTACACTTTTTTATAAATCATATTCTTAGATTTGTATTTTTTTTTATCTACAAGCATTTCGGAAGTGACCTTTCAAGAAGTTTCAGTTCAGGGGCCCTACCGCCGAAGCTGAAGCCGATTACCATCGAATACTTTGATTCGAAAAATAGGTCTTACATTTTATTTATTGACAAACATCTTCAACTTATTCGGTAGAGCTCCAGGATTTCTACAAGCTAATTTAAACACAAGTACCATAAATTTAATCTGAAGTTTGCTTTTGCAATCAACTAATCCGACTGTAATCGGCTTCAACAACAGCGCAGTAGCCCCCAGATCATTAATTAGATACAATGATGAATGTAGCATGTAAATTACATTTCGAACCCTCATTTATGCCGCTGCTGGGATACGGGTCTCCCCTCAATTGAAGGGGTTTAGAGCATACTCCACCACACTGCTCAACTGCGGGTTGGCGGAGGCCAGTGTTTTCAAGCCGACTATAGGCTTAACGACTGTCATCTAATGACAACAGCCGGGACCGACGGCTTCACGTGCCCTCCGAAGCACTTAGGAGCTCGAGATAAGTAAACCCATCCATGGATAGGCTACGGATGACGTTGCTTAACTTACGTGTTCGATTAGACTGACACGAGGAACGCCTCCCCAACCCGTTTGGCCAGCGCGGGGAGTGTAGGCCAAATCCTCCTTCCGTCTAGGACGGACGAGAGAGGGTCGTGCTCCTGCAATGGAGACTAAAAAAAAAAAAAAAATGACCTGATGATGAGGAACGCCATCGAACTCCTCATGTATAGTACCGGAATGCTATAAAAAGTCAGACTATTATTCGATTAAATCACCTCCGCGATAGAATTTGACGAAAAGGAAAATAAAAAGTGGGTGAATTCGGTTCAATGGGATCTCCAGGATCACTCGTGTCGATTCTGTGCCGGAATCCCGTTATCTCGAAGCAACCCCGTGTCGAGATCCCGCGAGGGGTAGTGTCATAGAATATGCAATGAGACTAGATGAGGCTTTACTTTGATGAAATCGATTATGCCAGGTACCAAACAAGCATAGACGATCTCGGTGGTCGAATGGTTGCAATGGCTATTTTAACTTCGCCTGCCCATGAATGGGTTTATTTATCTTCTGTGCTTAGATGGGCAAGTTAAGTAAACCTTAAAATCCGTGGTGCACGGTAGACACTACACTTGACTAGCCATCTCTTTAGGCTTTTAATGCCTTATTTGCCATAAAGCTTCCTACTCCTATTAATTTCTTCTGATTAAATTCGTTGTGAGTTCCAAGGCAGCCGTAGTTTTACTCCCGGGACTGCAATGGACTTCATTGTTCATTGCCTTTTTTGGCGGTCGCCGCTTTTAATCCTGGCTGCACAGGAGACACTGTGATGGGAAGACTGTGGTAGGCCTCCGTATTTAGACCACATGACCACAATAAACTGAGAGACTTGACTACCTACCTACAACCACACAATTTATATAAGTATAAATATTAAGGAGATACGTTTTAGTCGCGTTTTTTAATTAGATTAGAATAAACCATAAATTTTGTAAAATATTTGTACCTACAATAGGCTTGTCCCATTTTTTTTTTTCGATTTGATAAAAGAAACGGAAATAACAAAAACTAATTAAAATTAATAAAATATAATATCTAAATAGCATCAAAAAATTCTTCCGCATCGCCATCAAAGGGTAACGTGGCCAGAAGGCTAGCAGCATTGCCACGCTGGATGGCAATGCTTATTCGCTGACCGAGAAATAGGCCAGCCCTCTGGTCGCGGGAAGAGTCGACTAACCGTTTGGAGATCTCCCTAAATAAAATTTTTGCGCTCGGACCCCATGGGCCAAGCGTTTCCACCCCAAGTATGATATGATTTCCACCCCATATTACATGACTGAAGTAAAACTTCTTTAGCTCTACTAACTTATATCTCTCGACTTCCGTTCTCCTCGCCCGATCATATTTTCCGTAACGCTCTCATCATGCATTCACCAGCTTACTCCCCAAGTCAAGCATGAGTAAAGAAGTTTTACTTCAAAATACATGTAACTCTGGAGTTACCAAAATCTCGAGCTGCCAAATCTTTGCCTCCTCAAGGCTTTGAAGAGGCTCGCCGAAACGGGATAATTCCGCAGATTTGATCTATTTACGGCCCGCGTGCCCCGAGTGGACTTTTATGGCCTTTCATGATTTTCAATCGTGTCGCCCCCTTTACATTCGATGGCAATAGAGATTTATCGATTATAGAATATGTTTTTATTAGATTGGGGTGTTTCTTGTGATCGTATTTCTTATGGAATTTAGGGATCAAGTAGAGCATTTATAAACTGAATTTTAGACGATTATGATTATTATAACTTTTAAACTGTCGCGTTGCATGATTGAATATAATACATGCATGATCGCGTTAATTCCCGTGGTTATTATAATTTCATTCCTGAAGGCCAATTCTCGTAATTTTTCTACGAACGCAGGTTGAAAGTTGACCGAATCGAGCTTGAATTGTGAATTGACTAAAATGAATGAAAACTTGATTTCATTAATTAATTATTATCAATTCTTGTTGTTGGCAAAGTAACATTCTTAGTTTGTTTAATTTTCACTCATATTTCGATATAGTCGTGCTTAAATTTAATTTTGAAGTTACATATTGTGTTACGAGAATACCAAATGTGACATTTGTGAGATCGAAACTGAATTTTGACTATAATTTAATTACGAGAATTGCCCCTCTGGTCAAATTTACACACTGCATCTAGACCCAAACTAAGCTAAGCTTGTACTATGGGCACAGCTATGGGTAATAGATAACTGATAGAATACCTAAACACATTTTGTTTGTTAATACATACATAAAATACCCAGACCAAGATAAACAGACATATCCATGCACACAAATGATTGTCTTGTGCGGGGCTCGAACCCGCGACCTCGGAATCAAAGAGGCCATTACTAGCCATTCGACCACCGAGCTCATCAATTAACTAAAGAATTGAATTATATAGTTTAAATTTGGTTTTAAAATGGAAAATTTCTCCTCTCCCGTCTATCTGAGATTTGAAGCTTGGTCTAGGGCAATTCCTTCTGAGGAACCACCAGGAAGGTCTTTGATAGTAGGAAACTCTTCCATGTCAATTGACGACTGTCAAGATGCAGTGTCTCGCCATCTACATAATAAGTACTACACTTAGAAGGCAGAGGACTCGACCGGTTATGGGACGGGGGCCCACCACACATTCCCACCACTGCCTCCGCCAAAAAAGGCAATGAACAATGAAGTCCATTGCAGTCCCGATGGTAAAACTACGGCTGCCTTGGAACTCACAACGAATTTAATCAGAAGAAATTAGTAGGAGTAGGAAGCTTTTGGAATTTGACTTCCCCTCTGAGCAATGTGAGAGACAGCAATATGGCAAATTAGGCATTAAAAGCCTAACGAGGTAGCTAGTCAAGTGAAGCTCAACTGCCGTGCACCACGGATTTTAAGTATCTAACACTATTGGGAACCTAAAACATTGAGTTTACCTAACACATCGATTCCAATAATATGAATTGCAAAATCGCCTGAACGCTTGGTAATTCACCCTTGTTGCTACCAAATCTGAATAGTATACTACCCCGGATGCAACTTGCAATGAATTCAACATGTCATCCGGTTGTCGACCGGTTATGAAAAGGTATTGAAACTATGTGAATTGTTAAGTTTAAACTTTTTTACCTGTCTTCTTACTTCTTTCTTTACCTTTCTTTACGACGAGCTCGGTGGTCGAATGGTTAGCAATGGCCACTTTGACTCCGAAGTTAAGGGGTTCGATCCCCGCACATGACAAACATTTGTGTGCATGAACATGTCTGTTTGTTTTGGTCTGGGTATTTTCTATGTATTAGAAGTACCTGTGGAAGTACCTATGTATTTACAAAAAAAAATGTATTTAAGTACATTTGTTAATTGTCTAGTACCCATAGTACAAGCTTCATGCTCAATTTGGAACTAGATGGCGCTGTGTATAATTGTCCTGAAATATTTATTTATTTCTAATATTTCCTTAGCAGATGTCTCACACTGCAAAGGATTACTCTTGAGGGCCATGTCAGTCTCTTAGAAACGCGTATTGCACGGTAAATGTGACCAGCGGCGAGAAAAAGCATTTTAAATATGAGTCTTCAACGAAGTCACCGGTACCCCCCATGGCGCAGTAGACCCGACCAGAGGAGGTCACCGGTGACCCCCAAGACGTTTAACCTGTGAAAATATTTAAATTATGATGACGACTAAATTCAAATGTAATCGAAATGGACAATCAAAAATTCATTAGCTCTCGCCTTTTTAAAGGCGGAATTTCCTTAAATTTGTGATCACAATGCTCTCATTGTACAAAATAAAACACACGAGGTAACATTTAATGACTTGAGAGCCTCAAGAGAGACTCGTAAACTAACTTAAGAGTGTAAATTATATCAGCTGAACAGTAACTTAATTAAAAACAAACGTTTGACCCTTGGATTCCATAGAAAACGCAAAAGTTAGTAAAATTAGCTATGGCAGATGGGGGAGGCAAATAATAGGAGTCGTCATCAACCCATTATCATCCCACTGTTGGGAAACGGTCTTCCCTCAATCGAAGAGGTTAAGAACATACTCCACCACGCTGCACAACTGCGCGTTGGCGTAGGCCAGTGTTTCCAACTTTTCTAAGCCGCCTAAAGGCCATTGACTAAATGGCTGTCATCTAATGACAACAGCTGGGACCGACGCCTTAACGTGCCCTCCAAAGTACGGAGGAGCTCGAGATAAATACACCCATCCATAGACAGGCTGCGGTCGACGTTGCTTAACGTGTTCGATTAGACTTACACGCGCATTGACACTATCCTCCTCTTAAGTAATAGAGTAATAATAATAAATTTTAATTCTTTATGTTTTTTTTCTTTATGACGCAAAGAGAAAACAAATAGATTAACAGACACACACATTCGCTATTATAATATTAGTATAGAATTATAGGTAGTTTGGAATATAAAAATGGAAGAGACACTGAAAATGTGGACACTGAAAAATTGGCCAAGAAACATGTGCGTTGTAGATCGTTAACAGTTTCATTTCGTGAGTACGAAGTTTATACACTGCATTTTGTGTAAGTTGTAGTGGTAAAAGTAACTTAATCCGGGCATAAATACTCGTTGCCCGGAGCACAATTAATACGCACTGAGCTCGCATACGCTTTGCACTTTTTGTGGCTGCCAGCTCTCGCGTACAAAATGTGAAGAAATTATGACGCTGCATTAAAAATACTAGCTTTTTCCATAACTTCCCCGAGAGCTATGGTTTGTTGTGGATATGTGAGATTTATGCATAGTATCATTTTTAACTTTCAATGCAAACAGAGGGAAAACAAACTTTCTTTTTTTTATACCGTATTATTTATTTTGCCGACACTGTAAAAACCTCTTTACGCCCTTTTTGAAGAACCCCATGCTGTAGTCTCCTGGGAAAACCTCTTTTTTTTCTTTCAGTATTTTTTTCAAAACTGGTTGCAGTCTCTGGAGACAGGACGGCTGGCTCTTTCTTTGCTCAAAAAGTTAGCATTGCGATTCAGCGAGGAAACGAAACCAGTGGTCTTGCCTCCCTGCCGCGTGGGTTGTGAGTAGGCTTGCCAACTTCAAAATACGAATTTGCGGAAAATGTTGATTTCAAATG
This sequence comes from Hypsopygia costalis, assembly GCA_937001555.2. NCBI lineage: Eukaryota > Metazoa > Arthropoda > Insecta > Lepidoptera > Pyralidae > Hypsopygia > Hypsopygia costalis. The sequence continues at coordinate 26,262,926 of OW443340.2, forward strand.
CGGGTCAAGGATTTAAAAAGCGAGGTCTAATTAATTTTGTTTAGAATACAAAAAACGTGAACTTTTCTTTGCAAATCAGGATTTGAAGTAAAATAAGACACCTTGTTAGTTAAATGATAGTCAATACTTACTAAAAAAAAACAGTTATAGACTATAATCATAACATAATTTACACGTTATCGTTAATATATATATCATAACATAATTTACACTTTATCGTTAAAACTATAAGTTACTTTTTAATCGGATATTTGTCTTGAGATTGCGCATTTGATGTATATGCGTGCGTAGCAAGGTGCGTAGCTAATTCCGAAAGGCGGGATATTTAGCGTCCCGCTCACACGTTGAGCGGGACGTCTTGTTAGGGGTCTCAGAAACGGGGCGTCCCGCGAACAGCGGGACGGTTGTCACCCTAGTTGCGAGTATGTGAGGTCGCCAGATGAGAGGAGCTCTAGCAGCAGCGCTCGAGCAATACTCATTGCTTAAATACCACGATAACCGCTTTTCATCAGACGGTAAGGCCCGCCTGATGAAAAGCGGTTATAGCTGAATGTTTTACGCCCAAAATTGGTAATATGTAAAAAAATGTAAAAACAAACAAAAAAAAATGTTTTTTGAATCTAGCTTTTATTACTTGTTAATAAATAAATATTCCTGGATAAATAACTCACTACCATCGAGTCCAGACTAAGCAAAGCTTGGGTGCTTGGGTGGGTAGGGCATAGGTACTAGATAACTGATATAATACATAAGTACATTTTTTTTTGTAAATATATACATATTATACCCAAACCAAGACAAACATATATGTTCACGCACACAAAAAATTGTCTTGTGCTGGTATCGAACCCGCGGTCTCGGCTCGATCTTTCGAGCTCGTCAAATAATAACAAAATTAAAGGAGAAATTATATATACCTATATAATTATCTATATATTTAACTTAACATTTCATACCACGAACTGTGAAATTGTGGAATCAACTTCCCTCAGAGGTATTTCCGAACAATTACGACATGGGAGCCTTCAAGAACAGAGTCTTTATTTTCCTTAAAAGTCTGGCAACGGATTGATGACACGGTGACGCGTGTTCTGGGGCCCTACCGCCGAAGCTGAAGCTGATTACCATTGGTTTTTTTTAATACGAAAATTACACTACTGCTTAGATTATTGCTAAGATTAGCACAGCTGGAAGAAACCCTAGAGCTTTACTGACTAAGCTGGCAATGTTTGTCAATAACTCTATCCTAAAACCAATTTTTGGAATCAAAATATCCGATGGCAATCGGCTTCAGCTTCGGCATTAGGGCCCCTGGGCCCCAACCGCCGAATCTCTAACCGATTATTATCGGATTTTTTAATTGCGAAAATCAAACTTCAGCTTAGATTGGTGATATATTTTTTTTTTTTTTTTTTTTTATATGAGAGGGTGGCAAACGAGCATGCGGGTCACTTGGTGGAAAGCAATCACCACCGCCCATGGAGACCAGCGACACCAAGGGGTCGCCGATCCGTTGCCAGCCTTTTAAGGAAAATGAAAACTCTGTTCTTGAAGGTACCCATGTCGTAGTTGTTCGGAAATACCGCTGAGGGAAGTTGATTCCACAGTTTCACCGTTCGTGGTATGAAATGTCTTAGGAAGCGTACTGTAGTAGATCGCCAATTATCAAGATGATATGGATGGAATTTTAATTTATGGCGAGTTGTACGATAGTGGAATTCAGCGGCAGGTATCAAATCAAACAGCTCATCGGAGCACTCCCCGTGATATAATTTGTATAGAACGCAAAGAGACGCTACATCTCTGCGTGTAGAGAGAGAGTCCAATCGATTCGAGATCATTGGGTCACCGACGATTCGAGCTGCTCTTCGTTGTATGCGGTCAAATGGAGCAAGCAAGTACTGGGGCGCACCTGCCCAGAGATGCGAACAGTACTCCATGTGAGGTCGAACCTGGGCTTTGTATAGTTGAAGGCGGTGTCGGGGTGTAAAATACCGCCTGGCTTTACTAATCACACCAATCTTCCTGGAAGCCAGTTTGGCCTTGCATTCCAAGTGACCGCGAAATTGAACATCACTCGATATGTCGCGAAATTGAACATCACTCGATATGGTGATACTTGTGTTTAATCAATCAATCAATCAATTTATTTGCTCAAAATGTAGGTAGATAAGGTGACATACATATATTATTTTTCCATATACATTTTGTCTACGTTGAGACATGCAAATTACACAAATCATAAAATATACCTTAGAATCTATTTACATAAAAAATATTATTAAATAGTCAGTACAATCATAATATAATGTCATTCAAAAAATCGTTTATAGAATAATAACATGTATGTATCAATAACAATATCAATTTCTTTTTAAATTAATTTAAAGTCAATTCTTTGATATTTTTTGGTAGTTTATTATACAATTTAGGAGCCATTCCAATGACGCTCCCGCCAAACATTACTGTGTTGTGAGACGTGTGCCGGATTTTATCCTTATTCCGTTGGGAACTTATAAAATCAAATTTATGTAAATTTGATTTCACAAAAACTTTAGCTTAGCTTAGCTGGTAGAAAAACTAGAACTCTATCGACTCACCTGAAGATGTTTGTCATTAATTTTAACCTAAGACCTATTTTTGGAATCAAAATATTCGATGGCAATCGGCTTCGGCTTAGGCGGTAGGGCCCCTGGTCTAGCTGATCTACATGGGCGGTGGTAATTGCTTTCCATCAGGAGACCCACATGCACCTTTCCCGCCCTCTCATATATAAGTTCATTATCACGAAAACAAACGAGTATACGAAATTTCAGCTCAATTTGGGAACAGGGTAAACTTTAACTTGCAAGACTTCATTACAGTCACCGCTGTGAAACTAAATAAAAGTTTGTAAAAAAACCATCACGGTTAATGCTATCGAATCCAGCGCCAACAGCGACGCCTTTGCAACCCGAGTGGCGCCGACGTCAAGCCTTACATGAATGCACTTGTGCGATGTAGCTAATTGCACAATGGTGCAATCAGCCGTATTAATTACTCGCATACAGGCATTCTGCATCATATACCTGCTGTCAAATATGGATAGTGAGTGATTGTTGATCATTTTATCAGCGAATATAATATATATATATATATTTTTATACTACGTCGAGTAGCAGACAAGCATACGGCCCGCCTGATGTGAAGCGGTTACCGTAGCCATATTAACGCTCGCAACATAAAATATCGCTCGCGCGCCGCCACCCCCGCTGCCATCGCAGCATCTCCTTCCTTTCTGGTGACCTCACTCACTCGCAGGAACACAACAGCCCTCAAGGGAACCGTTATTTGGCTGCGGTATTCTGTGAGGTGGAGGTACATTCCCCAGTCGGGTAGCTTACAATTACGCTCCCTACCTCTCTTTTCGCCAGAGCTTCGTTTGTCAGTCAGCAGGGTGCACCGCGTGCAGGTGAAGTTGGCTTTGGTTCAAAAATGTTGATGAACCACTTACCCCCATATTCTACTAATAGTATAAACTAAGTATAAAATTTTCATCTTTGTGGTTGTTCTCTATCGAAACGGCTCGACCGATTTTTATATTTTTTATGTATTGATAAGTATGAGAATAGATCTATATTTCATACTTAGTGATTAGGATGATTATAGTAGAACAATGTTTGCTGAGTCAGCTAGTATAAATATATATATAACAAAGTCGGGTTTATTCGAACACATATAACTCGAGGATGGCTGCACCGTATTTCATGGTTTTTGATTTGTTGGATTTGTCTTCGTCTCGAATAGCAGAATGACTAATAACCCATAGGAAAATAGTTAAAAAAATAAATATTTTTTTTACATTTTCCCATACATATTTGTATGGGAAAATGTATTTTCTTCTATTTTATTTTTTTCTTAAAAAATGTTTCATAAAAAAAGTGTCAGTTTATATCAAGATCCTAAAAACAAAAAAATGTCGTATACCTACTTATCACAAGATGCTTCAATGAAGGGAATTAAACCAATTGATATAGTCTATTTTTGTACCTTAATATTTTTTATTGTCTTTTTATGTCAGTACAGTACTGAACTTAATATTTAAGTAACACGACATTCATTGACTGTTAGGTGGTACGAAGTTCGCCGGGTCAACTAGTTACATATACATAGAAACCAGCAGGAAGTTATTCTCAAAATTAATCTAAATGATGGTGACAACCGCATCAAAATCAGTCGCGTAGCTTAGGATGAAATAGCGAATAAACAGTCCTGGAATAACACCTCTTTTTAAATTAAATTTATATATAGCTAAACCGAGTCGGGTATAATATAAACTAGCGACCCGACCTCACTTCACTTTTGTATTTATAGGAAGATTTAGCCTTTTTTTTATACTACGTTCTATGGCAGACAAGCAAGCATACGACGATCTGGATCAAAGACGACCAATACAGTTACGGCAGTCTCATACTCATAGTTAGTGGGTGCCGGCTGGCAATAGTTTGCATGAACCAACTGGTGGCGATAGCACGCTAAGTAATGAAGACCAAATTGCCTGTTATCTATTCTAGCCAGATACAAAATACAGATACATTCCAAAATAGACTAAATAATGTAATCAACGCCTGAATTACACGAGACATATAACTGGCACGCGCCGGACGTTTCGGAGAAACGCACAACACAACGATCGCACGCCGACATTAACTCATATGATTTATTTGTATTCCATCGTATTATGGTTAATCTGGTTATTATACTATTAGCTAGAAACAGGGCCTTTGTCCTTTTTCTAGCTAACCTCGAAAATTAAAACTATTAAGACGTGGTTTTAGTGGTTACATCTCTTAAGCCCAATAAAACAAACATTTTAACAAAATTGGACATACAGCAAGAGCTGACTAAAATCAGTATCATTTTTTAAAAACAGTTAGATTTTAATAAAATTCCGGAATTCTGAAACATTTCAGTTTCTTTTGTAATTCCAGAATTGGTGGGATTAAATAATAAAATCGAAATTTCCATATTGAAAAAAAAAAGTAATTTTATCATGGCTCGAGATGTGACCACGATCTTGACGCGCGGTGCGTCCTGAACACATGGGATATCGTTAAGATTACTATAGAGTCGTGTAGAGAGACTGATGTCAGCTGATAGAGTCCTTTAACTCATGTCATTTCGATAGCCATTACACAATGAAAAAACATCTAAAAACGAACAGGGGCTCCCGCCAAAGCTGAAGACGATTATGTACCAACTAATTTTTTGACTCAAAAAATAGGTCATAGATTAAAGCTATTGTATCACAAATATCTTCAGCGTAATGGGTAGAGCTCCAGGGTTTCTACCAGCTGCATTAAACATCATCATCAGGTCCATTTTAGTCTCCAATACCTACAGGAGCACGACCCTCTCTCGTCCGTCCTAGGCGGAAGGAGGATTTGGCCTACACTCCCCACGCTGGCCAAACAGGTTGGGGTGGCCTGATCGATGTTTTATAATGTATTTCCCTTAGTCGCCTTGTACGACATCCACGGGAAAAGACGGAGTGATTCTATTCTAGTCTGCCGGAAACCACACGGCCAAATTTAAATGAATTAAACATAATTATCAACAATCTGAGCAGTAGTTTCATTTTCGCATTCAAAGCTTCGGCAGTACGGTACCCCTGTTTATACTCGGAAAGTTTTGCAAGAGTCGAAATGATAATTATGGAACTGGAATGCTTAATATTGGAACCCAATTCGGGAATTGAAATAGGGTGCCTTAATTCCAGGTGCGGATCCAGCCCTCGAAAAAGGTTGTGGTCACGGCCACGCGAAAATCCGAAATTGTTTTTGACGTGACAACGTCTTATAAATTGGTTAGCCAGCTTCAAGAAACTGGCTCACGTTATGCGCTTACAATGAGAGCGAGTGAAAGGCACGCGTCCCTTCTAAGAGCGAGAGAGACAGACATAAAAAGTGAAAGGCATGCGTCCCTTCCACTCGAAAACATTTTACCACTCAAAGTCGTTGTCACGTAAAACTTTCGCCCGTATACCGACTTTACAGGCAACCAATTTTTTTTATTTTATTTTATTAAGGCATAGCGTTCATTATCATCAGTCTATCGGTCTAATAAACCGTGAAATGACGTGACAAGTATATTAGGCTTGTGGACGGGCCCACCGTGCCCACAACGGTGGATCCGCTCTTACTTAATTCCCATGTATTCCTTTCATTAATCTAAAAAATATCATAATGTTCATATCAACACATGTCCAAGATTACATACCGTTGTCTTGTCGAATGGCTAGCAATGGTCACTTTGACGCCAAGGTTGTGGGAGTGGATTCGATCTCTGCACAAGACAAACATTTATGTGCTTGAACATGCCTGTTCGTCTTGGTCTGGGTATTTTCTGTGTATTATACGTATGTATTTACCAAAAAAAAATTACTTAGACCATAGCAGTTATCTAGTATCCATAGTAGAAACTTTGCTTAGTTTGGGACTAGATGGCGTTGTGTAATATAACCAGGAATATTTTTTTATTTACCTTTTTTCCTGACTTTGTTTATAACTTCTCTGGATTTTTAGTTTCGTAACGCTTTGCAGTTAACTTAGACGGAGCATATATTCAGCGAAATTCATTGAGGTTATGAAATCGTCCGGTCGTTCTGTCTGTCCGTTGCCATGAAATTCAAAATTTTGTAATTCTGACTACGGATTCGTGTAGAGCATCAAAAATTACTACTGTAAAGTGACCTTGGTTTTCCGAAAAAAAGTCGTTCTGTCTGTCCGTCCGTTGCCATGAAACTCAAAATTTCGAAATTCTGACTTCGGATTCGTGTAGAGCATCAAAAAGTAGTAAATGTAAAGCGACCTTGGTTTTCCGATATCAATTCGGGATTTCGAAAGAAAAAAATGCATGCAATGCATGCTACGCGTCCGATGTTTTCTTCTATAATAGAAACAAAAACTATTTAAATGGACCTCCCTAGAAGACGGGCAATTAAAAAACGGTACCCGGTAATGAAGACATCACAATACGGTTATATTGTATCATTGTGAGGCTACGTGCGTGTCATGTCTTGATAATAATAGTGTGGGTGGGTACAAGTTATGACAGACGAGCGTACATACAGAGCCTGAATAAATGATCACCGGGTGGTAGAGTCAAATTGACATTATTGATAAGATTATTTTCTCTCTCAAATATTATTTTTGAAATAGAGATAATAGCCTTCTTTAATAAAAAAAAAAATTTTTTGAAACACTCTTTTATTATCTGTCAATAACAAAAAGTGTCCTGGAACCTGTCCTTATTATCTTTTTCTATACATACAATAAAAAAATCGTCAACGAGTTGTTTCTGTGCAATATATATGATATTATATATATATTGCACAGAAACTTATATATTATATTTATTAGCATAGATTATAGCTATGATCGCGACTTAACCTGGTGCATTTTTAAAACTAATCAACAAAAAATGGAAGGCAATTGATATTTAATTGAAACACCACACAACACAATTAATAAGTATTCTTTATTGCACATACAAGTTTACAACATAGTGATATAGGACATATACAAAGGTGAGCTTATCTCTACAAGAGATCTCTTCCAGCTAACCTAGAGATAGTAACAATAGTAAATTATTGGTAAGTATGTCAATGCTATTATTTAACAGTGTATATATTTCTTTGATTTTTATGTTTCTTCTAAAACGGGCGGCATTTCGTTTAATGGCAACACTTAAATCGATCTTACCGCCCTATAATCTGTGTCGATTTTTATAAACAACGTCGGGTAGCAGATATGCATACAGCCCGTCTGATGTGAAACGGTAACCATAGCCCCCATATCCATATTAACGCCCCGGCTTCCAACGTAGCAACTCCTTACATTCCGACGCCCTCACTTTCTCGCAGGAACACAACAACGTACGAGTATAAGGGAATTGTTATTTGGCCGTGGTGTTCTGTGAGGTGGTACCTCCACCCTTCCCAGTCGGGTAGCTTACAAATACGCTGTGTCCTACATCTTTTTCGCCAGAGCCTCTTTCGCTAGTCGGTACGGTGCACCATGTGCATGCGAGGTTGGCTGTAACTCTAAAGATCGTTCCACCATATGTCCCCAGCACTGTGTCTCCGGTGTAACCAGGATTAACAGTGGCGACCACTAAAAAAGAAAAGGCAATGAACAGTGAAGTCCAGTGCAATCCCGGCGGTAAGGCTACGGCTGCCTTTGAACTCACAACAAATTTAATCATAAGAAATTAAAATATAAATTAAAATATAATATCGTTGTTAATTTATTTTTGTATGCCGCATTCGTGCATGTGTGTGTAGCAAGAAGACCTTCATCCCGTCCCGCTATCGCGCCCAACAAACCACCCAGGCACTCAAGGGGATTGGTAGCTCTTCCCGAAGGTTGTCTGGTAGAGAATGCTATTAGCATTAAGACCGCCTATGTACCCTTAAATTGTGGTAAATAAAGTTTTAAATAAATAAATTAGTAGGAGTAAGAAGCTTTTGGAATTTGTCTATTTTCATTATTTATTTTTAAATTTATTTTTAAATAAATAATGAAAATAGGTTCGATTCCGCTACCGCTTATGAATTTGGACACGTTGCACTGTCGGACGTAAATGTACACAAAAGGTCGGAGGAAACAGACAGATCGTTTTCTCCTCGGACTCATAGAGATCATAATTATCGTGATTGCATTGCATATTGTTCAGCCATTGTCCCGTTACGTTATAATATCACTTTTCTTACATATGAAACAGGGACTCGTAACCTCGCGTCTGTGCCCATCAAGGTAGCGAGCGGAACGATGCATAAATGCGCCGAAAAGTCATTCTTGGAAATGAATAGGCTCCAAAACTACCGAACCGATTTTGATGAAACTTGACACAGTTAAAGACCTCGACATGCTTGAGGTTTGTGTCGAAAAATATTGAGATCGATCATGTCCTTGAGGAATGATCGTCAAATACATTTCCCATTGAAATCAATGGAAAACATACACTCAGCGAATCTAATCGCTCCACTCAACCTCCTAGCTAGCCTAGTTATATGCAAGGTTCAATAAAGGTTTGGTGTGTAAGTGACTCACCACGATCTTTAGAGCCAAAGCACGTGGTGCACCCTGCCGACTAGAGAAAAAAGCTCTGGCGGAAGGTTGAGAATGTCGAGTCCCACTGGGGCAGTCACTCCATCTTACAGAAGACAGCAGCCAAATAGTAATATCACTGTGTAAAATGATTTGTTGTGTTCCTACGAGTGAGGTTACTAAGAAGGAAGGTGTAGATCGCCACTGCCGCTGCCAGCGCGCGAAATATGATGTTTGTATTGCAATCGTCAATACGGCTACGTTAACAGCTTTACATCAGGTAGACTAGGCGAGTCTCTTACCCAGTAAACCAACCAAGCAAGAAGACCTTCATCCCGTCCCGCTATCGCGCCCAACAAACCACCCAGGCACTCAAGGGGATTGGTAGCAGGTCTTACTTCCCTTTCGCCTGCTAGCAGACTACTTGTGCATTCTTAACTCGAGTAGCTCGTGGCGACCAACGCTCGATTTCCCAAGCATCGGGGCCCTACCACCACTCCCCAATATCTATGAAGGGTACCGGAACTGTAAAGCGCGGTCCCCTAAAGAGGGGTCACTCGCTCTCTTCCCGATGCATTCTGTACGCCTAGTGTAATTGTACCCACACTTGGATACCAGATAGCTGGCTACGTGATGTCCATGCCAGGTACCGGTGCTATAAAGCACGCTCACTTTCCGACGCCCGGAGAATGTCTACGCCTGGCCTACGGTAGGGTGCTGGAACGACGGAAGCGATCGCCCGTCGTCCTCTTATTAAGCAGGCAAGTACCCGAGCTGCGCAACCAGCGTTGGGAAAAGCCGGCCGCATCACATCACATCAGGTAGACTGTATGCTTGGCACCGGTATTGTATAAATAAATATTCAATAGATTTCATAAATAAAGACGAAATTAAAAAGATGTCTACAACTATCCCCGCCAACGACGGTGGTCCACGAAATGCTCGGTCATCGTTGCGTACGCGCAGCGCGACTAATCATTTAGTCGCGATGATTAGTCGCGGCGTCGCTACGGTCCGGGACTTAGCTGTGTTGCAACTGTTCAAGATATGGTCATTAATGACGTGGATGGGAATCAGCAGCTGTGTTTAAAACAGAAGCAACTGCTGCGTAATAGGCCAAAATTTGGCTCACTTACATACCAAAGCCAATCTCAACTGTACGTGGTATTTGTAGCCGCCCCAGAAGGGGGAGAGGGCTAATAGGGACAAAGGATGTAGATTTAATAACTTGTTAGGGAGTCCAGCATTGCCCGCGCCACAAAAAGAGCGTAAAGCAGTGCTGCGCGCGTCTCCCGCGATTCGGCTCATATGACCGCGAGCTCGGTGGAGCCATGGGAAGGTGGAGGTTTGTGCGTTGTGTACCTAAGTAGCCTGCTTGCAGATGAAAGCGGAGTAAGACCTACTACCAATCTGCTTGAGTGCTCGGTTGGTTTACCGAGCGCAACAGCGGTGCGGGTACAGGTCCTCTCGTCTGGTTGGTTTACTAGAGAGACTCGCAAACCTGTGATATAGATATAACCGAAAGGTTGATGCACAGGGGCGCATTAGCTGTAGGCAAGGTCCATTGTACGTTGTGTACCCTGCTGAATAACAAACGAGACTGTAGCACAAGGTGCTCAACTGGGGAATTACCCCCCACATAAGAGAGGTAGAGAGCGTAATTGTAAGCTACCCGACTGGGGAATGTACCTCCACCTCACAGAATATCGCAGCCAAATAACATTTCCCTTGAGGGTTGTTGTGTTCCTGCGAGTGAGTGAGGTCACCAGAAAAGAAGGAGATGCTGCGTTGGCAGCGGGGGTGGCGGCGCGCAAGTGATATATTATGTTGCGAGCGTTAATACGGTTACGGTAACCGCTTCACATCATGCGGGCCGTATGCTTGTCTGCCACCCGACGTAGTATAAAAAAGCAAGGATTTACTTCGTTAGTAGTAGGGGGTGGCGGCGCGCGAGCAATATTGCATGTTACAATCTATAGGTCTCCTTTTAGATGGTCCGATGACGTTAAGAAAGCGGCTGGATGCGGCTGCATGCGGAAGGCGGAGGGTCGTACTTGGTGGAAAGCATTGGGGAAGGGTTATATCCAGCAGGGGATAGATACAGGCTGATGATGATGATCTATAGGTCACCGCTTAATAAAAATGGTTACTCTCTTCCTCCTATCTTATTTGGAGACTGAAATACGTAAGCAAACAAAAACACAAAGTTTTTGTTTTTAGATATTGTCACACGCAAGTTGGCAACAAAATTAATTCCGCGTGACGTGCAAACAAACGGGCCGTTGTAACTATCCCCGTCTAAGGGGCGGTAATCCCTGAAAAATGTCAGCCATATTTTACCTTGACGTCCCATCTCCCGGCCAGTGAGTGGATTAAACAAGTTTAAATCTCATTCACAAATACGGATTTACACTTGCGGATCCGAAAAAGGTTACGTTCGATAAGATTTATAAACGAACGAGCTTTTAGTTTTGAGGTTTTTGATTGTTTTTTCTATTCTTCAGTTTCCTATAAAAAGTTTTCTCTTTGAAACCCTCCATTCTCTTTTACCTTAATTTATAAAATCACGGGTCTACCTTTTGCACTTTTGGTTTTAAATTAGTAATAGCTAATTTTCTCTTTTTCTCTACCTTTTTAGGTCAATAAACATAATGTGTGAATAATTATAACAATAGAAAACACAAATTCATTTCACGAGACGTATGTCTTTTTCAATCATTCATCAGTTTTTAAAGAAGAGTCTAAATATACAATTTCCAGGCTAAAGACCAGTTTTGTCCGCCACATCTTTCAATCCTTATTTTACACACTTAGAAGTTTAAATTTCTCAAAATGTTTTCTAATTGGTTGCCTACGACATAAAAGGACTCTAGTCTACTTAAGTACTTTTATTGGCCGTGTGGTTTCCGGCAGACTAGAATAGAATCACTCCGTCTCTTCCCGTGGATGTCGTACAAGGCGACTAAGGGATATACATTACCAAACATCGATCAGGCCTCCCCAACCCGTTTGGCCTGCGTGGGGAGTGTAGGCCAAGTCCTCCATTTGTCTAGGACGGACGAGAGAGGGTCGTGCTCATGTAGTGGAGACTAAAATGACCTGATGATAATGAATATGATGATGACTTTTATTGAGTGCTATGCTCTACGAGTAATCGTATATTGACGAGACTTTACGCTCGCTTGAGTTTGGGGAGTAAGTAAGAAAAGTGTGATCGGGCGAGGCAAACCAAAGTTGAGAGGGAGATATAAGTTAGAGAAGATAGAAAGAGAGAGAGTTACGTTACGTATTTTACTGTAGAGGCAAAGAGAAGGGTGCGAGCACACATTTTCTTTAATTTCTTGTCTAAAGTATATATTAGTTTTTATTTAAAGCTTTAAATAAATAATAAATAAATAAATATTTCAGGACAATTTACACAGCGCCATCTAGTCCCAAATTAAGCGCAAAGCTTGTGTTATGGGTACTCGACATCTGATTAATGTACTTAAATGCATTTTTTTTTGTAAATATATACTTATAATACATAGAAAACGCCCAGACCAAGACAAACAAACATGTTCATGCACACAAATGTTTTTCTTGTGCGGGAATCGAACCCGCAACCTTGGAGTCAAAGTGGCTATTGCTTCGATTTTCGATATTTATTCGACCACCGAGCTCGTCAAACTTTCTCAAAAATATTTTCCAAAATAACATATTACCATGTCCTCAAGTGTATAACGTGTTAATTTTAACGCAATTTTAAGTGATTAATACTCGTTGGCTTTCGCATTACTGCTAATCTTGCTAACAGATTATCGTAATGAGCTTGCGACGCTTAACCGACGTTACCAGATAATAGACAGTGCTTAGTGTGAGTTTTTTGTTCGCGTTCGGTCATGTTAACGTAAACAAACCAACCAAATAGAGAAGAACTCTCATTTATAAGACGCGTGTTACCTATCAAAATTATGTGACTTTCTTGCTCATATTTTGGAGTGAGCAACCCGACTCATTTGGATATGTAACACGCGTCTGGTAAATTCACAATATGAAACATTTTCTCAATTTGGTCGGCTTTTAAACGTTAACAAGTTCGAATGTGTCTGAAAAACTAGCACTAAACACTCTGGATGCAGGCAATTCTCGCAATTGCAATGTAGTCAAAATTCAGCTTCGATCTAGTCTCGATCTCGCAAATGTCATGTTTGGTATTCACATATCACAATATGAAACTTCAAAGTCTAATTTAAATCGGATTATTAACGAAATTTGGCCGAAAATTAAACAAACTAAGAATGTTATTTTGCCGACAATAAGAATTGATAATAATTCATTAATTAAAACAAGTAAGTATATAATTTTCAGTCAAATCACAATTCAATCTCGTTTCGGTCAACTTTAATTCGGCGATCGTAAAATAATTTTGAGAATTAGCCTTCTGGTAAAGATCGAAATGTGTTATTCATCATTATGGAAGTCTAAGGGATAGGCCAATATTCAGCAGTGGACGGCCTTCGACTGGAATGATGGTGAGGAGGAGCGGCTCACCATACTGCTTAGAGCCAAGCCCTCACGTGGACGCCGCCGATTAGCAAACAAGACAGAGGACAAAGTGTTTGAACGGTTGCTGAGAACATTGCTCATTATGCTATTATACGTTAGACCAGGGATTCCCAACCGGTGGTCCGCGGACCACCAGTGGTCCATGAGAGGTAAATTATGGTCCGTGATACAAACTTACTATGAAAAAGATTTGAGCACTATTAAACAAAATACAAAAAACTCAACTTATATAATAATGGATTTATATGACAGTTAGGGACCCTACACCCAACAAAAATCTCGTAGTGGTCCGCGAACAAAAAAGGTTGGGAACCACTGCTTTAGACGAATTCTTTAACGACAAGAACATCGTTCTGCCTGCCTCAAAAAATTGTTATGGCCTTCCAGGGTTATATGTGAACCTAAGAATTTACCTATACCGAATAACATTTCTCTATCGAAACCTTTCTTATGATTTCACTGGTGGATTAGAATGGAACCACTCACTCGTAGAACACGTGAGGTGCAAGTAGAGCTAAGAGCAGATCATGCTTGGGAGTCACAATGCGATTGTAACTCTTATCACGTACGGTTAAAAGGTCGGAGAGTCAAGGTTGACGTGCTCTTAGCTATACCATCTATACTTCACTAGTCCGGCAGCTTGCAATATTACACTCTGTGCCCTACCTTTCTTTCGCTAGACCCCTTTTTCAATTAGCAGGACTCACCACGTGCAGGTGAGGCTGGCTTTTGGCGGTAAGCTACTTACGCACTAGAATTATTTTGATGAAAAAATGGAGAAAGAACAAAATGGCAGCTTCCCAACAAGCTGTCCGTCCGTAGTAAGATTCTTTGCCTCTGGAGATTAAAAAAAAATATTTACTAAATTTATAATAATGTTCATAATCATTCCATTCAGGAGGGGTTTAATAAATGCAATCTGTTTCAATAAAACCATGGTTTTATTATCGACCGGTCTGTCGGGTCGTTCCTCGTAGCCCCTATAGCTGATAATTTAATAAGGCGAGTCGCGTGCCGCGCCTATGCCGACTAAATCCAATTTTTAATAAACTCTCCCCGACTTTCCGTGCAACAGCATGTAGGGTGAGTATCATAAATGATAAAACAAGGAAATAATTTATTTTCGTGACGATTTTTCGAGTTGAAGATTGATAGCCATACTTTGCATTTTTAAGGTTCATTCTTTTTCTTGATTTATATTTTTGGTACCTACGATATCCTTGAACACTGTTAAAAATAATGTTTTTGAAAAATAATATAAGTATCGGTTATATTTACAAAAAAAATTGCACGAAATAAAAAAAAGAATTGCCTTTTCTAGAAAGCTTTTATTTGTTAGTAAGAGCAACAGCTTTAAAATACGCATAAATACTTAACATCATAGTACACAATGGAGCCAATTACAAAATTGTATACTAACAACACCGACACCAAAGACCAATAAACAGAGCTACAAAAATAACCAAGCATATTAAATTATAAGCAAAAATTTACTTACCTACTATATTTATTATCACGGATTTGGATTTTACATACTATCTAGCACGAATTGTAACACAAACATATGCCACATTCCCAGTTCTATGAGTAAACATTTATATGTAAAAAATCACATGGATCCTTACATGACAGACTGACAAACAAACTTTCATTTGAAATTATTCGATTATTTGATGTATTTTTTGTGCAATCGAAAGTGTGTAGCATACTCCAACACGCTGCTCAACTGTGGATTGGCGAAGGCCAATGTTTTTAAACATACTGACGACTATTATCATGCTATCATTTAATAACAACAGCCGGGACCAACAGATAATAATAATCACTTTAAACAGAAATGATGGTCACCACAAGAGTTACCCCATCTAAAGAGATATTATTTACATTTCTCGAGGATTATACGCATCGCGGCACAAACTTATACATTTGTACATTGCACAACTATTTATTATCCGACTACCGAAAAAGAGAGGATAATGTTTTTGGATTTCCAATGGCATGCTCTCCAGCCTAAACCTTTTGACGGACTTCAACATATGAGGAGCAACAGCTAATGCTGCTAGCATGTCATGGGAACGATGTCACATGGGCCAAATTTATACTTTTTTTTTAGTTTTATTTTAGTATTATTTAATTTTAGGTACATACTTTAGTTTTATAGTTGAATTGTTTATAGATTAAGTTTATTTGAATAAAGACATTATCATTCACATATGAGGTGTCATTTGATTCATGGCAATTGTTGATGACTTAGGGAATATATGGCGCTATCGGAAAAAAAATTGAAGGATAGTATGCTTTTATACATGCTTTTATCTCTGTGGATAGTATCAGACGTCCGGGTTGTGGCGGGGCGTCCCACTTTTTAGGGTAAAGTGTAATGTCCCGCGGTGGGCGCCAAAAATTATGACTTCGTGAACAGAAATTAATAAACGAAATGCCCGAATTTAATTTTTGTAATCTAATGACCATTTGCTTTTCTTATGGTCCCGTTTTTTTCAAACGTGCCCCGCTTTTTTTACTTTGAAAAGTTTAAAATCCCGTTTTGATCTAAAATAAATCTGATAATAAAAAAATATAGTTTTGCAGGTTATGCATTTATCTCTGTGGTTAGCAGTCTAAAATGTCATAGTCTGCAGTCAGGTTTTTGTATGTTAATAACTTCTTGTTTATTTTTGTTTTTCAAGTCTCTCTCTATATGTTCACTGACAAACAGACGACGAGCTCGGGTGGTCGAATGGTTAGCAATGGCCTCTTTACCTCCGAGGTCGCGGGTTCGATTCCCGCACAAGACAAATATTTGTGTGCATGAACATGTGTTTGTCTTAGTCTGGGTGTTTACTATGTATTACAAAAAAAAATGTATTTAAGTATAATATCAGTTAGCTAGTACCCATGGTTTATATTAGATACGTTATTGCGATAGACGTATGAGCAAAAATCACATAGGTATCAGATTTTTTTTATTATACCTAATGTTTTTTTCTTCTGACTATACCAATTTTCCAAAAGCAGTAAATGTCATAATCATCTAAAATACAATCGAAATATTAATATAAATATGAATATCAATCCTGCAGATCTCCTGAAGCTGGGGTAGCTTGGGGCAACAAGAGTTTGCTGCCCCGTTTCAATTTGTCACCCTTATACCTGCGTAATAGCGCTCCCAAAACACCAAGCAAAACTCCGTACAGTAATAGAAGTAATTACAAATAGTAATATATATAAGTACCAACATCGTATTTTAGTGGCAGATAAAGTCCAGTAATTTATCGCCAGATACCAAGTGAATAACAAGAGTTAAGTCGTTTAGCTAAGTTAACGAAAGAATTACGAGGAGTTCCGCGACGCGGCGCAGTTAACGCCCAATAGGCTTGTTGCCCATGTCACATAATTATAAAAACTCTCTATCAGTAACGTAAAATATATAAAACTAGAACGATCTGCGATCTTAAAATTTTTATAACTTATGTACGACGTGTTTTATGTTCGGTCAAAGTTTGGTGGGAAAGTCCATTTTAAAGGTATGAAATTATAAAAAATAAATATTACCATTGTAGAAACAATAAAAAATACTATAACTTTTGTTACGGCACTGGCTACATAAACGCAATATTTAACATAGCTGTCGTACAAATTTCTGATTTAATGCATATAAAATAGCACGGTGTGACGTCATAACGTGGCCTTTTGTATGGAGCGTTTTCGGGATAGTCCAAAATTGTGATCTTCAAGTTGTCATATCTCGAGAAGTTTTTATGCAATCGAAGTAATTATTTCACCTATGTTTATATTATTGTGACCTCTTTAAATAACAAATCGAAAAAAAAAATGGGATACAAGCCTATTGTTTTATCTATTGAATGGTTTTTGTGCCATTCTTGTGTAACTATCGTATGAAACTTTGGTACATTATTATAAGTTGACGGTTTAATGCGACTCAATATTGCCCAGTTAACACAGAACTAAGAGTTTCGAAGTCTTATGCTTTTCTTAGGGGGTCCAATGTTGAAGGCGCTCGCTGCGACCAGAGGAGAGGACGAGCAAGGAAGCTACCATTTAAAACCTGCTGTACAGCTTGGTCTTAGTTAAAATTTTGGATAAAGGTAAGGAGAGGAAAGGTTTTGGGCAAAATAATCATAGTGGGTAGTGGCAAGTATGTAGGAACGTGACTATTGCGACTATGATTAATACTCGTACACCTACGTCTGTTTGGTTTTGTGATGATTTATTACCAATAAACAGGAGCTGCAGTATCTTAATGGCTACAAATGTAAATGTCTTAATTTTTGTTGTGATATAATGAATTGTCGTACCTATCTGATTGAAATAATAATATTTGAAAGCAATTCGAAATATAAAATTTTACCAAAGGCTGTCAGAAGATGCCCATATGCAGGTGAGGTTGCTTTGGCTCACAGAGAATGATGACTATTCAAATGATATGATCCATGATAATAATCCAAAATTTTATATATATATTTTATAACAAAAATAAATTAATATAATTTGATGTTGTATACTCGTAAGTGGGCTGATTCTGGCACATTCTGGCACGATGACCGCTCCGCTTCACAAGACCGAGTTTATCGTGACAGGTGTAATGTGTTCCATATGTCCGCGTTGGTTTCGACCCTCTTATACCTATGTAGACCCAAGATAGATTTTTTTCCTATTTTTAGCCCTGGTCTGACTTTGTACCTACGACGTTTGAAAAATGTTGAGCTTTCACAAAATGCCTTCACGTTGCATGTTATATATTTAGGTCCAGCGGCCCTACCGCCAAAGGTGAAGCCGATTACCGTCTAATATTAAGGTTAGAAAAATAGATCTTACGTTTCAGTTATTGACAAACATCTTCAGCTCAGGCGGTAGAGCTCCAGGGTTTCTACCATAAATCTAAGCTGAAATTTGATATTCACAATCAAAAATCCGATGGTAACCGGTTTCAACGTAGCCGGTAGACCCCAGATCTCATATTTCCAAAAAATTCAATGACCGATCTGGATCGATGTACGAGGATAAATATCTTGAAGTGCTTTTTCCATCTAGAATACAACTGGCCATCTTATCCCTATAGATTCAAATTCCCTAGGGCTCTATGGCTATAATACTTACAAATGCCAATACTAAACATTTTTAAATTTAATGTCGCTTTTTCCCCGTCACCTTGTATGTTAGATCTGAATAGCAAGTTCATTGTAGAATAAATCATTTTCGCGCGCTCATCGACGTCCTTTTTGGGGTTGCCAGCACTGCGACTCATAATTACCCTCAATTATAGTCTACGAGTAAAATTTGCATAGATTTACGTAATCTGACCCCATGTTATCTTCGGTCTAACAACGGCAACTCTGCTTAATTGTTATTATTATGGGCTCTGCCATTTTTAATTGCCTATTTTAATTACGAAGCTTTTGAACCGTCAAAAGCATAGAATAGGCGCAATGAATAAATTTTCTAACCTTCACACTCAGCTTTCATAAAAGGGGTAATGAAGGGTTAATGTATGTAATATCGTATACTGGGTTCGCCCAAGTTCTTATCATTCTCGTGTTATTACGAAATACATATAATTATATTCGGAGAAAGTTTTTAATAAACGACTACTTAATACCATGTACATAGATGTAAATATATCGCGGCCAATTGGTTGAAATAGATGTCATTTAGGTATCTATTTATAAAAACAGATTTACGGGGGGGGGGGGGGGGGGGGGCACCACACATCTCCACCACTGTGAGACACACTATGTAGTCAGGATTGACAGCGGCGACGGCCAAAAAACGCAATTGACAATGAAGTCCATTGCAGTCCCGGGAGTAAAACTACGACTGTCTTGGAACGCACAACGAATTTAATCAGAAGAAATTAGTTGGAGTAAGAAGCTTTTGGAATTCACATGACCAATTTCCTTCAGAGCGAAAACTTGTGAACTGCTCCAGACACATAGAAAAAAAATTTTTTTAGTCATTTCCTCCCTGAAAACCCAATATGAGGAGGAGGAAACAGTCATCTACTGTATAGTGCCACAAACTTATCTGGCCCGGTGGCGGGGGCGGTGCGATCGACTTAAGTGTTGCCATTAAACGAAATGCCGCCCGTTTTAGAGGAAACATAAAAATCAAAGAAATATATACACTGTTAAAATAATAGCATTGATATGCTTATTAATTGTGTTGTGTGGTGATTCAATTAAATATCAATTGCCTTGCTATTTTTTGTTGATTAGTTTTAAAAATGCACCAAGTTAAGTTGCGATCATAGCTATTATATAATATTAGAGAGTTATAATATTGCACAGGAACAACTCGTTGACGATTTTTTTATTGTAATAAATGAAATATGTGTAGAAAAAAATAATATGTATTTAAAAAAATAGACCTCAATGGAATGTGCATATGCGGTAAGTAAATTAATTGTACCTGGCAATACTATATTCCAAGATGGCGGCTTTAGTTCTAAATTTGGCCACCGGGTCAGATAAGTTTGTAGCACTGTAAGACCCCTATTTTTTAAGATTTAATTACAAATGTATAGTTTTGAGATTTATTCTTGTACTTGTAGTCTATCACGATTCACGATGTTACTTGCCAAATTTCATAGTTCTAGGTCAACGAGAAGTACGTACCCTATAGGTTTTGATTCCCTTGAGAATGTGTCGAAATATGCGTTTTTTGCTGAATAAACGGCCGTAACTTTTTTTTACGTAATTTTAGCAGTTAGATTTTTTTACAACTTCATGGGACCGTAGACCTGAGTATACAGTCCAAATTTCAGCTTGATACCTACCTTCACGCATTCTCGACATAGAGGGTCTTGACAGACAGACAGACAGACGGACAACAAAGTGATCTTATAAGGATTCCGTTTTCACTTTTGAGGTACAGAACCCTAAAATATGATCAAAACACAGTAAAAGGTTACGGTACGATTCAGATCAAGCGGACCGTAATCTTGTCTGTCACTGAACGGTGTAAAAATAGCTGTAGGTTTTGTCTATAGCTCCTTACGGGTAGTCTCCAGGATGTGTGCCAGGATGCCAAAGGTCCTGGCTGGCTCCATTCCAATCACACCGCTCTACGAAGACGGGAAGTGACGCATTTTGTGTTCGCGCGCCCCTAAAGGAACACGCCATTATCGTTCAAAGATTGTGTGTTGAATTGTGTGAAACAAAAACAATATGCGCTGCAGACTTGCGGTTTTGCTAACATGTTTTGCTAACTTGTTTTGATAACATGTTTCGTTAGAAATTTGGCGCTGCGGGCCCGCCTTTATAAGTAGGTACACAGAACATACCGAAAGTGAGAAATGATTTTCAACGTATAATTGCCCACATTAACTAAATCGAAAATAAAAACATAGCCCATAATTTGACGAGCTCGGTGGTCGATTGGTTAGCAATGGAGACTCTGACTCCGAGATTTCAGATGCGATCCCATCCCGCACAAGACAAACATTTGTGTGCATGAACATGTCTGTTTGTCTTGGCCTGGATGTTTTCTATGTATTCTAAGTATGTAAGTATTTTATGTATATTTCTATGTATTATAAGTATGCTACATAAACCCAGGAAATACCCTACGGATACACTCTACGCGGAATCCCAACTGCTAACTGTCAGACAATTTTTTATTATGCAGTCAGTCCTCCGTCATCATAAAATTATTGTACCCTCCCAATTTCCACAACATAAAAGAAGAATACGCCTACCGTGACCCGCTCCAGGATATGTCAATGGAACGACATATCCGTGAGCAGGTCTCGGTAGGCGTTGAGATTATTGTAAAGTGTAATAGAAAATAAATGGCTATGGAGATGAGATATAAGTGAACTTAATACCGGGCTATTACAGAAGAGGGACGGACGCCTGCCATAACTGCTTTTATTGCTAGTTATTTGCGGCAGGCGGTGGCTTGCCACTCACTGGATGGGCCCCCGAAATGACAGGAAATCGGCCGGAGGCAACACCGGTGTGAGTGACTCAGGGATGTCGAGAGGTGTGCTGCGCTTTCTCCGAAGTTACTCGCGGCGTGATGCCCTTTAACATTCCACCCCTGGAGTATATAGCTCTAGCGGCTCCTCTCTGGACGGCAATGAAGGCAAGCCAGAGCTGAGAGTCCTGCGGGCCTTCTTGTGTTTACACTCCGACCGATGAAGACACGTCGGATACAAAGGCCCTGACCGACTCTCTGGAGACTCGGGTCCGTGGTGTCGCTACTCACACAACAGCCACAAGCTGCCTTAATAATATTATTATTTACCAAAAAAATGTATATAAGTAAGTATAATATCAGTTATCTAGTACCCATAGTACAAGTTTTGCTTAGTTTGGGACTAAGTCGCCGTGTGTAATTTGTTCAGGAATATTTATTTATAGTAGTTTATCTAACAAGACTGCGAATAAGAAGTGGGTCACAATGCCCTTCCTGACCGACTAAGCTGTATACGATTCCCATGGGATTTTTTGATTGCGAAAATCTAACTTCAGCTTAGATAGTTGCGTTTAGCCGTAGTATAGTGCTTATACCTACTGTGGTTTAGTTTAGCTAGTAGAAATCATTAATCTCTACGGACAAAGTTAAAAATAAATCAAACCTGACATCTAGTTTTGGGAATGAAAATATTCGTTATAGATTGGTTTCAGCTTACGCGATGTCCCTTGTCGTGTAAATGTCTCGTCACGTTTAGAGTCAAAGTCAACCTCACCTGCACATAATGCATCCTGCCTACTGTTTTTAGTATATTTATCAGTTACTAGCTTCTCCCCGCGACCCCGTCTCGCGTGAATACCGTACATGGATAAAAAGTATCCTATGTGTTATTCCAGAACATATACATATTATCTTTATGTATTTATGACAAATTTCACTGAAATCTGTTCAACCGTCTATCCCCGTGGAAGAGTAAAACACATACATCAGCACACCCATCAAGCTCAATTTTAAGGACCCCTTAATAAAAAACACAGGAATAAATTTAGGTCAATTTATTTAGTACACGAAACGTATTACATTTTTATAAAAATTAAAATACTGTATTAATGTAAAAGTTTCTAAAAGTCTTGCTAGCATTATTACTTTAATTCAAATGTCATGTCATGTCATGTAAAATATATGACGGCTGACCCCCATACACATACTCGCGGACCGTGCGAATGCCGATAAGAAGTAGGATCTAGTATCCATAGCACAAGTTTTGCTTAGTTTGGGAATAGATGGCGCTGTGTAATTTACCCAAGAATATTTATTATTATTAATTAATAAATCAAGTCCACGTTGCGTGGTTCTATGTTCCAGAACAATTTGGCAAGGGAATGTGGGCCACGCGAAATCCAGCCACGAATCTACGAATTGGCGAACTACCCGCTTCCGAATGAGATTTTAACTGACTGCATTTGCCTACATACATACAAATGCGAGTATTGTCACACACCAAGTTTAAATGTATTATTGAGCGGAGCGAGCAAACCGAGCGGAACGCTTATATACGCCAAAAAATCATTCTTGGAAATGAATATAGGCTCCAACCAAGGGCGGATCCAGCTTTGGCGCCAGGGGGAGGTCACATAGTTGGGATCAAGTCACATCAAGTTATAATAAAATTTTGATAATAATAGATACAGGTAAAAAGTAGGTATTTTATTAATGTATGTAAGTACTGTACTTAATCTATATTGTGACAAAAATATATATGAAAACGTTAAGTTTAACTATTTTAATTAGTGATCCATCTAGGTCCTGGACCCAGCCCAGGGGGTGGTCATGACCCCCATGACCCTGCCTCTGGATCCGCCCTTGGCTCCAACCGATTTTAATGATACTTTCACAATTAAAGATGGAGAGGTTTGTGACGAAAAAAAATTAAGATCGATCATGTCCTTGAGGAACGATCATCAAATACATATTCCATTGAAATCAATGTAAAACATACACTCGGCGAATCTACTCGCTCCACTCAACCTGGATTTCAGCCCCATGGGCTGGAGTCCGGCCTAGTTATTTCAGCACCATGGGCTGGAGTCCGGCCTAGTTATTTCAGCCCCATGGGCTGGAGTCCGGCCTAGTTATTTCAGCCCCATGGGCTGGAGTCCGGCCTAGTTATTTCAGCCCCATGGGCTGGAGTCCGGCCTAGTTATTTCAGCACCATGGGCTGGAGTCCGGCCTAGTTATTTCAGCCCCATGGGCTGGAGTCCGGCCTAGTTATTTCAGCCCCATGGGCTGGAGTCCGGCCTAGTTATTTCAGCCCCATGGGCTGGAGTCCGGCCTAGTTATTTCAGCCCCATGGGCTGGAGTCCGGCCTAGTTATACTGTGATCACAGATAATAGATTAATAAATTACACATGTAGGGAGCGGCTTTCCGGTTTCCGCGCACGAACGACATGTACTGTCAACTACGACGACAATTCCAAAACTGTATTTCGACAAACTATATTACATTTTATTTCGATAATTTAGCCTCCCCAATCCTCCTTCTGTCTGGGATGGACGAGAGAGGGTCGTGCTCCTGTAGTGGAGACTAAAATGACCTGATGATGATGATTTCGATAATACCTATGTATCTCCGTTGAGTTTTTACTTCGACAATAGTTTAGTTCGAAGTAAGTACCTTAAGTCTATTACTACTGTACTCCGATAGTGGCGGACTAAGAATATAGCGGGCCCTAGGCAACATTGTATTTCCGGGCCTATTAAGGAAGTTTTCACTTCCAAAATAAAAATTTAAAACCAAATTTTCGGGACCCAAAAATTACGGGCCCTAGGCGTGCCTAAGTTGCCTAGGCCTTAGTCCGCTCCAGTTAACTCCGACAAAGCGTTTCTTCAGCATGACGTAACTAGGAAACAATGTGAGTGCGACTACATACTTCTTGGACAATGCTGTTCTTCGCCGTGGCCGCTCGGCTGGTGATCTTTTGGTATAACTAACTCACCGCTGGGCCGAGTCAGTGGAGAGCAAATGTGATTAATGTGAAGCATTAGCTGTTAGTTCGGACATAGCAAATGCCTTCGATCGGGTATGACAAAAGGCACTTCATGCCAAGCTTTCTTCCCTTGGGCTACCAGAGGCGTGCCTTATTTCGGCACAGCCCATGTCTCAGATCTTGATTTTAACTAGACAGAAAATTAGTCGTAAATTTTTCGCCAAAGGAGACAATTTGTCGCTCTCCCGTCAAAGAGCTATAAGGTTTTTTTTGTGGCAGTGCCGAAATAAGCCTTATTTCGGCACAGCCCCATAAAACTACACCACCTAGCGAAAATCTGATTTCACCCAGGTGTTCCTTGAATTTGTCGAAATTTATCGCAAAAAAAAACACAAATGGTCGAAGCGTAATTAAAAAGTTACACGTGAGAGAGAGTGAGACCTGGGCTGCGCCGAAATAAGGCACGCCTACCAGAGAGATTTTGTAGATGAATCGCTAGTTTTCTCACTGGGCGAAACATCAAATGCGTGTTCGACAAATCTTGCTCGGATTCATTGCCCCTCAATGCTGGTGTCCGACATGGCTGCGGGTTGTCCTCTACTTTGTTCCTTCTGCATATTACACGATACACTGGATTACACGCTGGTTGTCACAAACGCATTTCGTCATTTACGCATTGTCACATTACGCCGTTCGCCATAAACGGGATTCGTCATAAACGCTGTTCGTTATAAACGCTATTCGTCACACACGCAGTTTGCCACCTACGCAGTTCGCCACAGACGCAAGTAGTCACATACGCAGTTCGCCACACACGCAATTTGTCACATACCCAATTTCGATCCTATTGTACGTTACTTAATTGGCACATTCCCTCTTGGGGGAGAGTTTGGTACACTAAAAAAAACAACTTTTTGTACAAAACAGCACTATTTTTTTCGTGATCTGACAATCGTCCTTATAGGTAAAGTTACGACGAACCGCGTATATGACCAATCGCATATATGACGAACTGCTTGTGAGACGAATCGCGAAAGTGACCAAATACGTAAATAAGATCGGCGATGACAAACTGCGTTAATGACGAAATGCGTTTGTGACGACCAGCGTGTAGGATGATACACGGATGATAAATTGGTCAAGTCAATATTTCTTTAGACTGCTCCATTTCATCAGACCAGAGGCTAGTGTAATAAAAACCACTATAGGTAGTGTATATTATTCTGTGCTATAGGTTACGGTAACCGCTTTACGTCATGCGATTTGATTTAACATCTAACCTCCGGCATGTAAATAATGGGCGTCCCTCAATCATATCAAATAAAACAAACACTTGTGCGTATATTAACTTTATTAATAGACAGTTACATAATTACTTCAACACTATCCTCATTACTTGTAGTAAATAACACCTTGCACATGCACAAACAACATTATTCTAACATCCATTTGACGTCCCATACAAGAACAGAGTTTAAAACTATTTAAATTAATTGAGATTTGGTTAACAGTCTCCACAGAAAACATTCTACAAATTTATATATAGCAAAAATGTCAGTTGTATACTAATTATAATATAAGCACTCGAAATCACAATAATATATGGCATTGTTTTCCCGAATCATAATCATAATTACATTTAAAATGAGTTAAAATGTCTTGCAGAGGAAGAGATTACGAACAGCTATGAGTTTCACTTTTGTCAACAATGTCCTAACGTCGCATAACCATGGCTTTTTGGCTGCAGTATTTTGATTTACTATTTTTGTATTGTCCGAATATAAGTTAAAACGAAATAAACCATAAACAATTGTATTGGAATGGCACTTTATTTGAGTAGGTATCCCCAATAGCACAATAACACACACACATTTTGTACAACCTCGAGGTCACTATATAAATAACATTACTACGTACAGTATGGCCACTCGCTGCCGCTCTCTCGCATCGACCTCACCACTCCTCTGAGACGAATTTGGAACAGTATGTATAGCTATTTAAAAAAATGGAAAAATTTAACTCCCCCGGCGCCGGCGAATTTTCCATTTTTTTAAACATTTATAATATTCTGGCAAGTTGGCCGAAAACAACTATTTTAAACAATAATTACAGTTTGTATGGCGCCGCACGCACATACACACACCGTCTCGCTCTGCACAGATGCCATTGTTTATGTAGTAGTTACCGACGCGACATATGTATGAATGCCGGGATGTGATCATACCGCGCCCATTTTTGCGCGGTTATATAAGCCAGTATAACTTAAACCCTCATCATGGTCATCATCATCTACCCACTGCTGGATATAAGCCTTCCCCAATGCTCTCCACCAAATACGAATCTCTGCCTTCCGCATCCAGCCGCTTCCAGCCGCTTTCTTGAGGTCATCGGACCGGATCTAGTCTAGGAGGGCGCCCAACGCTTCGTCGTCCTCCTTCCTTCTTACCCCCCACCTGCCATCACTGACATCGGCAGATGTGACCGACAAATTGCTGATCACTTCAGCTTGCAAACTCTGAAGGCTATGTCGACAACTTTGACTCTCTCACAATTTAATTAAATACACGAACCGCTTGCGATGTCCACAGGTCTAAAGTCTGGTCGACATTGAAAACTCCTAGCCCGAGTTATATCAATTAATTTTCTGTGTGTGACAATCGTAGGCGTTCTACGGAATCGATAGGGGTGATCTGCGTCTTCTCCCTACTTATTTGTTAATACTCATTGTTAATAAAAATCAATAAATATCTTTTCTCATAGACCTGTCCAAAATAAGTCAATAATTTTTTACTCAGTATTACATTACGCAACAGACAAAGAAGACAATTTTCGTATTCTAATTGATCGTGTCTTCTAATTGACACCTGTGAATTACCTATCGTAGTTATTATCCCATTTGGTCCCTTAAGAAATTTAACAAATATTCCATCAAAAATATAAACCGTCTGTCACAATAAGTGACCTAAGGCCGTACCGTCTAAATTGAAACTGATTTAATACCGATTTTTTTTTTTTTTGATGTCGAAAATCTTACTTTTTCTTTTTAAGTTAATGACAAATATTTTCAGCTCAGTCAAAAAATACGAACTTAATCGGCTTCACCTTAAGCGGCAGGCCCCTGTTTGATCGCCCACTAAACTTAAAGCTTCACAGAGGTAACTAATAAGCACTAACTTTACGCCTTAACGGTCTGTAACGTCGCACTCTTCCTCCTTCTAGACGACCTCTTAGGAGTCGGGATGACTTCAATATTTTCCGCAGTGGCTTGCAACGTCCTCCGGGACCTCGTTTTAACCTCTTGAGGAGTATTCTGAGCGCTCTTCCGACGATTCCTCGTCATGACTGGACTTCTTTCTTCTTCTACGGCGTCCTGTCTGACTATCTTCGACTTCCTTCTAGAATTCTCTTTGTTTTCCACTTCCTTTTCAACGTCCATTGAAGACAACCCGCTGTCTGTGTTCTGTTCAGTTTCTATCTTGTCTTTGGGTATTTCGTTTAGGTGTTTATCTTGAATTTCTGCATCAGATTCATCGAATAGTACCACTTTGATGGACTTCTTGCCAGATTTGGACACGTTCGTTGATTTGAGTATGCTGCGGCCGGGCGTCGCATTTATGTTTATCGGTGCCAATGGTGTTTGCTGAAATAATTGAAATATTTTTTTTTTTAAGATATAACAATGCTAAATAGCGTAAAAAAATCGAATGTTATAATCGAATGTTATAATGTTTAGGCGTAAAGTTCACAGTGACAGCAGCGACGGTGTCCAGTAGTTTGCGAGCGGGCAGGGATGTGGCAGCCTGCGCCCCGCCGCCTTTACTCGACGTCGTCACTTTTAGACATTTTATATGAACAAACTTTGAAGCGGCGCCGTGTTATTCCCGCGCCTGCGCCGTACCTTCACCGTACGCCGTCTCTGTAGACTTTACGCCTTACGTCAATACACGCGTAAGTAAAGTCATAAAAGACTTCAAAGTAGTTTATATTGACCCAAAAGCTTGAAGTAAATAAATTATGTTATTGAAACATAATAAAGCGTATCCAATTTTAATCTTAACTTAATAAAACAATAAAATACATAAAGTTTTTAAAAAATATGAATTTATAACTTTTTGAAGTATCAATTTTTAAATTCTGGCTGGCATTTCGAGCCCAACTGGTGAAATCGTCGTTAGTATTATTATTTGTTTGTGTATGCATGTTAAATATCACCAAACCTTTCTTTTGTTAGAGCCTCATTTGCTCGTTGGCAGGGTACACCACGTGCAAGTGTTAATTAAATATAAAAAGTTTATAAAATTTTAACACCATATAATCCTGAATGTGTCGCTCGCAGGCAAACTATGGTATTACTACAGGCCCCTTACCACCATCTCTTATTGCGACTCAATAATTGAGTAGATTGCTTATTCATACCAATGAATAAGCGACTCTATTCCATTTGAAATAGAGTCGCTTATTCATTGGTATGAATAAGCAATCTATTCAGTTATTGAGTCGCAATAAGAGATGGTGGTAAGGGGGCAGGCCGGATTCTAGCCCACAAGGCCGAAATCGAGGTTGAGTGGAGCGAGTAGATTCCATTGATTTCAATGGAAAATGTATTTGATGATCATTCCTCAAGGACATGATCGATCTCAATTTTTTTTCAAACACAAACCTCAAGCATTTCGAGGTCTTTAATTGCGACAAGTTTTATCAAAATCGGTTCAGTGGTTTTGGAGCCTATTCATTTCCGCTCGCTTCTCTGAATAAATCTGTCCAATGGAAGCCATTTACCTAAAGTGTCAATTAAACTCACCGGTAGTGGCGCTATGCCTTCGGACTCCAAACTCTTGCTCATTATTGATGCGCGTAACATCGCGAATGGTTTCTGTAAACAGACAAACGGACTATAAATTCTACAACAAATATGAAGAACCATGGTGGGAAATGGTGTAAGCCGTGTGGTTTCCGGCAGGCTAGAATCGGATCACTCCGTCTCTTCCCGCGGATGTCGTACAAAGCGACTAAGGGAAATACATTATGAAACATCGATCAGGCTTCCCCAATCCGTCTGACCAGCGTGGGAAGTGCAGGCCAAACTCTCCGTCTGTCTGGGACGGACGATAGAGGGTCGTGCTCCTGTAGTGGAGACTAAAATGACCTGATGATGACGGTGGGAAAACGACAGGCATGTTCTTGCTCACTAGTTTGATTGTCAAAATCTATCATTCAAAATACATAATGATGACGTAGACCAGTACAAATCACGTGACCACATCTGTCAAGAACATACCTTGTGTTTTTATACCATGGGAAGAACAAAATACACGTTTACAACTATAGACCTGATCCAAAATTTTGAGACTTCATGTTAGAGCCATAGAGATTGATCTTGAAAATTCTACGAGTCTAACTCGAAATCGAAGAAGAATCATAGAATGACCTTTTGTGTTGTTATTTTAGAGATGGTTAATATATACTAATTCAAAATCTGCATGTGCTGATAGGACTACTATAGGTGTCGCATGCTGTAAATTGCTTCAAGGCAAGTGCCTTGTCCTGATATTTTTTTAAATTGTCTATAACTCTATACTCTATATCCTTGGTTCCGAACCTAGGGGTAATTACCACCTCCGGGGTAAAATAGGAATTCTGTAAGGGTAATCAAGCTGATAAAAGGTAACAAATTAGTACAAGTCAATAAAATGTAATCTAAGGAGGGGGGTAAAATTAGTTTCCTTTATTGGTCATAGGGGTAACAACATTAAAAAGGTTAGGAAACGCTGCTCTATATGGCCACGTGTTTTCCGGCAGACTAGAATAGAATCACTCCGTTTCTTCCCGTGGATGTCGACAAGGCGACTAAGGGAAATACATTATCAAATATCGATCACGCATCCCCAACCCGTTTGGCCAGCGTGGGGAGTGTAGGCTAGGACCGACGAGAGAGGATCGTGCTCCTGTAGTGGAGACTAAAATGGAACTGATGATGATAACTCTATACGATTTACATAAAAATATCAAAACAACAGTACTATTACTGTAAGCACAGAAGATTCATAAAACATTTCGTATACGCCCATTGCTAAGGTGTGATTCGCTTTAGGCATTATTTTTATACCATTTCTTAAAATTTTTACTAATCCCGAAAATCACGGGATTTAACAAATTTAATCCCGGATTTTTCGGAACTGAAATTCTCAGCTGTAGTTTTACCTGCGGAGCTGCAGTGGACTTTATTGCTCATTGCCTTTTTGACGGTCGCCGCTGTTAATCCTGGATACACAGGAGATCCAGTAGTGGGAATGTGTGATGAGCCCCCGTTCCGGTAACTCATAAACTCAAAAGTTTATTGATTAGGTCTTTATAATTAGGTGAGAAAAGGCGTTTTTGGCATATTCCTCCTACTGGTTTGGTCACCCCTCAATCGAAGAGGTTTAGATCTTGACCATGCTGCGGATTGGTAGACCAGTTTTCAAGCCGCCTGAAGTTCCCGAATTAACGACTGTCATCTAATAAGAACCGCCAGAATCGATTGTTTAACTTATCTTACGAAGCATTGAGGAACTCGTAACAAATAGACCCACCCGTGGATAGGCAACGGTCGACGTTGCTCACCTTGCGTGTACCATTAGACTGATTCGGACGACAATGTCATGGATCTCCTCCTGCCCTCGAGCCACAAACATTGTGACAGTTTTTTTACCTTTCCAAGTGTTACCTTAGAAGTGGATGCTTTCTTGGCTTCACTGGACAGCACGGCCTTCAGCAAGCTGGTCTTGTTGTTGGGAGTCGCTGGCGCCGGGGAGCGCACCGGCGACCGCACGCAGAAGAATCCCGCCTCGAACGTCTTGTTGTCTTCACTCGGCGCCGATACCCCCTGAATGACTGGCGCTTCCGCTGTGCTCTGCTCTTCTTGCTGCTTCTTCGCTTTTCTTGCGGCTGTAAGTTTACTATTTTAAGTCTTCGATTTTGTAACATTTTATACAGGAATACAATTAACAGGACTTTTTGACGCTGGGTTAAAAAGCTACATTAAAAACCTTATGACTTTCTTAAATTGATGTGAAATGGTTATCAGAGCTTATACGTGCTTACAATATAAGGAGCATTGCCAACGTACTGGCACCCCTGCTATTGCTACGTCACCTTAGGTCACTCATAATTCGTTTTATAGTACTTAGAAAGAATATACTATCACCCCTGATTTTTTTAAGAGGTTTCGTATTTCCCTAAGGATGAAAACACATTAACAGCATCAATTGGCAGGTAACTGGGTGATATTAGACACACTTACAACTACCATGTGTCAAAGGTTGCTGCTATAGGTGCCTATAGTATGCCTTCAGCTTTGACAGGATCTCCACACCTCGGCTCCTAACCGTTTTTCTAACAGCGCGATTAATGAAATAGCAAGAATTTTAGTCACGCTCACTGATGAGTTGGTAGTGGCAGGCGTACTGTTGATATGCTAGCATCATTCTCATGTGTCATGAATACAACATAAGCACAATCATTTCATAAAATATGAATCGATGCTTAATAGCTTTGTTCTTGTTAATCTGACTCCTCGGATGCGATTTTGATGAATAGCATGTTTAATATATGAACACAATGTATTAAATCAAGCCCATCCCATTTCTAAAGACCGACTGGGTTTTGACCTATGAAACAAAATGTTCCAACATCCATCAATTTATCAGTTTATTTTTATTATCCCTTGATTTAATTGTCTTGGTTGTCGGGGAACCTGGGCACATATACCTGCGATCATCTCTCGTAGCCTGCTCGGGCCGGCCGCCGGCTTGGTGGTTTTCTTGACGTTGTTCCTCGGGACCTTTATCGCCGGCTGCGACGTCGTCTCGTCGGCCCAGTTCCTCTCTCTGCGTTGCTCTAGCCGTTTGAACCTCATGTCTATATTTACAATCTAAACATATGGAAAACATATTTAATTAGTTAACATCAATTAGGTTTTAAAAAAACTGACGACTGAGTAAAAGGCTGACGAAAAGAAAGGGAACTGACGACCGACGCAAAAAGGTTCTGGCGTGGCTACTAGACGGACGGACGAACTAGTAAAGGTCTCAGGCAGCCAATGGTTGCAGACTACACAAAATTGTTTGTGGTGGAAATCTGTGTACATCATTCGTCTGAAATGAGGTTGATGAAGGAAATGGTGTATGTAGTCGGTGGTCGTGTAGATACCTGCATGAAGACCATGTCCCAGAAGCCCTGCAGGTCGGAGGCGGTGACGAGCGGCGCGCCGGCGGCGGGGCGCGCGCAGCGCTCCACCAGCGACGAGAACTGCTGCAGCTTCGACGACATCAGCAGCCGCGCCTGCCCCACCGCGCCCAGCACCTCGTCCTGCGCACCACGCCGGACTCACTTACCCAATCATATAGGTCATTACCTAAGGCAATTGATTGTCGCGGCACTCGAAAGCTTATTTATTTATTATAGCTTAATATTCCATTTAACAATTTTGCCCAAATATTTATTATTTATTATATAATTGTTGATTTGATACTGTTTTTAGCCACATAACAAAGAAAACAATTAATTGTTTCCTTTGTTAGGTGGGTAAAAACCTTCTTCATTTTTTCCACCTTTGGCGTGATTCCAATTTTTCCTGCCTAAAGACAGCTAAGTCATCAGAAATAAACTTAAAAGAAATAAAAGAGCTTTATCCAATCCAACTTTTGAAGAAAACACCCCAAGCCACCTGGTCACTGTGAGGCAAGGCAACCACTAACCCCCATCAAATAGGTTACTATATAGACTCTTGCAATACCAGAATTATTACTCACAAGCTGTCACCCCGATTTTGTTTAAGTCTAATGTACCTAGATGTCAAATACCTGCACAACTTCAGCGAGTGGTGTCTGTTCCCTGATTTTCTCCCAGGAGTCACACATCTCCGTGAGCCGTATGGTCTCCAAGTTGAGCTGGCGGCGGAAGTCCTCCACGCACTCACTGTCTCTCGTGTCTTCGTCCAGTAACCCTGAAATGAACAACACACAATGATGTCATTAATAAATAAAAAGTTACAGGCAATTTGATCTACACTACTTTGCCTACTTCGGCCACCAGTTATGAAGCCTGAATCAATTAATTATATAAAAAGTTCCATTCATTTCAAATTTATCCAGCCTTAAAACATTTTTTTTTATACAAGTAAGGTATAAAAACTATTTTTATTTTATTTATACTACAAGGTATACAAATATGTTTTGTTTTATTCAAAATCCCCTGGAATAACATGCAAAGAAATTGTAATAAGATGTGATGAAATCAAAATTAATTATTATATGTATTATAAGTATGTATTTACAAAAAAAAAAATGTATTTAAGTACATTTATCAGTTGTCTAGTAGCCATAACACAAGCTTTGCGCTTAATTTGGGACTAGATGGCGCTGTGTAAATTGTCCAGAAATATTTATTTATTTAATATAAAAGTGGGCACTTTTATATTAAATAAATAAATATTGTAGCAACTACATTAAAAACATATTTTAATACAAACTATTATGTGTGCTTCATCTTTTAATAATGCATTATAGAAATCATTACAGGGTGACTGGTGTCAAATAACACTCTGTATCAATAACAATATGGACTAGCACAATTAGCCAAAAATAGTTGCATTATGTAATATACAATAACAGATTAGAGAACAATTTGTTGTGTAAAGATGTCACAATAATATATCTATTGGTGTAAGAATTACTTCAGGAGCATAAAAACTTTTAGAGATATGATAACTTTGGACTACCCTGAAAATGCTCCATACAAGAGACCACCATGTTATGCCACCATTTATTATTATTTTACAACCTTTTTTATATGCTTTAAAAAACAAATATTAAGAACAACTATGTTGTCAAAGGTAATATATATATTTTTTTAATTTCATCCTTTTAAAACAGGCTTTCCTCTTAAAACACCACTGATCAACCATTAAACAAGTCGGACATAAGTAATTAAATTTTTAAGATGGCAGACCATTCTAGTTTTGCATATGTTCATCATCATCATCAGGTCCATTTTAGTCTCCACTACAGGAGCACGACCCTCTCATGTCCGTCCTAGACGGAAGGAGGATTTGGTCTACACTCCCCACACTGGCCAAATGGGTTGGGGAGGCCTGATCGACATTTGATAATGTATTATTTGATTATTGAAGAAACAGAGTGATTCTATTCTAGTCTGCCGGAAACCACACGGCCAATTTTAGAAAGTAATAAAATGATTTTAGAAAGTAATAAAATGAAGCAAACCTTCCTCAAGTTTCTTTTTCATCTCTCTCCTAGCATTATCTTTGCCTCGAGACAATGTTACACACGGACTGATCCTCTTCGACTCTTCAGCTGCTATCATTGGCGTTGAAGCAGCACCTGAAGAATTTAAGTCATTTGCAGGTGACTTTGGAGACCGCAACCTCTCTTCTGAGTTTGATTCGCTCTTCGGAGTAGTATTCTTTGTTTTTCTTTGACTTCTCTTTGGAGTATTTACTTTTGAAACTTTTGATTCAACTTCCGGAACAATTGGTTCCGTTTCACTGCTAGAAGATCCAGAAACCACATTCTTTGCAGGTTTATTTAATTTGTGACTTTGTTTATTACCAACCCGACCTTTTAATATTTTATCATCTTTTAATTCTTTAGCATTTCTCTGGATCATTGCTCTGGATTCAGCCCCAAGTTTAATAGCCCTGGATCGTGTCTGTTTTGTGTTAATATCATTTTGTTTTAGAAAACTGGGCGCTGTACTGAAATTGAAGACATAGGATTTACTTTCTTTCGGTTTTGTAACTGGGGCTAATATTGGCACTTTTGTTAGATTTTTTATTTGTGGGGGCCGAAAGGATGCATTTTTTGGAGCAAATGACTGTGGAGGCTTCACTGCTTTTTGTTCAACTTTCTTTGTCACATTGTTCTTTGCTGATTGTGACCGTGTGACTCGTCCTGAGGTACTCGGTGCAACTGGTGGTGGTGGCACAAACTTCAGGGGTGCATGGGCTACTCCAGCCACAAAAGGCTTCTTCTTTTGAGCAGCCTGCTCCTTTTTCCGTTTCTCCTTTTCTTCTTTCCATTTCTCCAGTTGTTGTCTTCTTCTCTCCACTTTTGTTTGGGCAGTAGATATTGGCAACGGACTCTCACATGCTGGCAAGTTCCTGATTTTATCGAAGATAGTGAGACGACTGCTTCTCCTATTTTTCAAATTGGTCTCTAGCCTTTTTTGAATCTGCAATTAGAATAACTTATTTAAACTTCAGGCTACTTATGTCTGTACTGTCTTCATAAGATGGAAGTATGGTGGTTAACACGAAAAATAACCTACCGCATGCATTATATTAACTAATTTCTAGAGCCCAGTCTAATGATAACTTTTAAATTTAAATTGTAGATACCCCGCCTGCTATGCTCACGAACTGCGCTGGTTTAATTTTGTGCTTCTTCTCGCGATTTTTCAACAGCGTTCCCAAATTGAAGCTCCTCTCTGAAAATTAATTATGAAATCTCTGAGGAATAACGAAAAAATATCAAAGTAAGCTACCTATGGAATTCTGATGCGACGTTACAAGTTACATCAAACAAATATAAAAACGTTAATGCAACCTACTGTAATAGCACAATACCTACGACACAAAATATACATTACAATTAATAGCTTACCCATCGGACCTGAAATAATAAAATTCACACAGAAAATACAAATCGACTAAAAACCAAACAATGAAATGAATAGGAATTTTAAAATAAACGTCACCTACTGTCAATTTGTATTTTGTACTATTGTTGCAGTTTATAGAGTTTAACGACCCTGGATACTAAAGTTTCGGATTCATTCAAGAACCCGCACTGTCTGACAGTAAATCTTTTGGAAGAAGGAGACATGATACTTATTGGCCAGTCTATTTCAAACATTTCAATTGTTATTTGCATTAATATCATTTAAAAATCGTGGGTTTCTTTTTTATTTAATTAATCGTTATATTTTTGACGTGATAACGTCTTATAGATCGATGAACGCCGGTTGCACGCAGGAAAAAGCATGACTCATTGTCACGTTCCGGCTGAGCCGAGCGTGCAAGCGAGAGTGCGGAACAAGCGTTAGAGACGCACGATCGGCCTATGTTTCTTATGACGTTTTTGCGTAAAATTATCATCCGAAAGCTAACTTTACAGACAACCAATTTTTTCCCCTTACCTATCTACTAGCATAAAAACGAAACGACACTACGCACTATGAACATCAATAGGATACGTTAAGCCGCATTTTTACTTGGTGTTCTGAACGAGCATTCACTCAAACCATTAATTTTTTTCTCTGAGCATTTGCTCAGAATATTTGTTCTGTTCTGTGCACACACTATTGCGAGTTCGCTCGCTAAAGTGTTTATTAAATTTACGCCTGAACGAACGGATGCTCGTGAAGAACACTAATTGAAAATGAAATGAAATGAAATTATTTATTCTATCCTTGGGTTCTTGTGGGCACTAAGACTCGTCCTATACATTTTTCCTAGCTATGCCCGCGGTTTCACCAGTTGAAAACAGTTTTAGCCTACTTCTAAAAAAGGAGGAGGTTCTCAATTCGACTGTAAGTATATAATTTTTGAAGTGAAAACTTCTTTAGTGGCGTTGTGCACTTTTAGGGATGGTTATGAAATGTTAATCGCTCGTATAATGTTGAAAGGGCTAGTCTTCCTCCCGAACAACACATGCCTGCAGCTTCCTCTTTCCATTTAAGAGCACCGCAAAATTTGCATTCTTTATGTCTAGCTACTTTCATAACTCGAGCTATAGCAAAGCTTTGGGAAAAAATTGACTTACGCTTTCGTGGTCTAATTCTTAGACAGTACTTTTTCTATACTTCCAAAAAATACAGTAGGTTAGCTATGATTATTTTTATACTTTAAAAATGCAATACCTGCCTATTCAATTAAAATTATAGCTACATTCTAATTAATAGGCAAAAATATAATAATTTTTTTGCCTATTAATTAGAATGTAGTTTAAGTAAATTATAATTTAATTATTAAAATAATTTTAATTTGCTATTTGTAAAACAAAATCACGCTTCCGTGGTACTATTCTATTTTATTATCGTCAAATGGCATTATGCCCAGAAGGCTGGCAGCATTGCCACGCCGAATGACAATGTTTAGGTATGCGTTGTGTTGTGGGTAATAAAAGCCAGCCCTCTAATCACGGTAAGTGATGACCAAACGCTTTGCTTATTCCCTGAAACGGAGCACTCAGACCTCATGAGCCAAACGTTTCGACCCCAAACGGATCAAATATATCATCATCATCATCATCATCATCATCAGCCTGTATCTACCCACTGCTGGATATAAGCCTTCCCCAATGCTTTCCACCAGATACGATCCTCCGCCTTCCGCATCCAGCCGCTTCCAGCCGCTCTCTTTAGGTCATCGGACCATCTAGAGGGAGGGCGCCCAACACTTCGTCGTCCTACGCGCGGCCTCCACTCTAATACCTTCCTCCCCCATCTGCCATCACTTACTCGGCAGATGTGACCCGCCCATTGCCACTTCAGTTTACAAACTCTGAAGGCTATGTCGACAACTTTAGTTCTCCGTCGAATTTCTTCGTTCCGGATTCGATCCCGCAGAGAAACCCCGAGCATAGCCCTCTCCATCGCTCGCTGCGCGACTTTTAATCTGTGGGCCAGTCCGATGGTCATTGTCCAAGTCTCTGCACCATATGTCATTGCAGGGAGGACGCACTGGTTGAAGACTTTAGTCTTCAAGCATTGGGGTATCTGTGCGGCGAAGATGTACCGAAGCTTTCCAAAAGCTGCCCAGCCCAGTCGAATACGTCTATCGATCTCTTTGTTGAAATTACCCCGGCCAAGCTGTATGGAATGTCCGAGGTAGACATAGTCATTAACCACTTCAATAGCGGCATTCTCTACTATAACCGGGCTAGGGATGACATACTCGTTGTACATGACTTTCGTCTTGTCGAAATTCATCCCCAGCCCCACACGTCGAGAAGCAGCATTGAGATCGACCAACATACGACTGAGATCCTCCAGCGATTCAGCCATTATAACCACGTCGTCGGCAAACCGAAGGTGTGAGATGTACTCGCCATTCACACTGACGCCCCGTTTTTTCCAGTCCAGCGTCTTGAATACGTCTTCCAGAGCAGCGGTGAATAGTTTTGGGGAAATGACATCTCCTTGACGTACTCCCCGCTGCAGCTGGATAGGCTTAGACTGCTGGTCCTGGACGCGGACGGTCATTGTCGCAGCGCTATATAGCCATCTCAGCACCTCGATATAGCGGTGGTCGACTTGGCATCGCTGTAAGGATTCCAGAACAGACCAAGTTTCGATGGAGTCGAAGGCTTTCTCGTAGTCCACAAAAGCTACACAGAACGGCAAACTGTACTCTGTGGTTTTCTGCACAATCTGCCGCAATGTATATATGTGGTCTACGGTGCTGTAGCCTTTACGAAACCCAGCCTGTTCCGGTGGCTGGTAGTCATCAAGCCTTCGAGCGAGACGATTCGTGATCACCCTCGAAAACAGCTTATACACGTGGGTCAGGAGTGAGATCGGTCTATAATTCTTCAATAAGGTTTTGTCACCTTTTTTGAAGAACAAGACAACCAAACTCCTGGTCCACGCGACTGGTGCGGTCCCATTGTGAATGACGGAATCAAACAGACGTTGTAGTTCCTTTAGAACCGGAGTTCCTCCAGCTTTCAACAGTTCTGTTGTAATTCCGTCCTCACCGGGAGCCTTTCCATTTTTCAGCTGTTCAAGGGCTATCCTAATCTCACCCAGGCTGATGTCTGGAATATCCTCGGTTTCGTGTCGGGTTAGCGGAGCTCGGCGATCACTTACACGAGCAGCTGATGTAGGGACAGGTGCATGTGCAGCATAGAGTTTGCCATAAAATCTCTCCACCTCTGCGAAGATCTCTGGCTTAGAAGAAACGATTCGACCATCTTCTAGCTTGAGCTTCGACAGATAAGCCCTTTCAGAAGGCCGAGAAAAGACTTTCAGGCCTTTGTTGCGAGCTATCACGTCTTCAACTCGTTTAGCATTAAAGACGCGACAGTCCCGCCGTATCAGCCTTCTGATCTGCTTATTTAAAGCTACATATTCTGTCGAAGCTCTAACAGACGCTGTCGCCTCTCGTCTCTTCTGCATAAGAGCCAGAGTTTCGCTAGAGAGCTTGTCCTCTCGAGCTCCATGCTGCCGCCCAAAGTGTTTCCTGCCGACTTCGTGTAGTGTTGTCTTTATTCTATCTGATGCCTCGTCCATGTCCGCAGTGGTTTCCAACGAATCGAATCGGTTTTGAAGTTCCAGTTGGAACTTTTCCGAAGCTTGAGTGATTTGAGGAAGAGTTGGACGTAGATTCGACTTCATCATACGGGCTCTTTCGAGTTTATAGCTGATATTTAGGGTGCCTCGTACAAGTCGGTGGTCGCTACCGGTACCAAACCTGTTAACCACCGAGACATCCCTAAATATCCGCCTTTTATCCGTTATGATGAAGTCGATCTCATTCCTAGTCACCTTGTCGGGGCTTTGCCAGGTCCATTTCCTCTGGGGCTTCTTTTTAAAGAACGAGTTCATCAAAAAGAGCCCCTCCATTTGGAGGAAATTAACCAGCATTTGCCCCCTGTGGTTCCTCAACCCCAAACCAAACCCTCCGACAACCGATTCGTCGCATTCTTGTACTCCCACCTTGGCGTTGAAGTCCCCGACAACAACCGTGAAGTGGGTCTTGGTGGTATTACGTATGGCCTTCGTAAT
Organism: Hypsopygia costalis; assembly: GCA_937001555.2. Lineage (NCBI taxonomy): Eukaryota > Metazoa > Arthropoda > Insecta > Lepidoptera > Pyralidae > Hypsopygia > Hypsopygia costalis. Next base: position 26,303,275 of record OW443340.2, read on the forward strand.
GTCCTCATACATGGCCTCGACCTCTTCATCCGGGTGTGTCGTCGTTGGAGCATATACCTGTACTACTTTCAAAGAGTATCTCTTTGTCAGTTTTAGCACAAGATATGCTACCCTCGGCGACACACTAGATACCTCCACTACGTTGTTGACGAGAGCTTTATGAACGAGGAACCCGACACCGCCCTGGGAGAGCCGGTCTCCTTCACGGTAGTAGAAGAGGTTGCCAGATTCGAGTATCACGGTCTCCTCTCCCTCTCGTCGGATTTCCGACAGACCCTGAATCTGGCATTTGACTGACCTCAATTCTACTTCCAGCTCTTCCACATCCTCGTCGCGCCTCAGAGTGTGTGTTGAAAGTGCCTATTGTCAGTTTTTGTTGGTGGCCTGCCAACCGGAGATTGTTCGCACCCCCCGCCCTGCCGGAACCGAGACCGCCACCTTGGCCCGGGATAGCAGGGCTGCCGGGTACTGGGGGCCATATATTATCTTGTGTAAACATTGGAGAGAAATGCCCTTGAGTCGCCACGCTGGGCAGGCGGGTTGGCGACTTTCGCCAGAGCCTCGTCCGTTTATCAGCAGGGTGTACCACGTGCAGGTGAGGTTGGCTTTGGCTCCGAAGATGGTATTGAGCCACTTACACCCCTCAATATCAAATATATAATATAAACCAAGATCAAATATATAATATAAACCAATAAGATTAACATATTTGCGCCGTTTAGAAGTCTCCGCTCCACTGATGCACCAGCAGCTTCCGTTTATAAGTGCACATTCTAATGAATGAATGCAATGTAAAAAAAAAACACGCTTTTAACCACTTCTCGTCAAGCGAATGTCATGCTGATTTGTATAGATAAAAAAAACAGTAAAAAAAGTCCATAATAATTGAGATTTAACATTATTTAGCGATGCGTAAGACATTTAAAATTTTCCACTTCTTCATTATTTTTGGCTGCTTGCCAAAGCTTAATAAATAAAACTATTAAAAAAATCTATGGCTGCGAAAGTGGCAACACTGCTTCCGGTTGTCAGCTGATAGATTCCCTTTGCTTTCCAATCCAAAAACCTATTTCGATTTTCTCAGAGAAAGAAAACGTCAGGCACCATTCAACATGGGCTTGAAATACGCGATCAAAAGCTAGTTATAGCTGAAATATTGCTCTTAAAGTAGTGTTATTGTTAATATAGTTTCGTTTTACATGTACGTTGTGTAACTTTTAGTCGAAAATGGATTCGTTTTTATTAGGATACCTGGGTTATGGCGTTTGTTGATCATTAAAAAATTACGTTCGGTTCATAGTTTTCTTTATATTTGATGTCAGCTTTTAGTTCGTGATCGTCTGTTTCGTTAACGTTTTCGTGTGTATATAAAATGGTGAAGGAGAAGCCTAATTCCATTCGGATTTACGACGACGAAGGGTTCAGACGGCGTGCGGCGTGTATATGCGTACGTTCCGACGCCGAAACGGAGGTTAGTGTTATGTGTAGATGATATTCGTATGTTTTATACTGAAAAGTAATGTTCTTGAAACGACTGGAGGTTACAATACGTTATTTGGGCGTCAGGTGCTCCTGGTGACATCGTCGCGTCGTCCAGACAACTGGATCGTGCCCGGCGGAGGTGTGGAGCCGGAGGAGGAGCCCTCGGTGACGGCAATGCGCGAAGTTCTTGAGGAGGCTGGCGTCATCGGCAAACTCGGCCGCTGCCTCGGTGTTTTTGAGGTCAGTCTGTACCATGTGGTGTTTTTTTTGGTCCAAATATTATTTATATTATTTTGGTCCAAAATATTAATCAATTTGACACCCTTCTGTGATAGGCATTTACAGTTAGTTTGCCAGATATCCCACTTTTAGAGACATGTCTCGTTTTTTAACCCTCTCAGAACACACAAAATCTAGCTTTTTCATGAAAATAGCCACATATTTTATAAAAAAAAAACCAATATACATATACTATAATAATATTATAAATGTGAAAGTATATTTGTTTGTCTGTCTTCTTTCATGTCAAAAGGAATTAGATTGACATGATTTTTTTATGGTATAGTTCAAGGTCTGGAGATTGACATTGGATATTTTTCATCCTGGTTTTGACTAGCTACCATGAGATAAAAGTTTTAATGTAAACCATTGCAGGTGAAGCCACAGTTGTATGTTTGTTTGTCCTTTTCACATTGAAAGGAACCAATCATATGACATGATTTTTTCACGGTGGTAGTTTAAGGTCTGAAAAGAGTCATAGGGCTACTTTTTATCTCGTAAAAACATCCTATTCTCACATGAAAAAAGGTTTCTTAAAATAATGACGGTACGGGTTAAGCTACAACTGTTTAGTTATTTGTTCATGTTCGACGAGTTCGGTGGTCGAATGGATAGCAATCGCCACTTTGACTCCGAGTTCGCGGGTTCGATCCCCGCACAAGTCAAACATTTGTGAGCATGAACATGTCTGTTTGTCTTGGTCTGGGTGTTTTCTATGTATTATAAGTATGTATTTACAAAAAAAAATGTATTGTAAGTACATTTATCAGTTGTCTGGTACCCATAACACAAGCTTTGCGCTTAATTTGGGACTAGATGGCGCTGTGTAAATTGTCCAGAAATATTTATTTATTTGTCCTTCTTCAACATCAAAAGGAACCAATGGATTGACATGATTCTTCAACAGTGATAGTTTAAATAGATTGACATAGGTTACTTTTTATCCTGGAAATATCTTATTCCCATGGGAAAAAAATCTTTAAATGATACCTATGTAGAATACAATACACTCAACCTATTTTCCTGCTAATATTATAAATGTGAATGTGAGTTTGTTTGTTTCACTTTCATGCCGAAACTACTCAACCGATCATCATAACACTTTGTACATATATTCTCGAAGGTAGTAGGAAGAACATGGCATACTTTTTATTTAAAAAAAAGTAAGCGCAGGCGAAGCTGCGGGTGGAAGCTAGTATGTAATAACACAATTCAGTTATTTATTTATCCTCGTGTGACAGCCCTACCCACTAGGATTAAACGTGCGCTACTTAGAAACTTTGATCATGATTGTGTGTATTGAATAGCAAATAGACAAGGACTGTATAACGTGACTGTTCACTATAGGTATAACTTCATTCTTTTTCCTTGAGCCAAGCATAATGTTCATATATCCCAAAAATATTTATTTTGTTAACACTCAACTCTATGTAGATACCACATCAATCATCATCATAATATATAAATCATAGTCTTTCATAAATACAACTTACTATCAACAAAAACTTTAGTATCATAATTATATGCTTCACTTTCAATATTTTTACATTTTTAACGGAAACTTAACAGGAGTAGGGAGCGTAATTGTAAGCTACCCAACTGGGGAATGTACCTCCACCTCACAGAATACCGCAGCCAAATAATAATTCCATTGAGCGTTATTGTGTTCCTGCGAGTGAGTGAGTTTTATATATTAGATTTTAAATGGTTAATAGAGCTGTTGATGCTTAGGAATATAAGGAATATATATAGATTAAATATTTCCCTACACATAATGTATGAGGATAAAAATGCAAAAATAACTCATAGTTTTATGTTTCTTATGTAAATGGAGTTATTTACATAAAAATAGCAACATAAAAATCCTTTAGATCTGCTGATAATCAATCATCCGAAGAGACTAAAAACGCAACCATATAGTCGAATTAGGTAGACTTTAAATAAAATAGAGAGAGCAGAGGTCAATGTACCACTCCTCTTGCAAGTCAAATGGACATTCAACAGATCTGCTCATAGTTTAATTTGGGATGTTTAATAATTGACGTACTTTTTTCCTCTATATTAAAATTACCTACATTTAATAATTAAAATTATGCAACAGTTACTGTAGCCTGTAGGCCTTATTAAACTAAAATTTTGTTTATTTTTTTTCATTCATTCTAATAAAACATAATGTGACTTCACATTATTTTTATTGATTCAATTGATTGATTAATTAATTAAACCATTAATTGATTATTTTATTTGTGTACATACTATAACGTATTATTATTTATGTTTAATTTTTGTAATGGTACATTTTTTTAAATTGATTAATTGATGTATGTGTATAGGGGGTGGCGGCACGCGAGGCGGTAGGGTACAGTATATTCGTAAGTTACCCGACTGGGGAAATATCTCCACCTCACATAATACCGCAGCCAAATAACAATTCTCTCGATGGTTGTTGTGTTCCTGCGAGTGAGTGAGGTCACCAGAAAGGAATGAGTTGTTGCCAGTTGGCAGCGGGGGTGGCTGCGCGCGAGCGATATTTCATGTTGCGCGCGTTAATATGGCTACGGTAACAGCTTCATATCAGGCAGGCCGTATGCTTCTCTGCCACCCAGGGTAGCATAAAAATCGATGTTATAACAACGAAGCATATTTTTTAAATTCGTTGCCTAATAAAATGTTTCAGCTATCGGTATGACGTGAAAATAAATATTTCGTTATTACTCTATTACAATTATTTACATGTTAAATTTCGTAACCGGTCCAGTAGATTTTGAGATATCAAAATTGATTTGAAAAACAATCGTGAAGTCTCAATTCGCAGCAAACGATTCTATATTTCATATAGTTAGTGTTGCCATCCGTCCGGGTTTGCCCGGATTTGTCCTAGTTTGGAGGGCGTCCGGGGAGCGTCCGGGCGGGGTTTCATTTGTAGTCCAAGGTTAAAAGTTTAAATCACTAACACCCGCTCCATGCTGCGAATAACCGTCTTGTCACAGAATAAAGAATACTAAAAAACACTGATCACATGTCCGGGTTTTAAGATTCAAAATCCGGAGTTTTCACGCATCTTGTCCTGGTTGCTAGCGTTTAGAGATGACAACCCTACATATAGTAGGGCGTAACAGAGATCACGTGTATCGAAAGATAGGTATGATGATGATGATCCGGCTCGAAGGACCAAAAAGATGTAGGGGTCTGTCTGATCCTACAACTCTATTCTTGATGTATGTATGTACACACATATGGTTGGTGAGAAGGTAAACTTCTTGTTAGTTTAAATTTTGGTTTATTGTACGTCGTACAATACAATAATGATGATAAAATGGTATGAGGCGCGCGTGTGCCATATTAGTCACAGAATTGCGAAGTACTTAATTAATTATAAAGTATAATGTAAAGTATGAAAACAACGATGCGCGACACAATGTGCTGATTCCAGAAAATGTACGGTGTTGCACCGTACAAACTTATTATAATCCATCATGTCCGCGTGAATGTGTTAAAGGTTTAATTTTATGTTTTCCAGAACCGAGAGCACAAGCACCGGACGGAGGTGTACGTGATGACGGTGACGCAGGAGCTGGCGGAGTGGGAGGACTCGCGGCTGATGGGCCGCAAGCGCCAGTGGTTCTCCATCGACGACGCGCTGGCGCAGCTCGCGCTGCACAAGCCCATCCAGCGGCACTACCTGCAGCAGCTGCGCCGCTCCAAACAGAACAAACCCGACGACCCGGGCAGCTAAGCTCGCCGCCGCCCCGCTAGGTTAAGCTCCTCCCGGCCCCGCCGGGCACCATCCCGAAGCCACTCCACACGCCACGCGGCTTCCACCGCTGATGCATACGCTACGACGTCTATATATCATCTCTTTTTTCTACTTTTACGTATATTTTTATACTACGATGGAATAAATGTTAATTTTATTTTGTTAGCATTAAAACAAAAAGACATACGAGCTCTATTTTTATTTAATTTGAATTTTTTCTAAGATTCTCCATGAGTTTTAAAATAAATTTTATATTGCTCTTCTCGAAAGTTTTTGTTTTGGCAATTATTTCCTTTAATACGGTGTGGCTGAGTAAGCCGAGATAGATATCGTTGTCTTCATCTGTCTGTAAATAGCAACCATTACTGACTGATCTATCAACGCACAGCTCAAGCCACTGGACGGATTAACTTTAAATTTGGCATACAACTAGCTATAATGACGTGGACGCCTACGTCATTAATGTCTGCTAAGAAAGGATTTTTAGAAGTTCTTACCCGGTATCCCACCGGGATACGCGTGTACGAAGTATTAGCACTCTCCGCCCACTCTATACAAATATCGCTTCGGTAACTACTACATAAACAATGACGTCTGTATGTATGGTGCGACACCATACAAACTGTTCCATATGCGTCTGAGAATGGAGATGAGCTCGATACGAGAGAGCAGGGAGTGGCCGTACTGTACATAGTACTATTACTAATACTATTGTATTAATAAGTAAGTATATAGTCATAAATAATTTTAATAATGGAATTTGCACCTCCCTTTGATGGTTTGGGATTTGAACCCTAGGCTTTATTAGGTTAGTTAGGGAGGTGAATTTTTCAATTTCTTTAAATAATTATAATATTCTGGCAAGTTGGCAGAAAAGTTGACTCACGCAGTAAAAATATAAGAAGCAAAAATTCGTCACCAACACAAACCTTCCTGGTAGCTCAGTTGGAAGAGCACTCGACCGGTCATCGAGAGGTCGTGGGTTCAAATCCCACCTAGAGGGGGGTGAATTTTTCCATTTTAAAAAAATATAAGTTTACCGAAATCAACTATTTAAATAATAATTAAGTATATAGTCATTTCGGAAGATAACAAAAATGTTCTTTAAAAGGGACCGTCCACCAAGCAACTAAATCCCAGTGGGCTTCGAACAGCAAAGGTTGGGAATTACTGCCCCCTTACCACCATCTCATATTGCGATTCAATAACTGAATAGAGGGCTTATTCATACCAATGAATATGCCCATAAATAATGAATAATGAATAAGCGACTCTATTCCATTTGAAATAGAGTCGCTTATTCATTGGTATGAATAAGCATTCTATCCAGTTATTGAATCGCAATAAGAGATGGTGGTAAGGGGGTACTAGGAAGATTATAATTATGTCCAATAGGTAATCACTGTCAGTATCGATAATGAAAAAACAAATCGCTATACATAATAAAATTTTATTCTTATATTCTAGTAATGCAAGCCAAAAACACCCAAACGCTAATAGCGTTATTAGGATAGGCGTACAGTTCTACAGCGAGAGCGAACTCGGCGTTAGGGTCCTCATTCACATACACACCAGTCGATTTCACACTAGCGACAACTGTTTTGGTGTTCACATAGGACATGTTTAACGGGAAACCAAACATCTGTAAAGAAAACGGTAACTTTTAAACACATAACGGCGATGTCACGAAATAAACCAGCTATAGAGTCCAATATTTCTCAAACTGGGCGTTAACGTCCACGGTACATGATAATAGCAGATTATATAATAAGTCTACTATCACTACATAGTATAAAACAAAGTCGCTTTCTCTGTCCCTATGTCCCCATGTATGCTTAAATCTTTGAAACTACGCAACGGATTATGATGCGGTTTTTTTTAATAGATAGAGTGATTCAACTGGAAAGTTTATATGTATAATATATGCATAACATAGTAGAAAAACACTGATAATTTAGAGGTTTCTAATGTGATGTCGTAAATAAACACATTTTTTTGCTCTTTCATTGCAAACGCTGGCTGAACCCAACGAGATAGATCAAAATAATGTAGTACAGTATTGTTCACCTTAAAATGGTCTACAAAAAAGTTCGCGATGGTATATGTCTATCTCTTAGTGGTAACACACAATAACCGTTATTTTATCCTTTGCTTTTTACAAGAAATAATGCCTTATTTACGAAGCGATTTTAAGCAATACAGAATTAATCCTTATCCAATTAAGTACCTTAAATACATTGCGCATTTAATATAGATCAATATGGCCCTTCACAGCATGTAATTTAAATGAATAGTTTAGAAGATATTACACATTTAAAATGCAGGGACATAACGGCTGTGGCGGTACCGGCCGCGGAGCCGGCGGCGTGTGCTTATAACTGGGGAAGGACTGGATAGGACAAAGCGCAAAGACCTTCTGTAGTACATTTAGTATCAGCATTGCACCCGTGCGAAGCCGGGGCGGGTCGCTAGTATATTTTATAATTTACACTATTTATTTAGAAATTTTATAAAATTACATAATAAAAATAGTAGCCTAAGTTACTCCTGTTACATCAGCTATCTGCCAGTAAAAGTCTCGTCAAAAGCGGTCCAGCCGTTTCAGAGATTAGTCGAAACAAACAAACAGATAAAAGTTGTAAAAAATATAATTTTGGCATAATGTACCTACCACGTACATCCTTATGCATTTAGTAAAAAGCGGTTATTTTAATATTACAAACAGACACTACAATTTTATTTATCTGTATAGATATATAGAAGGAAGGGAGGGAATTAGAAATATATACTTAAATAAATATTTTTATACGCTTTGAAATATATTTCAACGCCACATATTCAACATTTTGGTAGTTCTGATTTTGCATTCTTAAAGAAGGTAACCAACTCTTAACATTCTTAAAGTAGCAAAACCTAGGTTTTTATTTAACATTTCTTACACTCACTCACTCACTCGTCACTTACCTTATAAGTGACTAAAAGTTGTTTGAGTCTCTGACTAAGCACAGGTTTAGGCTCTGACGGATTGAAACTCCAGTACTCCCACGACGGCAGTAACTCGCGCAGCAATCCACTGCAATACCTGAAAATAATAATTTGTTTAAAGCTTCTGCCCACGGCTGCACCTGCGTGAACACGCTATGTTACGTAAAAACTATCCGTATCATCGTAGTGACGCGAGCACGGTCGAATGGCTAGCAATGGTCACTTTGACTCCATGGCCGCGGGTTCAAAACAAATATTTGTGTATAGAAACATATCTGTTTGTCTTTGTCTGGGTGTTTTCTATGTAGGTATTTACAAAAAAAAATGTATTTAAGTACAATATCAGTTATCTAGTACCCATAGTACAAGCTTCGCTTACTTTAGGACTGGCAGTGTGTAATTTGTCCAGGAATATTTATTCATCATCATCATCATCAGGTCATTTTAGTCTCCACACTACAGGAGCTCGACATATTTATTATTTGTTGTTAATTTGCGCACTACGCACCAACCTGTGCCAAGTGTCAACTTGTATTAACCCATTTAGTTCCAAGGTCGCCCATCAGCGTCCCACAAATCATTAATCACATGCCTAAACCGCTCATCGGCGTCTAGGTTTTGTACTTCAATTAGGGTTGCCAACTTTTTTTACAAGAAATAAAGTATATTTATATCCGAGAAGAATATTAAACAGTATTTTAGAAAAATTAACAGAACTTTTAACTTTACTTATTTAATGTTTTAAATACATATTTTTAGAGCTTCTCGCACAACTTACGTGTGTACTACCCACAAATATAACTAAAATTAAAATAAATGAGAAACTCATTTTTATTAAATTAATAGTTAGTATACTATTAATGACTAAATAAAAAAAAATGTGTGAACGTCTAAGTCTAACACTAGTGTTAAGAATTTTGATGCTGAAAACGGTATCTTGTATACTTTATTTTTGTTCAACAGTAAAAAGTATAGTGTAGTGAAAAACAGTATAATACTGTTTTTAACAGTATAGTTGGCAACCCTAACTTCAATGTCTAGGCTAAGTTCTTAATACGTAAGCTGGCAATAGATTAACAAATTTATTTCACAACAAACCGACAAATATTTTAATAATGATTATTTTGACTTTTGCTAGTAGAGTCCTCCTGAATAATTATTACAAAAATGTTTTGCTACAAGTACTAGGTAGCTTATTTCGTAATGTAAGAAAATCATTTATCGTTTTTTTATCGATTGTCGCCTATGTAGATGAGCCCGATAGTCGAATGGCTAGCAATGGCCAATGGAGGTCGCAGGTTCGATCCCCGCAGATGACGAATATTTGTGTGCATGAACATGTCTATCATGGTCTGGGTGTTTTTTATGTATTATATGTAGAGATAGGCAGAAAGCCAGGCATTTACAATAAGTGCCCAGTCCAGTAAGTTCCCGCAAATGCCCAAGTACTTTTTGGGCATTTATCGTAAAAGCCCAGCATTTTGCCCATCTCTAATTATATGTTAATATGTATTTACAAAAAATAGTATTTATGTACAACATATGCCTATCAGTTATCTAGTACCCATAGTACAAGCTTTGCTTAGTTTAGGATTAGATGGCGCTGTGTAATTTGTCAAGGAATATTTATTTATTTAGATAACCCCCAAATTATCTGCGAGCATTCTACACTAACTTCATGAAGTCTTTCAGCGCCCACAAGAGGCCGTCACCGGCAACTTTGAGAAACACTGGCCTGACGAACCTGTTCCAAATAGTTTTCATCTGCGGCCGCCACTTATGAACCTTGGCTCGTATCTTGGCCTCAATAGACTGCCGCAGCTTGGCCACGTCTCCTGGCGCGCTGTACAAGCTGGAATCCGTCACTATTGGCTGCTTCATCACGAATATCGTCTTGTCGAATACCTGAAACAACAATATTTTTATACCATCAGGATGGCTAACAAGCATACGACAGCCTATGTACGATTGCGACACCAGAGGCGTCCGTCACTCTCCTGTCTCCTGGGAAAACCTTGCTTATATAAAATATTTGTACAGGACAGAATAAAAAGCAAATGTTCTTATTTCCATCGACCAAGAGATGGGAGATCTAAACTTTTTTATACGTAATTCCGTCAGAGTCTGGGTCTCGAACATGTGAGTAATTTTTTATGTGCAATATTTGAAAATACAACTAAGGACCCGCCCCGGCTTACTACAGCTTTACTCGACGCAACCATCAAGCGGGCCGTATGCCGTTGAATGCAAACAAAATAGTAGGTACATTTATTGCTACCATAGAATATGTTCAATAACTTCTCAAAACTGCCCGAGCGTCGGTTTGCCACGAGCTACTCGACTTAAAGAGTGCCTAAGTAGCCCACTTGCATGTGAAAGGAAAGTAAAACCTACTACCAATCTGCTTGAGTGCTTGGATGGTTTACCGAGCGCGAGTGGTGCGGATAAAGGTCCTCACGTCTACTTGAGTTACTAACTAGACGAGAGATTGCAATCCTGTGATATGGCTCCCCTTCACAATGGCCCATGATGGACAATTACAGACAAGCACGATTGTGTAGAGGGCACCCTGCTGACTGACAAACGAAGCTCTGGCCAAAAGAGAGGTAAGAAGCGTAATTGTAAGCTACCAGACTGGGGAATGTACCTTCACCTCACAGAATACCGCAGCCAAATAACAATTTCCTTGAGGGTTGCTGTGTTCCTGCGAGTGAGTGAGGTCACCAGAAAGGAAGAAAAAGCTGCGTTGGCAGCGGGGGTGGCGGCGCGCGAGCGATATTATATGTTGCGAGCGTTAATATGGGCCGTATGCTTGTCTGCCACCCGACGTAGTATAAAAAAAAAATGAACTATATCAAAATGAGTCTTGCATTTTACAATTCAAAATTCTGTTTTCGCGCACATTAAGTAAATGATTATAAGAGCTAAGTAGAAATATTGCCGCAGCCGCGATCACTTGGATATCCATCTTCGATAGACGTCTTATCATATCAGTAGACAGTCAGTAAATGAATAGACACGATTGTGTGGAGAGCTGCCCGATCGTGGCGGCGATTATGGACGATCATTTGATGGGCCATCATGTCCCATTGTGAAGAGGAGCCAATAGAACCCGAATGTTGGTGCACAGGGGCGCATTAGTTGTAGGTAGGCTTTTTGTAGGGGTTTGTAAGGGTTTTTTGTTCTAGTTTGACTATGCAATTATGATTTCCGCTTTACAAAAATACTCTTGTTCAATTTAATATTTCGTGATACATAAAGTCTACATTGTACGCTTCACTGATAACAACTTTGTAATTTGTTGTTTTGCTTAAATTTACCTATATTCTGCACCTACTGCTTGCTACATTGTATCGGGAATGTTCCATGGCGCACGTTGTCGCAATAATACCTTCGGTTTTTTTATACTATGACAGGTGGCAAACAAACGTACAGCCCGGTGAATCGGTTACTTCAGCCATATAAATTTGACGAGCTCGGTGGCGTAGCGATCAATGACGCGGCTACGACACCAACGCTCGTGGGTTCGATTCCCACATAGGACAAACATTTGTGTGCATGACCATGTCTGTTTGTTTTGGTCTAGGTGTTTTCTATGTATCATAAGTATGTATTTACAAAAAAAAAATGTATTTACGTATGTTTATCAGTTGTCTAGTACCCACAACACAAGCTTCGCTTACTTTGGGGCTAGATGGCGCTGTGTAATTTATCTGACAATATAAACGCTCGCAAGATGAAATCCCGCTGCCAATGCAGCAAGTCCTGCCTTATTGGCTTCACTCACTCGCATGAATACAACAACCCTCAAGCGAATTGTCATTTGGCTGCGGTATTCTTTGAGGTGGAGGTACCTACTTCATCAGTCTGGCAGCTTACAAAATAAGCTACGTCCTACCTCTCTTTTCGCCAGAGCCTCGTTTGTCAGTCAGCAGGGTGCACCACGTGCTGCTGTGATTGGCTTTTGTTCAAAGATGTTGATGAACCACCTACACCCTTCGTATTCGTTCTCCTTCCGATACATATAAACCAATTTGTTACCTCTTGGCTTTTGTTCAAAGATGTTGATGAACCACCTACACCCTTCGTATTCGTTCTCCTTCCGATACATATAAACCAATTTGTTACCTCCTTCGTACAACACGGAAATCTTTTTGAACGAACGAACCGTGAAGAAGCACTTCGCGGGCCAGCACGGCAAACTGACAGAACACTGTTGTAGCCTTTAGTCAATAGCCGTTGCAATTTGGGCTCCTCTTTTTGCTTACCATCAGTCGAAACGGAGCCGCTATGCGTAGCTAATATAAAAAAATAACAATCCAAAAAATATACGACATACTTAGTTACATAAGTGTACTGACCAGGGGCACAGGGGCCAGGCAATTTTTTTTACCCTTGGTAGGAACCAATGGTAAAAAAATATATAGAATATAGGTAAATTTAAGCAAAAACCAAGGCAATTTTTTTTACCCTTGGTAGGAACCAAGGGTAAAAAAAATTGCCTGGCCGTTGTTAATCTTGCCCTGCATGGGCATGCGCCTGAAATGAACAATTAACATTTTGGCCCACCCGGGCTACAAGACACAATCAGCGGTAGAAATATGTAATGGACCTGTCCCAATGATTGTAATGTCACGAGGTGGCCATGGTCTCCTCAAGAAACATACTCGTATGGTTGGTATTTGAGATCAAATGGAAGTGACTTTTTACGACGAAATTGTACATTTTGGGGTGTAAGTGGTTCATCAACACCTTTGAACCAAAGTCAACCTCACCTGCACGTGGTGCACCCTGCTGACTGACAGAAGAGGCTCTGGCGAAAAGAGAGGTACGGCCTAGCGTATTTCTTAAGCTGCCTGACTGGGGAAGTACCTCCACCTCACAGAATACCGCAGTCAAATAATAATTCCCTTGAGGGTTGTTGTGTTCCTGCGAGTGAGTGAGGTCACCAGAAAGGAAGGAGTTGCTGGTTGGGCCGTATGCTAATTGTCTGCCATTCGACGTAGTATAAACGACCGGAAGGAAAAAAACATTGCATAATGAACTTTATGTCAATTGCATAACATATAAACTTAAATACGAGCCAAAAAAGGTCGCGCATCTTCCGGGGAATCCTCGCGCATTCTCGAGGATTCCCCTAGCTACTGTCGGCGCTGCCTGTGGAATCCGCGGGCAGTGGCGCGAACGGGGAGTCTGTTGGGTAGGTCACAACAATGGAATGCTCGCATTCCAGCGAATTCGCGCGCTTTCTCGCGTCATGATGCGAAATTGTTGCTTCCATGCCATTCCATTCCGCGGCGGTGTAAATTGATCCTTACCGGTTGCCAATTTGACGACTTTTCAAAATCAAACGACAAATTTTCACAATCTTGCGACGATTGAACATTCACCCATATCTGGAAGAGAAGAGAAAGTATTCAAAATATTAACCAGCAACTTAGCAAATAACTAGCATTTCATCACGAGTAATTCGTCACTATAAATATATTATGAAGGTATATTGACAGACAAGGAATGCATTTACTTGCAAGGTCGTCATTTTTAAGATTCTGTAGATACCCAAAGGGTAACAGACCCTATTATTACTGAGACTCCACTGTCAGTCCGTCCGTCTGTCACCAGGCTGTATCTCATGAACCGTGATAGTTAGACAGTAGAAATTTTCACAGATGATGTATATCTGTTGCCGCTGTAACAACAAATACTAAACATCAGAATAAAATAAATATTTAAGAGGGCTCGCATACAACAAACGTGTTTTTTTTTACTCGCTATTAATAACGGCAACAAGTAGACGCTTGAAATATTCTTAATATTTATTTTATTTATTTATTTAAAAATAAATAAATCCCACACAATATACGTGATTTTTTTGCCGTTTTTATAGATAATGGTACCGAACCTTTCGTGCGCGAGTCGGACTCGCACTTGGACGGTTTTTTGTATCATCCCACTGCTGGGATACTGATCTCCTTTCAATCGAAGGGGCTTCTTACAGCATACTCCATCACGCTGCTAATCTACGAAATGACGAAGGCGTCGAGTTAACGATCGCCATTTAATGATAGTAGCCGGGACCGAAGGCGTATCGTGTCTTCCAAAATATGGAGGAGCTCGAAATTAATAACCCCATTACCCCATAGGTTACTGTCGATAGGATAGGTTACGCTCGATGTTGCTTGTGATGTGACATGCGCAGCGATGCCATCGAGCTCCTTTTGTACATCAACTCTTATGAGATTTTTAATGCAATAAAGTTTAAAAATGTGTACTTAGTCACAAGGGTCGCGGAATAGAATTGCCTTGTTTAAGCATTGTTACTGGTTCTGTGTTCAATGCTCGCAAGGTGAAAATGCTGAGCAATGCCCAGGAAGTCAAGAGTAAAGTTTTTGGTGGGTCGTTCATCGAATAACCTTGTGAGAAAACCAAAGAGAAGCTATGCATATGGATTCCTGATCTGCCGACATATTTTGATAATCAATAGGTACTCACATTTTCGTTATCAAACACATAGTCCACAGTCTTCAAAGGACAACTGACGTCCCTCAATTCAAACCGTTCTCCGGTAGTACTCTCATGGACATTCCACAAGTAACCATCATTTCTACTGAACAACCCTCGTTTGAACAACTGATCGTTGGTCAGAACTACCCTGTTGGTAGTCAGATCGTATTTTGTGAGGACGAAGCTGCCCGACCCGCGAGGGAATCCTAACCCTATCGCAACCCAGCACTTGATACCTAGGTAGAGAAAGTAACTGGCGAGAAGTATCGTGTGGTCTAGTGGTGAGCCGTGGAGGACTTTTAACAGTTCCTGAAAATAAAACATCGTGATTTTTTTCTATAAAGCTGTGAAAATATGAAAGGTTTGTTACATTATGAAAATGAATTGAAAAAAAAATCTATTAATTATTTTCCATCGTCAGCTAGCTACCTAATCTAGCTAGATTGCCACCAAGTTTTCTACAAGCCTTTTAATACCCTCGTGAAGACTTGCAGTGCTCACAAGGAGGTCACAGTCCGCTCCACTTTGTTAAGGACTGCTTGGAGGCTTTTCAGTTTCAAATAGTATTTGCCAGATGTCGTCATTTATGATCTATCTTGAAGTTTATGTCGGCCACAATAAATTACTGCAAAGTCAAAGTCAAAGTCAAAATATCTTTATTCCTTGGACTTTATAAAGCACTTAGAAACGTCATACAAATTAAATATAAGACATGTATCTAAATCATTACTACTACTCTAAATCCGCAGAGCTTAGATTCACTTTCATCACAATATCTGTGAAAGTGAATTTAAGTGCCAGTTCCGGCGACGGGGCTTCTTGAGAAGAACTGGCAAGAAACTCAAGGCCGACTCTTTTAACTGCCAATATCGTTACATTAAACACAAATATAATCATTAACATAACAACAATTATCCGTATAAGAATAAGACTATAGCCCAAGCTACGACTTACTCACCAATGCCGATAACGTCACAACATGAGACTCCGAAACCTCATAAGTAGGTATCAATGCCACGTATCTCAGACACACATTCATCATCTTCATTATCTGGTTCTCCCCACTTCGCCAACTCCCCTCCCTAGCGCTATATATCGACTCTCTTTCCTCATTGACTGATCCCTTCTCTATATCTATCTCCAGTCTCTTCCCACCGCTGCTTTTCGAAGACGAACTTTTAGAAATTCCTGAACTTTTCGACATTGCTGAACCTGCATTTTTCTGGTTTTTAGGCAACCAGTCGGAATCCGGCAACGGAACTGGCTGAAGAAAATGTGTCACACACTTATTCTTCCCCGAACTATCTATGAACGTTAGGGAAATGTTTCTAGAAGGAAAATCGTTTATATATTCCGTCACAAAATTGTTAAGATGCTTAATTAAATAATCATCATCGGACCCACTGGGTATTGGCTGATTGTATGCTTGTAACCCTCCCAAATGTGAAAGGTTCGTGGTTAAATTCAGGGATATGAAAGACATGTCTTTCTTCATTAGTTGTGTTACTTCTGGTATCAAAGATTGAGTACTGTTTCCTTTCTTTTGGGATGTTGTTTCATATCCAAATATTAGCGGCGGTGTGGAGATTTTGAAGGTGCCGTGCAGCTGGAATAATAGAATACATGTTAGCTCATCATCATGGGCTCAAAATTCTCTAATTCACGTCTCGTATCAATTGAAATAAGATTTATTGCTCATTATTTTGGCTCCTGCGAAATACTTGCGCAAGTTATCCTCGCGGCGAGTCCGAGAATCTCTTTAATATCAGTCTTGCATAGGGATGCAACATCGTTCATAAAAAACATCGATACTGAAACATCGATATTTTTTAAAGTGCAACATCGATGTTGAAAACATCGATGTTTTAGGACGATACATCGATGTTTTTTCGATGTTTTCTTTAATTACTAGCAGGGTCAGCAAATACAGCCTTGAAATACAGAGAAAAGGCTTTTTCTTATAAAAAATATTGAAAACCTACTTAGATTCATTTTGGTAATCATGATTACTGACAATGTCAAACAATTAGTTACTCTAAACGATACATCCAATAACGTATGAAGATATAAAAAGTAGTAGAACGACAAATTAAACAAATATCAGAAAGACAAAGATAATCAAATTTATTATGAATTAAACAAAACTTATTTACATTTTTTTCTCATTATAGAATTCAAAAATAATAATTTCGACAATCTACTGCCGAGCTACCGGTTTCTTTCTTGGGTAATTATAGAATCAAACATCGTTCATAAAACATCGATGTTAGTGAACGATGTATCGATGTTTTCTTGTAGATCAACATCGATGTTTTACATCGATGTTTATGAACGATACCTCGATGTTTTAAAATATCGATGTATCGTTTGCATCCCTAGTCTTGCACGCTGAGTACGCTTCCTAAAGTAAAAGTAGCTACATGATCATAAATTTATAGGTAACTGTTGTTAGGCTCCCTCATTGCAGATATTATGTCTGCAACTTGTCCACTTACAGTGATTCCTACGCTTACATCCTCCTGAGTAGTCTTGAGCCAGACATAGTCTAATTTACTGTCCAATACAATTTCACACAATAACGAATATGTTCCAAAGACTTACCATTCCCAATGTAAGCACAGTATAAAGTGGTATTTGCAGTGTCCCCAGCCACTTATGGTAATACCGATAATGGACCGTTCTGCCTTGATCGCCGCTATAACCTTCGTGAATGTTGGCTTTGTATTCGTCGTAGATATTTATGTAAATAGATGAAAGAGGGTGAGGTCTGAAATGGTGTAAAATTAAGCGAAGATACTGGAGTTTCAAACCGCACATAACAAAAGATACATCAAAAGCTACCTTTTTATACCAATCGAATAATAAGATCTGGCGGATAACAGATATCGTAAAGACACTTGCGAACTCTTCTTAATAATCCTTACATTGTTTTATTCTGATATGACGGAAAACTAAGGTAGGGTTCGCCTGAAGGAAAGCAGTTTCCTCAGCGTATGAGCATATGCAACACCACGGTCATCACAAATGCGCTATTGGCGCAAATATTTTGTTGCGATCTTATAATAATGCTAGCAGAAAGCAAGAAATACGTATAGAATAGATATAAGCTTAAACATGGTTATATAAAGGCTGGGCACATTTTCTTTGGTATTCCATTGAGCCTCAGGTTTGGCAAATCGTGACAGATACTCACTTAGCCTTAATCTTAACAGTCTGATTCCAGGTGGGATGACAGCCGATGGCAGTGGTAGTCTGCACCGTCGCACCGCGGTAGCTTACACGCACAAACGGCCTTAACGGTCGGACTTTAAATCCTGCAATAATTTTGGAGCATCTGCTCTATTACACCAATATTGGGTAAACTAGGTACCTAACTACGTGAAAACCTACACTAGCACATCATGCTGTGATTGGTTTACGAGCCTTATCAATAACTTAAATATGCTCTCAAAGTTGTAACTTTCTTTAGCAATACTTTAGTTAGGAACATAGGTTAGACGTGTAGGTACAGATCTAACCTATGTTATGGATAGAATTTAGGAGTGTACAAGTTGCGTTTTTATAATTTTCGTAGTTCATTAGTGTGCGTTTCAATAACTGTGCCAGTTAGTTAGTAACTATGCCAGTTAAAATCGGTTATAAATTACGGCAAACGGCGAACACGTACCAGCAATTCTATCGTTGTCCTCTATCTCTTCAGAAATGATTGCTTCTTGCCTGTCCAACAGATTAAAAGCCCTAAGGACAGTTATTTGTACCTCCTGCTCTTTGTTTAACGAGTCGTGTAGTAATATTTGTTTTGTATTTCCCGATATTGCGGCTAAAGCTGATAAGTTTATGTTCTTAGAGAAGAAGCTTCTGAAAGTATTAATAAATAACATAATAATGAACGTTATGGATTAAATTATTATGAAAATATATGCAGTCCAGTGTAGACCAAGCTACTTAAACAGCAGGTCGGCTCAGGCATTATAATTCAGATTGGTAAAGAAATAATCTTGAAATAAAGAAACTATAATCCTAAAATAAGTGATACATTCACTTACCTCAAACTCAAATCTTTGAAATCTCTGACGACATCTTTATGAGTTTTCTTCAATAAGTGGTCATTTAAATTCTTTAGCATATTTATGTTTAGTTTCTGAACATACTTAGCACCAACAAATCTCTGCAATTCTATTGGATCTGCATCTACATGTTTGTTATGTATATATTCTATATCAAATTCTTTTTCGTCGCTCTTTTGAAGACATTTCAATTGATCTGTAGATATCTGACTTCCGTGTAAGGGCACCAGTTTATTTTCAACATTTGTAAATCCTCCTTTATTACGAAGATGCAAAAGTTTCAGTCTTACAAATTCTGGGCTCTTTTCATCTGGTACAGGGAATGTATCGTCAGTTTTTATTACTGTTTTACAAACATTTCTTAGCGTGGTTATTATTTTATCGTCATTCTCAACATCTTTACTATAGATTTTTGCTATGACATTAGCAAGAACATCAATGTTAGGCTTGTCAATACCATGTAACAATCGTTTTAGCTTTCTGCCGATTTCCATTGAAGACTTTATGTTTTCGCCTTGATTGTGATTCAACTTTTCATTCCAACCTATCTTAATATTACTTTCCCATGTCGTGTATAAATTGCCTTTAAAATAATTACAACATTTTAATCTTAATTTGTTTTCCTTTGCTATTTCCCGGATACTATGCCCGCTACCGACGTGTTTATCTGTGGGTTCCAATGTTTTATTATAAACGAAATTCTCAATGCTGAAGTCAGAATTAGCGTAACTTTTCTTTATATCTTTGAGATTTTTCTGTACACGTGAAACATGGTCATTATTTTCAGACAAAACGATCGTGAGCGAAGTATTGTTTGGTAAAATTTGTACCGAAAACAATTCAGTAACCTGTAAATCGAGACTATTATTCATTTCATTAACATAGTTTTCTGATTCACAAACAAACATACCATCTACAAAAATTTCAAAATGGTAATTAAAGTGAAAATTATTTTTTTCAGATGTTCTGTTTGTTATAATACTTTCATCGGTTTTCAATGTTATGTCAACAGAGTCTTTTGTTATAATATCATTAACTATTTGTTCTACCTCTTGCTTTAGCTCATCTTCATGAATTTCGAGTTTTGGTTTGCTCATTTTTTTCCTTCTAGAATATTCTATGGTTTGATCGTTTTTCATTTCTTTATACTCAATATATTTGGAAATATGGTCATATTCCATTTTAGACAGTAAGTCAGTGAATTCTGTATTAAATAGTTCATTCCATTCCTTTTCATAATCCTGTCCGTCTAAAGTTTTAGTTGCTACATCCAATATGTAAGACGTGGTTACGCATCTAGATTTATCTCGAATCACTTCTATGTCAGACCATATAGAGAAAATCTTGTGTGTCAACTCCTTTTTCTTTTTCAATGTTTCAAAATATTTTCCCTTCGATTGTATCAATTTTTCTGAATATTTTCGTACCGTTGGATCAAATCTTATATCGTCCTTTTTATGTGGGCTTACTTTTACCAGCTCTTGTTTAAGATTATCTCTAGTTTCCCTGTTAACTTTTGTTTCTCGATACAAATCTTTTATTAATTTCTGCATGATATTGTATTCATTATAGTATTCTACAAGCTTAACACAAAGAAGTTTTTCCAAAGAAAACGTATGGTGACGTTTGAAATAAAGGTTTTTAATTTCAATATCCAAAAATTTTGGTGCTGCTTGATCAATATTTACGCTACTAGCAATGAATTCCTTGAACATAGTTGGTTCGACGTATTGGACTGGTATGTCAGTATCTTCACTGGCAGCATTTTCAAGTACTTTTGGAAATATGGGGCTCAGATCTACTGGTCTAAAGCCATTTCTCGACCTGAATAATGTTGATATCGACAAGTTTAATCATAATATATTATTTTTTTATTAAAACTAAGTATTTATCAAAAATAAACACTAAAAGCAAAACTAATCTAATAAACCACTGCCCGTAGGCAAAGTTTCCAATATGCTGGCCCCATTGTCTCGTTGGATTGCAACTCTAATTCTTTGTGCAAAGTAGAGGACAGCATTTTGGTCACGCGATGTTTCGACCAGACACAACGAAAGTTCTTTAAAATTTTTTTGGCACTCAGCCCCAATGGCCCCAACATTTTTATTATTTTATTGAAATCTAAAGTCCATAATCACTATAATATAAATCCTTTACAATTCGAAGAACTCGACGCAATTCATGTGCCTGTCAGTATGACTAAGTAAACACGCTAGTCCAGTACCGTACACTGAAGCTTGTTTCTATGATTTAATAATAAACCTTGAACATCTCCGTGTTTCACAGTGCCCCCGAACGTAACAAAGTGAAAATACATCTTTTTTATGTTTATGCGCGATATCTCTCGAGCCATCCTCCAATTTGGATGACATTTAGTGGGCGTGTAGGAAACGGTTTAGTAGTTTTTGAAAAATCGAAATTGATTTGAAAAAATAATTGCAGTGTCTCAGTTCGCTACGAAGGGCTACAAAATTAACTTTCAAATTGTGAATGATTTTCTCAAATGGGTGTAAAATTTCAGGAGATGACTTGTGTCGAGAGCAAATTGAATGGTGTGTCCGTTTGGGGGCAACAAAACCGAATTCAATCCAATCCCACTAAGACACAAATCTGCGCGTTCACCGCTAAGAAAACTCCTTTTGCTGTGGCTCCTCAATTCCAGAACACACCCCTTACCATCGCCAAAAATATTGGGATTCTCGGAGTTGAATAAAGTGAGGCAGCTAGGGAGCGTAATTGTAAGTTACCCGACTGGGGAAAGTACCTCCTCTTGTGGGTTGTTGTCTGTTGTGTTCCTGCGAGTGAGTGAGGTCACCAGAAAGGAAGGAGATGCTGCGTTGGCAGCGGGGGTGGCGGCGCGCAAGCGATATTTTATGTTGCGAGCATTAATATGGCTACGGTAACCGCTTCAGATCAGGCGGGACGTATACTTGTCTGCCACCCGACGTAGTATAAAAAAAAGTTGAAATTTCCAACGACGTCCAATTTCGTTGTCACCTGAAGGGGAAGGGCAAGCTGGCGTCAAAGAAACTAGGTGTGCTCAACATGTGCACAAGCAGTACTTCAGCTCAGGGCAAAAACTTCTACTTTACAAAGCTCAAGTACGGCCGCATATGGAATACTGTTGTCATCTATGGGCGGGAGCGTCTAGATACCAGCTTGCACCTTGTGACTCAATTCACTCAAAGGAAGGTTGACGATCCCAAACTGACAGACGGTCAGGAACCTTTATATCTAAGAAGAGATTTTGCGTCCCTTTGTGTGTTCTATCGATTGTACAATGGGAATGTATTCAGAGGAGTTGTTTGACATGATGCCCACGGCCTCCGTCTACAGTCGCACCAATCGCCATCGACAGGGAATTTATCCTCACATATTAGAGCCTAAGTGGTAGCGTACGGTGCCAGAGAAATTTTCTCCCGCGTACTGCCAAGCTGTGGAATGAACTGTTCCCAGGAGACTACAGCATGGGTTCTTCAAAAGGGGCGAGAAGAGGTTTCTACAGGATCAGCAACGCGCGTGCGATTCCCTGGTGATACAGACGTTCATAGGCTACGGTAACTGCTTTCCATAAGACAGCACGTATGCTTTGCCACTTTAGTGGTATAAAAAAAAGCGACTCTCACGGTGATCCTTGTATCGTTAGATTATAGACGCCGCAAGCCGAATCACGCGTTACCACCTTATTGTTAAAAATCCTTGAATTTATTGAAACTGTGACGCACGCAGTGATCGGTAACTATTGTTTAAACTTAAACAAACTATATCAGAAAGCAGGGGCGAACTAAGGCCTAGGCAACTTAGGCACGCCTAGGGCCAGTAATTTTTGGGACCCGAAAATTAGGTTTTTAATTTTTATTTTTTTTATTTTTGAAGAAAACTTCTATAATAGGCCCGGAAATACAATGTTGCCTAGGGCCCGCTTTAGCCATAATCCGCCACTGACAGAAAGGGACTGACTGACCTGTATTCAAAATCTGTTCGAAACGGGCGACGACGATTCCCTAATAAATTTTGATATATGGGAACCTTTGCTAAACAGCTAGCTTGCTGTTCTTTAACATGAGATTCAATAGTAAGAACATTCTCTTTTATTGGAATAGCTGCCGACGCCAGCTCAGAACTTATTATATCCATTAAATTTTCTGACTTCGCCTTCTTTTTAGATTTTTTCTGCTTTCCATTACTTTTGTCCCCAATTTGTACATCGTTTTGGGTAAAAAAATCGTATTCTTTTAATGTTTTAGTGGAATATAGTGAAGACAAAGCGGTCTCTTGGTTAGAGTGTACATTTATTTCGTGATATTCTTCAATGTCACTATCATTTGTTGAATTAACGCAATAAGACTGCAGTTCTATATTCTCTGGACTATCACCACGCTTCATAATAGCTTAATTAACTAATATGTTAGAAATTAAAATTATACACTATACTCTTGTGTTTTCGCTTTGTATTCATAAACTTCCGCCAAAAGTTACTATGGCAATAAAGACACGTTCGGATTGCAGTAAGAAACAGTCTCTATCGTTTGTTTGATAAATTGATATGAATTTGCAACTATTTCAGTCGTAAAATCTATAGTTTACAATTACTAATTTAATAAATTTTAAGAAGGACAATAAAATAAATATCTAACCTATTTATTTACATTAATATATATATTTATTTTGTAGAATTGCATGAATTTCCGTTAATTGAACGCAACTTACTGGGTGAAAGACGAAAACATAAGTTGGCTCGCTTTTATGTCACCAGGGAGTCAGTCAAATGTCAATGTCAAAAATCGAAACAAAACGTCAAATTGTCAACCTAGACAAGTGCTAAGTTTTCTCCTAAGTTTAGGGTATTATTGATCCCTTGCATCAATATACTAAATTATTTTAGATATTTTTAAGAAGTAATTTTGCGTATTTTTGGATTTTCCATTACTTCGTTACTTTTACATTACTTCGTCGTGGCAGAGAAATGTGATCTGTGTAAAGCGGTTACCGTAGCCATATAAACGCTCGCTACATGATATATCGCTCGCATGCCGCGGCAGGATCAGTCACATAACAGAAAAATCCAATTTTAACTAATATTTCGCCTGCGTTGTGATTTTTTAAAAATGATACTTTTGAATTTTTGAATCCTTCCAAAAATTCCGAATTTATTTAATATTTTATTGGACCTGATTTTATAACATGCGCGTATCTCCGATGAATACCGATGGAGTTATTCGACTTAATCGACGCACAATCGTATTCATCCTCTATAGATATTTGAGGGTAGTCGCGAACACTGTCAGTTTTTGCATGATTTCTCTATCAGTTCCGTAATACGAGCAACAAATTGGAAGTTGGATTTACAAGTGTGAATGTGGATTACTTCATGGTTTTTGAATATTTAAATAATCATTCGAAGTATACCAGCGCTGAAATCCGTGGTTGGAAACTTGAAAGGTAAGTTATGTAATATTACAGCACAAGACAAACATTTTTGCGTATGAACATGTATCTTGGTCTGTGTGTTTTTTATGCATTATATGTATGAATTTGCAAAAAAATGTATTAAAGTATAATATCAGTTATCTAGTACCCATACACAAGCTTTGTGTAGTAGACATGGGTAACTCAGCAAAATTAGGTGCGTCAACGCAGTAGCGCTAGCGCAGCTCACTCACTCACTCAGCGCCGGCTCATTGAGTTAATCGAAAATTACGCCATGATGCAACGACTTCGAACGCGCTTCCGGCCGTCAGGTGAGCTGCGTAGCGGCGCACGGTCTACTTGCCACGCACTGTGCCGCGGCGCGGAGTACGGCGGTGCGCACTGTGCTAAACAGCGCTCAGTACGCACCACACGCAATGTGGTGATTCAGCGAATCAATGAGATAATGAATGAGAACGAGAGATATCGGGTGTATTGACACTTGCGTTTAAACTGCGCTGAGTGCCATCACATTTGAAAAAGTGCGTCAACTCATAAGCGCAGTAAACTGTGTTAGCGCAAATGTAGAGCGTAGCGCAGTGTTAGTTACCTGCGTCTATTGCGTAGTTTGGGACTAGATCGCGCTGTATAAATGGTCTTTTAGTCTTTTTAAAATAAAAATAAAAAATTGCAATCTATAAGGGATTTTTAACAGGGAAAAATCATATCAGAGAGTAGCAACACTAATCAATTAACTTCACTCTCACACTCAAAAACAAAAACTTTGTACACATTGTGTTGTTCCATTATTGTTGCTTTATTTGTATTATTGGCTAACAAAATCATGGCCAATTTCGGTTTAAAAGATAGCGAAGAATACTATCTAGCCCTGTCAAGTCAA
This sequence comes from Hypsopygia costalis, assembly GCA_937001555.2. Taxonomy (NCBI): domain Eukaryota; kingdom Metazoa; phylum Arthropoda; class Insecta; order Lepidoptera; family Pyralidae; genus Hypsopygia; species Hypsopygia costalis. The sequence continues at coordinate 26,328,659 of OW443340.2, forward strand.
CCGAAAAGGTTCGACGCCGATAGCCCGGTTACGAATGTGTTTTTTGACGATACCAATGGCCAGGTAAATATTTCTACGTTCCTGCTATTATCTCCATCGAACAAACATATTTTTCTCATGTTAGTAAGTTTTGAGTTCTGTATGCTACTTCAAATTACATTTAGTACAACCTATGATGTATTTGATTTTGACACAAATTGTATAACCGCTGCGACTATCAAATTCTTTTCGAAAAACTGAAAGTGGAATGAATTTATTATCTTAAGAGGATTACCAGATAGATTAAGGCTACTAAATCCAACCTCAGAAGCTAACCAAATCAGAAGAAATTCCAGTTGAAGATCATTAGAAATTTATAAATCACATACAGTCCAGGTGAAGCCGTTTTCCTATATGTTTAGATGTATCTGTCGAAGACATTCAACCTACAAATACTTATTTTTATTATAATATTAATTTATTCATGTTCTTTTTTATATACTTTTAGAATAAGTGTGGGTGCACACCGTGCACATCTTCATGTCAAGTTCGGGCCATAACACCCCAAAAACACCCAACCTCTGCACCTTATGTAACAAGTATTTTTCAACATCAAAGGGTCTTAAAATCCACAATTCTAAAAAACATGCCACTAATTCTGACTCCTCTACCGGCACACACATTTCCAATAATATTTCTGCTCCAACGTCACCATTACATATTACACTAAGTACGCTCAAAAATTCCACTCCTCTGGTGAAGAGAATTCCGCGAGGTGCCCGAATTGCCGTCGCTACAAAATTATCACAATTGATAGAAAAATGTGTCCAAACTAATTCAGAAGAAGACTGGCTTGCTTTGTTTACATTTTCCTTCACTACACTTCATGTAAAAACAAAAAACACACATTATTCCCTTACTCAAATTATTAAAAATAATTGTGATTCTTCTCAAGATGTTTTAGGTACAGATAACAGAACATTTAAGCCATTTAATTTAAAAAAAAAAGTACAGGAAAAGGTGAGCGACGGCGACATCAAGGGTGCCGCGCGGATTCTCTTCTCTAACGACTCACTATCCCCGGACTCGACAGCTACCCTTGTAGCACTGCAAAATAAACATCCTGCAGCTCCAGCAGCACCTTTATTACCGAACCCACTGTCCGAACCCTGCCTCCAGTGTTATGATAAGGAGGTGACAGCAGCCATTTTCTCCTTTAAAAATGGCTCCGCAGCCGGTTTGGATGGCCTGTCACCACAGCACCTCAAGGACCTGGTGTCGGCTTCGGTTGGCAATGCCGGTCAGCATCTTATTGGTTCTCTCTGCAAGTTAATCAATCTGATGCTGGCTGGCGGCATCAACCAGGAGGTGGCTTCGGTTCTTTATGGTGCTAACCTTATCGCCCTTACAAAAAAAGATGGTGGGGTGCGGCCCATTGCAGTTGGTTCGGTATTCAGGCGAATCGCATCAAAAATTTCTGTCCGGCATATACTCCCAAAACTAAAAAACTTATTTTCCCCCATTCAGTTGGGTTTTGGCATCAGCGGAGGATGCGAAGCAGCAGTTCATGCAGCTCGCACCTTCCTTCAAAATGACAATTTCAAAAATGAGGTGCTGCTTAAAATTGACGTCAAAAACGCTTTTAACTCGGTCAATAGGGTCACCATGTTAAATGAAATATGGCACAACATTCCAGAACTTTTTAATTATTTGAACCAATGTTACCAAAATCCATCTAAATTAATGTATAAACACCATGAAATTTTTTCAGCTCTTGGGTGTCAACAGGGTGACCCTCTCGGTCCGGCCATTTTCAGTTTGGCAATCAATCCAATTATACAAAATTTACATTCAAAATTTAACGTGTGGTATTTAGACGACGGGACCTTAGGAGGCGATGTAGACATTGTCCTTTCTGACCTTAAAAATATAATAACAAAATTTTCTTCTATAGGTTTGGAACTAAATTATGCAAAATGTGAGATCTATTTAGGCGAAACTCTAGTGAATAAAAATGAAATTATTCAAAAATTTAACTCAGTAGCTCACAATATCAAAATTGTTGACAAAAAATCACTTTGCCTTCTTGGGTCCCCTATTTTCCCTGATTCGGCCATACCATGTATAGAAAATTCAATTAAAAAATTTAAAGACCATTCTCACCGCCTATTGGAAATAAATCCTCATTCGGCCCTATTTATTTTGAAATTCTGTCTTTTTGTTCCTAAATTTACTTACGCTTTACGCTCTTCTCCTCTTTGGCTACATAAAAATTATTTGTGTTCCATAGATAATTTATTAAAAACTTGTTTGGAATCAATATTAAACATTCAGTTATCTGAAAATTCTTGGTTACAGGCATCTCTCCCTATCAGGTTTGGCGGCTTAGGTATTCGAAAAATTTCTAGTGTATCCTTGCCAGCTTTTCTTTCTTCGGTCCACAGCACATCCGCTCTTTCGGCAAATATTTTAAAAAGGTCTCTTCCAAATTGCAATATATCCTTTTTGGACGAAGCAAGGAAAGCTTGGCAAGTGGCCTGGCCGAGCCCAAATTCACTTGTCTCTCGACAACGGAGCTGGGATGAAGTGATTTGCGATGCTACATTCAAAAATCTTTTAAATAACAGCACAGGCTCCGAGCACGCCAGGCTCAAGGCAGTTTCACAAAGGGAATCTGGGCATTGGTTAAATGCGTACCCATGTCCCAATATAGGAAACTGCCTTGATCCTGATACCCTCCGCGTTGCAATCAGTCTAAGACTCGGAGCCAAGGTGTGCACTCCACACAAATGCCCATGTGGCACCGACGTCGACCAACTGGGACACCATGGGCTGTCTTGTATTAGGAGTGCCGGTCGTCTATCTCGTCACGCCACTCTTAACGACATTATCCGTCGCTCTCTTGCCAGCGTCAATGTACCGGCTATCTTAGAGCCGCAAGGTATCGTACGTGACGATGGCAAGAGGCCTGACGGTATGTCTCTCGTTCCCTGGAAGATGGGTAGAGCCTTGGTGTGGGACGCTACATGCGTAGACACCTTGGCTCCTTCTCATCTTGCAGGAACGAGAAGTCACGCTGGCGCGGCGGCTGAGACGGCTGAGCGACTTAAGATCAACAAATACAGTGTTATCGGCCCCGAATATACATTTGTCCCATTCGGGGTCGAAACCCTTGGTCCATGGGGTCCCAGCACAAAAAGTTTTGTAAAAGAATTAGGAAAAAGATTGGTCGACGTAACTGGTGACCCAAGATCTGGCACATTCCTCGCCCTAAGGATCAGTTTAGCCATCCAGCGAGGTAATGCTGCTAGCATCTTGGGAACGATGCCACATGGGCCAAACTTTTTACATTTATTTTAGTTTTAGGTTAGTTTTATTTTAGTATTATTTAATTTTAGGCACTTTAGTTTTATAGTTGAATTGTACGTATTTTTTATTTAAATAAATCAGTACCTCAAGATAAAAAAAATAATTTAAAAAAAAAAAAAAAAAAAACCTATGATGTTGTATATCTTGATAATAATAAATAATTCAAGTAAAAAGTGGTAAGTGAACTCATTGTCAAAGCAAAGCTCTATTTCTCAAAATCATAGAAACATGATCTAAAAATTTTCTTGCTACGTTACCATTACTTACTCCACAGAACAACTATAAATTAAATTTATTAAAAAAACTAATAGTTTATTATTAATTGGGTTATACTAGATTAATTTCAAAATCAGATACAACTGTGTGTACAGTAATACCTGTTCCACCTAACAAGTAAAGTAAAGGTATGCTGCTCAATGCATATATTCGCAGTATTTCAATATCCTTTGAAGTGAGGTTTGTCAAGAAAGAGTTTATATTGTAACAAAAATGTGCATACAGGTTTTTACAGTTAGATCCGGAGGAGTTACAGGTGTCACAGTGAATGGAATGGATGAAACTAAATGCACTTCATTTAGAATGGAAGATAGAGGTTCGATAATATCAATAAAATTCTCACCAGACCACAAGATTCTAGCGATACAACGACATCAAGATAACCAGAATGCCACTGTAGAATTTGTCAATTTCAAAGACTTGGCGCCTACTAACGTGGAGTACTCACATACATGTAAATGGAAGAATGCCAAGATACTGGGCTTTGTTTGGCCGAAGGTTAATGAGATTGCGTTTATTACTGACCATGGTATTGAGCTGTTGCAAGTTTTACCAGAGAAAAAGCAATTGAAGAATCTCAAAAACACTTCTTTCAGGTGAATGTCTATGTTATATTTATCTTCTGTTTATCATATCAAATGCATCACATTAATGTAATTTTTTGCATCAGGTGCCAAACATATGCCACCTGATACAAAATAGTTACATAGTGTTTAAAGGTGTTTGCAATTCAAGGGTGAGGCACAATATACATACAAGTAGTATTTCTTTCCTCGCTGTTAGAACAGCATCCCCTCATATCTGAAGACTTCTCTCAATTGCACGAACACAACAGTTTGCCCAATGGAGCCCAATATCCCCCTACTTCTCTTTCTATACTAATGTTAAAAAGTGGTAAAGTTTGTGAGCTAATCTCTGGATCTACTGAACTGATTTTGAAAATTCTTTTACCAATAGAAAGCCACATTATTTGTGAGTGTCAAAAGCCGAAAAATTAAAAGACTTTCGTAAACGCGGAAAAAGCCGCGGGCGGTGCTAGTTCTAAATACATATAATTTCTTAATATTACTGCACCCCAACCACTCCATACAAATGTCGCGTCGTTCGCTACTACATAAACAATGACGTCTGTGCACAGCGTGAATGAGCGTGTGTGCGTGCGGCGCCATACAAACTGTTCCACATTTGTCTCAGAGGGGAGGTGAGGTCGACACGAGGGCGGCAGGGAGTGGCCATACTGTACGTTGTACTATTACTTATATTGTGATATTACTTTGGTGCACACTCCAGTTGAAGGTGAGAGAGCTATTGCCCCCTAAGTTATATATTTAGTGTGAATATGTCCTTACTTATGTCCTCTTTTTGGTATTTTCCAGTGGTGCCTGGTTCTCCTGGTGTCCACAAAGCAACACCGTGCTGCTGGCTGGCAACAATGGTGCTCTTTTGCAACCGTTCTCACTTAATAATTCCACTATCACCAAGTTACAGAAGTTGGAGTGTAAGTATTATATATGTTATATAAACTTCTACTTTATGATAGAAGGGTCTAAGTACATATAAGCACTCACAGACATAGAATAACGAGAACATAAACATAAAAGTCTTAAGAATTGTTATATTTTCAAAAGTGCTTCAAAAAAGAAAATATGTAGCTAACTAAAAAAATATTACTTTGTATTATATCATGAGATTTTGATTATATGAGCGATCATGTGAGTCACATGACGGAAAGTAGAGGAAAATGCTAAGTATAGTCAAAATGAAAAAAAGGTGTATGCTTGACCACACGACAGAAGTGAAAACTTCATCTCTCACTCTGTGTCGTTCACCTGCTACCTACTTTACCTGAACAAGTGTGACGGGTCAGTTTCATACTAGTCACGAAAGAAAATGCACAGACCGCCTAAAGAAGATTTCGCTTCAAAAAAATATATTTATATTCGGGTGTTAGTTGTTCCCCAACATCTTTAGAGCCAAAGCAAGCCCCTTCTGCTCGTAAATCACGCTACTAAGTAGCAATCCAGGTTCTGGCAAAAGAAGAAGAAATGATAGGCAGAAATACATAATAGTGATGTAATTTATGCCTTACTCCCTTTTGTAAATAAATTACTACATTACCGTGTATCAGTCATCAGTGTTACCGACGTTTAGAAATCCTCGTGGGTGGATCCAAAATGTCCAGCGTAAACACATATTTACGTAAGGAATAGAGTTGCCCTTGGTCTACCCTACAATAGCAAATATTGGCAAAATATAAAAAAATGACAAAAAAAAATAAGAATATTATTAATAAAAATGTGTAAGACGTATCTAAGTGCCCAAAGGACTCACACTCAATGACAGAATAAATAATTTCAATTCAATTTCATTTCATTGTCAAACGAAGAAAAAATACGATGGGACATAAGAAATGTTTTATAAAATTGAAGCGCCAAACAATTTCGTTGACGGAATACTTTGTGCTCTTATAAGTTGACGTTTTGTGCTGTCGTGATGGACGAAGACTCTCGTCGCTTTCTCGTACTCCGACCAAATTGCTAAACATTGATTGAACATTCACGGGGATCGAATAACTTGCCTGTTTTATATGAGAGGGGGACAAACGAGCATGTGGGTCACCTGATGGAAAGCAATCACTGCCGCCCACGGAGATCAGCAACACCAAGGGGTCGCCGACCCGTTGCCAGTATACTTCTTCCTTTCTTTCTGGTGACCTCACTGGCAGTGTCCAAAGCCTTTTAACGACTAAGTCGCTACGATATCGTAACGATTGAACATTCACGGGAATCGAAGCACTGACAGAATTACAGAATGTTAAAATTGGTAACATGTGCCTCCCCAACCCGTCTGGCCAGCGTGGGGAGTGTAGGCCAAAACCTCCTTCTGTCTTTTGGACGGACGAGAGAGGGTCGTGCTCCTGTAGTGGAGACTAAAATGACCTGATGATGATGATAATGATGATATACGGTGGGTAAGGGGCCATTTTTTTGCCCCCTCGTCGTCCATGTCACAGCAGCCCCCTTAGCAGCGACTCTACTCATTGAATAGAGTCGCTTATTAATTGGTATGAATAAGCATTCTATTCAGTTATTGAATCGCAATAAGAGTTGGTGGTAAGGGGGCTGGTCACATTTGTGAGACTCCCCCCTCTCTAGTGTGACGTCACATGTTTTGCAATTTTACATCAGTTGCAAATGTTTTTTAGTTTTTCGTTAATAGTTCTAACCTCGTGTTTTAATACTTAGATTGTAAGATTTTGAAATGTCACGTCACGAAATTTAGGACCTTCTCCCACCCCTTGTCACACAATATCACACTTCGTCGATCCCCTCCCTCCCGTGTGACGTAGTTTATGGACGGCCCCTAATGGTACATGTTCCAGTGGAGTCGTCGCGGCCGGTGGTGGAGCGCGACGTGTCGGTGCTGCGGCTGTGCGGCGGCACGTGGTGCGCCGTGTTCAGGCACGGCGTCTCCGCCGTCGCCTCGCCCGGACCTACGGAGGTACTACTGCTGTTCTACTCTAGTTATGGGGTGTAAGCGGCTCACCGCGATATTTACGATCAAAGCTAATCTCACATACACGTGGTGCAGTGTGCTGACTAGCGATAGAGGCTCTGGCGGAAAGAGGCGTATTTTGTAATCTGACCGACTAGAAAGTACCTCCACTTCACAGAATACTGTAGCCAAATAATAATTCACTTTACGATGGTTGTGTTCCTGCGAGTGATCGAGGTCACTATGATGGTGTGATGGTGCGAATGTGACAGCGCGCGAGCGATATTTCATGTGGCGAGCTTTTATATGGCTACGGTAACCCCTTAATATCAGGCGGGCCGTATGCTTGTTTGCCACTCGACATGATATACCAAAATGCTAAGTAAATGTTGAGTAATTGCCTACTCAACCCTATAACTTTAATCCAACTTACATACTACACCCGGTTCCCGAGGCTGGTTCACCATAATCCAGACGAGTTCACGCAGACAGGAATAAGGGTTTAAGGATAGGAATATAATATATATAATAATAATGGATACGTTCACCACAATGATCCGGAGTTCCAAGGCTCGCCCAGCGATCAATCACTAATTTTTTTTTTTTTTTTATACCACCAGTGTGGCAAACAAGCATACGGCCCGCCTGATGGAAAGCAGTTACCGTAGCCTATGAACGCCTGTAACACCAGAGGCATCACACGCGCGTTGCCGACCCTGTAAAAACCTCTTCACGCCCTTTTTGAAGAACCCCATGCTGTAGTCCCCTGAGAAAACCTCGACAGGCAGTTCATTCCACAGCTTGACAGTACGCGGGAGAAAACTTCTCTGAAACCGCACAGTACGTGACCACTTAGGCTCCAATTGTTAACACTGTCCAAACTTTCGACGCTTCCCGGCGTCGATCCGCGGTCCCGCACGGTTCCAGCAGTGTTCCGCGAACTCCAGGTCGCGAATTCACGTATGTGCTGTAGCTTATCCGGAAGCTAAGCACAGCAACACAACCCCGGCGATCCAGAAGCGCCCCGCGCACGCCACGTTGCTTAGGTTATATTTTTGTCAGCCCCGCGAGTCCATCCAGCGAACTACGGGCGACCACTATCGACTGCTACGCGAACTCCAGGTCGCGAGACTCCCGTGCGAGGCCTATCCCGAAGCAACACAACACAACAACCGCTTTCCAGAACGGGAAGTCTATGCAGCGCTTTCCAGAAGGCGCGCCGCGCTGCGACCATTAGCGACTATGTTAGACTGCCGCGCGCATACCTCTGACAGCGCGCACCGGCGAAACGAGTGTTGCCCAGCGACAAGCTCGATTACGCCGTAACTAACAATCGATTGATTTCCAGAGTCGATTTTAAATCCAACAGTAAATATTGTCTTTTTTGTAAATTGAAAGGTACTTCTGATGCCGATCAGCGGCGGTGGTCATCATCACTGGCACGTCCTGAAGACAGGGCTGGTGGGCAGGTTCGCTGTCCACGTCGTAGACGACCTGCTCGTGGTGCACCATCAGGTCAGTATGACGTAATTGGTTTCTTTTAATAGTGGTGTTACAAACCAGGATACAAGTCCTTTACATCAGTGTTTTTCAATTTTATGATTTCGCGACCGCTTTATAGGTTAAAAAATTCTGGCGACCCCCCTTGTGCCATTGACAGACAAATAATTAATTTAGAAGTTTAGATAAATGGTTTTTTGTTTTAAAAAAGAGAGAGTTTTAAAAAAAAAACACGATGTAAGTTGACAAAGCTACCCGCGACTTAAGGTGAAGTGAGTCCAGGAAACACGCTTATTGAAAGAATAGTTCTATTAAACTATTTCAATTTGGTTCCTAGAAATTTAACTATGAAATCTTAAGTCCTTTCTGCAGGGCACAAAGCTATTGAAAACACAATTAATAATTTTTGGCTCGATAGAAAAAAATCGCGAACTTACTCTCTAAATTTGCACTAAGTAAAAATTATAACTATTTAATACAATTTTTTTATAAGGAAATTATACCAAAATTTTCATAATTTTAATTACGAGAGCACTATGCTATTACTTTTAAAAATAAAATAATTTAAATAAAATTATTAAAAGAATAACGATTTGCGGTCGCGCACCCTCCCCGTTTCTCGATCGCTCTCAACGTCAGTGCTCTAGGAGCTGCGTTCGAGGTAGGACCTGTGCCGCGCGTCCGTTCAACGCGATGTCAATAAACACGTTGAAATAAACACAGTGTAGGAATATCAGTAAGACAACAAAACAACGATGATGATGATACATTTATTTTTTTACTGAGACCCGGTTTTCTTTTCTCATGCTAGATGTTTCTTTGGAAAACTTTATTATAAATCTTTCTTGGAATATCTGTAAACCCACATTGAAATTCGTTCAGTAGCGATTGAGTTTATCGCATACATGTAGGTACGCGATCATCGAAATCGGTTTGGCCGTTTAGGCGTCATAATTTTTATTTTTTATACTTCGTCGGGCCGTAAAAACATACGGCCCGCCTGATGTGAAATGGTTACCGTAGTTATAATAACGCTCGCAACTTAAAATATTGCTCGCGCACCGCCACTCCCGCTACCAACACAGCAACTCCTTCCTTTCTGGTGACCTCACTCACTCGCAGGAACACAACAACTCTCAAGGGAATTGTTATTTGGCTGCGGTATTCTGTGAGGTGGAGGTAAATTCCCCAGTCGGGTAGCTTACAATTACGCTCCCTACCTCCCTTTGCCAGCGCTTCGTTTGTCAGTCAGCAGGGTGCACGGCGTGCAGGTAAAATTGGCTTTGGTTCAAAGATGTTGATGAACCACTTACAGCCCAGATATAGTGATAACCCCAAAGATAGTGGAACAAACAGACATCCATACTTTCGCATTTATAATATTAGTAGGTAGATAGTTAATTGATTCAGGTGTTATTTTGCGGAAGTCAAATTTACAGGCAATTTGATCTACACTACTTTGCGTGCTTCCGCCACCAACGTTTTTGGTGTAGGACACGACTTACGCTTAATATTTTTTTGGTGTAGGAGCTAGGACGTTGGATCATTAATATTTTAGGGTGTAAGTGGTTCATCAACATCTTTAAACAAAAGCCAACTTCACCTGCGCGCTGTGTACCCTGCTGACTGACAAACGAAGCTCTGGCGAAAAGAGAGGTAGGGAGCGTAATTGTAAGCTACCCGACTGGGGAATTACATCCACCTCACAGAATACCGCAGCCAAATAACAATTCTCTCAATCAATCATGAAATCAAATCAATATTTTTTTTTGTAAATACATACATACTAACTGTTACCCGTGGCTTCGCCCGCGTGGTCCAGGGAAGCTGCCATTAATTTGTGTATATTTTTTTCTTGTTGTCATTTTTTTACTTGATGGGATAAAAAGTAGCTTATGACACTCTCCAGACCGTAAACTATCCCCGTTAACAAAAATCATGTCGTTACTTAGGTTACTTTCGATGTAAAAGAAGGATAAATGATTACAAAGTTTATTTTTCCCATTGGACTAAGATGTTTTTCCGTGATAAAAAGTAGCTTATGTCACTCTCCAGATCGTAAACTATCCCCATTAAAAAAATCACGTCCGTACTTAGGTTCGTGTTTGACGTGAAAGAAGGACAAATGATTAACTTTATTTTTTCCCGTGGGAATAAAATGTTTTTCCGGGATAAAGAGTAGCCTCTGTCACTCTCCAGGCCTTAAACTATATCAAAAAAAAAAACATGTAAATACGTTTGTTACTTTTGACGTGAAAGAAGAACAAACAACCTTTTACCTATATTATGCTATAGTGATTTAATCTTAAAAGATAGGCATATGCGCAAATTTACGCAGCGCACGCAACGTAAGCCCTCAAAAGGAATATTTTTTTCCCGTTTTTTATTGGTGCTCCGCTCCTATTGGTGTTAGCGTGATGTTATATAGCCTATATATAGCCTCCTTGAAATATAGGCTAACACTAAAATATTTTTTCAATTCGAACAAAGAAACAAACAAACTCTTCAGCTTTATAATATTAGTATAGATAATACATAGAAAACACCCAGACCAAGATAAACAGACATGTTCATGCACACAAATATTACTCGTATCTTGTGCGGGGATCGAACCCACGACCTCGGAATCAAACTGGACATGGTTAGCCATTGGACCACCGGGGTTGTCAAATATAAATACTGTTAATATCAATACCGCTGTATGCTCGAGCATAGTAGCTAGGGACAGACGCGTGCTGTACGGCACATATCGATTCCTAGAAGGATGAAGAATAATGTATGCTGGCGCGTGATAGTTAGTTAGTTTAAGTATGTACCTATTTTAGTTTGACCAATAATAAATATAATTGAATAAAAAAGAATTATTGAATAGTTTTCTTTTTATTTTGAATTCTTTACTTTTTCATAATATACCAAAACATCACTTGTTTGCATGTTGAATATAATATACTTCATTAATAAAAAAAATGTATTTTTACATGTGGTTTATTTATTTTCATATAATTATATTTCCAGTAAGTACTTTTAACTATTGTATTATTTAGTAGGTGTAATACTACACGGGTGTAGATAGTCGCTTCGCTATACTGTGGCGTCTCGGCAGCGATCGCGCGCTTGTAAGCGAGTACCCCGCGCCGGCTCCTCTCAAGCCCCGCACCTCACCCCCTCGAAAACGACCAAGCCCTGGACTCACGTCACCTTAAGTCAAAGGCGCCAGCTTGTGCGGGCGACGCTGCAAAAACGGTGCGAGAAACTTAACATACTCCAGACATGCACTCTGAAGCTGACAATGGGCGTAGATGGGTTCTAAACCCTTCCTTGGTTAAGTCAACAGAACTGCCTGATCTGACCACAAATAGAAAAAAATCTTATAGATTTAGCTGCTGAATGCATGCTTAAAATGGAATTTCATTCGCAAAGTGTCGCCCTACTGTAGAATAGAACACAGAATATCCAGAGCTTGCAAGAGAAGCTCTAAAATTGTTAGTCCCATTCGCCATTTCATACTCATGTGAATAGACATTCTCTGCAATGGTGGACATTCAAACTAAAATGAGAAAATACTTAATTTAGAAACTGATTTGATTATTAACGTTTGAAATATAGCACCACGATATGACAAACTTTTGAAAAATAAAAAGACCCATTCTTCTCACAAAAATTGGGCAGCATATGACTTCAAAGGATGTTCAAATTTTGAACTTTGAACTTCCTTTGAAGTGCAAGGGGCAACTATGAACTGGGGCTGCTTTCCCGGCTGCGTGGCACGTGTTCTTACGTACCTTTTGTCTTCCATTTTGGTGGAAAAATAACCTATTTTTTTTCATAGATTTTATGCTGTAGAAAACTTGCGTTGTCAAGATTAATCTGACGACTAGACTAGTTTGTGTAAATAGTCTAGATGAATCTGAAGATCTACTAGAAAAGAATCCTACTAGTCGTGTCTAATTCCTACTAATACCCAACTTATTTGCACATTATATGTGCAAATAAATCTTTTTCTTCTTCTTCTATATGTAAAATGTTATAAGTAACGAGTAGGTGTCTTTACTGAGAAAAAATATTATTTATTGCAGTCAAGTCAAACGTCTCAGCTGTTTGATATAATGGAGGAGTCGAAGATTGAAAACAATACAGCAATCCACATCCCGATGGTACCTGGTAATTCTATGAAGCCTGCGCTCATTGGGGATCAACTCTGCCCTATGTGTATCCTTTTATAATGTATCATTGGTAATGTTTCTTAAATCTTCTTTATTCTTTGTTGGTAACCATCTTCACTTAAGTACTATTTATGAAATTAACGAATGAGATCATTTCATCAATTGAGTTTGATATTTGAAGAATCAAAACGCCCCTACAGAAGGCAATGGTATAAACGTATATCGGGTGACAGACCGACAGACAGACTATCTAGGTGTTATGTGTTGATCGTAGCCTATAGAACTTGCAATATAAAATATTGCTCGCCCGCCGCCATCCCCGCCTCCATCACAGCAACTTATTTCTCTCTCGTATCTTCACTCACTCGCAGGAACACAATAACCTTCCAGACCTCTGAATTGTTGTTTGGCTGCGGTTTTCTACGAGGTGGAGGTACTTCCCCAGTTGGGCAAGTTACAATTACGCTTTGCAGTATGCTTCTCTTATGATTATTATTTCTTTGTTTATTATATACTACGAGTAGCTTCCACCCGCGGAAAAAAGTTATATTAAAATAATGACCACGCAGGCGAAGCCGCGTGCAACAGCTAGTATTTATTTATTTAAGGAAACAAACAGTCACATATTAATATAAATGCAGGCATAATTTTTTAAATAGACCTATATTTGCATTAATAGATTCTATTTTATTTTTTTTCAAATTGTGAACTATGCTATATCTGAAAACAATAAATCGATATCTCCAAGGAACACTACGCCAACTAAAATTTCGATAGTTTTCTTTTTTTATCTAAATCGATTCATTAATACAGTAACATTATGCTACCTGAATTCTATTTATAAAAGACACACAGACACAACAAAATCGACAAATACAAACCGCTAAGTAAATGTATAACTCATATTAGCGGTGTGTATCTGAATGTGTATGTTTTGAGTTGGCGTAGTGTTCATTGGAGGTATCGAAATATATACTACACAGTGCACGCGCGTCGGGTAATCCTTAGTTCTGACGTCAATTACGTTTGAAATTCTTAACAAGCAATCAGACTCCGGCAACTGGGTGGTGTTCCAACCTGACTACATCATAGACGCTCGACTCGGCTGCCTCTGGCAGGTCAAGTTGTTACCATCTGGCTTGGCGCATAACGTACGTTTTATTGTGTTTTCTTTTAAACAAATTATAACATATTTCTTTTCCTAGTTTTAAATTCTTTTGCATCACTATGGATGCTATTTACGATGTTATGTAGTGCTTAACTCTCGAGCATAAATAACTCCATCCATAGAGAGGTTATAGTTGAAATCGTATAACGATGACCCCAGTGATCGAATGACTGGCAATGGCCACTTTGTCTCAGAGGTCGCGGGTTCGATTTCCGTATAAGACAAACATTTGTGTGCATCAACATGTCTGTTTGTCTTGGACTGGGTGTTTTCTATATTATATGGTATATTATTTACAAAAAACGTATTTAAGTATTACAATTATAAGTTATCTAGTTCCCATAGCTTTGTTTAGTTGGGACTAGATGGCGCTGTGTAATTTGCACAGGAATTTGTATTTATTTAACATGGACGTTCTATTAGACTGATGAAAGCAACGATGAACGCGCCTCAATAGTAGATTATAGCAGTCTACAAAATCATGCTTAATTGTTTTTAGGTAGTAAAAGACGAAATACCCAAGTTAGTGGCTGCGTTACTTAGAAGAACGGACGGGAAAGAAACTATATATAGAATACTGAACCAGCTTATAACGGACGCCGGGACGTATCTCGTGGAAGTGTCCAAGGTGTTCGACGAAATCAATTCTGTTTATCGGTAAGTTGGATAAAGTATTTGTATTTATTTATAGTACTCATGTGGCAATTTTTATAACAGTAAATATTAAAAAAATACGGGTTGCACTCCGGGAGTGCCGGTAGGAGTGAAAACTTGAACATTAACGTTGTGCATTTGTGAATATTTTGGAATGGGAATAATTTCGCACGAATTGCTTTATTTATCAGTATAAAAGTACCTACTATGATTTATGTGGTAAAATACAATATTAATTTATTGCGACATGACAATTTATATTACTTAAAAATAAACAGCAGGAGCAGGCACACATTTTCGCCGCGCGGTAGAAAGAGAGGGGGATATTACTTCCTCTCCTACGCCGCGGCGGCGGTCTAGTCTCCCTCCGTCTTACGAATTTTCGATCAGGTCATGTGTCCTGACGCGAGTTTTTTTACCAATCCCAAAAAGTGCACAACACCGCTAAAGAAGCGTTCACATAAAAACATTAAACGTATTATGTTTTAAATGGGACTGTCACTACTGTAGTTACCAAAAATACTAAATTTCTAAATCGACACATCAATCCGTCACATTGTAAAGATGGCTTGAAGTCAAATTCCAAAAGCTTCCTACTCCTACTAATTTCTTCTGATTAAATTCGTTGTGAGTTCCAAGGCAGCCGTAGTTTAACCCCCGGGACTGCAATGGACTTCATTGTTCATTGCCTTTTTTGGTAGTCGCCGTTGTTTTAATCCTGGCTACACAGGAGACAGTGGTGCCCGTCCCGATGTCAACACAATGTTTCGTCGCTAGTACCATTCTGTGATGCAAGTGTGATCGATTGCCGCGCTGTGTGTGGGCAGGAGGTGGGCCGACGTGGAGGTGGCCCGCAGCACGGCCGGCCAGCCGGCGGAGGCCGCGCGGGGGGGCGCCTTCCCCGTGCTCATCTCGCAGGCCGACGTCTGCAGCCACGTGCTGCAGGCGCACGCCGACGACAAGTACTTGGTGCAGGTACACCATCCTCATTCCTTCTCAACGCCGGATCCAATATCCCCCACAAGGGGCAGATGGACCTAGGAGTAATCCTAATTGAGAAAATGCAAATACTGGCCCCAAATATTTAGAACTTTTTAATTAAAAACATTGTTACAAACCTCTGATGGCGCCACAAAGTCAATTAATTCACACTATGGTTTCGCTTCTCGCGATTTCTTAAATATGCCTAGTGTTAATTTTATTAAATTATTGTAATGAAATATATAATAGCTAAATTTGACACAACCATTAGTGGTCATCTTAGCACATTGCATCGAAACTTGGCTACCAACGTGTCCCGGGTTCGATTCCTAGGTGCGGTGGCCGGTGACTCGTCTTATGTTTTTGAAAATTTGTGCGGCCCGTACGATTACTAACTAGTATCAAAGTTAATACTGAAGTACTAGCGCGTGGCGACGCGTCGCGACACAAAAATTCGGGCTCACCCGTCGCATTAGATGTGTTCCACATCAACATCAAAATGTTTTTTTGCCCTGGTTCGATTTATATTATAGATCTCGCTCGTTTCGCTCGTTCAGTTATATATTCACCCCCAAGTTCGCCTCTAAATTGCGTCTTTCGAGAGCGAGAAAAATACTCTTACTCGTCATATCATAATGCATGCCGAATCCACCGCTCCGTCTATTTTATCGGTTATTATTAGGCACGAGTCAAAGGGCAAACTGGAAAGCGAGCGATCTAGTATGGAGCACTGGGAATAATTGCAAGAATAAAAAGTGTGCAGAATGGGCAGAGAGACCATAATGACGGCGGCACGGTCGGCGGAGGACCGATCGGCGCGAAAAGTATAGTGCGGCAGAATTATTAAGCAACGCGAATGCTATGTGAGGACGTCATTTCGAGCGCTGCACGGAAGGCGTCATCGGCTATCGGTTTTTGACGCAAAGGCAGGGGCGGCGACGGTTAAGACGTAACGTTACCACATTCCGTCCCCGCGTCCTTCCCCCGCTACTTCCCCTGCCACCGGGGTGCGACGGGGCTCTCGCACGTCACATTACATGTTACCTGAACCGGTTAAAGCGAGCGTCGCGGGCGGCAGGTGGTGACGGCGTACGTGGCGTCGCTGTCGCGGCAGTCGCTGACGGTGCAGCACGCGGCGGGCGAGCTGTGCGTGCGCGCGCTCGTCACCGGCGGCGCCGGGCCGCGGCTGCGGGCGCTGGCGCGGCGCGGGGCGCTGCACGACGCGCGCCCGCTGGCCTGCCAGCTGCTGTCGCTGGGCCACCTCGACGCGGCCTGCGCCCAGCTGGCGCTCGACATGCTGGCCCGGCTGCGGGCGGGCGAGGTACGTACACACGGCTGCGGGCGCTGGCGCGGCGCGGGGCGCTGCACGACGCGCGCCCGCTGGCCTGCCAGCTGCTGTCGCTGGGCCACCTCGACGCGGCCTGCGCCCAGCTGGCGCTCGACATGCTGGCCCGGCTGCGGGCGGGCGAGGTACGTACACACGGCTGCGGGCGCTGGCGCGGCGCGGGGCGCTGCACGACGCGCGCCCGCTGGCCTGCCAGCTGCTGTCGCTGGGCCACCTCGACGCGGCCTGCGCCCAGCTGGCGCTCGACATGCTGGCCCGGCTGCGGGCGGGCGAGGTACGTACACACGGCTGCGGGCGCTGGCGCGGCGCGGGGCGCTGCACGACGCGCGCCCGCTGGCCTGCCAGCTGCTGTCGCTGGGCCACCTCGACGCGGCCTGCGCCCAGCTGGCGCTCGACATGCTGGCCCGGCTGCGGGCGGGCGAGGTACGTACACACGGCTGCGGGCGCTGGCGCGGCGCGGGGCGCTGCACGACGCGCGCCCGCTGGCCTGCCAGCTGCTGTCGCTGGGCCACCTCGACGCGGCCTGCGCCCAGCTGGCGCTCGACATGCTGGCCCGGCTGCGGGCGGGCGAGGTACGTACACACGGCTGCGGGCGCTGGCGCGGCGCGGGGCGCTGCACGACGCGCGCCCGCTGGCCTGCCAGCTGCTGTCGCTGGGCCACCTCGACGCGGCCTGCGCCCAGCTGGCGCTCGACATGCTGGCCCGGCTGCGGGCGGGCGAGGTACGTACACACGGCTGCGGGCGCTGGCGCGGCGCGGGGCGCTGCATGACGCGCGCCCGCTGGCCTGCCAGCTGCTGTCGCTGGGCCACCTCGACGCGGCCTGCGCCCAGCTGGCGCTCGACATGCTGGCCCGGCTGCGGGCGGGCGAGGTACGTACACACGGCTGCGGGCGCTGGCGCGGCGCGGGGCGCTGCACGACGCGCGCCCGCTGGCCTGCCAGCTGCTGTCGCTGGGCCACCTCGACGCGGCCTGCGCCCAGCTGGCGCTCGACATGCTGGCCCGGCTGCGGGCGGGCGAGGTACGTACACACGGCTGCGGGCGCTGGCGCGGCGCGGGGCGCTGCACGACGCGCGCCCGCTGGCCTGCCAGCTGCTGTCGCTGGGCCACCTCGACGCGGCCTGCGCCCAGCTGGCGCTCGACATGCTGGCCCGGCTGCGGGCGGGCGAGGTACGTACACACGGCTGCGGGCGCTGGCGCGGCGCGGGGCGCTGCACGACGCGCGCCCGCTGGCCTGCCAGCTGCTGTCGCTGGGCCACCTCGACGCGGCCTGCGCCCAGCTGGCGCTCGACATGCTGGCCCGGCTGCGGGCGGGCGAGGTACGTACACACGGCTGCGGGCGCTGGCGCGGCGCGGGGCGCTGCACGACGCGCGCCCGCTGGCCTGCCAGCTGCTGTCGCTGGGCCACCTCGACGCGGCCTGCGCCCAGCTGGCGCTCGACATGCTGGCCCGGCTGCGGGCGGCCGAGGTACGTACACACGGCTGCGGGCGCTGGCGCGGCGCGGGGCGCTGCACGACGCGCGCCCGCTGGCCTGCCAGCTGCTGTCGCTGGGCCACCTCGACGCGGCCTGCGCCCAGCTGGCGCTCGACATGCTGGCCCGGCTGCGGGCGGCCGAGGTACGTACACACGGCTGCGGGCGCTGGCGCGGCGCGGGGCGCTGCACGACGCGCGCCCGCTGGCCTGCCAGCTGCTGTCGCTGGGCCACCTCGACGCGGCCTGCGCCCAGCTGGCGCTCGACATGCTGGCCCGGCTGCGGGCGGCCGAGGTACGTACACACGGCTGCGGGCGCTGGCGCGGCGCGGGGCGCTGCACGACGCGCGCCCGCTGGCCTGCCAGCTGCTGTCGCTGGGCCACCTCGACGCGGCCTGCGCCCAGCTGGCGCTCGACATGCTGGCCCGGCTGCGGGCGGGCGAGGTACGTACACACGGCTCCGGCCGCCGGCCCGCCGGCCGCTGTCGCTGGGCCACCTCGACGCGGCCTGCGCCCAGCTGGCGCTCGATTTATATTTTCATAAGCTACGTTTGTTATTTACATTTTGTGTGTGTATTCGATGACGTAAGATTAATTACGTGTGGATCGATTCATTCGCAATCGAACTAAATATTGTTTACTAAACAGTGCAACACGTTTTACTTTATCCAAATTTTTGAGTTCATTATGCCTTTTAGTAATAATAAAACATAGAAACTTCTATTAAAACCAGGATATCAGACAACATTAAAACAACACAATACCCAGATGAAATAAAAAAATATATGTAGAGACAGGTTTCAAAGTTTGTAGCCAAATAAATTGTATTTTCTTCAATTTGTATTTTCTGAAAACGAATAATGGGTGAGAGGGATCTGTCTTACCCTGAACAGTTCTTTTAATTAAAGAAGTACCGGCCCTATCGCCCAGAATAATGTCTTATGCCTCTGCTTCTATCCCATATTTTCCATGCAGGAAATAGTGGAAGTGTTATTGAGCTGGGACGAGCCGGTGACCGCAGTAGGCGTCGCGAAGCAAGTGGGCGGCGGCGTGTGGCACGGCCTGTCGCCGCGGAAGCTGCTGGCGGCCGCCCAGCGATACGCCGAGCTGCACGACTCGCCCACCACCTTCCTGGCCGTCTACCACACGCTCAGGGCCAGGAACGAAAGACTAAGGGGCGAGCCGCACTTTCTCAAAGGTAACATACCCTAATGTTATTACCCTAACATTACACCCTGCCGACTAGGGAAAGGGGCTCCGCAGGCCTAGACAAGTGGCTTTCTAGTAACGTGAACATTAATAGAATCTAATAATAATGTATGGGATTGACGTTTTCCAACGAAATGCCACGTGAGTTAGCAAAACGAACTTATAAATTGGTAGCCAAGTAGCATTCTTTTTTTAATCGTTCGAAAGGAACATAAATCCTTGCGACAAACCTCATACAAAGCTTAGCCAAGTGGCACTTTTGACAAGTGATTGCGTTCCGTTAGCATTTAAAGTGGACGACAGCGAAGCGAACGTGAACCCCTTGTAGAATACAAACAAAATGGCGATTTCTTTCTTAATCAGCTGGAGAAGCTTGTGTCTTTTGTATATAATGTCTTGCAAAATTTGTAATTATAAACTTTGGAAGACATTTTTTGATAGTTTGTTCTTTTCAAGTACGCGTTGTACTTGTACTTGAAAAGAACAAACTATCATCTGAAAATATTTTGATAACCTAAATTTACTTAGGTACCTCTTTTAAATAATATAAAAATCCAAATATTACACAGGAACTTTAAACACATTAAAACTTCCGCGGAATATGTAACAAACTTACAACTAATGCGTAGTGTTGCCACCTTCTGATTTTGATTTTATTCAGAATTTTTTTCCTGTATTAATCAAATCAAAAAAAATAAATAAAAGTTGTTTAGTGTAGACAATTACTAATTGAGTAATTGTCTACACTAATTCCAATTCTATATACTAGAAGAAGTCATTAATCATTTGATATGTCAGAATCTTGCATGGATATTTTTAGGGTTCCGTACCCAAAGGGTAAAAAGGAACTGTATTAAGGCTCCGCTGTCCGTCCGTCCGTCCGTCCGTCTGTCACCAGGCTGTATCTCATGAACTGTCATAGTTAGACAGTTGAAATTTTCTCAGATGATGTATTTCTATTGCCGCTATAACAGCAAATACTAAAAAACAGAATAAAATTAATATTTAAGGGGGCTCCCATACAACAAACGTGATTTTTTGCTCGTTTTTGCTCGCAATTGATAACGGTAATAGGTAGACGCTTGAAATACTCACATAATATTTAGTTTTATATTCACTTTATATATAATTAATTAAATAAAAATAAAACAAATATTTAAGGTGTTGTATTTGTTATCAGAAGGTTATAAATGAGACTCCAATTGCTTGTGTACGACTGTCGAATAATTTTAATTTTGATTTCTTATATACAATATTTTATAAGGTAAATAGATAATAAGTAGAACGAGTAAATATCCAATCAGCGCCTTGCTCATGTATCAGCTGAAGAAAGAGAGGCTGCATGTTGTTGTTATCGCTGTCTCTGTCGCACGCAGATATAGTCAGTTTCGCTCGCGCCGG
This sequence comes from Hypsopygia costalis, assembly GCA_937001555.2. NCBI lineage: Eukaryota > Metazoa > Arthropoda > Insecta > Lepidoptera > Pyralidae > Hypsopygia > Hypsopygia costalis. The sequence goes on from OW443340.2 coordinate 26,349,668, forward strand.
TGGGTTAGTCTTGCCGTGTCTACGATGCGTGCGCGCCGTGCCGATGAATGCATATTTTCTCTCCACAGTACCCCCCTTCAAGTGAAACGTACAACACGACGAATGACTCTGCCGGCTCGCGTAGTGTATGTTCTGTCTTGCGCAGGAGCGGTCGTCGGCTGTGTTGCAGTTATAGGGTTTCGAGTTTCGTGTTTCGAGTTTTCGTCTTCGTTCGGCATGTGTGCGGGTTTGAGGCGATCTAACGACACTGTTGCAAGTCGAGTAGGCAGCTTGATCTTGAAAAATTTTTCATGGCGTTCTATGACTTCATAAGGTCCTTCGTATGGTGGTGTAAGTGGCTTTTTGACTGCGTCGACTCGCATGAAGACGTGTGTGCATGTCTTGATGTCTGTAGGGACGAAAATGGCTCGGCTTGTTTTTCTGTTCGGCTTGTTCGGTGTGATCGATGACAACGTTTCTGTGAGGCGTCGTACAAATTCGGCAGGTTCTTCTTTTGACGTTGTAGGTGTGAAGAAGTCACCTGGTAGGCGTAGTGTTGACCCGTAGATGTACTGTGATGGACTTAGATTGTTGTCTCTGTTGATCGCAGCACGTAGTCCCAGTAAAATTGTAGGTAAGTTTTTAGACCAATCTGTGGTATTTCCATAAGCCATTAGCGATGTTTTCAGACTGCGGTGCCATCGCTCGATCTGGCCGTTGGACATTGGATGGTAAGCAGTGGTCCTTATGCGCGTTACGCCCAGTCTCTTCATTAACGAGTTGAATAGTTCTGACTCGAATTGGCGTCCTTGGTCGGTGGTAATTCGTAGTGGGCATCCAAAGCGGCTTATCCATCCGTCATATATGGCTCGGGCAACTGTTTCAGCAGTGATGTTTCGTACAGGAATCGCTTCTGGCCACTTCGTGCATCGGTCGATCATTGTCACGATGTACTGGTTTTCTTCTGAAGGCATCATGGGTCCGACAACGTCGACATGCAGATGTTGCAGTCTTGCACTGTCTTGAAATTCGCCCAGTGGTGTCACTGTGTGCCGGTTTATTTTGCAGCGTTGACATTCAAGGCAATTTTTTGTCCAAGTTGTGATGTCCTTATTCATGCTTGGCCAAAAATATTTTTCAGTCATTTGTTTTCTTGTGCTTCGTATACCGGGATGACTCAGGCTGTGCAGCGCTTTGAATGCAGCTGCGCGGACTGCGGCAGGTAGGTATGGTCGCGGTGATGACGTAGACATCTCACAGGTGATCGGTCGTGTAAATCCGGGAAGCTGTATGTCGGCAAACTTGAGATTATTTTTCTTTTTCAGTTCTTGAAGCTCGCTGCATACTTGTTGTTCTTGTGATACTGTGTTGTAGTCGATGTTTGAAGAAAGTTCAATCTCGGAAATGCGCGATAACGCATCTGCGACTGTGTTATCTTGTCCACGTACATATCTGATTTCTTTGCAAAATTGGCTGATGAATTGCAGTTGTCTCTCTCTTCTAGGTGTGTCATTCTTGCTTGGTGCTTGAGTTAGTGCATAAGTGAGTGGCTTGTGGTCGGTGTATACAATTGCCGGAGTTCCTTCGATGTATCTTCTAAAATGTTTTATAGCGGTGTATATAGCGAGTAATTCGCGGTCATACACGCTATATCGGCGTTGTGTTTCACTCAGCGTCTTCGAAAAAAATGCAATTGGTTGCCATTGATTCTTGTTTTTTTGTTGTAGGACTCCTCCGATACTGCAGTCAGACGCGTCGCTCATGATAGACAGCTCGGCGCCTGGTATCAGGTGTGACATCAGTGTGGCGTTCTTGATGCTTTCTCGACATTGTATGAATGCTTCTTCTGTGCTCGGTGTCCATTGTATCGGGGTCTTGTCTTTTTTTTTAGTGTTGTGAAGTAGCTTGTTTAACTCGTGCTGTTTATCGGCTTGATGTGGTAGGCAATGTCGGTAAAAATTCAGCATGCCAAGGAAACGACGAAGTTCTTCGATGGTTTTCGGCTTTGGATATGATGAAATGGCTTCAATTTTCTCGTCCAGTGGTCGGATGCCTTCTTCTGAAATCTCGTAACCGAGAAAATTGAGTTTCTTTCTTCCAAATTCGCATTTTTCTGTACTGATGCTTATGCCGTACTCGTCTAGTCGCTCGAAGACTTTTTGTAGGTGCTCTCGGTGTGTCTCTTCATCCGGTGAAAATATCAGTAGATCATCGACGTAGCAGAAGGTGAATTCGCTTAGTCCTTGAAGTACTTGGTGCATGAATCGCTGATAGCTTGAGCTGGAATTCCGGAGTCCGAAGGTCATGACCATGAACTCAAAAAGTCCGAATGGTGTAGTCACGGCAGTCTTCTGTATGTCTTCTTTGCTATGCATAGGTATCCAGTAGTATGCTTTTTTGATGTCTATCTTGGAGAAGATCCTTTTGTTGTGCAGTAATAAGGTGAAGTCTTGAATTCTGGGCAGCGGGTAGCGATCTGGCGTTGTAACTGCATTGAGTCGGCGATAATCTCCACATATACGTAGCTGGCCATTTTTCTTTGAAACGACGTGTAGTGGGCTTGCCCATGGGCTGTCTGATGGTCTGCAAATTCCCATTTCAACCATTCGTTCGAATTCTTTCTTCACTTCTTGGTAGCGATTGGGTGCTAGTGGCCTTGGTCTTGCAAATAATGGCGGTCCAGTTGTCTGTAGGCGGTGAGTTACATCGTGCTTCGGTGGTTTCTTCATTGATAGTGGTCGCTGAATATCCGGAAATCTCGCCAAGAGATCGTGATATGGATGAGCTTGGTTGACGATGTGGACAGCAGGCACTTCGCTGCGGCTGATGGGAGCGTTAACGGATAGCTCCGTGACGTTGTCAATCAACTTCTCTCTTCGCAAATCAATCAGCAGGTTGTGATGTCGGAGAAAGTCAGCGCCGAGAATAGATTTCTTGATGTCAGCTACGACGAATGTCCAGGTGAAGGTGCGACGTAGACCAAGATTGAGCTTCAATGTCTTCTCGCCATATGTTTCTATTGTCGTCCCATTTGCTGCATATAACTTGTAGTTTGAAGCTATCTTTTTTCGCTTCGATTTGACGGCCAATACGGAAATTTCAGCGCCGGTGTCGACGAGGAATCGTTCTTGCGAATAGCGGTCGTAAACACATAGGCGGTTGCTTCTGCTGGGAACACCGACGTCCGCCACAGTCGGTGTCGCATCTAGTTTTCCGAATGATATTTTCTTCGGCAGCACGGAGATTCACATCGTCTTGCTTTGTCTCCAAACTTGAAGTGGTAGCGGCATTCCCAATCAGTGTCTCCGGGCTTCTTTGAACTGCGACTGTTTGAGCGTGAGCGGCTTCTCGAAGGCGGTCGTCGTCGAAATGGTCGGTGGCGCGTACGTAACTCCGAAACTTCAGTACGTAGTTCCGCAATCTCGAATGTGAGTTTTTCAAAAATCTTCAGTAACGTGTTGAGGTCCGTAGGATGTGCTTGTGACGGCGGTGGGCATGACGATACTGCTGCCACTGTGATGGGCTCGGTGCTAAACTCCAGCATGCTGTCTGCCATGGCTGCGAGAGTGTCGAGTGATGCTTCTTTGTTGATGGACAGCGTTGCACGTACGTATGGAGGCATGTGATTTAGCCATTCAATACGTATGCCTTCGTTAGTGATCATGTTGCCACCAAGTTCTCGCATTCTTCGTAGCAGCTGTGACGGTTTTTGGTCTCTCAATTCAAGTCCGCTGATGAGTTTTTGAAAATTCTTGACTTCTGACGTTGCGTATACGGAGAGTAGACGGGCCTTTAAAGCGTCATATTTACCACTAGTTGGTGGATTAAGAAGTATGTCGCTTAAATGACCGAGATCTGTTGTCTGTAGCTGTTGTAACGCGTAGCGGTATTTTTGTTCGTCGCCGGTCTTCAGTGGGTTTACAATTGCTTCAAAATGCGCGAACCAGACGTCAGGTTGTTCCCGCCAAAATGGCAGTAATTTTGAGCCTAACGAAATCGCTGCGAGATCGAGTTGCTGTTGAACAGGAACGTCGGTTTTAGCTTCAGTTTTGTCCATTTTCAAGTCGGGTGGTCACCACTGTTGTATTTGTTATCAGTAGGTTATAAATGAGACTCCAATTGCTTGTGTACGACTGTCGAATAATTTTAATTTTGATTTCTTATATACAATATTTTATAAGGTAAATAGATAATAAGTAGAACGAGTAAATATCCAATCAGCGCCTTGCTCATGTATCAGCTGAAGAAAGAGAGGCTGCATGTTGTTGTTATCGCTGTCTCTGTCGCACGCAGATATAGTCAGTTTCGCTCGCGCCGGTGGGTTAGTCTTGCCGTGTCTACGATGCGTGCGCGCCGTGCCGATGAATGCATATTTTGTCTCCACAAAGGTGGGCTCCCATACAACAAACGTAATTTTTTTTTGCCGTTTTTATACATTCGACTCGGCCGACTCGCACTTGGCCCGTTTTATTTTAAATTAATACATATAATTCGTCAGTCATTCAAAATGCAGCTGATAACCATAATTCGGACCAAATAATTTTGTCTTGAAAAACATCTTAAATAATTTCATACCTTAAAAGTTCCCATAAACGTGAAAAATGTACTAAATTTGGAGGAAATATCTTACGATGGCAGCACTGCGAGCGAATGTAATTTCCAACTTGACGTTTTTTGAAGTTTGTTGAAACTGAAGCATAGATAATATTATTGACGAAGGTTCAAATCGACTAAGCGTTTGCGAGGTTTATGTAACCTTGGCTACCAATTTACTGTCGCTAACGCTAACGCTCATCGATATGGAAACGTTTCGGAGCGTATGCCACTTGTCTAGGCCTGCTGGTTAAAGAGAGATAGCGTATTTGGAAAGTACCCGTCTAGATAAGTACCTCCACCTCACAGTATTCGTCGTCGTCGAATAAGGGTTATTCATCCCACTGCTGTGATATGGGTCTCCCCTCAATTGAAGGGGTTTAGAGCATACTCCACCACGCTGCTCAACTGCGGGTTGGCGGAGGCCAGTGTTTTCAAGCTTAATGAAGTTACCAGAAAGGCTGTCGCTGCGTTGGCAGCCGGGGCGGCGGCGCGCGAGCGATATTTTATGTCGCAAGTATTCTAACAAATATTCAACACGCCTATTCTAACATTCTGGTCTGTTGGCTATTGTAATAAATAAATGTTCCTTGACATATTACACAGCACCATCTAGTCCCAAACTAAGCAAAGCTTGTACTATGGATACTAGATAACTGATGTTATACGTAAATAAGATTTTTGTAAATACATACAATAAGTGACCATTGCCATTCAATCACCGAGCTCGTCAGCTCACAGTCACTGCAACACTAGGGAATGCAATCTCGTTCTCGCGAGATCTCGCCGCGGGGCGGCGGCGGGGCCTGAGGTAGCGGTCGGGGGACGAGGTCTAAGCGAATCTAAGCGAGACCTCGTCCCCCGACCGCTACCTCAGGCCCCGCCGCCGCCCCGCGCGAGATCTCGCGAGAACGAGATTGCATTCCCAATGGCACTGTGAGTGACTTTGGCGAGAACATTACGAACGCTATAAAGAACAATTAAATTTTCTGTGGGTGAAATAAATTTGAAAACCTATACATAGTGTAAATGATTATTATTATTGGAAACATAATAGCTAAAGCTGACACCGATAGTACCTATTGATGCAGTACATGTCTAGGCTGGATATTTGTTAGCTCGCCGCCGCCGTCGCGACGTGCCATTGATTCACGACTTTGAAGGCCAATGTATTCATCGCAAATCGCACACATCCTCGATACGGATTTGTGTTAAATGTATCAAGTCAAGTCTGTTTGTTCACCATTTTGATTTATTCTTTATTAGCGATCCGCCCGCGCTTCGCTGTTGCTCAATTTTGCCGTTCCCATGTCATTCCAGTGGATTTCCTATACAAACCTTGTCCTGTCAATTTCATTATTAATTTATTTTTTCGTTAATTTTTCTGTTTTATGAATATTTACTGGTCGCGATCGAGACACTTGATTTCATTAATTAATTATTATCAATTCTAGTTGTTGGCAAAGTAACATTCTTAGTTTGTTTAATTTTCACTCTTATTTCGATGTAATTTTGGGGTGTAAGTGGTTCATCAACATCTTTGAACCAAAGCCAACTTCACCTGCACGTGGTGCACCCTGCTGAGTGACAAACGAAGCTCTGGCGAAAAGAGTGGTAGGGAGCGTAATTGTAAGCTACCCGACTGGGGAATGTACCTCCGCCTCACAGAATACCGCAGCCAAATAACAATTCCCTTGAGGATTGTTGTGTTCCTGCGAGTGAGTGAGGTCACCAGAAAGAAAGGAGGGAGATGCTGCGTTGGCAGCGGGGGTGGCGGCGCGCGAGCAATATTTTATGTTGCAAGCGTTAATATGGCTACGATAACCGCTTCACATCAGGCGGGCCGTATGCTTGTCTGCCACCCGACGTAGTATTAAAAAAAAAAAACCCGCTTAAATTTAATTTTGAAGTTACATATTGTGATACGAGAATACCAAATGTGACATTTGTGAGATCGAGACTGAATTTTGACTATATTTTAATTACGAGAATTGCCCCTCAGTTCAGCTGTTAGTTGCACCTATAAATGGTGCAACTAACCCGACTTGGTCTGGTGTAAGTGGTTCATCAACATCTTTGAACCAAAGCCAACTTCAGCTACACGCGGTGCACCCTGCTGACTGAAAAACGAAGCTCTGGCGAAAAGAGAGGTAGGGAGCGTAATTGTAAGTTACCCGACTGGGGAATGTTCCTCCACCTCACAGAATACCGCAGCCAAATAACAATTCCCTTGAGGTTTGTTGTGTTCCTGCGAGTGAGTGATGTCATTAGAAAGGAAGGCGTTGCTGCACTGGCAGGGGGAGTTGCGGCACGCTATTTTATGTTGCAAGCGTTAATATGGCTATAGTAACCGCTTCGCATCAGGCGGGCTAGGTATGCTTGTCTGCCACCCGACGTAGTATATAAAAAAGATGACTTGTAGTTTAATTTGTTTTGAATATTTTTACGAATCGGCAATTATAATTAGTCATCTTTTTTATATACTACGTCGGGTTCGGGTGGCAGACAAGCATACGACCCGCCTGATGCGATTATATTTCAAGGAAAATCGGAACCGGGTGCTAATCTATATATATAAAAATCAATGCCACTTTTCGTTGTAATTTTATAACTCAAGAACGGGCTCACCTATCCAAACCAAATGTTTAGGCTTTGTTCGGACTATTTAGTAGAAGGTTTATGTGAAGTTTGCACAAAATCGGTAGAGCGGTTCTTCATTTATCACATTTTTTGTAACAAATGAATTCAATAAATGGCGGATCATTTTGTTAATGGGGATTTTGCTGTCAAATTGAAACTTTTTCAGTGTTGACAGTACAATCATGTTGTTATGTCATTCATGCGGTCATTTCATTTTGGACGTGCTTCGACTTTATGTTGCCTGTTCCAGAGTCAGTACCCCCAGCTGTTTGTTTATTCATGCTCAAAACGGAAAAACAAAAAATATTGTTTATACAAATGTTTTGGATTAAGTTTTAAAATAGTTAGCAATTAATAAAATATTTTTTTGTTTGAATAAATGAATTTGATGTTCCAATTATTTTTTTTAGTATTTCACTTTATACGTAGCGAAGCACGTACCGGGCCGCTAGTTTAATATATAAACACCATGCGGACACGACATGACAGCCGTCATGGTATTCACATAGGTTATCTTATCACGCCCATATTCATTAGGCTCAATTCACACCCAGATGGTAACAAGGTTTGAAAAAACAGCTGACGGCGAACAACCTGGCATCTAGGTATGACGTGCAGTGCTAAAATTTAAATTGAGAAGAACAAAACATTAGCTACACTTCCGTAGATATGCTTATTTTCCACCCTACGTAGTGCAAAATAAAAAAAAACACCAATATATCAGTTCATGTTATACAGTAAAGCCACACGTTACTGAAGAGGAAATTTAATCATGACGGTGACATTTTTATATAATACCACACCCCGGCCACTCCATACAAATGTCGCATTGTTAAATACTACATAAACAACTGCGTCTGTGCAGAGCGTAAATGAGCGTGTGTGCGTGAAGCGCCATACAAACTGTTCCACATTCGTCTCAGAGGGGAGGTGAGGTCGATACGAGAGAGCGGCAGGGAGAGTCCTTACTGTACGTAGTACTATTACTTATACTGTGATAATACATAGTTATACACTTGGACGCCACTAAGTAAACAATATTTAAGTGGTGGCAATGACGACGCTTATGATTCGTTACGATCTACGTTCGATTTTATGGATATTAAGACGTCTTAATTATCGACTATATTGATAAGCACAGAGTGTGCTACATGGGCAGAGGAAGTCGCAAGTAGAACTCGCCAGAAAGAACATGTTTGTTTAATATATTATATATTTTAGCAATATCTTCATTTCATGTTGAAGAGTCCGGTAGTCAAATACTTTGTCTCCGAGGTCGCGGGTTCAATCCTACAAACATGAACATATCTGTTTAGGTACTACTACTAGCCGGTGCTTCATCCCTCACCGGCTCTATCTCGGTGTGAATCGAGCCTAAACCTGTTTTTTACATAATGGTTTCTGAGCGACTATTATCTTATCCACAAAATATGTTATTGAGCCCCTTCGTTCACGCCATTGATAAATGCGTCTTAATTGTCGACTTTACTGATAACACTTTGTAACAAAAACTCCATTTCTCTCCATACACACAAATTTCTTCCGTTGGTCACGGCATAACGTGTGAACGGCTGGACCGATTTCGATATTTCTTTTTATGTTGTATTTGTTATTGTCAGGAGAAGGTTCTTCATCATCATCAGGTAAATTTTAGTCTCCACTACAGGAGCACGTCCCTCTCTCTTCCGTATCTCAGACAGAAGGAGGATTTGGCCTACACTCCCCACGCTGGCCAGACGGGTTGGGGAGGCCTGATCGATGTTTTACATGTATTTCCCTTAGTCGCCTTGTACGACATCCACGGGAAGAGACGGAGTGATTCTATTCTAGTCTGCCGGAAACCACACGGCCATCTCATGAAAGAAGGTGCTTATGAAAAGAAAAAAATAAGAAAGTTGCGTGGCAAATTTGAAAATTTAAGAAAGTTTGAACGACCATATTACCTTTTCTAATGTAACTTTACGTCGTTTAACATAACTTGTCAGTCATTGGGCAAATTGCGAAACTAATTCGAATTCAATTTTAATTATTAAGAAGACACGACGTCTGTCGAGTTGGCTAGTACAATATAATAATTGTCTTTGATTGTGACTTACTTTTTTGTAATATTTTATATACACAAAACCAGCACATGCAGTCTTTCACCTTCCTTCATTGACAGACATGTTAATATGAAAATTAAACATTTCCCATGTAATAAAATCGTAACTAACGATGTCTGTAGCTCTGTACATAGGAGATAACAATTAATAACAAGTAAGGTCAAAAAGTATTTAATAATTATAATAATAAGAGTATTTAATATTTTTTAATAAAAACATAACTAGAAAAAGTGACTATATGACATGGTTTATTAACTCGCACGAACACAACAACCATAAAGGGTATAGTTATTTGACTTTGTATTCTATGAGGTGGAGGTACTTCCCCAGTCGAGCAGCTTACAAATATGATATACTCTACCTTTTGCAAGAGCCTCTTTGTCGGCAGACTCCTTATGAGTGCTTAGGAGGTTGGCTTTGACTCTATAGATCACTACGATCTTACGAGCCGCTTACACCCCAAAAAACCCTTTCTAACATTAGTAATGCATTTGTGAGGATAGATGTATGGTTTGAAGCTTGTTACTCTTAACTGGGGATTGCCTGGTTTATTTTTATTTATTTATTAGCGGCCCGCCCACGCTGAGCTGTGGCTCAATCTTCACATTCCCATCTCATTCCAGTGGATTTCCCATGCAAATCTTATGCTGACAATTCATAACTATTTTATTTTCGTAAATTTTTCTGACATATGAATAGCTATTCTGCTGTTCGATATGGAGATAAATTCAATACTCAATACTCAATATCTTTATTGCATTTCATATGTAGTACATAGTTATAAGGATGTTTATACAGTATACAGATTATTACATACATATGAACCCTGTTGGGCATTGCAAAGATGGTTAGCGGTTTTTGAGGTACGGCAGATGGATTTAGGCGTTTCTCTGATTATTAATTTTTATTAAAATAAAATAAAATATGACAATTAATCTTATATATATGTAAAAAATGTGTTTGTTAAAAAAATACATTTAGAACAAAATTAAAATAAGTTTTGATGTCAATCATTGTCTATTCATTGTTAATATCAATATTTTGTCTATTTATGTGGGTATTATATGAATGTCTATAATTTATAATAATCATATTATTTTAGTCATAAAGTATGTTAATTTAATTTCAATGAAATGTCAATAATAATAATATTTCATTAGTATATAAAATTATATTTAAATATTCGTATGTCAAACAAAATTTTTTGGTCATGTTTAATAGTAGTACTAATGTTTATTTATTTACATAACTTTTTGTCTTTATCGTTTAGAAATTCGTCTAAGGAATAATAGCTTTTCTGTGTTAAAAACTGTTTCAGTTTATTTATGAATTGCTTCTGGTTGTCTTCTGTTTTGAACTCGTCCGGCAACGCATTATAAATTTTTATAGACATAGACAGTGGACCTGAACAGACTAGTTTGAGTTTCGAAGTTGTTGGTATTAATTTGTCTTTGTATCGAGTAGGATAGCGTCGGGGTAAATCTCCTATTTTTGTGTAAAAATGAGGATACTTTTTTACGAATTTACAGGCTTCCAAAATGTACATGCTAGGTAAAGTTAATATTTTTAATATTTTGAAATATGGTTTGCAGCTTTCTCTGGCTTCAATATTTTCTATTATTCTAATACATTTTTTCTGTAAAGTAAATAATGTGTTTGTGTCTGTACTATTACCCCAAAGAATGACTCCGTAATTCAGCCACGCATAGGCATAAGCGAAGTAGGCTGTGATTGAGGTTTTTTTATCAGTGGATTTTTTGAGTTCCCTAAGTGCATAAATAAATTTAGACAGTTTCATTGCTATGTTATCGACATGAGCCTTCCAATTGATGTTACTATCGAGTGTTAGTCCAAGTAGAGTAAAATTTTCTACACACTCGAGTTTGATACCGTTATACTTGAAATCGACATTAAGAGCCTGCTTTTGATAAGGTCTGTATTGCATAATTTTTGTTTTTAAAAAGTTAATTTCTAAATTGTGGTCTTCTAACCAGGCTACTATTGTGTCCAAGATGTTTGTAAGTTTTTCGTCAAAATTATCAGTCATTGAATAAGGTGTTAATATCGAAATGTCGTCCGCAAAGAGAACACTTGTTTGGTTTATGTTCTTTGGGAGGTCGTTTATGTAAAGTAAAAACATCAAACACCCAATTACGCTACCCTGAGGAATAGAGGAATTTAAAGTTTGTAACTCCGATCTTACTGTGATTATTTTCCCGGTCGTATGGTCGTAGCTTTCTATTTCTACGTATTGTCTTCGGTCTTGTAGATATGATTTAAGCCAATCGTAAGCTAAGCCCCTTATTCCCACTCCGTATAATTTATTTAACAAAATATTATATTGCACTTTGTCATAAGCTTTTGTCATGTCTAGCAAGACTCCAATTGCATATTTTTTATCATTTATAATTTTTAAAATTTCCTGTATGTATTTGTACGTCGCTAGTGTGGTAGAACGATTTTTACGGAACCCGTTCTGTGAATCATCGAAAATGTCAAAGGTTTCGCAGAAGGAAGTGATTTGATTACAAATTGCTTTCTCAAAGACTTTTGAGGGTGTCGGTAACAATGCAATTGGCCGATAGTTGCTCGTGTCAGTTCTAGATCCCTTTTTGAAAACTGGTTTTATAATGGAGTCTTTTATCATATCCGGACAGGTACCTTCGTCCAAAGATTGGTTAATTAATAAATAAAAGGGTAATGTTAATTCATCCGCACATTGTTTGATAATAACAGGGGGCAACTCGTCAATTCCATAACTATGTTTACTTTTGAGATTACGTAAAATAGTGTTTACTTCGCGCAGTTCGACCGGGCGCAGGTACATCGTGACATGTGACGTGAAATTCAACAAATCAAAGATCATAAAAATCGGTCTAGCAGTTCTTGTGGTCTATATAATATAAAACATCATAAATGGTGTTTTATATTATATAGATTTTAAACTTTATTGGCCACAAACTAACGGTACAAAAGGCAGACTTAATGTTCAGGCCATTCTTTATCGGTCTATCTTTCTGGTCTGGAGTTATGTCTGAGTTCATACAGACGAAGTTCCCATCTAGCAGTTCGTCAACAGACAGCCATATTTTTTTTAATTTATAGAAAACACCCAGATCAAGACAAAACAGATATGTTCATGCACACAAATGTTTTCCTAATGCGGGGGGGGATCGAACCCGCGAACTCCGAGTCAAATTGGCCATTGTTAACCATTCGACCATCGAGCTCGTCACCCGTTATAACCCGATGTTGTTTGTTTCAGGGGAACAATGCGACAGTTACGTGGAATACTACAACAAGTTGGTTACAGAGCAGTGAGTTAACGGAGATATACATTTTGGTGATATAGTAGCTGTGCCCGGCGGATTCACTCGCTCTATCGGCTCGTAATGGTCGTACCATGAAGTTAAATAACAAACAACCTTTCTCAAGAATTCGGCTATTATATGCAAAAAGAATTTGTCAAATCCGTCTGTTACTTCCAGAGATTAGCGCGTTCAAACAAATCGAACTTTAATTTTTTTAAATTAGTACTTATTAGAGTATCTATATTCAATACTCGGTGACAAATTGATTGAACGATAATGCGTATCTTCAAGGTTACATTATCTCGGACGACAAAGCGCAAACTAAGCATGCATTTACGTAAAAAATATATATAACTCCAGAATTAGGATAACAAAACGCAAAAAAAAAAAAACCAGGTTGGTAGTTCCTGAGATTAGCACGAAAGCTAAGAAGCAAGCTAAGTAAAGAAAACAAACTCTTTGAATTTATTATAATTGTCTCTGCGTCCTACTATAACTAATGTTATTGTTAATTGTTTAAAACATAATGTAAATAATAATCAAATGTATATTTTGTTATTAATATAATAAATGTGATCTGTTATTTTTACACAAGTTATTTTCCTTTTTTTCCCTAGGCCTTACGACCAGTGGTGCCATGGGAGATTTTTATATGTCGTGACTCTACCGTCGACCGTAGCCTGTCTATGTTTGAGTTTACATTATCTCGACCTCCTCCGTGCTTCGAAGGCACGCTAAGCCGTGGGTCCCAACTGTTGCCATTAGATGACAGTCGTTAAGCCAAGTCTTTAGGTGGCTTGAAAACACTGACCTTCTCCAACACGCAGATGATCAGCATGATGGACTATGCTCTAAATCCCTTCAGTTGAGGGGAGACCCGTATCCCAGCATTGGGATGAGTAAAGGTTGAAGACGACCAGTAGACATCCAGTACCCTATGTGAGCACCAGGGAGAGGCACACCCTTACACCCCAAATGTTAAATTATGTAATTAATACAATAAATACCTATACATGGTCACATTCCGTTGCACTGATAATGCTTAAAGCAGGTTGATAAATGATAACCTATAGATTGTATGTATTTATGACAGCACGTAGGCTCTTATCATCAAAATGATAGTTGACGTAACATAACACGGCCAAGGGCAGGCCAGGCCGCAAAAACGCCATGCCACTAACATTGAGTCTAAAAAAAATGGGGTGTGACGTGTGACTGTCATCATGGACATGGCCGTATTTCTTTAGTCATGTGGCCGTGTGTTGTATGTGAATACGTTTTATTCACTAAAATTATCTAGCACACGGTGTGTTCCATAGTCCTTGCTTTGCGTAACAAATTCTTAGATTCTTTATCTATCCAGTAGTTTGATTGAATTTTGTATGGAGATGATAGATTTGTAGTTGCAACACCAAACTGTATCCCCGGATTAACAAAATCGGGGGATATATTATTCGTTTTTAGGGTTCCGTACCTCAAAAGGAAAAACGGAACCCTTATAAGATCACTTTGTTGTCCGTCTGTCTGTCTGTCTGTCATGAATTTCTATGTCGAGAATGCGTAGAGGTATCAAGCTGAAATTTGAACTGTATACTCAGGTCTACGGTCCCATGAAGTTGTAAAAAAATCAAACTGCTAAGTTTACGTAAAAAAAATAACTATCTGGGGGTGATTAGTGATCGATACTGATACCAAAAATGCAATCAGTAAAATTTTTGTCTGTCTGTTTGTCTGTGTGTCTGTCTGTATGTTCGTTATAGAAACAAAAACTACTCGACGGATTTTAACGAAACTTGGTACAATTATTCTTCATACTCCTGGGCAGGTTATAGTATACTTTTCATCACGCTACGATCAATAGGAGCAGAGCAGTGAAGGGAAATGTTGGGAAAACGAGACAAGTTACTCCATTTCTTAAGCTTCCGTCGCGTGTTCAGCCTTAATGATTAAAGCTACACAGAAATCATGTATGACGGAAATGTTCTCCTTAAAATTATATAAAAAATTGGTTGCCTGTAAAGTCGGTATACGGGCGAAAGTTTTACGTGACAACGACTTTGAGTGGTAAAATGTTTTCGAGTGGAAGGGACGCATGCCTTTCACTTTTTATGTCTGTCTCTCTCGCTCTTAGAAGGGACACGCGTCCACGACACGCTTACAATGAGAGCGAGTGAAAGGCAAGTGCCTTTCACTCGCTCTCATTGTAAGCGCATAACGTGACCCAGTTTCTTGAAGTGTCACCCGGCTAACCAATTTATAAGACGTTGTCACGTCAAAAGTTACGGCCGTTTATTCAGCAAAAAACGCATATTTCGACACATTCTCAAAGGAATCAAAACCTATAGGGTACTTCCCGTTGACCTAGAACTACGAAATTTGGCAAGTAACATCGTTATAGACTACAAGTACAGGAATAAATCTCAAAACTATACATTTGTAAATAGATCTTAAAAAATAGGGGGTCTATATTTTTTATAGGGTGTCGAAATTTCAATTTGAAACTACTAGTTCAAATGAGGTATCATATGAAAGGGCTTGATGTACACATTGCAAAATATGTTTTATTTATTTTTTTCGACGCATTATTTCTTATTTATAATGAAAAATATCAAATTTAATATTGATACTACGTACGGAACCCTCGGTGGGCGAGTCCGACTCGCACTTGTCCGGTTTTTTTTTTAATTGCCTCCCTATGGAAGCGATTTTAAAGACATATTCACGTTAAACCCGTCTAGACCCACTTACCAGGATCGACACCAATATTTTATACGACATCGGGTGGCAGACAAGCATACGGCCCGCCTGATGTGAAGTAAGTTAATGAAATGACGCTGCCAATGCAGCAACTCCTTCCTTTGTGGTGACCTCACTCACTCCCAGGAATACAACTATTCATTTACCTATATTTATACTACTGTGACGTCCTTACGTAAGTATTTCTTTATGCGAGTTTGCCGCAAAAGCTGAACGAATGAGCTGGTATTTTTTCTAATCAATCGATCAATGGACTGGTAAAGCAATACCTACACTTATTTTATTTATACTATAAAAGAAGGTACACTAGTTAGCTTGCTTATGCAATTCTAATTACTTTTTGGGCTTGTAATCTTGTATTAAGTGTGTAATTATTTGTTGACATGATAGTTCAGTGCTAAACATTGTGTTCAATGCTAAACAACAAAAAATGCAGTTAATAGACAGGAAATCGAAATACACTAAAAAAACGAGCACTTTTTATACAATGCCTGGTCCAACTAAACAAACGCGCGACCTGCATGCAAAAGATAAGAAATACAAAAGACTAATCGCGCGCTGGCAACTCCATTGCTAACGCAGCATTCTCATACACTCCTTCCATATTTACCTAACTCACTTGCAGTAACAATCTTTACCACCTTTTTTCTCTTTCACCACAGAACGTCGTTTGCTTAACGGCAGGGTGCACCACGAAGCAAGTAGGTGAGGTTGGCTTTAGTTCTAAAAGTCACTATATAGTAGCAAACCAGCATAGGTCCACCTGACATGCGACAGTTACCGTAACCTGAGACGCTTGCAACAAAAGAACCGCGTGCGCCTTGGCACCTTGCAGTAATGCATCACTTCTCCATGAGCTTCGTAGGGAGCTTGCTCACTCGCAGGAACACAACACTTTTAATTCATTTTAAATAAAAGGCTAAAATTGAAAATAAACAATACTCTTGTTTAAAACAATTTGAACTCTTTTTGTTTTATAAAATTAAAATAAAGTTTTTTTTCAGCCTTATGTAGGTGGTTTTTTTTTTCCACAAGGTGGCTTTGAATTTAGGGGTGATGGTAAGCTATTTACATCCAGGAGTCTCAAGCAGTCGCCTTCTAAGGCTAAAGCGGGCCCTAGGCAACATTGTACCTACTAAAGAAGGTTTCACTACAAAAATAAAAATTAAAAACCTAATTTTCGGGCCCCTAAAATTACGGGCCCTAGGCACCTGCCTAGGTTGCCTTGGCCTTAGTCCGACCCTGGTCTCAAGACTACTACTATATACCTACCAAGACCAAGCTGTATTCCGAATTTGTCATTCACGTCTCGTGTACATTTTTATGTATCATCCAATAATTATGATAGAAGCCCGCCATACGTACATACATACATTACTAGTTAAAATTACACTGAGAGAAAATCATTGAAGTTTTTTTAACAGACAAGCATACGGCCGCCTGATGTGAAGCGATTACCATAGCCATATTAACGCTCGCAACTTGAAATATCGTTCGCCCGCGGCCAGGCCCACTACCTGCCTTTCCTGGTTACCACACGCACTCACGGGAATGCAAAAACCCTCAAGGAAATTGTTATTTGGCTGCGGTATCTGTGAGGTGTAAGAACTTTACCAGTCGGGCAGCTTAAAAAAACGGTGTACCCTACCTCTGTTTTGTCAGAGCTTCTTTCGCTAGTCGGCAGGTGAGGTTGGCTTTGGCTCTAAAAAAGGTCGTGGTGAGCCACTAACCCCAAGAGTACTTTACTCTTGGTTACATTTTGTGGCAAACTATTTATATGTTATTAATTATATTGTATGGAGAGTCAAGAATTTAACAGTGTGCCTTATTTTGGCACTGCCCATGCCCAGGTCTCAGATCTTGATTTTAACTAGACAAAAAATTAGTCGTTAATTTGTCGAAATTTGTCGCTCTGCCGTTCTTTAGCACTACATTAGTTGCTTTTTACGATAGCCTTATGTGAATGGGGTGCTCTCTGACTACAACGTGAATTATTAAAATGCGTGTAACTTTTTAATTACGCATCGACCAGTTGTGTTTTATTTCCGACAAATTCAAGGCAACATCTGGGTGAAATCAGATTTTCGCTAGGTGGTGTAGTTTTATTGGGCAGTGCCGAAATAAGGCTTATTTCGGCACTGCCACAAAAAAATACTTATAACTTTTTAACGGGAGGTCGACTAATTCTGATACTTGGTGTCTGGTTCGACAAATTGACGACTAATTCTGGGGAAAATCATATCTTCGCTATGTTATGTAATTATTTATTTAATAGATCCCGAGTGAGCTGTGCCGAAATAAGCTTATTTCGGCACTGCCACAAAAAATACCTTATAGCTATTTAACGAGGGAGCGACAATTTTTTTCATTTGGGCGACAAATTTCGACAAATTAACGACTAATTTTTTGTCTAGTTAAAATCAAGATCTGAGACCCGGGCAGTGCCGAAATAAGGCACACAATTTAACATATTAATAATGAATGACCAAATACACTGAAAGACACTTAAATGATTGATGATAAATAAATCCTTTTTCAAAATATTGTTTATTTATTGCATATGTACATTGATACAAAATATACCAAAACCTCAACAAATAATTACATTTATAATATTTGAAATGCAGAGGTAATTAACAGGAATCAACAGTGCTTCGATACAAAAATATAACATGGTATTCTTAAATTTACAAGAGCACAACAGCTCTGATAGACTTTCCCTCGTGCATCAAATGGAACGCTTCGTTGATCTCCTTCAGTGGGACATTGTGGGTTACAAATGCATCAATAGGCAGTTTTTTAGTCATGTACTCATCGACAAGTTTAGGAACACTGTCGCGACTCTTGTAACCTCCAAAAGCTGTACCTTTCCAAGTGCGACCAGTCACCAGCTGGAACGGACGTGTGCTGATCTCCTCTCCTGCACCCGCCACTCCAATAATTACAGACGTGCCCCAACCCTTGTGACAAGCTTCCAGCGCTGACCGCATAGTATTCACATTGCCAATACATTCAAATGTGTAATCCAAGCCACCATCAGTCAAATCTACCAACACCTGCTGGATGGGTTTATCATAATCCTTAGGATTGACAAACTCATTAACTCCAAACTTCTTAGCAATTTCAAACTTGTCAGGATTAACATCTACTCCGATGATCCGGTTTGCACCAGCAGCCTTGCAACCAAGAGCGACTGCCAAGCCGACCGCTCCCAGTCCAAATATAGCACAGTTGGCACCTGATTCCACTTTTGCGGTGTTCAGTACTGCTCCATAACCTGTTGGAATTCCACATCCTAACAAGCACACTTTATCGAGTGGTGCAGCATCATCGACCTTGCACAATGAAATCTCCAATACAACTGTGTACTCACTAAATGTGGAGCAACCCATGAAGTGGTACAGTTCTTGTCCTTTGCAGCGGAATCGTCTCGTGCCATCGGGCATTACACCCTGACCCTGTGTGATGCGCACTTTTTGGCACAGATTCGTTTTAGGGTTAAGGCAGAATTTGCATGATTTACACTGGGGGACGTACAGCGGTACGACATGATCTCCTGGTTTGACTGACGTGACGCCTTCTCCGACACTCTCAACGATGCCACCGCCCTCATGTCCCAAAATTACAGGAAATACTCCCTCGGGATCCTTCCCGGAGAGCGTATACGAATCAGTGTGACACACGCCGGTAGCGGTAATTTTAACTCTTACTTCTCCTGCTTTAGGAGGGTCGACTTCAATTTCTTCAATAGATAAAGGTTTGCCGGCCTCCCAGGCCACTGCGGCTTGGCACTTGATAACTTTACCGGCTGTCGACATGTTGCACAATAGATACCGCAGCTACTACTGAACTAAAAGTATGAAAAGGATCCTTGAACTTCGATAAAGACGTCAAATCGCGCACGACTGATTACCTACCTACCTACTGACTGATGATGTAATAATATATATACTTTGACTGTGTAAGCAGTAATAATCACAGATAACTATATACTAGTAATAATAATACGCTGACTGATGAATGAATGAAACGAAGCGTGAGCACATGAGTAACTTTACTCATGTGGCGTGAGGGTGAGACGGCTAGGCTACAGATGAGATAGAGGTGTGGTTAAGGTTATTTATTTTTAATGAGTTAATGCTAGAAAAGCAACATGTTAAGGAAACTGTTATTTAACATAACATGCTATTTATTCAGGTACGTTCAAATTAAATCTTAATGTCGTAACTCATAATTGTTTATTAACTTTCCATCCAAAAGAGTTAATTTTAACCGTATTAAAAATATGACAAAATAAACAAATAATGAGATTGAATAAAATAACAATAAATGAACTTTCTTATTAAGGAAAGTTTACTCAATTGTATGAACTTGAGTTGATAACAGTAATGAATGCAAAATTAATTATTTTTAATAGAATGTTAAAATAACAGTATCCTGTCGTATGTTAATTCGTTTAATTAACATAATAACTTTGATAATTCGTTGTTATAACTTTTAACGCCACCTCTACTACTAATATAAGACACTTCATCCCTAATGCTTCATTCCATTCGTTCCGAAAAATTCACAATTTCACAAGCATTGTCTATGGTTCCTAGACAAACGAGAATGAATCCGAACTTCCGAAGTCGTTTCGTACATACAAAAATGTTTTTTAACCAATCGTCACAATTTATGCGAGTAAAACCATTGTTGGAAACTGGTATTTTACAATATGAAATGGGAATAAGATATTTATATAATTGGAAATAAAACCAAAGGCACAGACATTCAATTTTGGATGTCTGTGACCAAAGGGCACTAAAGGACTAATCCATGGCCGTAAATGTCGTGATTGACGTAAAATAATAAAAAATAAATATATAGTGCCACAAACTTATGGCCCGGTGGCGGGGGCGGTACGATCGACTTAAGTAATGCCATTAAACGAAATGCCGCCAGTTTTAGAGGAAACATAAAAATCAAAGAAATATATACACTGTTAAAATAATAGCATTGATATACTTATTAATTGTGTTGTGTGGTGTTTCAATTAAATATCAATTGCCTTCTATTTTTTGTTGATTAGTTTTAAAAATGCACCACGTTAAGTCGCGATCATAGCTATTATATAATATTAGAGAGTTATAATATTGCACAGAAATAACTCGTTGACGATTTTTTTATTGTAAGAAATGAAATACGTGTAGAAAAAGATAATATGTATTTAAAAAAATACACCTCAATGGAATGTGCATACGCGGTAAGTAAATTAATTGTACCTGGCAATACTACATTTGAAGATGGCGGCTTTAGTTCTAAATTTCGCCACCGGGTCAGATAAGTTTGTAGCACTGTACTATAAAAACCACGGCCACACGGTAGGGATGGGCGTTGAATGAACGAACCGTTTTTTTAGACTGTTTTTTGTGCGTGAACGTTTAAACTAGTTTACAGTTCACAGATAAACTAGTTTATTCGTCGACTGGTTGATGAGTCCGTTGCGTCGCGTCGCGATCGTCTCGTCTCGTTTAGTGACTTGACAAATGAGATTTTCGTTCGTTTACGTTTACTAATCGTTTATGTCAAGAAATAGTCTTTATCGATGACGACGTAAACTAGTCGAAAATTAGACTGTTTTTATTGCATAGCTTTTATCGCGGGCTTTGAGCGCGGCGACCGAATGAAGAAATTCCGTAACGAAACCAAAACCAAAACCAAAACCAAAACCAAAACCAAAACCAAAACCAAAACCAAAACCAAAACCAAAACCAAAACCAAAACCAAAACCAAAACCAAAACCAAAACCAAAACCAAAACCAAAACCAAAACCAAAACCAAAACCAAAACCAAAACCAAAACCAAAACCAAAACCAAAACCAAAACCAAAACCAAAACCAAAACCAAAACCAAAACCAAAACCAAAACCAAAACTAAAACTAAAACTAAAACCAAAACCAAACAAACAAACAAACAAAAAAATCGTCGACGACCCACCCACCACGTCGACGACGTAAACTAGTCGAAATTAGACTGTTTATTTTTAAACTAGTTCATCGTCGACGGTAAACGGTCTCGTTGCGTCGACTGTCTAATCGTCGACGACCCATCCACTACTAGTCGACGACGTAAACCAGTCGAAAATTAGACTGTTTATTTTTAAACTAGTTCATCGTCGAAGGTAAACGGTCTCGTTGCGTCGACTGTCTAATCGTCGACGACCCATCCACTACTAGTCGACGACGTAAACCAGTCGAAAATTAGACTGTTTATTTTTAAACTAGTTCATCGTCGACGGTAAACGGTCTCGTTGCGTCGACTGTCTAATCGTCGACGACCCATCCACTACTAGTCGACGACGTAAACCAGTCGAAAATTAGACTGTTTTTTAAACCAGTTTATCGTTGTGGATAAACGGTCTCGTTTCGTTGACGGCAAACCCGTCGACGACACGACACATCCCTACCACACGGTGCTGGAGCAGCGCAATCTGGCAATCTGCACATAGACAGAGTACTTTGTAAATGCAATCTGTCTGTCATAGCGTGGTAAAATTTAATTTAGAATTTAAATAAATTTTGTTTTATAGTGTTGCAAGAATGGCTAAACTACACAACTATTACGTTTTGTGCCCCTTAATAGACCAAAATAGTTTCTTGGGTGTATCAGCAGACAAAGAAGACGATTATGTGCTAGTTACTTTAGGCAGGAATGTTGTAAACAAATACAGAGTAAGTTATTTTTATGAGTACGTCGAGTGACAAAGAAGTCTAAACCCAAACCTGAGACCCGCCTGATATAATGAGTTGATTACACGTACCGAGTAGGATACGAGAGAGTAACCTCTGCCAAGTGGTCGATTCATGTGTTCCTTGTGACGAGTACTTGGCCTAGTAGAAGGGTAAGCGAGTTACTAAACTGGACCATGTTTTGTTTACTAAGCCGAGTGCTCACCCCAGAGCTCCTCTCGGCGTATCCTGCGCTTTAGCTAGACTACTGGAGATTACGATGCCCTGCAAATGAAAGTTGCATGAAAATTGCCAATCAAAATTGAGTATATGTTCGTTTGTTGCCACGTACACAAACATCCTCTCACATCAGCACGAGTGGCTGGCCATTTCAAAACAGCACAAGATCTCATCCGGATACAGTTGTTATCCTACTGCATCAAAATCGGCAAAAATTTTTTTGCTGAAACATAAAGCTGTGGAAATCACTGTCGGCATACATGCTTTCCTCTTCTTTTATTCAGTGTTTAGGCTAAGCGTAAAGAAATACATAGGTCATCATGGGGGCACCGCTAGCACAGCACTAAGTGATGTCAATCCCCACATTTGGTCTTCACCTGCAATTTCCCTAAGGAAGACATTTTGATGGACCAATTAAAAAAAAGCCAAAAAAATGTTTCCTTTGACCAATTTCAATTAAGAAACATACAACAACACAATGAGTATACAAAGTCAGGGAATAGAGAACCTTCATAGGATGAAGTTGAAAAGAGAAAACAAGTGTGTTGGGAGAAAATTTTATGAAATTCACTCCATTGGGTGGGATGTGTGTATTGGAGAATATTAGAGATGACTGGTGGTCTATCAATAATGCTACCAAATTAGTTATAAACTGTTTACCTAGCATTGGTGTATCTATTTATAATTTCCAGGAGCCATGGGGTCTTAGCTAAATACCATTTTTTGTAGAATTAAATTGGAACTTATATACAAACTGCCTTATTAGAAACCGGAGTTATGTGTTAAAACCCAAAATAAGATTTTAACTTACTTTATGTCTTATTTGCATGTGTGGGACCATGGTAGAGATTACATACTTGTGTAATGTGAACATAATAGTTCAGTTTTGGAGTAATTTAGTATAGACAGTTTCCCTAAATATTTTTATCAGCTTTCAGATCAAAAGCAGATTGGAGGGTGGACATCTAAAGATCACATAACTGCTGCAGTGATCCATGATGCTGAACAGGATGCCTACGTTGGTGTATTCAATAACAATGTTATCAAAATGTGGAACGAGGAATCTAATTTGGACAAATTGAAGAAATATAAGGTACAACTACATTTGTAGTTTTATAAAATAGTGCTCAGATCCAAAACCGGTCAAATCGAACACTTATGGTTTTACTTCTGTGTGTATTCACGCAAAAGCTCATAATCATGTTTCTTGATTATAACTAAAAAAATTATTATTGAAATTTATTACAAATAATTTTTAATAACCTGTTACTTTTTCAGTTCTCATTGACCATTTTGAACCTTATAACGAGATCTAAACAAGTGCCGGTCATCATATTCTCCAACGGGAGCTGTGCATCCTTACCATATGCTATAGAAAACCGTAAAGCTTTTGAGAGTAAGTCAGTGATCAAGGAAAATGAAGAAATTGTGGAAAGTAGATGCTACACACAAAGTAACATAAACTATATTTGCTATGTAATAAAAAACCATAATAAATATGAAATTGTGAATTGTCCTTTGAGACATGAGCTGGGTGATTTGGAGAAATCAAAATTAATGAGAGTGAAGATAACAAGACCCGATAATGTGTATGTAGTGGGCAAATTAATAAACACAGCAGATAATCCATCCGTATTCATTTTGTGTAAGTTTTTTCTGAATATATTTTACACACCCCTTTTCTAAATAAATTTCTCTCTGGTTGTGATTTCACCAGTGAGACAGACTGCTTCAAGGGAGGGCTTTCTGCCTAAGTAAAATTGATTGTGCACCCCAGGTTGCCATAGGTGGTTCAAGATGGGAAAAATAATTATGATGTTCAGAATTCAAACTTAAATACCTATATAAGAATAATACTTATACACTCACTATTACTTATACTGTGACTGTATACGAGATAAATTTGCGAAATGGCAGTGGAAGGATAGCTTAACAGAAAAATTAACCCATTCTGTTCTGAGATCACCCATTGGTGTCCAAAAAATCTGTATTCACATGCCAAATATATCCATCGGCATCTAGGTTTTGTATTCAATGTCTAAGCTAATTAGTATGTATGTATATGTAATGTCTAGGCTAAATAGAATGTATTGTGGCATGGGAGTAGAGTTCTTAATATGTAAGCTGGCAATGAATGGGTGTAAATCAATGTTGCCACCCCTACCACCCTACGAACTATGGTGTCATCCAGTAGGCGCCAAATTTATAGGGTATCAATACTTCAAATTTAAATTTTTAAACCCCAAGTTACGAAGGTTAGTCTCACATTTCTATAATGTTAGATATTTTAAATAATCATTCATATATTTTTTTCCAGGGAATGATACCAAATTGACAATGTATGATTTAGTAAAAAAATCATGGAAGACCATAGGCATGGTACCATGGATATCTACTTCCAGCCATGTCTCGCTGGCATGGATGGCCAAAAACCATCTCATCTTCTTTGGTAACAATTTGGAGCAAGACGGAGCCATCATCATTGTTTATAACACACTGCTCGGCGTCGGCTCATGCAGATATCCTATGAAATTATACTCAGAGGGTGCTAAACTGTATTGTATGAATGAGACGATTATATTAGAGTCATCAAACCACATCGGTATGTTACCATACGTGTTACAAATGAAACTAAACTTGTCTAAACTGTTAGGCTCTCATGAAGTCATCCAAGATACGGCAATGGAAGTTGCAAATTGGGATTCGCCAACAACACTCAATTACAAAACTACTCCTCAAACCCAAAATAATCTAAAGGCAGGTATGACAGAAAGAAGTGTGTGCTCAACTCTCATGCCAACTCTTATTGAGCAGAACAATATAAATGAAATAGTTTATACAATAAAAAATTTCAGAGATGTACCAGAGAATTGTATAGTGTTGTTACTAAATTATGCTATTAAGATGATGACCGGGATCGAAAATTTAACAGATAGTGAGGTATTTATAAATTTTATATATGCTTCCGAAAACAAAACGAAGATTGACTTCCTCGATAGGTTGTTGTCATTGCCATTCAGTGATGCACTCATGATTCCTTATTTGAGAAAAATTATGTCGTTAAATGACGCTCTGTTCCTTATGAGCTACATATCACATCTGCTTGTTAGCCCTGCAGATTTCAGGTGGCATGAAAACAGTATAGAAAGAGAAAGCAAACTATATGACTGGTGTATATTGCTCATGGATGCATTCTACCAGCAATTTCTAATGATCAAAGATGAGAAAGTTACTTGTGTTTTGGAAAACACGCTAAAAGTCGTCCTGGGTCTTATAGAACAGTTGTCCGCTGTAGATACGTTACTCCCAGTGTTAAACAAGTTTGTATCTGGCAAAGTTAGTGATGATAACGGAGAAGTATTATCGTATACGATGGAGATGATGGAAATATAGAAATATCATAAGTTTGTTTTTGTTTTTCTAACCGGCGAGATTCCCTAATTGGAAATATGAAATTGTATTTTCCTCTCTGAAACATTAAGTATTTCACCATTCCGATGCTTTAGACGCCCATGTTTAGGTAATATTTTGCCACACATAGATTGTTAATCTAAACAGTTAAACACTACTTACTAAATATCACAGCATGCATAGATCAAGCACAGAAATTTCGCTTAATAAAGTTGTTAAACAAATAGCGACTCTAGCTACGACTCAATAAAGAGCATTTCACACAGCGCTGTCTACCTTGCTCGTTTATTTGCCTGTGTGCTTTTCTCGCTAAAATAGACTTCGCTCCTTACTTGACTAATAAACCTTACTAGCGGCCGCCCGCGACTTCATCCGAATGAACTTCTTAATATATATTTTTTAAACTACTAATGTGACAAACAAGCGTAAACCTAACCTATGGTAAACGTTTACCGCAGTTAATTGTTCATTATCTGTACTTATAATAATTAATATCAAGTAATTATTATTGGTAACCGCGTTTCTACCCATTGTACCAATGAAACATGCAACATGCAACAGATTTTAATTTACACTACAACGATAGTAAAATCCGCAGCCAATTTCATGTAGGTACCTAGTAGTTTTTGCATAATGCGAGTATAAGCATGTAAACAGACAGACAAAAATTAAAATAATGTTTTGGCCCTAAATTGCATTTAAGAGTACCCCTCACGTTAATTTTTATTAGATGATATCACATATGTACTAACAATAGCTAGTTAAAGTATTGAGATATACATTTTTTGTCAACTATTATTATTATCTTTTTATGAACAATGTCTTTTACGTAGAGTATCAAAATAACGGAGCTTCATGTGGCGAAACTAGTGCGTTTTCTCCAGAGCTTCGTTTGGCAGGTGTTGATGAACCACTTATATCCCAAAAAAGTTTTACAGCAGGTACGTCATTAAGTGCGATTTAATACATAAATGTTTAAAATAATTAGAGATAACAAATTTGATAAAAAACAGATACCTAATAATATAAGAAGGAAGGCCATACAAAAATACACGTCATTAGACAATGGCTCAAAAGACGATCGCGCAAATGGCTCTAAAAGATTTGGACGAAAAAAAAGCTGAAAGCTTATAATTTATATTATTAGTGGATTGGAAGGATTAGTGGCTGGGATGGTGGTTTTATGCGCCATTTTGTTTTTTTTTTTTAATGGCATACATGTCGCATAAGGTCAACCATGAATCTGCATGAAATCTAGGAGTACAATACCTGCAGTGGTAAGATATAAATCTTCATACCTAACCATGGGAGTACCTACACAATGAGATGGGGAAAATGTCAGGCATTTACAATAAGTGCCCCGTAAGTACCCGTAAATGCCCAATAAATGCTTAGTTTTGGGCATAAACAGGAAATGGGTCAGACGCAGGTAGTCCCATTCGCAACTCGTCACGCATTCGGAACTAGTCCCATTCGCAGCTTGTCCCATTCTCAATTCGTCCCATTCGCGTCTCGCCCCATTCGCAGCTCGTCCCGTTCGTAGCTCGTCCCGTTCGCATCTCGTCCTATTCGCAGCTCGTCCCATTTTTATTTTTTTACAACTTGTGGTATCGTTAAAGATAACCAGGATGTTAATTTGAATGTATGCCATAGCCCAGGTAGTGATTGTCAAACGGCTTAATGTTTTTTTTTTTATGAATTAGGGAATTTGAATAATATTTTTTTTTGTAAATTGTGTAAGCACGGGGATTGGCCTATGGGGATTTTTTTGTGGGTAAACGGCTTAATGGTTTTTTTATGAATTAAAGAATTTGAATATTCTTATTTTGTAAGCACGGGCACCTATGGGGATTTTTGTTGTATTTTTAAAAATAATTTTGTTTGCCTTTTTATTATACATACTTAAATAGGTAATTTAGAAAATTCAGGATAATTTTGATTAAAGTCATTGCTTTTCACCTCAACTATATTTTTTAAGAAAATAAATGATTTGCAGTATTTTTTATTATTTAGTTAGTTATATACCCAATGCGAGCAAAGAACGTACAAGTAGCGAATGGGACGAGTTGCGAAAAAAAATAGAGGATAGGACGACTTGCGAATGGGACGAGACGCGAACGGGACTAGCTGCGAATGGGACGACACGCGAACGGGACTAATTGAGAATGGGACAAGTAGCAATATGGACGAGTTGCGAATGGGACGACCTGCTTCTGACCCCAGGAAATTTATAGGTAGTTTTTGGACATTTATCGTAAATGGCCGGCATTTTGCCCATCTCTGCCTACACAACAATAATATTGACAGAAATTGATGATGCAGTTTATTAGCAATAAAATATTGAAGAAATTTATGTTAATCATCAAGAGAGGAAGACAAACAATGTAGTTCTATTGTGTGAGAAATTAATAAGAAAGGGGTGAGCTGTATGAGAGCTGATAAGGAATGGAAGAGAAGGAAATACTGCGCCGACCACAAATAACGAGAAAAGGACAAGGTAATTATTATGATAATTATATCAATCATTCATCATCATCATCAGCTAGTGGATATAAGCCCAGGGTCGGACTGAGCCGGAAGGGCCCGGGTGGCTGACAAGCCCAGGGCCCGAGACTAGATGATGGTAGATGGTATATTATCGTACGGTTGCCGCAAGCCCCGCAAGCCAGGCCCGTGGGGGGTCTGCGCATGGTGGGGCCCGGCTGGCAAATGCCACCTCTACTATATGGCCAGTCCGACGCTGTATAGGCCTTCCCCAAGATTACAGGGCGAATGAATCCAGGTGGCGACGGGAATGGGGCCCCCGCATGGGCTGCTGATGGGCTGACATGTGTAGTTTCTCTTCTATTTGACCTGATGATAAGTACTGTATATATTCAGTTTCATATGCATTAGGTAACAAGCTTTTTTTACTTACAAACTAAATGTAGGATATAAAATACAAAGCCAATATTTAGTCTACAGTTTTTTTATTGGCAGCTCTTGCAAATTGAACAACCATAGGTCTGTCATTTAGCATGTACCCATTTGTTTCATTTAAGGCAGTCTCTGCCATGGATACTGAAGGAAATGTAACAAATGCTTGCCCCTTCATTCTGCCCTCCTGCATCACTCTCACATCAAAACCAACTAGTTCATCGTCAGTTCGATTCTCTATGTATCGTTTATAAATTCTCTTCACGTCTTGCTCTGTAACACTTTTAGCTAGATTTTTAATATAAAGTCTCATTGAGGGTTGTCCTGGATGATAATTCTTAAATACAGGCAACACTTTCATATCACTATAAGATATTCTATTTTGTAACAATTCTTTCTTTGTTATTGTTGGTCGTTCAGCCTCCATTTGTACCTCATCTACTTTAACTGGTTGCTCCTCTTTCTGGAATTTTCCAAGTTCACCAATAACTTCAGGCTCTTCTTGCGGTTTCTGTAATGCGTCTCGATGTACAACTAGAGATATTTTTTTTGTTTCTTGCAACGGCGTCACATTCTCAAAGACTTCTTCCTGGCTAACAGGAACCCGTTTTACTTTTGGTAAAATGGCAGTTGATAAAACAGCAGCAGGTCGTTTTCTTGTTTTTGGAAGTTTGTGGATTCGTTTGACAGCTTTAGGTATAGGTTGGTTGGTTTTCTCAGTCTCATCACTTGACATTTCAGATTCTACTTCACTTTCCTGTAGAGGAGGTGGTGGGACTGAAATAATTTCATCTAGAAAGAACTGCCTGAAAGTTTCCTTAAAAAGCTTTAATGCTTTCTCATTATTCTGAAATGGCATCTTGAGAGACATTTTATTCATAAGATGCAAAGTTTGT
Organism: Hypsopygia costalis; assembly: GCA_937001555.2. NCBI lineage: Eukaryota > Metazoa > Arthropoda > Insecta > Lepidoptera > Pyralidae > Hypsopygia > Hypsopygia costalis. The sequence goes on from OW443340.2 coordinate 26,379,223, forward strand.
ACATACAATGGTTTATGAGATATCAAAGCATACATTATATTAATTAAGATAATAGGATTTGCATCTGGATATTTATAATTCAAATGTATCGGAGGTGGTTGGTAGAAATCCACAGAAGGGTTCCAAGCATTTAATACTCTAAGAAAATCTTTGATATATTTTGTGGATGCTGATGTTTGGTCAGTCTCTTGTTTATTTTGAGAAACAGGTTCATCTTCAGACGAATATTCTACAGTTAATCTTCTACCTGCTATTTGCAGTTGATGTAGACGAATTAGCGAAGATTTTGCTCTTTCACTGCTAGAAAACGAAGCGAAAACGTAGTGTCGCTTTGATTTTGTTTCCCAAACTTTTTCAGCGCCGAAGTGGTGCAAAAGCTGCTCTTTTTCTTGAAAGGAGAGTGTAGATGGCAAATGCCTAATTACTAATACCTTAGACATTTTATCACAGTAGTCTGAATACCATATCAGAGGGAAGATAATCACTGCACATTTGTTTGTCTCATTGTCTGATTAGAATTTAGAAAGGTTTCACTACAAACAGAAATTATCACAATTATGTTATAACGTGACATAACCCAAAGACTATATACATTTAACTAGCTTAATTTCTAACTCTTTATCGATAGAATTTTGTAAAACGTTTAGATTGTAAAACAAAACAAATTCTCTCCGGTGCCAGTGTTGCAAAAGTGAAAATTTTTAAATCGGTAAATTTGCCTGCTAAAAATCGGGAGAAATCGGGAGATTTTTACTCGGAATAAAACAAGAGTTAAAAGGCAGATTTATTAGGATATATAGTACAGTAATTAATTATATTAATGATTTTCATCTTCATACCACTTCTTACTGGCTATTTTTGTGAACATTTTTTTATCAATATTAAAATTAAAGCAACTGATGATATGCTAATGAAGGAAGGTACAAGTCGTTCATACATAAGAAGTCTCTTTTGTTTCGTCAAACCACCCGAACTACTGATTTTTAGGGAATTTCTCCCACATGACGAGCTCGGTGGCGTAGCGGTCAAAGACGCGGCTTCGACACCAACGCTCGTGGGTTCGATTCCCACACGGGACAAACATTTGTGTGCATGAACATGTCTGTTTGTCTTGGTCTGGGTGTTTTCTATGTATCATAAGTATGTATTTACAAAAAAAAAAGTGTATTTACGTATGTTAATCAGTTGTCTAGTACCCATAACACAAGCTTCGCTTACTTTGGGGCTAGATGGCGCTGTGTAATTTGTGTGACAATATTTATTTCATTTTATTTTATTTATTTACCTACCAAACAATAATAAACTCTGCTAAAACAGGCATTTCGGTGCAATTTGTTTTGCGTATGCTGCGTTATTGAAGAGCCTTGCAAGGAAGGGGTATCCCCGCAGCCCGTGGATTGATTTGGTATTAACAAGTTTACAGTAAAAGGGAATACCCGTGCATTGATTTTGATTTAGTTTTACCATGCTTTAGTTATTGTTCTTATTACCATGTTACCTTTGGTATTGCCCTGTATAGAATAATATTTTTCGGGATAATAATATTAAATCGGGAGATAGGGTCACTAAATCGTGTTATCGGGAGAGAGTAGTCGAAATCGGTAGATCTCCCGATAAATCGGGAACTTTTGCAACACTGTCCGGTGCAAACATCAAATCGAGCATTCAATTCAATTGATGTCGACGATGAATTCATTCATTAAAACATGACATGTGGTGTTTTTTATTTATTTGTCAAATGGCTTTACGGCTCTGGAAGCAATGTCTTTTAGCCCGTTTTGTATTATTTCTTTATCTTATTCCCGTCTTCAGGGACATGCTGAAAAATATTATCAGGAATCTTCTTGTAATAAGTCAACAGTGAAACCGATAGTGCAACTTTTGTGCTCGGTTGCACGACTTCTTGAAATGACTAAACAGTCCCGATACAAACACTTTATCAAAAATTCTACTAATTTTATACATTCAAATGATTACTTGCATCAATCAATCAATCATTTATTTGATTAATAGAGATAGTGTATTATATCATAATACACTATCTCTATTATTAATCAACATCATTATACATTAAATTATAAACAAATAAAAAAAGTTCTAGTACAGAAGCATTACATAAATAATGCCATTAAATAAATAGCTACTCTAGTACATCTTATTCCCACGGAAAAAAAGTTTTATTAAAATAGACTGCGCGGGCGAAATTAACAATTGTTTGGTTACATACTTGTCATACTTTCATATCGAAAGGTATCAATGGAAATGGAATGACATGCAATTTTTTACAGTGCTCGTTTAAGGTCTTCTCGTCTGGATATTGACATAAACTATTATTAGTCCGGGAAAAACTTCTTATTCCCACGGGAGAAACACGTTTTAGTAAAATATACTCGTAACTCATCGATTGCTTACGTCGACCATAGTTTAGGATCTGCAAAGTACATAGGCTACTTTTTATCCCGGAAAAGATCTTATTCCTATGGGAAAAATAATGAGCACCCATACGAAGCCGCGGATAACAGTTAGTTTTATTATACGTTGTCAATTAGCGCTTCTGTAACACTTTTTATATTTTTAAATAAAATATAGCGATTTTTTATTGTATAAGCTTTTATTTTAAATTTGATTAACATTACTTTAATGGAGTAAATCGTTATTTGTTAATTTTACAGTCATCAGCTTCTGAATGGTAAGATTGATGATCCTACTGTTCTATGTAGATGTAATCTGTACCTTTGAGTATAAATAAATCGATTTATACTCAAAAAATCTGTACGCTCCCGAACAGTAAGCGAACAGTATATGCTGCGCAATGGTCAGCGACAACCCAGTGCTATAAATAGTATTATGGCATTATAATAAAGGCTCTATTCATATTCAACAACAAGTGTGTACATCATTGGTGCTCCTCGGAGCACCCTCCACCAGCAACCCTATCATCTCGTTATTACATCGACTTCAGGGAGCCGGGCCGGAATTATGATAAAAAATTATACTGAGACGGGCTCTAAAGGATATGTTTCCAGAGCCGTGAAATTTTTTGATAAAGTAATCAACGAACATATTGATTTGATTGATAATATTGATATTTTAATTTGTTAAATTGTTAACTTAAAAATACACTTGTTTTATTATAAGGTTATAGTTTAAATTAATTTATGTGCCTACTACATAGACTAGACTGGAGAGTAGTTTAGTCCCAACTAAATTCTCTCATGAGAAATACAGTATATCATATGTCTATTAATCTAACAAACAATGGAAGAACCGACAAGAAAAATTGCTAAAGTTGTTGTGCTAGGTGATATCGGCCGAAGTCCACGTATGCAGTATCATGCAATATCTCTCGCTAACAATGGTTTTAGAGTGAAAATGATTGGATATATGGACACTATGCCTGTCTCTGAAATACTGGATAATCATAATATAACTTTAACCAAGCTAAACCCAATTGTATTCAGCAAAGGTCCGAAGATACTTCAGTATGCAGTAAAAGTTATATGGCAGGTTATAAGTTTATTATTAACTTTACTAGTAACAGGGAAGTGTGACTATTTATTATGTCAGAATCCACCGGCGATCCCTACTCTGCCGGTATGCCGGTTCTACTGCTTAATTTCCAGAACTAAGTTCATAATAGATTGGCACAACTATGCCTATTCTATAATGGCTCTGACGTTGGGTGATAGACACCTGTTGGTGAAGATATCAAAGGGCATTGAAAAGTTTTTTGGCCAGTCTTCAGACCATAATCTTTGTGTGACATATGCCATGAAGAAAGATTTGTTACAGAACTGGAATATTGAGTAAGTACTACTGGTAGGGATACCTGGAACAGGGAACTTATGTGGAAAATATATTCTGTTTCTAATAGTATAAAAATTAACATAGAAAACTGCTGATGGATATTATTCTATGTATTTTTAATATGCCTCCACAATATTATATTTAATAACCAGTCATCATCACATATTCATAATATTGAATCTATTTTTTTTTGTTATTATATCCATCATTATCAAAAGTCCCATTCCATTAGCAAAGATGTAAATTTCTGTTATAAATTCTTATATGAAGGTATACCATTGTAACAAAATAGAAAATGATCTTGTGTGAAGTAAAACTCATTAGAAGCACACCCCGGCCACTCCAAACACAGGTTGCATTGTTTACTACAAGTTAAAAGTAGTTTATGCTATGGCATCTGTGCACAGCATAAATGAGTGTGTGCGAGCGGTGCCATACATACAGTTTCAGATTCATCTCCGAGGGGAGGTGAGGTCGATAGGGAAGAGCGGTAGGCAGTGGCCATACTGTACACAGTATTATTACTTATACTGTGTTAGAAGTTTGCAAGAAAAAGATATGCAAATTGAAATGATCATACATATGTACAGAAAATCAGTATTCCAAAGTTTTTTTTTATGATGATATTTTATCATGTACTTACATAATAACAGTTTTATGTTCTCAAATTACTTACTTTACTTACTATGTACTTTAACTTGTAAAATATTTGTAAGGAACTTTTTATTGTTGCATTCTCTAGTCCCTGATTATGACAGAAATTTTGAAACAACAAACTATTTAAAGTGCTCAAGAATGGCTACAATATCTTCGTAGATGTCTTTATAAGTAGAAAAATAGACAAATAATAATAGTAGCTAATGTAAAAATAATTCAAACCATACATTTATTTTACAGAGCAACAGTCCTGTATGACAGACCACCCAAAATGTTCAGACCAATAAATATCAAAGAGAAACATGACTTTTTCCTTAAAATGGGTCAGCAGTACCCAGAATTTGGGAGCACTGGGAGGGAGCAACTTAACGATGCAAAGAGTACAGTCTCCAAGACAGCATTCACAGAGTTGGTGGAGAAGAATGTTGTGCTTCGGGATGACAGGCCGGGCTTACTTTTCAGCAGCACTAGTTGGACCGCTGATGAGGATTTTAGCATATTAATGCAATCTTTACAATGTATGTGTGGACTACTGGACTTACCATGCAATTTTGAACTTTCTTATTTACTGGTTAGGACTGATAACTATTTTATGGTTAGACTCGAAGTTATTACTATGATACCAAGGAAACTATTAACAGTTTGGTTTGTTAGTGTAAAGGAGATTGACCACTGGTAGTACTCTTAGATTTTATTTATTACTAGCTGATGCCCGCGACTTCGTTCGCGTGGACTTTATGATTTCGGCGTATTAATACAAATACGAACTAATGTAGATACATAAGAAAATATTTGTTTTACGTTAAAAGTCAATATATTTTTTTTGTTTAAGATATACACCATAGTTTAAAAAATAAAATTAAGGGAGTCTTTCCTTCGGGAGCTAATATGATCGGACCTGAAGTGTCAATAACTCTCGAGAAAGCCACGTAAAGTTGGCCATGCGAAAAACAACCAGTCCTAAGCTTGTCACCAGCGAATTTTAGTAATTTTTTTATTGTCATAGCAAAGCAAGTGGTCACAGACAACTGCGTACGTTTAAAATTAAAATGGATTTTTTTTTGGAGAAGAGTGGTGGATCTGGTATACGCGAAATAAATACAGTTTCACCGGCACCACTCCCAGTGAGAATATCAGCTTCAATTATATTGCGCTGCCATTGACTTTACTTCAGAAAGGAGATCTTCCCCAAATTTTAATAATATTCTTGAAAACTCTTGGGCACGTAAAGTTCTATCTACAGCTTCTAGTGCCTTACTGTTAGCCATTTCGCATTCATCTCAAACGATTAGACAGCAATCCTGAAACACCTTCGCTTTGTCACAGTTTCGTGTCACAGAGCATGTCGTTGTTTCAATTCTGTTTAAATCGAGTATGATATTGAACATTGTATTTGCGTCCTTTCGCCTAGTAGTAACGTGGCTGCAATACCTGGCGATGCTGCTGCGAGATCTTAATTTGGCGCCTGATTTCAGTGTGGATTGCTCTCGTCAGGTATGTTTTACCAGTCCCTCCTGGAGTAATTAAGAAAAACAGTTTCCCCTCGTTGCTTAAAACACTTTCCACCACCAAATCAAATAAACTCTAATCTTGCTACATAGCGTCCCGCAAATGCACGTATTCTTCTGGTTTGTGCGAATATATACCAATCGTTCCATTTCAATTTTAGCGTACACGTCTATAATAAACTGACTAAATAGACCACGTTACCCTTGTAAATAAAATAAAACGATTGCTTGTAGCAGGTAAGAATAAAAGTTGCACCCCGCGGTTTTTTTTTACAATACATTCAATATTTTGTTAATCTATTTATTGTAATCTATGTATTGTAATAAATAGATTTAAAAAAATTAAAAAAACACGCTATAATAGCAAATAGAACTAAAAAAGTTACTTAAAAACTTTTTTAGTTCTATTGGCTATTATAGCGTGTCTTTTTACTTTTTTTAAAAACTATAATTTTTTGTAAACACGTGTTGTTTATGCAAATAAATTTAACTTTGTTCTGCATCAGGTGTTCCAAATCTTGGATTTTTATACCTCAACCAAAAAAGCTCATCAGGCTGAACAACTTTTGCTAAGGAGTCATTTTTAAATTTCTTATAGTTTACCTGAACTATTATGGTTCTGCATCAGGTGTTCCAAATCTTGGATTTTTTAAATCTCAAGAAAAAATGCTCATCAGATTGAACAACTTTTGCTAAGGCGCCATTTTTATATTTCTTATAGTTTACCTGAACCATTAAGGTTCTGCATCAGGTGTTCCAAATCTTGGATTTTTATACCTCAACAGAAAATGCTCATCAGGCTGGACAACTTTTGCTAAGGCGTCATTTTTATATTTCTTATAGTTTACCTGAACCATTATTGTTCTGCATCAGGTGTTCCAAATCTTGGATTTTTATACCTCAACAGAAAATGCTCATCAGGCTGAACAACTTTTGCTAAGGCGTAATTTTTATATTTCTTTTAGTTTACCTGAACCATATTGTTCTGCATCAGGTGATCCAAATCTTGGATTTTTATACCTCAACAGAAAATGCTCATCAAGCTGAACAACTTTTGCTAAGGTGTCATTTTTATATTTCTTATAGTTTACCTGAACCATTAAGGTTCTGCATCAGGTGTTCCAAATCTTGGATTTTTATACCTCAACAGAAAATGCTCTCATCAGGCTGAACAACTTTTGCTAAGGCGTCATTTTTATATTTCTTATAGTTTACCTGAACCATTAAGGTTCTACATCAGGTGTTCCAAATCTTGGATTTTTATACCTCAACAGAAAATGCTCATCAGGCTGAACAACTTTTGCTAAGGCGTAATTTTTATATTTCTTATAGTTTACCTGAACCATTATTGTTCTGCATCAGGTGGTCCAAATCTTGGATTTTTATACATCAACAGAAAATGCTCATCAAGCTGAACAACTTTTGCTAAGGTGTCATTTTTATATTTCTTATAGTTTACCTGAACCATTAAGGTTATGCATCAGGTGTTCCAAATCTTGGATTTTTATACCTCAACAGAAAATGCTCATCAGGCTGAACAACTTTTGCTAAGACGTCATTTTTATATTTCTTATAGTTTACCTGAACCATTATGGTGCTGCATCAGGTGTTCCACTTTCCAAAATCAATTATACTCTATATTTTGCCCAGGCTTAACAGCTATATAACAAAAAAAGTTTCATTCGAATCCGTCCAGTACTTCCAGAGATTAGCGTGTACAAACAGACAAACAGACAGACATTTTTTTTTAAATTCTTACTATATTACTATATCTCCATCGCCTCCAATTGTTTTTTTGTAAATATATTCAATGTACAGACACATTATTTTTACTGTTTTATTATATGTATAGATTGTCACTCTTATACTTCAGCTTTCTAATTTAATCATACAGTTACAGATCTAGGCTAAAAAGTGTGAACCCTTTTTAGTTTAGATTTCAACTGCTAATTCGCTGGTTATATGATTACTTAGTACTATTAGTAGGTACTTATACTTTGGTATAGTGTAACATAATCTAAAATCAAAGCGTTTCATTAATTAAATATTGCTGAACTCCAGAAAACCATACCCTCCAAACTTAGCTAGGGATGATATAGGACTAAGGGAAGGTTATTTAGTGATGACATCACAATTTTATCATCAGTACCTTTATCCATATACGAATGGGCAATCTCCTTTTGTAAAATTTTTATTTTATGTAACGAAAGTGGTAAACAAGGATTACATTATATACCTACCTATTTACCTGATGGTAGCAGTAGTACACAGTTGTCACAGCTTATGGACATAATTGTTATGATCTGTTATTATGATGTAAAGGAGTATTAAGGTAATATTTTATCTGCCTACAGAAGTCATCAATAATACATTTTATTACAGTTTATGAAACTGCATACAGCCTCTTGAAGACTCTGCCAAAGCTTATCTGTGTAATAACTGGCAAGGGACCAATGAAGCAGCACTATATAGAACAAATAGCATCACGGAAATGGCAAAATGTTTGTGTTATAACTCCATGGCTAGAAGCCTGTGACTATCCAACTATGGTAGCAAGTGCAGATCTCGGAGTATGCCTGCATACTAGTTCTTCTGGGCTGGATTTGCCAATGAAAATTGTTGACATGTTTGGCGCTGGGCTTCCAGTGTGTGCCTATGGTTTTGAATGGTAAATGTTATAAATACGTATGCTATTTTAAGAAAAGACTCGTAATGTATAATCCTATTATTATGGTCCACCTAGTCAATCTGCAATTGTGGTTGATGATAATACATTCATTTCAAGCTGTCTGTCGTCATTAGATTTTATACTACGTCACAGGTGTCAGAAAAGCAAAGGGCTCGCCCGACTTGACGCCATTACCGAAACCATTTGCTTCATGAAATATCGCTCGCGCGCTGCCACCTGCACTGCCAAAGCAGCAACTCTCTCCCTTTCAGTGACCTCAGTCACTCACAAGAACACAACAAGCCTCAAGGGAATTGTTATTTTACTGCAGTATTCTGTGAGGTGGAGGTACTTCCCCAGTCGGGCAGCTTACAAATACGCTGTAAACTAACTCTTATACCAGAGCCTCTTTCACTAAGCCGGCATGGTATTATTGGAATCAATGTGTTAGGTAACAACTCAATGTTTTAGCTCCTCAATAGTGTTAGATACTTAAAATCCATGGTGCTTCACTTGACTAGCCATCTCTTTATACTTTTATTGCCTTATCTGCCATATTGATGTCTCACATTGCTATGGGGTAAATTCGTTGTGAGTTCCAAGCAGCCATAGTTTTATTCTCCTTTTTTTAGTCTCCCAGAATTGCAATGCTCCCGGAATCGTCGCTGTTAATTCTGGTTACACAGGAGACACAGTGGTGGGAATGTGTGGTGGGGCACACATTCCCACGACTGTGTCTCCCGTGCCATCCCGTAGTCGGCAGGGTGCACTGTGCAAGTGAGGTCAGCTTTGGCTCTAAAGATGATGGTCAGCCACTCTTAGTCACTACCCATCTTAAATGACAAATACTAAGCCTTGACAAGTCAGTATGGGCAACTAAAAAACACTGGCCTCCTCACACAATATGATTAAAAAGGGATAACTATATTCCAGCAGTTGCTTCATTATATAATTATTATTAGTTTTGTTAAGTACCCATGTTTGTCTTTTCTATTTTAGCCTAAATGAATTAGTTAAAAATGGAAAGAATGGATATATATTTCAAAACACCCAAGAACTATCGGAGCAGTTAGTTGAATGGTTCAAACATTTCCCACAAAATCAAGAACAGAATGAAAATGTGGAGAAAATGAAAAGTGATCTAACAAAGTTTCAGGAGTGCAGGTGGGAAGATAACTGGAATTTGAGAGTTAAAAAGTTTTTTGACTTATGACAGTAATGTACAGCTTGTTCAACGTAAATCAATCATGAAATATTGCTTTATGTGTCTATAACTACTATAAGATTAAGTCATAATTAAACTATAAGTGATACAGAATTATATTTTTATCATTATGAATAAATATTTACCTGCTATTGATTTTTAAACACTTATCATTATTTAATCTTCCCAAATATGTTTAGAGTTCAACAAATAATTTTAAGAGCTTTTGGAGTTAATACTCCACAAACACAGTGCAACTTTAGAAGTTCAAGATGAAGAGAATGTTTACTATGGGATCTATAGTCAAAGCACAAAAAAAAAGCTGTCTCATATATTTCTTCCCATTTATAATGATGTGACATCTATGCTAAATAGTAAATTCGAACAGCAGACGGCCATCACTGCAACATCTCATTGCTGTCCCGGCCATTATGCTCATTTGAACTATATATATTTTAATTGAAATCTCACAATTATTTAATTTATAGACCACTCCAAATCAGTCGGGCAAAAATTCTGCTGTGGTATAACAATATCACGTCTGTATGAAAACTTGTGTCCTACTGTGTTGACAGACAATGGTGACAAGCAATTCTAGGTAGGCACAAGTCCATAAATTAAATATAGGCTCCAAATCATAATGTACCCATAGGATACATTCTGACTCACACCCACATTGTAGGAACAGGTCATCCACATGGAGTGACTTGGTGTTGCATTAGTGGGATACAAGGTCTGCAAATAATCTACATAAACTTACTAATGTTACTCCACAAAAACTTAATGGTAATTTCACTCACTCATAATAACATGCAAGTTAAAAATAAAAACACTATTATTATGTCATAATAATACACTGTAATTATAAAAATAACATTCATTCGTACACACTTGTCACTTAAACTAATAGTCTTTCGATTTCTTGCTGAATACCTTGGATTTGTGGCTTCAACTGACTCCCTTCATTGATAGTTATTGAACATGCAATGATCGGGCGAGATACTCCACAAGCGCGCCCGAGGGCCTGCTTGGACCTCACAAAAACATATGGCACGTTTTTATCCTCACAAAGTATTGGAATGTGTAGCACAATCTCTAAAGGCTCGGCGTCTGCTGACATGATGATAAACTCGGACAGACCTCGGTTCAAGGTCTTTGTAGCCTCATTGGCGCCTTTCCGTAATTGTTTGTAATTAGCAGCCTGCTGGACCAAGTTAAGGATTTTTGCAGTTAGAGCAGCGTCTGCCAGTGGATATGCTTTGGGATTTACTGCAGCTTCTGTCTCGGCCTGAAATAATAAAGAAACAATGTGGTATTACCGGGCGGTAAGATAACCTAAGCCGTTGATGTTTATGTTATATTTATAGTACAAAAAAGGATGGACATTGTCGCTAACAATTCTTAAATAGGTTTGAACTAATTAATGGATAATAATATACAGTACACGTGCTTACCATATTTATTGTTTAATGTTTCACTTGAGTGCCGACTGAAAAGTTTAACCTCTCAGCGATTACTCGCTTCACTGAGGAAACGTTAAGCTTTTAAGATGATCACGAAGACAAATAAGGCCAGAAAATATTAATCTTGAAATGAAATAGCTGAATTTTTTAAACAACCTATATTTTTAATGCGTATTGCGTACACACGCGGTGACGGTGACTCAGTGACTGACTGCACGCACAGTGTTGCCAACTATTGCAATAATAGAACAAGCCCATGGAAAAAATTTACCTGTGAAATGAACCAACATGAATAACGCTTTAAAAGGCTGATATTATATCAGAAAATAACTCTGAGCACTATGCCGTCATTTCTGAGCGGTACATGTGAGTAAATGAAATTTCCCAGGTACAAGTGAGGAATTACGACTAATTTAATAATGTACGGCTTTTCTAAAGTTTAAAGATGATTAAAAATAAATGTCAAAAAACCTAGTGCCGCTAGTAGCCACGGGGCGTAATCTCCGAGGCAGCCAGATCAGCCTGCATGTGTTCCAAAATATATACGCATTTAGAACCTTCATCTGCAGACCACCTCCTCTCAGCGCACGTCACCTGATGTGAGTTTAACCGTACACCGCAGCCGATTAATCCCTGTTGGCTAGGCGCAGACCGCCCGGGCCCGTGTGAGGTGAACTCCAGGCCAAATAAATGTGTTGCCGACGGTGGTCACCGCCGACTCAACCACCAAGACTCCTTCACCCACTCGTACGGGTCCCCGCGCACTGTTTGTACTGTGTGTGGGGATCGAGGCATAAGCACAAGGGTAGTCGATCCCCACACCTGCAGCCATGTCATATATTTATTTATTGCTATTGTTGACTGTGTATTTTTATAATTTTTATGTTGTTATTGAACTTAATATTTATTTTATATTCATTGCATTACTTCCATAAAGTCATAAATTTAGTCCTGCCCCCTTACCACCATCTCTTATTGCGATTCAATAACTGAATAGAATGCTTATTCATACCAATGAATAAGCGACTCTATTTCAAATGTAATAGAGTCGCTTATTCATTGGTATGAATAAGCAATCTATTCAATTATTGAATCGCAATAAGAGATGGTGGTAAGGCGGCAGCTAATAAGTAACGAGGAGGTTGATAGTGTCGTTGCGCGTGTCAGTCTAATGGAACACGCAAGTTAAGCAATGTCGACTGTAGCCTGTCCATGGAAGGGTTTATTTCGAGCTTTTCCGTGCTTCGGAGGGCACGTTAAGCCATCGGTCCCGGCTGTTGTGATCAGATGACGGTCGTTAAGCCAAGTCAGTGACCTTTAGGAAACACTGGCCTCTGCCAACCCGCAGTAGAGCAGCGTGGTGGAGTATGCTCTAAAATGACTTCGATTGAGGGGAGACCTCCATCCTAGCAGTGGGATGAATAAGGGTTGACGAAGAAGAAGAATAAGTAACAAGACATTGCAGACATTCATTGGTTATTAGGCGGTACGAAGTTCGCCGGGTCAACTACTATACCTATTATATAGCAAATATTGATAGCTTGCACCTATAATGAGATGTAAGGCCTACTACGGCTTTAAAAGGTTTGAACATGAGTTTACAAAGAGAGCCCGAGAGAATGAAGAGATGTATGGTAAATGGCATAAAAAGATGTGAACATTAAGTTCACATAGGAAAGTGCTCACTGTAATAATGTACAAGTTTCGTAAGATCTGGCTATTGACTTGAAAAGGGGTGCGCCAAAGTTCACCAAAATTTGCAACTCTGATGTTCTTCCTTACATTTTTCATCCTAACATTCACAATTCCTAACTACTCGGTTCAACTTCATAATATCAGTAGCAATAAACGTCTATTATATTATACCTACTATTATTTGTTTTCCTATATTTTCTCAACATAACCGTCTTTTACACTATTATTCAGTCATATCTTTTTTTATTTATTATTCAGTCATATTTTTTTATTTAGATTTGTTTTTATTATCAACAGCGTCGCTTATAAACTCTCTTATGTTAGCGAGGACGATAATATGTTAAGAGGAGAATACGAGTAAAAATATTATTGAAATTATGTTTATGGACTAAAGCGTTATGAAATACTCGGAAATATGACTGTTATGGACATTGTGTGTAGTTCTATCTACAATTTTATGATGAATGAAAACTTTAGGAAGAGTGATCATTCGGATAACAAATCGGTATCGGTATCGGAAGAACAATTTCGGGTAAAGAACTTTAGGTTTTTTTTATACTACGTTGGGTGGCAGACAAGCATACGGCCCGCCTGATGTGAAGCGGTTACCGTAGCCATATCAACGCCCACACATAAAACGTCGCTCGCGCGCCGCCACTCCCGCCGCCAACGTAGCATCTCCTTCCTTTCTGGTAACCTCACTCACTCGCAGGAACACAATAACCCTCAAGGGAATTGTTATTTGGCTACGGTATTCTGCGAGGTGGAGGCACATTCCCCAGTCGAGTAGCTTACTATTACGCTCCCTACCTCTCTATTCGCCAGAGCTTCGTTTGTCAGTCAGCAGGGTGCACTGCGTGCAGGTGAAAGATGTAAGTACCAACTTACATGAAAAAGAGCCCATTTAAGTGTAGACTTATATATAAAAAGAGCCCGGTATATATATAATACGGTAATGTATGGTCAACAGCTAAAGATCTAACTACATGGGAAGAAGCCTACGACAAAAAGAGAAACTATGATTAATATAGAAGGATATGAGTATGAAGGTGCATTAATTATGAAATGTCAATTATAAAATTTTGGACCGAGGATGGGTTAATTTTTTTTAAACCCATAGTCACTCATAGTGGAATGGATAAGCTAGATTGATGAAGTACCCTTATTTTAAAGTCGGTTGAAAAGTATGTAAATGTGTGAAGAGTGGTGTCGGTCAGAGCGAATATGGCATAAAGCCTTAGGCATGACGGTTTCCCTATGATATTATTCGGACATAGGAAAAATTAGGAAAATAAAACATTCCACTAAGAATTTAATATTTTTTAAGATCTATTTACATATCCATTTGCTTAAAACTAGGATACAATGATTCCAATTTACTTCCAGAGTGTTCCGAGCACTTCACTGTCACTGAAGCCATTACGATGGCTTCACATACTTATACTAGTTAGGTTTTTTAAATACGGAATTGTTGTTCTGGTTGGCTTGACTTGATAGGAAGGCGAGGTGGCCCTTAGGACACTTGTTGGCATAGTGTCCCTTGGTTCCGCATTTGTAGCACGTAACTTCTTCGAGAGGCTTGTGCAATATCCGCTGGAGGCGTTGAGTGTTGTTATCATCATTCTCAGTGGTCGTCTTGATATAGCCAAGCGCTCGGTATCTGGCCTCCTCTTGTTTCTGCGCAGCTTCTCTTTGCTGGAAATCGTAAAAAAGAATGTATTAGACAAAGAAAAACCAAGTCAACAAGTGCAAGTTTAACTTGATGGTGAGGGTTCAATACAAGGAATATATAGGAGGAGTGATTTATGCCTGGCCTAGTTGACTTAACTAATAGTAACCAGGGGCGCCGACTCCGTGGGTGCTCGGGGGCTCGAGCACCCATAAGAAATAAACAATGGGTGCCGAGCACCCCTGAGAATAGACATCAAGAAACAGATCAGTAATCGCCTATTAGGGATGGGGCGTTTTTTATTACCCGACGAACGCCGGTTGAGACGCAAGGGTCGCGGGTTCGATTCTCACACCAACACAAATGTTTGTTGATGAAACAGATATTTGTGTTGGGTCTGGGTGGTTGTTGGTCTCACACTTCACCAATTTTTTGAGTCATCAAATGAGCATGAGCACCCATGAGGTTTTCTAAAACCCGGCGCCCCTGATAGTAACTATAAAAAAACCGGACAAGTGCGAGTCGGACTCGCCCACCGAGGGTTCCGTAGGTACGTAGTATCATTATTAAATTTGATATTTTTCATTATAAATAAGAAATAATACGTCGAAAAAAATAAATAAAATATATTTTGCAATGTGTACATCAAGCCCTTTCATATGATACCCCATTTGAACTAGTAGTTTCAATTTGAAATTTCGACACCCTATAAAAAATATAGACCCCCTATTTTTTAAGATCTATTTACAAATGTATAGTTTTCAGATTTATTCCTGTACTTGTAGTATATAACGATGTTACTTGTCAAATTTCATAGTTCTAGGTCAACGGGAAGTACCCTATAGGTTTTGATTCCCTTGAGTGTGTCGAAATATGCGTTTTTTGCTCAATAAACGGCCGTAACTTTTTTCTACGTAAACTTAGCAGTTTGAATTTTTTTTAACTTCATGGGACCGTAGACCTGAGTATACAGTTCAAATTTCAGCTTGATACCTCCACGCATTCTCGACATAGAAATTCTTGACAGACAGACAGACAGACAGACAGACAGACAGACAGACAGACAGACAGACAGACGGACAACAAAGTGATCTTATAAGGGTTCCGTTTTTCCTTTTGAGGTTCGGAACCCTAAAAAAGAACTACTAAGTGTAATACCAATAATCTATTCCGAAAACTCCACATTCCAACTGCAAAAGCTTTATAGACAAAGGTACCGCTATCTGACCTGGCGCCTGAAATATTGCTTTAATCTTTCTTACTCAGATACTCTTAATCTTTTCTTTGATCAGATGGACTACCACAAACATCAGGCTGTTATCCTGTTGCTAAAACTTAACCTGTTTAGGACCTTACTAAAATTTACTTATTGGCTCTAGTCTTTTGTTAGGTGGAAGACACTGTTTAAATATGTTTTTGCATTGTTAAGAAGTTTGACAGATCGACTAAGCGCTTCTGACTTCTGATAGATTACATGCAAATCGAACATCAGAACTTTTGTTGTCCCCTACTTACTTAATGAGTGAAATAGAAGATTGTAGACAGAATTATTCTATTAAGAATATATCTGCCTGTTTTTATAATGTCGATAGACAGCTTTGGCTTTCATGAAGATGATGAACAACTTAACCCTTATAATGCGAAAAAAAGATCTTAGGTTTAAGTTATTGACAAACTTCTTTAGTTTAGTCGGTAGAGCTTTATGGTTTCTTTGAGCCAAGCTAAACACAATTACCGTTAATCTAAGCTAAAGTTTGATTTTCGCACTCAAAAAATCCGATGCCAATCGGCTTCAGCTTCGGCGGTAGGGCCGCTGGTTCACATAATGTGGAAGGGTGCATTGTATCAAGAGACATTGTAATTATTGAATGGATTCAATACTTACCTCAAGAGGTATTTTATTGCAGCCAGAGGCTTTGTGACCAACTTCCGAACAGTAATGACATATAGGCAATCGTTTAGCATCCTTAGCCTGTTCTGGCGGAGCAGGCAGTTCGAATCGGGGATGCATGTACTTGCAATTCGGTCCGTCTGGACAGAATCCTGCGAGATAGTTTAAGCATAACACACGACGGACATGCCGATGGCGGCAGTGTGGACCATGTCGACAGAATCCTCGGTCATACCTGAAAATTATAGTCAACGATTTAATACAATGATAATTTTTTAAAACTTCTTAAATTACCAAATTCTTTTTTATACTATGTCGGGTGGCAGACAAGCATACGGTTCGCCCGATGTTCGAGCGCCACCACACCTGCTGCCAATGCAGCAACTCCTTCCTTTCTTTCTCTTCTGGTGACCTCACTTATTTGCAGGAACACAACAACCCTCAAGGGAATTGTTGTACTGAATTGTCATTCCATGCTTGCAGTATTCTGGATGTACTTCCCTAGTTAGGTAGCTTACTAATATGCTGTATCCAACCTCTGTTTTGCCAGCGCCTCTCATTAGGGTGCAGGTGGCTTTGGCTCTTTTTACTTTGGCTTTGGTTCAAAAGATCATGGTGAGCCATCTACACCCCAAATTTGGAAACATTCAGGATTGATTCGAGAAAACTTCTTTGCCAAAAATTTTCCATAATTTACATCTTTAGTCCCTAAGATGTTTGCCTTCAGTTATATCTACATCATTTTAGGATGTAATAATGTGTACAAAAAATAACACAGGTGTATGAAACATCATTTTTTTTTATATTTGATAAGAGAAAAGGTATTATAAATATTATGCTTGTTGGCACAAAAGCTGGTATAAAAAAAAAAATAGTTTAATTACTGTCGTTAGACTTAGACTGTTACTTTATTGCAAATCTAAGAGATTTCAGCAAGTCCTTACCAAGGGCAATCCTTAATCTTGCTTTCAGGGTCTATGTGGAGGAAGGGGCATTCCTTATTGTGACACGCATTGAATCTGGCATAAAAATAACACTCCGGCATCTTAGACATGTCATATTCATGGAGGAACTCACATTGGTCCCCTTTTTTGCAGAGACCTCGTAGCCAATGCTTGCACACCACAGTGCGATCTCCACGAACATGTCTGTACGGACACTGTGGCCCATTGCTGCAGCCTCCAGGATGGCTAAAAAACTCACATACTGCGGCTGTGGATTCTAAAAACATTATATGGCATTAATCTTTTGCTACTATAAAACAAAATGGTATTTGTACTAGGCCAAAGTACAAATACCATTTTGATGCAAATTTTCAGGTTAAAAACTATCATCATTTGAATTTTAAATGCATTTAGAATAGAAATAACTCTCACACCATTTGCAATTGATTGAAACAATATTTAGTATAGAACATCTTATAATGCCGTGATCCCTCCTTGGGGAGTGAATAAAAATTGCAGACTGCACATACCCACTATGGGCATGAAATCACACTGTTTTTATGCACAAATATAGTCTTATAATACTGTGATTCCATTCCGATCTTTATGAAATTTTTGCATTATATGAGGGAGAGTTGAGCTATCCGATACATTATTGCAACACTTGAAAGGATATATTTAAATATATAGTTGGAATTGATACAACCTTCTTCCTCGCCAATAGCCAATATATGATAATAATATTATATATAATAAAAAATAAAAAAAAAGTGTAAAACGTGTCTAAGTGCCCAAAACGGCCCAATAGTTAGATTAGATTTGCGATGATTTGACGACTTACTGCTTTAATCATACAATTTGTTGTATCATACAATTTGTTGACAAGGAATCGAGGTACATACATTAAACAAAATATAATATAGGTAACTAGTAAAATAGACGGCTTACTGTCCATTCCAGGAAAGGGCAATGGTAGAGCTCCATATTGCTCCTCCAACGCATAGTCGATATCGAATTTAATGTGATCGACGCTCGCTACTATCACTTCCATTTTTAATAATAAACTTAATTAAGATAGTCGTTTAGATTTATTTGTAGATGTTTACATCAGAAACTAAGTGACGAAGCGACCGAATTTATTTCTTGCTTTCGATTGCTGAAATGAAATGAATGGAAGCCGCAAAACTTGGCAACAAAACAACAGACAATACATGACAGACAATCAGTGACAGACAGAGGAAAACTGTTTGACGGAAAACATTGATTGACAGCTTTTTTTATGAATGTTTTATGACACTGGATACAACGTCCTTAGAGTCCGACGTCCGACCTTTGTGTTCATTTGGACAGTACAGTACCTCAACTTCTTTAATTCAGGCTATAATAATAATTAAAAGCGCTATAATAATTGGGATTTCCAAATCCCAATTATTATAGCGTACATACAATGAAGAATATTATCAATGTTCGATTTATACTAGCCGACGCGACGGGCAAACAGGGCCAGCCTACGGGGATTTTATATATCCGCTTCAGGCCGCCAAGTGAGCTTGCATAGCGGCAAGTCACGCTTTGCATGCTGTGCACTGCGGCACGGGGCGCCGCGTTCTTTTGTGCGCCGCACTACGATCTTAACATAAATAGCGCACAGGTGCGCATCATGCACACTGTGTTGGATCGTTGACTCGGCGAGTGAGTGCGATAAAGAATGAGATCGAGTGTTATCGGGGATATAACACAAGTGTATACATACAAGCGCAATTCAGCACTCGTCCTGAATTGCGCTGTGCGCCAATACATTTTGGAAAAGTGTGTGAACTCATCAACGCAGTGAACGAAATTGCGCGGCGTAGTGCAGTATTACTCATTCATGCTCTAGAACAAGATATCAATATTTTTCGGCATGCCCCTGAAACCGTGAACAAAATAAAGAAAAGGTACTTGGACATTCTGCTTAAGATAAAGACTCAGACAGACTCAAAAGGACAGTGATTCCTGAGCCGTAAAGCTACTTGATAAAAAAATAGACAAATAACCAAAACAACAAGTATTTTCTGTTTTTACTGTACATAAACTTAAAAAATGTACAGTATTGTTTGATTGAGTTATTTTGCAGAGTTAAATTGAACTGAGGACTACCTACATATTATTATTACCGAAATTAAAATTTGAAAATATCTATAACCTCGTATTTTGTGTATATTTCTGTTGAGGTTTTCTGTATTTTATGTGAAAATGTCTTTATCTGATCTTAAACATACATTGCGTAAATATGAATTTCCAGCCAGTGCAAAAGAAGCTCTCAGTAGAATCGGTATGTAAAAGGACCAAATACGCGGACGCGATATCTTGGATTCTTACCTTATTTCATACTCATGGTTTTAGAGCAAATCCTGGTGGGACGTGCGGCTCCTTCGAGCAAACAACTGGACATAGCAATTGATATAATCTCGGAATTTGTGTTCTGCGAGAGCGATCGGCGTGGAGGCCGGCGCACCGGAGGCCTGAGCCCTCTTCAACAACTGCAGCTTATAGATATCATTTGTGACTATTTGTCTGCGTGTGCTAATGAGATCACAAAGAATACTGTGTTCTTGTCTTTATTTGGCGGGGTGGAAAGTCAAAGAAGGCTGAAGATTTTGAGTACACTAGCGAGTATGGCCGTGTCGGCTTCTAGTACACCAGTAAGTTTGCCCTTTCTATGAAATTTAAATGAAAAATGATCGATTATAACTATTTTCTCACTATTTGTTTGCCGTAAACAAAGTCCTTGTGAATATTATTCAAATTAATTTCCAAACTATTCATATGGTCTCTCACACTGACATAGAGCAGTTGTAAGTGTCTCGAGTCAGGTGGATTTATTTTATTAGGATAATATAATAGTTACAATGTGGTAACGACTATCAGCATATTTGAAAGGCAATTACAAATTTTCGCTATTAACTTTGTAAATATATATTGTGAGCATTTATAAAATAAGTAATATTGTTGAACTTGAATGTAACCTCACCTTAGTACAATAATCTTTAAATTAATATTTTAATAAAATATAAAAAAAATAACTTTTTAGGTGTTGTTAGCAGTAGGTGTTTGGCTTCAGCAAATGGGTTGTTCATCTGTACAGTCACTCCAACTAGTTGAGAATGTCATCCGCGACCACTTCTACCTGAACACATCCAACCAGATGTCTTTAAGGTCTCTTGCAAACACAGCACCACAGTTTGTCTCCAACTTTATCACAGCTGTAACTGAGTTGTACATGCAGGACGTGCAAGGGACAAATAAACTGCCACCAAAAAATCTATTAGAAATTATTACATCTTGGGTAAGTGAAAATTAAATTTGGAGAGATATAATCATTAATTTTCTTTTTATTTATATGTGCATTGGCTGGCTCAAACATGTTCATTTAGTACTTAAGCATGCAACGAATAGACAAGTAATTTACAAGTTTGTAAAATTTCAACTAATTATAATATATAAGATGACCACAGTCCGTTACACACAAGCAACATGACTGGTCTAGAATCTATGGATTGAATTTCAAATGTGTTGTAATATTACAATCACAGACAGAGATTCATTACATTAGCATGTTACACTGCTAAAACTAACACCAAGAGTGTCGCGTGACGTTTTCACTTTACAGCTACAGTCTGCCACAGAATACTGCAACCGTAGTAGCCACCTAGCCACCCATATCGAAATTATACCGTAATAAAATACTTGCCTAACATATTTTCTTAATTTTTTAATATTGATGATGTTCTCATTTATAACATACAAATTTAATTATAATTTTACAGGTATACTCAAATCCAAGTTTATGCATGTCGGCGCAGCTGAACCCGGCGGCGCTGCCGAGTGGGGCTATTCCAATGGCTGCCGTCACTCCTCTTGCTGGCCTCGTGCGCTGGTGTGCACTTGCTCCTCTTTATATTGAAGAAGGTACCTAATGTAAATTATGTAATTTCCCATAGATCTGACAAGGGGATACTATGAATACACTTTAGCTGTATATAGCTGATCAAATACTTTTGTATCTAATTGCAGATGCAGAAATGGTAGAAGTAGCAGTACCATTTAAAAAGATCAAATTAGAAGGTGAACGAGACCAAATAGTGAAAACTGTTGTGCACAAAACATTAACAGAGTCGGAGCTGTATATTAAATTACATTTAGGCGTACTTCACAGTCTCCGCGCGGGGCGCCGGACGCACGGCCCGCCAACTGCAGTGAACGCCCAGCATCTCGCCGCATTGACGCCCTTAGTTCAAACATACGCTCATCAACTGATAAAAAGAGGCGTCAAGTTGCAAAGTGATGATAAATTACAGGTAAATTATATTAAAAATAAATTACCTGCTTTTTACTACCTCAACAGGTTTTTATAGGGTTGGCAACGCGTGAGTATATACTTCTGGTGTTGTGAGCGTCCAAAGGCTGCAATGACTGCTTTCCATCAGGCAGATCGTATGCTTGTTTACAAACTTAATTGTATATAAAAAAAAACCGGACAAGTGCGAATCGGACTCGCCCACCGAGGGTTCCGTACGTAGTATCAATATTAAATTTGATATTTTTCATTATAAATAAGAAATAATGCGTCGAAAAAAATAAATAAAATATATTTTGCAATGTGTACATCAAGCCCTTTCATATGATACCCCATTTGAACTAGTAGTTTCAATTTGAAATTTCGACACCCTATAAAAAATATAGACCCCCTATTTTTAAGAGCTATTTACAAATGTATAGTTTTGAGATTTATTCCTGTACTTGTAGTCTATAATGATGTTACTTACCAAATTTGATAGTACTAGGTCAACGGGAAGTACCCTATAGGTTTTGATTCCCTTGAGAATGTGTCGAAATATGCGTTTTTTGCTGAATAAACGGTCGTAACTTTTTTTTACGTAAACTTAGCAGTTTGATTTTTTTACAACTTGGGTGCTGTAAATATGCAGCAAATACATGTAGATGGCTTGGCTTTAGAAGTGATACAGTTTTACAATCTATTATGGGTTGTAAGGAGTTCACCATCAACCAAATTTTTAAGCTATTGCATAGCTTCTATCGCGGGCCTTGTGCGCGGGGACCGAATCCAGAAATTCCGTAACGAAAAAACCTCACGCTCCCCACTCCGACGGGCAAGGAGGTGTGGCTTGAAGGCCGTGCATCGTCTAACGTCGTTTCAGTTCGGCAGTCTTCGACACGGCGTTGTGTGCGTGCGATTAGACGTATTGTACGACTCTACGAAACTAGTTTTATTTATTTAATAATAGAAAAATTTGTTTTCTTATCGGTCACCACGCTCAAAAAGTGTAACTTGAATTAATATCAAAGAAAAAGCAATACTGCATGAATAAAATAAATAAATAAAATTATAATTGCATAAGTTGATACAAAATGCTATGCAATAGCTTTACCGCGGCAGTCCCCGAGTGCCACACGTCTTTTTTTTTTGTATATGAATCACTGGTACTGTTCCACTTTAAGTGGATCAGTTTCATATAAACAAAAAGTCTATATCACTACCACCCAGTACCAGCAATCACCAGTATCAGCAATTATTTTTGTCTTTTTACAGGACTGTCTCGACAGGATAGGTCAGGCTGTCCAAGTAGCACTGGCGAATGGGTGTGTCTATGGAAACATCAGTAATCTCCTAGCCTCTCTAGATACACTGCCTGAGAATAGACTCCTCCGAATCATCATCAAGACCCATCAACAGATTATCTGACAAGTGCTGTGATTGGAAATATGATCATTACATGTGGATTTCTCACTCATCTGTTTTGTTGTCACATTTGAAGGATACAGGAAGTGAGATTACTGGGTAATCAGATCCTTACATAACGAGACAGTATATGCCACAAACTTTGTACAAAAATGATTAAAAAATAACTAGTGACATGCTCTGCCAAAAGTATTGATCATTGGTTGTCAGATTATTTTTAACATATTGATGGTCCCCACATAAAGCATCGAAAGTTCTTAAAAACTTCCATATACACATGTAAATGTGTATAACATAATAAAAGTAATATATTATTTCTCTTGGATTCATGGACTTAAACCCGGTCATTTAGTAGGTGTGTATGGAGATATGGATCCAACGCGTAGAGGCCCCTTAGAGAATTTTTAATGTAATGTTGTACACCCGTCATGACCCCGCCCCAGGATATATCAAAAATTATTATTAGATGTACCAGGATTATTGTACATTTCATATTTAAATTATAATGTCATAATCAAGCTTTAAAATGCTGTATTGTAAAGTACCTGAAAGTAATCTTTCAATGTTTTATGTAGGGGCACCCATATAAGATGTCATAAATCTAAAAGTTAAACCATGGCAGAGCATAGTATGCAGATAGTAATCAAATAATATTGTATACAAAATGTAAATAAACTATATTAATAATTTAAATACTATTTTATTTTAAAATGGCTTAAATCTACGACTCTGTTTGATCTGTGCAATTTTCTTTTTATCTTCTTCAAACTTCTGCCTCAACGTAACAATGTGTTTCATCTTTGATTCTCGTATTTGAAATGTATAAAAATTCTTCAACTCTTTTCTTTTCTTGTTCCTTTCTTCTTTTGCCATTATTTTGTTTTCCACATTCTCTGAGCGAGCGAAGCTCTGGACTTTGCCTCTTTTAGTCACTGTTACCCAACCTTCATCGTCTTCCTGTTCTAATTCTTTTTCTTTCTTTTCACCATCTGACATTTTTTTATCATGAACTTTCATGAATTTTTCAATATTTTCTTTTAATGTTTTAGGCAATAATATAGAATTATTATATTCCTCAATCCATTTTCTCATGCCCAGTTTCACTTCATGGCTTTCAGAGTTCATTGGCCGAAGACGCGTCAGTTTCAGTGCCTTGTCTAATTCTGCTACTTTTCTGAATACTACATAAGCCACTCTGAAGCATGGTTTATTTACTACTTCTGTAAACTTGTGGGTTTTTGATTCCTCTGCTGCACTTGGTCTAAGGGCAAATTTAACAGATTGTACATTGCCAGCGTCTTTAAAGGCATTTATAATACCTCTTTCGTCAGCGTAAGGCGGTACATTAACAATAAATAATGTTCTTCCTGATGGTTTATCTTCGCTGTGCTCTCTGACAGAATGCTCCTTGAAGTAGATTGTATGTGGAGCTTCTGTATCTTCTGTTAACTTTAGTTCTAGTGCTGTAATATAATTTTAATTATGTAAATATTCGTTGTGAAATAAATATTAATGTGATTGTGAGGTTATGAAGCTGAACTACTTACCACAGAATTCATGTGCCCGTTTAATTGCTTTCATTGCTTATGTTTATGCAGCAAATAAATGTAGAATTATATACACCCCGATCTACAACTTTATTACAATACAATTATTTACAAAACATGAATGAACAGGCAGGAACGAAAAGCAAATTTTCGCCAATTTCCCGATATATGACATTGATTGTTTGAAGATTCTATTTCACATGACAATAATGACAAAATAATGACAGTAAACCATTACATTTTTCATTTTTTATCCGATTATTTAAGTCTTTCGCCCTGGATACGAGTCTTTTAAAGCTTGATTTTTGTATTACTTCTACTTTCCGGCTTTGTGTACATTCCGAAAAGTATAATATCCACAGACGTATATGAAGATAATATTTAGCGAATGCCTAAATCTCGTCAGTCTTCTACTTACACCAATTACTTGTAATGTCATAACAATCTAATAATAAAATTGATTAACATAAAAAAGTGAAATTGGTTATGTGTGCCGTAACATGTCGGAAAATACACACATGCCTTATTAGATAATAATTAATCAGGTCATGTGATCAGCAGAACATGCAGTAAAGACTTAGTATGGCTCTTGACATCAGAGGGGCAATTCTCGTAATTTTAGTGTAGTCAAAATTCAATTCCGATCCAGTCTCGATCTCACAGATGTCAAATTTGGTATTCTCGTATCACAATACGTAACTTCAAAGTTTAATGTAAGTAGGATTATGTCGGAATATGACTGAGAATTAAACAAACTAAGAATGTTACTTTGCCAACTAAAAGAATTAATAATAAATTAATCAATGAAATCAGGTATATAATTTTAGTCAATTCACAATTCAATCTCGATTCGGTCAACTTTCAATCTGCTATCGTAGAGAAATTACGAGAATTGGCCCATAAGTATGGTCGTAGGAGACTAGACTGATCATTTGCGAGAAATTATAAGCAAGAGCAAATTCGTGAGCAGATCTCCTCGCGTAGTCCGTGAACCGATAATTGAGCCTCTCGCTTTACGGGGACGGGAAGGAAAGAATGCATTAACTACATACCTGTATGCACTTTTTATTGTTTATGCAACTTTGTAATGCTTATTGTCTATGAAAACAACATACATTGCGATGATGGGATGGGAAGCAGTTGCTACTGTTGCTACGGCTCAGCCGGTTTCCGAACGTGTTAGTAAAATTCGTTCTTCTGGACAAGCGGAAACTCGTTCAGAAACTTTAAGGATAAGAATTGTATTTTTGACACTTTTGTAGATTTGACAACAAGTGTCAAAATCAAAATGAAAGATTTTTTTGACACTTGTGCAGATAATATTATCTATGGAGATTTCTAGTTGACTAACTGTTGGCGAGTAACGTCTGTTTTAACTGTATTTTATCGTAAATATACGGCCATGTGTGGTTATAAAAGCGTACCCAAACAAAAATTTAGTGATGCTATCCACCACTGCGCATAGTAAAGTGAAAAATCCAAAGGGTTCGGAGAACTCTGATGCCCCAGAACGAGACGATATAGGACATGAAAACACAACGGACGATAAGGTCAGAGGTTATGTTAGTTCCTACGATGCATCCTCGTCGTTCGGAGGACCGTCCAGAGACGGCCGATTCCGCTGTCGTGGCCGAGTTACTGAGTTCCGGCACTCCAGAGGCGGGCGCGGGAGTGCTCGTGGCCGCGGCGGTTTCCCACCCAGGGGTGATCGCGATCCCCTCGAGAATTCTTATAAATACAACGAATCGCTAGGTCAGCCCAACAGTGACTCTTGGTCGCAGGGAAATAATAGTAACAAATTTTACGAACGATCAGAACTGGCAGTGAATTTGCCAGAGGACCCGCGCATTTCTAAGCTTCTGCGTCGACTCTGCGCGGAATTGGACGTTGAGAAATCGCTCACCATATGCAGCAAATTGCAAGATGCTGTTATGTTACCAGAAAATTCACGCTACATTCGAAGGGCATATGATATTTTGGTTGAATCATTATTGGATGTATTTTACGATGCTCCTGGCCCTGAAACAAAGGAAGGTGCAGCTGTTGTGCTTGGAAGAATTGGCTATGTCATGGGCCCAGATTTCAGGAAACACCTGGATTGGTTTGCATCAACTTATGCAGTCCATAATTCATCTATAAAGCATCTTCTAACACTCTCATTCACAGAGACATTTCAATTGGACCATCAAACACCCAATTTAACAGATTTTGCAGAAACAACTTTGCACAGGCTACAAGTTATCATTGAGGGTACTGATTCTGCCGACGTATTCATTGCTGCTATAAATGCTATGATTGTAATGTCAAATTCTTACCCGGAGCATTTTGCTAATCATTTTGTTGATACGGTGGACATACTAGTAGGCTGGCATGTGGACAATGCGCAGCCAAAGAAGATCAAAGATTTTGCTCTCCAATCACTATTAAAACTGAGCCCTCACTGGCAAGCAGACGTTGGATTTTCAGTGAATTTATTGTATCAGTTCGTAGAGGACATGGTGGTGTATTCAACAGCCTTGGATTCAGACAAAACAGATAAAGATACAGATGCAACATCGCCAGAGGATTGTATACAAAAAATCACATCCTTTTTGAATGTTTTCAACACTGTTGTGAAAAGTTTGGGAACTCTCTTGAGTCCCACTGTGTCTCAGACAGTAAACTGGTCTTTTTTAACAGAATCATTGACAAAAGTTCTGCAAGTTTTGACCAAAATCCTAGACGATGAAGCAGACTCTGATTTGATACTCTCAGGTAATGAATGCATAACTTTATTGCTTAAACACTTGCAGTCTAAATCAACATCCTGCTCTGGTGCTCTTTTCTCCTTAATTTCTATGGAGATGACAATATTTTTGCAACAAGATGAGGAAAATGTTTGCCTCAGTGTGATTAATTTAATATCTACCACAATAAAGGAGATAGCTTCGAATCTGCCTATAGAGTTTATAACTCAAACCATAGGGCCTGAGTCATTACTGCGTCGTCTCCGATACTCTGAGAACACCCAAATTTTAAATGGTGTATTGTCTGTTTACAGCAATCTTTTAAATTTGAAAAACATTCCTCTATTGCAAGAAACATATAAGTATGTTTTGACAGATATACAGATCTCATACTCTGTTATTATACCAGAAATACAAATAATTAATGCTGAGTATAAGGAAGAAGTGACAATTGATGATGCAGAAAAAAATATTATATTTTATCTACAGTGTTTATCAGAGCTTGCTAATGCTAGTAACTCCATTATCGGCATGTGGGCACTACAACCAAGTATACTGGAGCTGTTGGCCATCAAAATGTGTCCAGACCACATCAATCTCGTCAAACAGAAACCAGCACTTCAGTATTCCATACTGTACTTGCTTTATTCACATTGCAAGAAAAATAATCATTTTATTGCCTCAAGCGATCTAGTGACAAACACACAGCAAAGAGCTAGTGACATATTTGGTTTGTCTAATCTTAATCTTGGGGAGGTGTCCACGTCTAGTCCAACTTCAGGCCATCTTGCGATTATCTTAAATATGTTGAGCATGATATTAGACGATGACGTACCAAAGGAGACTTTAATTCTGGTCCTTCATTGGATCTCTGATATTTTTGTGCAGTTAGATAAATACTTGCCAATTGTGAGCTTGGCTAAAGGATTTGTTGTCTTAGTTACAAACATGCTCTCCTTAGCTTATAGTTTTGATGATGACATTGTTTTGCTTGTTATGAAGAACTGCCAACATTTATTGAAAAATAAAAATTTAACTTGGAATCTTATGATTCTGAAAACAATAGCAATATTATGTATGCTGCATATAGATAACCAAAATAAAAGTTTGTCGCAAGTTAGCAAGGATGTTTTATGTAATCTGCCATGGGACATAGTACAGCAGGAATTGGATAAACAAATGGTTAAAGTTTTTGCCAGTCGCAAAATGTTCCTCGATGTGTTGAATAATAACACTAAAGCAAATTCCTTTAAAGAGTACCTTATGCGGGGTTCATTCTCAATGTTATCCCATCAACATTTCAAGGCTATAATTAATTCACTTTTGTATGTGACTTTGGATGACAAGAATTTTATATTAGATGCTTTTATAACAACTTGGCCGCTGCTAAGTCAAGATGCAGATGAAAATAACCTCTTGTTTTTTAGACAGTGCGCAACAACATTTTCTTCTATATGCATTGGCTGGGCACTGTCCGAGTTAGCACAAACTTGTGTGTCACTGAAACTAAGAACTGTCTTAGGGAAACCCCAAGAGACATTCATGAAAATAGAGGGAGCTTTGAAAGGCATTGCACGTGACATTTCATCTTTGGATACTAAATATGTGGGAACTGAACAACAGAAATTAATAGAAGTTGTTATAACTGAACAGATTAGAACACGTTGGATTACAGAATTTATGATGTTTTTGGAAAAATATATTTATAATGCTGCAGAAGGTACTGCAACTGTGTTACCGGCAGTCGCGAAACCTGTGCGAACATTTTTTCACACAAATTGGTCGACATGTCGTGAATGGCTTACTAGAGTACGTCCGGCAGCGCTTGCTGTGAGTTTATACGCCGGTAATTTCGGCGCTGCCATTTATCATGCGTCACTCATATTACAAACAGCTGCAAGTTCCAACACAAATATGGACATTGAGGCCATTGCTATGAGTGTGGCTAGAGCACTTATAAAAATTGGAGAACCAGAAGTTTTGCATGGCATGTATGTTTGGATAAAACAAACATTCGACAAGAAAATTACATGGTTGAAAGGAGCAGCAGAGCAAGCAAATGCTAGACATGAATTGGCATTGGAATTCTATAAAAAAATAAATACAGCTATAACTAAGGATAATGACAAAGAATCTGGTGCCAACTCCCAGACAGACACAAGAGTTGGTAGATTCATTGATGAACAAATAATGGAGAGCTACAAACAGATACAAAGTTGGGAAGACATGCAACATTGGAGAGATGGTGAACAACATAGTGGACAAAATTCACAGTGGAATTCGTTTCCAGCTTTAAGAGCATTTGAGGAAAGCAATGAGATCCCTGAAGAATTGGGCAACTGGGAAGTGCTGGATATTGACGGTAATGAAATTACTAAGAATTCTTGTTCCTATCAAGGATTGCTGAACAAAATTGAATCCACATTGGTGTGTGTAGCTCTCAATATGTACTATTCTGATTTTTCGGAGAAGTTTGACAATGTTGTCAAAGACTGTGAAACATTGCTAAATTCAAGCATTGAAGAGTTTTCGAGAACAAACACTGTGCATTTCTTAAAAGAAATTACTGTTTTACAATTGGCAAACAATGGATTAAAGAATATAGTGAAGAATGGAAAGGCAACTTCCAATCCTTTTAAACCTT
The DNA here is from genome assembly GCA_937001555.2 of Hypsopygia costalis. Taxonomy (NCBI): domain Eukaryota; kingdom Metazoa; phylum Arthropoda; class Insecta; order Lepidoptera; family Pyralidae; genus Hypsopygia; species Hypsopygia costalis. The sequence continues at coordinate 26,409,389 of OW443340.2, forward strand.
CAATCATAAAAGACCACAAATTCGTAACTGATCTGAGAAATTTGAGTAGAATATTATGGTGGAACCAGTATTTCACCAAATTAAATATGACAGAAGAAAATGTTTTCTATGCAGAGTGTCTCCGATTGGATGTGATCAAGAGTGCTAGAAAAACAGCAAATGTATCGATGGCTAAAAGAGAACTTTTAAAACATTTTAAACAAAATTCTGCATTCCAAATGTGTGTAGGTAACGTTGATCATTTAGATGAACTAAGTGATGTCTTGCTCATGTCTACTAATACCTACGATTTGGATATCTGGACGCTGAACAACGCAACAGCTCTTGTTGAACTCTGCAAGCTAACTTATGTAAACGAAGAAACGAAACTAAGGGCTATAAATTTATGCGCAAGTATTTCCCTTGGATTTTCGCAACGACTTGCGATGGGTGAACAAAGTTACGAACTTAGAGAAAAGGGTACTAGAATGTTATTGACTCTATCAAAATGGGTTCAAAATGAGAGTGAAAATGTTCTTGAAGTTGATACACCATTAACTAAATTGATATCAGCTTTGCCAGAAATTGGATTGGTGGACAATAATGTGTCAGACAATGTAATACCTTTGTCTGATTCTGCTGTAGGAAAATTGCTTCAATTTGGTGTCAACCAATGCCCGGGATTAGCTAAAGCTTGGGCCAACTTTGCAGGTTGGTGTTTCAGATGGGGCAGAAAAATGGTAGAGTACAGTTCAAAAACGCGGGAACAGTTGACGGAAAATGACAAATTGCAGATAGAAAGTGTAATGATCGGATGCTCACCGCAAGATTTCGATGCTGTTTGCGAGATACTATCGAAAACAAAAGCAACATGCGATGATGAGGATATTGATTGGAATGAGATCAATACGTCTGAAATGATTGAAAGTCAGTTGCGTACCGTGCCGTCACTTAGCAATGCTTTTCCAGAACACCTCGCATTACTAGTGGACATCTGGCGTCAAGCTCAAAAAAGAGTATTTTCTTACTTCGAACTCTCCGCAGATGCTTATTTCAAGTTCCTTCAACTTATTTGCGCATCAGATTACATAAACCACAGTGGAGAAAATGCAGTAGTCAACGCTACTTTGCGACTTTTAAGGTTAATCGTGAAACATGCAATGGAGTTACAGACAGTGCTGGAATCTGGTTTGGCAAACACGCCTACGCAGCCATGGAAAGTCATAATTCCGCAGCTATTTTCAAGACTAAATCATCCAGAGACTTACGTCAGAAAGTGCGTTTCCGACCTGTTATGCCGACTCGCTGAAGACACGCCTCATTTAATTACATTTCCGGCTGTTGTCGGCGCTGTTGAGAACGAGCAAAATAGTATTACAGAACTTAGTGCCAAGTCTTATCTATCTACTGACGGCGAAAGCGGAGAAGACAACCTTGATTTGGAAGATATTGAAAGCGATAAAGTAATTAATAACGAGTTAAATTCGTGTTTCCTGGACATGGTTGAAACACTAGCAAAGCAGGCTCCTACAACGATTCTTCAAGTAAAATTGTTAGTAAAAGAATTGCAAAGAATAAATTTGCTATGGGATGAGCTGTGTTTGGGTACATTAGTCCAACATCACTCAGAATTTACCAAGCGTCTTACACAGCTAGAAACAGAAGTAACCAAAGTTAAAAACAATGCTAACCTTTCCCCTGAAGATAAAGAAAAGCTAATAAAGGAGAAACATCGTATAATATTTGAGCCTATAGTGTTTGTGCTGGAACATCTCGATCATGTTACTTCAGCTAAACCTGAGACACCACATGAAACATCATTTCAAAGTAAATTCCAAAGTCTTATCAAAGATGTTATTGATAAACTTAAAAATCCAACCAATCCCGATAAGCCTCAAGAATCATGGGCATCGTTAAAACAACTACAAATAAAACTACAACAGAAAGTTAACAAAAGGACGTCCTATATTTTGAGAATGTCAGATATCAGTCCCGTATTAGCAGAGTTAAAAAATACGGTTATAACTATGCCTGGAGTTCATACAAACCAGAGAGCTGTGAGGGTCACTATAAAATCTGTTGAAAATAATGTAGCTATCTTGCCAACTAAAACTAGACCGAAGAAGTTGGTGTTTTACGGATCTGATGGCAAAGCTTATATATACCTTTTCAAGGGTTTGGAAGATCTGCACTTGGATGAAAGAATAATGCAGCTTCTCTCGATTACAAACACAATGATGGCGCGAGATTCAGAAAATAATGACAACCAAACCTATAGGGCCCGTCATTATTCCGTTATACCGTTGGGTCCTCGCTCTGGCCTTATTAGTTGGGTCGATAATGTGACGCCCTTGTTCGCATTGTATAAACGTTGGCAAAACCGCGAAGCAGCTATACTTTCCGCTAAAACAAATAAAACTGTTAACGTTTTACGTCCATCTGAGTTGTTTTATAACAAGCTGAATCCTCTACTCAAAGAAGCTGGCATCTCCACCGAAAATAGGAAAGAATGGCCAGTGTCGATACTGAAACAAGTACTCCACGAGCTGTCTGCCGAGACGCCTCGGGATCTGCTCTGGAGGGAGTTGTGGTGTGGAAGTGTGACGCCGGAGCAGTGGTGGCAAATGACGCGCCGGTACTGTTACTCGGTCGCAGTGATGAGTACTATCGGTTACATTATCGGTTTGGGCGATAGACACTTGGACAATGTTCTGGTGGACTTGACTTCGGGCGAGGTGGTGCATATAGACTATAATGTGTGCTTCGAGAAGGGCAAGACGCTGCGTGTGCCTGAAAAGGTGCCGTTCCGGATGACTCCCAACTTGGTGACAGCTCTAGGAGTGACTGGTGTCGAGGTGAGTTATTTCATTTATATGAATTTTTTGACAATGTTAGTCATAGTTTACGAGTAAACCAGCGGTCTGGACCGATTTTAAAAATTCTTTCGGCTTTAGGAATGAATATTATGGGATATTATTCCACCCGTGCGAAGCCGGGCCGGTAGTAAAATATTAATAAAATTGATACGTACATTGGACATTTCATACATTTATGGACAGATAAATTTACTTTGCTCATCATTGACTTAAGTATCGCATTGATGCACCATTCGGTACTTGACTACAATGCAGGTACATGTGTAATGCTGAAAATACACTAAAATCATTGATTTCTTAAGACTTAACGCCTTTTGTGGTCTTATATTTACAGAAATTGCAATGATACCGCATGACTCAGTGGACAGCTAATTCGAAATTAACAAAAGTTTCGCGACATGAATACCTATACAACAGATTTGCGTAAATAGTCGAAATGAATTCTTTTGGTATTACCTTCCATTTCATATAGTTCTATTACCACCTATGTGTAGATATTCCTCCGATATATAGATCCGAGTATTATTAGTTTAATGTTTTTGCTTATAAATATAAGTGTTGAAAAGGTATAAATTTTGAAACTGAAAACAGTGAACCAAGCTAATGAACTAATAGTTTTTAGGAAGTATCTCTAACCTTTCGCCCTTTACCGTGTTCTAGTAATTTAGGTTATGCTATTTTTATTTTTTTGATTCATGTATTTTAGAATCTTCAAATATTATCTTAATTTTTGACTTTAGTAAAACAAAGTCCGAACTTGTCCTACAAGCGCCCTCTGTACAAAAAGTATGTTCTCAGTGAACTAACGAGATTCTGCTGGCGTACAAAGTTTATTTCCACAATAAATTTACAGATGGCGTTGCGTTGTATTCAACACAAGCCCCGGCTTCGCACGGACGCAATTAAATACACTTATAATATGTTAATCGCTGATCATGGTACTTCCTATAGTCAAAAAGTTTTTTTAAATCCGTTCAGTAATTGAGTTCATCCATTATTAATCTCTCACATTGCTAAGAGGGAAAGTCATATTCCAATAAGAAAATTATAAAAAACTAATGAAAAAAATTCTACTGAAGAATTTTACCTCTTAAATTATTTTTCAGCAGAAATATTTCATTTGTCAGTTAGCAAATTTTTACATTCATTACAAATAAATTGATCACATCGCATGTTTACAGTAGGGGTAGATATTGATACCCGAGCTTCTTTTACTGCTGCTGCAATAATTATTGCAGTACCTTAAATTTTTAGTTGATTAGCCCCTCTTCATGGCCTACTAATTTCTTCTGATTAAATTCGTTGTGAGTTCCAAGGCAGCCGTAGTTTTACCCCTAGGACTGCAGTGGACTTCATTGTTCATTACCCTTTTTGGTGATCACCGTTGTTAAACCTAGCTACACAGGAGATACAGTGGTGGGAATATGTGGTGGGACAACGTCCCACTCCAACATTATTCATTACAAACAAAAATACAAATCCCTCTTTATAATTTTAGTATAGAAATGTAGATTATATTCATAATCAAAAAATATACAATAAAAAATGAAACTCGTTATCGTTTTAATTATATCATTTTTAATATTACATCGAACATTTCTTTATTATATTATTCTTTAAACATCTTTTTAGTTGACAGAGAACCATTTTTATAATAAAATCTTCATTATGGCAGAGAACTCATTAAAATCTCTCAATAAAAAATCAACAATAAAGCCTTTAAAAACTTGAGCGTAGATTTTAACAGGTACCTAATAGCGAAGGGGTACCTACAGTCACTAACAACTTTAAATACTAAAAAGCGTTTCACGTTTCCCTCAAAACGTCAATTGAACGTTCATTTTAAAAAATAACACTACACTACATCTGGGGAGCGGTTGGCGGGCCTGTGCACGGGGGTAGGCCCGTCGGGGGCGTAAGACGGATTCGCGTCGCCCCGCTCTGTCTCTATATACCCTGCATTTTCTATGATACGGCACCTGGACGTATCAGTTTCGCGTTCTACGTACAGGAGCCTGGCCGGTCTACCCCCTAGACTGGAGAGACCGCTGGGGGCGCTGGACCTCGTTATGGACCCTTCTCGAAGGGCTACCGAACCCCGCTTCCTCTCCGGTGCTGGGGATCCTCTGTACTCTGACGCGTCTGGTCGTTTACACCGGAGCAGCTTGACGAAGGCGGCTCGGAAGCCGGCGTTCTTCCACGCGTATATCAACGGATTGATCCCAGAGTTGGACATGGCGAGCGATGACGTCAGCCGGTACGCTATCGGGCTGTGGAGGATCTTGATGGGCAGCGTCTGGGCGCAGGCTACCACTACGAACGGCATCCAGCATATGGAGAATGATCCCAATACTAGTAGCACCACCTGGAATTGTATTTATTATCATAAGTATTGGTTTTTAAAATATATATTGTTCTACTAGGATCTCCAGTCCATTATGACTTCGGGATATTAAGGCTTGTTTTAATTATCTGTTCTGAGTGTGTGACATTTAACATTTAGTGGACATTCCCCGTGGCTTTCCGCACGCGAAATCCTTTTATAAAACTGGTCTATGCTCGAAACTATTTCCATGAAAAGTTTCTAAAAGGTTACCGAGTTATTTTCGTATTTATGATAATGGTTTTATTTGGCATAGAATCCTATATTTGGTTGAACTATGTAGTATATTTCAACTTTTTCGTAGTTCGAATACGGACATGACTACACGAGTGTACTTCCAATGAAGTGAAAGCTTAAGTGAAGGGCTTAGAACCTCGCAGCCATAGTAGCTTTCAATACCCATTATTTTATGGTTTCTGTAACCCATAAATTCTTGTAACATAAAAACCTACTGCCGGTGTTAACGCAACACAAACTTAGGAGCCTTCTGCTAATTTTACAGATTACGAGGTATGTAACAGCTATCTAGTGTATTGTTAAATGACTGCGGTCTTCTGTAAGATGAAGGTACTTCCTCAGTCGCGCTATTACTAAGGTCATATAATATGACTGTGCTTTACTTCTTTTTCATTTGAGCCTCATTTGCTAATGCGTGAGGTGCACCATGTGCAGGATCAGCCGTTGACGTTAGATTTTTATAGGAGCCGCTACACCCCAGTGTACTGGTATTTTCAAGTCGTTCGAAAGTCAATATTAACTACTTTTCACCGACTGAAACCCTTCGTCCATCTATGGCTTCACCGATTTCGTGGTCATATGAGCCGAGTCGCGGGAGATGCGCGCAGAACCGCAGAACCGTTGCTCTAAGGCTCTTTTTGCCGCGGGCAATTCTTGACTCGCTTTGTTTCCTCCCCCTTTCACTGGGTCAATCATATTTACTTGTATGCTTTTCCAATCGTTGGCGCCCGCCGGGCAGCACGTGTTGGCTCGCATCCTCCGCGCGTGGCACGTGGCCTCCCTCCATATCCTCCAATACAGGACGAACATGACCATCCAGATGAGCGAGAACATCGGCGCCAGGATGCTTGTCGTATATGCATTGGGAACCACCTGAAAAATATTAAATACTTCTTTTAGCTCGAGGAAATAAAACATTTTAGGCTTAACGCTCCAATCTGTACTATGATATTAGTAAATAAGGACATGATAAGAATAATACGGACTGGTTTTCTCAGTTTGCGTAGTATGAAATTCTAGCTCGAAATATACTCCTTAAGCTCTTCGAGAAAACCAAACATACCTCTGAAGTTTCTACATATAAATTTCGGTACGTCTTTGTAGGAAGGTGTTTATGAGGACAACATTAATGGTACAGTCTTATGATCATGCTAGATTGTACACATAGTGACGGTTCCTATTATCTCATATTCTATCACGTGCCGCGGTGCCATGGTGGGCATAGCGTTGGTACAGCGCTAAAATTCGTGGCTCGCGAGGGGTTATTTAATGTTTTATATATTTAGGATGTTTTCTATTAGTATATTCTACTTACAAAAACGTTGACCTTAACTTAGCAATCCAAGTTGGTACGTCGCGACCGCGAGTAAACCTTCACAATCAATATGTTAAACTAATATTTGTACAGTTAAGATTTGTTTTCGTTGTGAACTCCGTCATGTTTGTAGTCTATAAACTATGAAGAATGCCGTGACGAAATGCAGTTTGCATGATAGATAGATTCTCGCCCTACACAGACGTCATTGTTTATGTAGTAGTAAACGACGCGACATTTGTATGGAGTGGCCGCGGTGTGACTGTATACTGATTTGTTCCTTGGTCAAGAGCAAATATTATTAAACATACTTTATCAGAGGCGGATTTGTAGTATTGGCCGCCCTAGGCCGTGTCTTGGCCGCCCTATGTCGTATCGTGGCCGCCTTAGGCCGGATGTTGGTTCTTATTAGCAGTCTCATTTTTCCTAATTATATAGTATTTTAGTTCTTATTCAGATGTTCAGATAAAAATTATATAAATAGCTATGAAGCTGATAGCTTCATAGCTATTTATATAATTTTTATCTGCAAAATCGTCATGGCAGTCTGTAATTTGTAAGAATTATCTTTCGGTAATACCCAGGTCCAACCGCCCCTAACATTTGGCCGCCCTAGGCCCGGGCCTAGTTGGTCTTATGGAAAATCCGCCATTGTATAGACTACGAAGTAATTTATGTTCGTAGTGGCCGGAATAGTCGACTTGATTTGGATTCCTTACCATGTTCATTTCGCAAGCGACGCCCTCGTGCCATTCGTTCCAGAACATAGGTATGCAGCTGATGCACACCGCCACCGTCCACGTGGAGCTCATCAGCAGCCGCGTCACCAACTTGCTCATGTACCGGCTGTAGTGGAGCGGGTGTACTATTGCTATGTACCTGAAATAATAATAATAATGATTTATTTTCTCATCACAATATTTTTACCTTAACATTAGTGACAAAATGTTTAAATACAAATACTGTGTAAGACCGGAGCTTCCGAACTAGGCCGGAGTCTGTATCTCAGTGCTCCAGAAATGCATTCAGAGAGGGGGCAAACGAGCAAGGGTATAACTTGATGGAAAGCAATCACCACCGCCCATGGAGATCGGCAATACCAAGGGGTCGCCGATCCTTTGCCAGCCTATACTCCTTCCTTTCTTTCTGGTGACCTCACTCACTCGCAGGAACACAGCAACCCTCAAGGGAATTGCCATATGGCTGCCGTATTCTGTGAGGTGAAAGTACTTCCCCAGTCAGGGAGCTTAAAAATACGCTAAGCCCTACCTCTCTTTTCGTTAGGGCCTCGTTTGTCAGTGAGTAGGGTGCACCACGTGCAGGTGAGGTTCGCTTTGATTCAAAGTTGTTGATGAACCACTTACACCCCGAATGAAATTCAATGTGAGGTTTCTAACTTAAATATTAGCTTTTGTAGATTTCATGATGAAATGGCATGTCTCGACAGATTATTACTTGGAATTTATTTTTAGTTTGGCTTTGACTTCACCGTATTTCGATAGAATCGGATATATACAGAATGCGACATAAAGACACGAAATCGACTCACCTGTCGACGGCTATCGCTATGATGTTGTATATGGACGCCAGACACGCCAGTATTATGAGGATGAATCTCATTAGGCACGACCACTTAATTTTTCCAAATTCCGAGTCTAAGTAAAAGACCAAGTGGTAAGGCAGCGTGAGACCCACCATTAGGTCGGATACGGCCAGGTTGAGCACGAACTGGTTGGACACCAGAGTCGACAGCCGCCGGCTCAGCGTCACGGCGAGCACCGTCAGAGTGTTTCCACTGATTATGAGCACCATCAACGAGCCGTCGATGATGCTCCACGCCCAGTAGTTGTACAGATCCGGACCCTCCCTCTCCGCGGTTTCGTTCCACCCCCCGTCGCTCTCATTGCCAAATACAACGTCCATACCATCGCTGGCGGCGGTCGCCAGCGCCCCCCACTCTGAATAGTTCGACGTCGTGGTCGAACTCACTCGCACATGGTCTTAACTGTTCGCGTCACTAAACACTCGCGCGAAATCGGCACACTTTAATATAGTCTCTGGCCGTTCGGACAGTCTGCACATTTTCTTGGCAGCTTTCAGTGACACGGATGCGAATACCTGCAACAAAGCGGTAATATATCTAGATAAATTAGTATCTATTGCACACTGAATGTTGTGTACGTGATAGCCTTGGGACTTGAAATGCAAACCGGCGTGCACAAATAGCGCAGCGGGGGCGCAAGATGCGATTGATATGCAGGGACGCGTGTGGCCCACAAGTTAGTCGAGGACTCGAACGTCAGCTCCAGTTCGCTCCGAGGCGTGCTTCGAAACTACATTATGAACTTTTTCGAGGGATCCGCACGGGTTAGCTGCTGCGTCCCGTCTGTCCATGAATAAATAATTACATTACAATATGTGACGAGCATTGTCTGCCGGTTAATCGATTGAGGAGGCGTTATAAATTACTTATTTTCAGGCATTGAAGGCCAGGGTGTTCATCAAGTTACTGTTTAGTAACGAATTATTAATGCTTTGAAAGGAAATCCTTGAAGGAGTTACTCGTCGGTTATTTATAAGTCTGTTACGAGTCAGGTTGTTACGAGTTTGTCGAGATTATATAATATTGTGAATTATATTAGCGTTCGCTTCGGAGTCGTTCACTAATATGGCTGTTTAAGCATAGTGAAATGAACTATTGTGTAACAATTGATTACTTTTCATATGACGTATCATAAATGTTTGTACTAGTAGCAGAGAATGTACAATTAATTGAAAACTTTCTTTTGGACAACACTGTTTGTGAAAAAAAAAAACGATCTTTATTCTATAACTGAATAATATTTTCGACAACAAATGTTTACGGCATTATTATTTATGAGTGCGCTAATATATTCAGAAGATGTATTGTGGCGATGAAATATTTAGCAGAGCTGCAGCCGACAAAGTCAATTATATCAGATTCATCTCCGGAGACCGACTGCCCGCCCGCAGCTCAAATTTAAATGAGACAGATCAAAGACTCAGTTCATTAATTTTAATTTATTAACACCATTTTGCTTTCGCTGGTTTAATGCATCTTTGTTAAACGGAAAAAAACAGACGTATCTAAATTTCAATAAAAGTGTACAAGGTCTGCACGAAAAAGCTATTGTCGTCTGATCAATTAACTAGGAGTAATAGAATTATAGGTGGTCCATGGCCTCGATGTAATTCGATGTTCGTGGGTGTGCGCTCCAGGGAGAGCAGTGTTCTTTGAGCGCGCTCCTTATAAACGAATATTATGTTTGTTTGATTAGATTCTCAATATTAACTGTTCAAAATCAATGAAAATTTCAAACACGATCTCACAATATCTATCTTTGCCAAGCACGGTGGTCGAATGGCTAGCAATGGCCACTTTGACCCCAAGATCGCGGGTTCGATCCCCGCACAAGACAAATATTTGTGTGCATGAACATCTCTGTTTGTCTCGGCTTGGGTGTTTTCTATGCAAATATTTATAAAAAATATGTATTTAAGTCTTAGTATATCAGTTATCTAGTACCAGAAATATTTATTTATTATCTCGCGGTGTAATAAACAGATGAACATATTTTCCTGATTTTACAGGAGATTATAAAACTGAATATATATATTTCCTTAATTAAAAAATATAATATAACAATAGAGTTCACATCATCGCTCGATTAGGCTCAATTCACACCGCTGCGGAATGGAATGTATCGCTAGCGTCAATTTCGCCTCATGACGCGAGAAGGCACTCGAGTTCGCTGGAATGCTCGAGTATTCTCGCGTATTCCATTGCTGTGACTAACCCGACCGACTCCCGTTCGCGCCACTTCCCGCGGATTCCACAGGCAGCGCCGACACAGGTAGCTAGGGGAATTCTGGAGAATGCGCGAGGATTCCCCGGAAGACGCCCGACCGTTTTTTGGCTCGTATTTAAGTTTATATATTATGCAATTGACATAAAGTTCATTTTGCCATGTACAATTTCGTTGCAAAAAGTCGCTTCCATTCTATTCCGCGGTGGTGTGAATGGAGCCATAGATTTTATCACTGCGACTTCGTGTGATTGTGAACACAGCTTTAAAGACTGCAAATGTCCTATTGCTCAAATGTCGCGAAAGCCTATCGATTGTCATTCCGAGAAAGACCGCTTCGTTGTCATGATAAAGGGGGTTCGTTAACCTGTTTATGGTAATTCGATGTCGGCCGAGCAATGGTATAACGGAAAAGCTAAATGTTTTTGTCCAAAAATCGAAAAGGTCGCACGAAAATTGGTTAGTCGATATGAAATCTACTGGAAAATCGCACGGACTGTTCTCATTTAGCGATGTGAATGATTTTATTGTTTCTGACGTTGATGATAAATTGTACAGAGATTTATTTGACATCTGTGTAATAATCATTGAAATGTCAAACGTGGTTGAGTTACAAACATGGTTACAAATATGGACAGTGACTGACGTAGGTCTTTGTCAACCCTTATTCATCTCAAATTACAACCGCTGGGTTCGACGGCTTAACGTGGAGCACGAAGGAGCTCGATATAAATAAACCCATCCATGGACAGGCTATGATCAACATTGCTTAACTTGCGTGTTCGATTAGACTGGCACGTGCAACGACGCCATTTAGTTCCTCGACTGACTGACGTAGGTGTCTGTAGCAAAATAAAACTAGTACCTATGTGATAGAGCACGCAAATGTTTAAAGGAAATACTGTCAGAAATACCGCAGCCAAATAACAATTCCCTTGAGGATTGTTGTGATCCTGCGAGTAAGTGAGGTCACCAGAAAGAAAGAAAGAAAGGACTGGCAACGGATCGGCGACCTCTTGGTGTTGCTGGTCTCCATGCGGTGGTGGTTGCTTTCCATCAACCGCATGCTCGTTTGCCCCCCCCCCCCCCCCCCCCCTCTCATATAAAAAATATTATTGATGAGTCTCATCCAAAGACGAAAATAGCTGTAAATACCTACATTGCCAATAACGTCGATGCAACAATCGTGTACACAGCGTGCCTAAGCCAGATAAATGCGTCGGAGCATCTAAGAGACCTAATATTCAGCTCACAGAGCTGCAGGGTTAGTACAAATGCCCTTTAGCACAAACACGCGCCGCGGCGGAGGACGGCTCATCAATATTCAACGGCGCTGTCCAATCACTAGATAATGTTATTTGTTGGCTGTCGGCTATCGATTCTCACGCAAGTTTGTTGAGGCGAAAACTTTCAGTGGCACTCGATGTTTATATTAATATATCATATTTTTTTTTGTCTATTTTAAAATGTTATACCACCTTATATGTATAAAATACATCTAAGCATAAAATAACTTTGCGAATTTTTCTGTCTAATTATCCGCGAATTTCTAAAACATAGATTTGGACGTGATAAAAGATCGTTTGTACAGTCGGGTATACTATACATACTCGTACCCTAAGATAACAGACCAATCTAGCATACTAAAATGTAAGGGAGAAGGGTCAGTTATTCTAGGGAATCGAATGTACATAATAAAATTGTGGCAGGCCGATGTAACAGATATGTAGGAAAGTATAATATGATAGAAGCGAACCTATTATTTTTTTAATTTTTAATTGTCTGTCTGTTGGTTTGGATGCATAGCACGAAAAAAACTACACGAAATTAGATGCGATGATCACAGTTATCATACTGGAGGTCTAACTTACAAATCTGCTAAAAGTTTCTCGACTAAAAAGCGGAGTTATTAATATTGTTTATTTTATGAACTTTATGCGGACGATGACGCTAGTGGCAGCTAGTTAAAAAAAATAGAACTTTGGGCTGATTAAGAGTCAAATTCAACAATCTAATTGTTGAATTTGACCCTTAAATCAGCCCAACGGTTTAGGAGGAGTTCAGTCACGTAACTTAGGTGTATCGCGTTGAACCCGATCCGTTCAGTGGTCACGTGGTCAGTAATGGTTATTTTTTTAATTTCGTCCGGAAAGTTAAGCTCTACGAGGAATTTTATTACTTATTTTTCTAAATTACTTGGTAGCATAAGTGGTATTTTTTTACGAATGTAAATTTGCGGTCAGATCTTCATTGTATCCTGCGATTTGATACAAGATAAAAATGTATAAATGTACCAAAGTACATATAATACAAATAAAACAAATTTTATTTGTCACTTATTTCACGAACGGTTGCCTTTTATAAGATACATTCTATGTACAATTTTGTCTTCTTTAATAAACTAAAGAGAGAAATTATTGGCATTGAAGAAGAACGAGAGTTAGGTAATTTTGTGAGATGAGCAGGACAAGCTCTACGACTTGCATTTAAAATAATAATGGTTCTGTAAATTTTCGATTTTACACAAATTTAACTCATGTTTTATTCGACTGACGTGAAATATGAAATTTCTACCCTTAGCACAGATTAATAATAAAGAAATTGAAACTACACACCTTGCTCACTCGCGTCCTTTACGTAACGTGCCGTGACCGTTCTGGCGACCTCTAATTATTTATTCAATTATTAACAGTAATAAATTGTTGGTTAATATCTTAATTGATTTGTCTGAATTGGTACAATTTTGTGCTGTTTCAATTAAGAGCAGAACGTTCTTTACACGAAATGACAGGACAATTACACGTCCATTGGTCGAGTACTGTAGGCGGTGTAATTAATGTAATTATTGTGTACATTGGTGATATTAAAAAAAAAAAGAATATGACGGGGCAGGTAAGATGATACCTATTATGCTATTATATACAATCGAAGGACGCTTCGCAGCGCACGACAAACAAAACGTATTCAATTCTAAAAATACATATGGTTCTAACTGAAAATCAGTGTCGAGCCTGCTACAGATTTCGGTTTTTATAATGAGTTGGGACCGTTTAGCGACATTGCACAGTACTTTATTTTTTTTTATATATAATAATTTGTGTCTGTCTGATTTGTTTTGTTTCTCTACCGCTGTGTAATGTGCAAATAAATGTTTTTCTTCTTCTTAAATTCACTTGAAAACAAAATTACACAAAAATCTTTTGAAAGAAGCTTTTCTTAATTGTGCAGAAAAAAGAACTAAAATGTTTACTTGTGTTTTTCAGACGCCCTTTCATTTGATCCCAATATCATAGATATATAAAAATCGCAATATTGTGGCGCAGAATAGAATAAAAATTTGAATCATTTAAGCAATCGTGCAATGTCACGAGAACCAAAGGAAAGTGCCCAATTTCAGTTCACTCGAACACTAGAATAGGGTCAAATTTGACTTCCAAATTTTGATTCTATAATCAAAATTTGGAAGTCAAATTTTATATTAAATATTATTCAGTTTCATTGTGGTGCCTATGCACCACAATGAAACTGAATAATAATAACTCGTAATGATTGTTACACGTCGGTTCATGAGAAAAGTACACATGAATAAGGAAGGAATGATAATAAATAAATAAATATTTCTGCACAATTTACACAGCACCATCTAGTTCCAAATTAAGCGCAAAGCTTGTGTTATGGGTACTAGACAACTGATAAATGTATACATTTTTTTTTGTAAATATATACTTATAATATAATACATAGAAAACACCCAGACCAAGACATACAGACATGTTCATGCACACAAATGTTTGTCTTGTGCGGGGATCGAACCCGCGACCTCGGAATCAAAGTGGCCATTGCTAATCATTCGACCACCGAGCTAGCCGAATTTTTATGTCTGAGGGTGGAGACAAGGTCTGATGGAATGTCAGCCAAAGGAATGCCAGTTTCACGCGCGCCCTGATAACTCTACGATTGGATGAGAGAGAAATGTTTCCTGAGACCTATGGCTAAGCAGAAAAGTAGCAAAACAGCATAAAAACCTCCAAGTTTTTTTTTATACTACGACGGGTGGTAGACAAGCATACGGGCCCACCTGATGTGAGACGGTTACCGTAGCCATATTAACGCTCGCAACATAAAATATCGCTCGCGCACCGCCACCCCCGCTGCCAACGCAACATCTCCTTCCTAATGTAAATCAGATGTGTCGACATTCATGATGTTGGGATAAACGATGTGGGAGTTTATCGATCACATACTCGTATTTAACAACATAAATACATTCTGAAATTTTCTTCAGATACTGAAGTATATTTTTAACGAGTATTTAAAAAATCCTTTAGAAGATACCAAGAGACTAGTCTCTTGAAGACTCTCTCTCTCTCTCTCTTCTGACAGAAATTATTCAAGATTTGTGTTATTTTTGTATTATTTGTTGTTTGATGGTGTGAATTTGAGACGGTCAGAAAAAAAATCATGAATACAAGAAAGTTGATGTACGCTTGACAACTCAAGTTATTGACATAGCTCTCAGCGTCAGTAAGCTGAGGTGGTATGGTAGTGAGGCGACATCTGCCGAATCAGTAACAGATGGGAGGACAGTCTTAGAAACGAATGGGGAGAGGAAAGTCCTAGAAATAGAGTCCGCGTATGTGACGGCCTTGGTCCTACCTTTTGACAGACCGTTTACTTGAAAAAAGCAGTTGGACAGCGGAGGGTCGCATATGTTGTAAAGCACTGGGGGAGGCCTACATCCAGCTATGGGTAGGCTAATGATGAGGAATAATGTTTTATAAGAAGACACGTTTATATGATTTTGGTGAATAAAATTGGATATAGGAGCTCAATGGCGTCGTGGCGCGTGTCAGTATAATCCAACAGGCAAGTTAAGCAACACCGGCCGTAGCCTGTCCATGGATGGGTTTATTTATCTCGAGCTCCTTCGTGTTTCGGAGGGCACGTTAAGCCGTCGTTCTCGGCTGTTGTCGTTAAGCTATTAGTGGTATTTAAGCGGCTTGAAAACACTGGTCTCCGCCAGCCCGGGATTGAGCAGCGTGGTGGAGTATGCTCTAAACCTATTCGATTGAGGTGAGCCCCGTATCCCAGTAGTGGGATGAGTAACGGACAAAATGGATTGTTTTTATACGAAATGAACACGATAATGTCGCTGGGCAAACAGTCCAGGTATCTTATCTAGCCGATACCGCAATTCATTACGTAGCAATAACACGACTAATAATAAGCACATTATTCAATGGGGCGTTGTAAACCGAACATCTAAAGTGATAAAAATGGCCGACTAATATACTAACTTAGCCACGAAAGTTGATAATTACAAATAAATATTCCAGAACAAACTACACACGGCCATCTTGTCCCAAACTAAGCAAAGCTTGTACTATGGGTACTAGATAACTGATATTATACTTAAATACATTTTGTTTTGTAAATACATACATATAATACATAGAAAACACCCAGATCACGACATGTTCAAACAGACATGTTCATGCACACTAATATTTGTCTTGTGCGGGGATTGAACCCGCTATTTCGGAGTCAAAGTCGCCATTGCTAACCATTCGACCAGCGAGCTCGTCATAAACATAATAAACCTAACCTAACCCAGTATATCACTGACCCATTTAGTAATTTTAGTGTAGGTATCATGTTTTTATTTTCTTTCATCATCATCATCATTAGGTCATTTTAGTTTCCACTACAGGAGCACGACCCTCTCTCGTCCGTCCCACTAGACAGAAGGAGGATTTGGCCTACACCCCTCACGCTGGCCAAACGGGTTGGGGAGGCCTGATCGATGTTTGATAATGTATTTCCCTTAGTCGCCTTGTACGACATCCACGGGAAGAAACGGAGTGATTCTATTCTAGTCTGCCGGAAACCACACGGCTAACTTTTCGGTTATTATTCAGTGGTAATTCAACGATTATTGCTTTGTTTAGGTATAATTTTGTTCTAGCTACAATATCGAGTAAAGATTAAACAAACCTGTGACCTCTAAAAATAATTTACCGTTAAAATTACCCGCTCCTTAGATTCTGACTAAATTACCTTAGTTTTTACTAACTAAATTACGAAGTAGAACTATTATATTGAACAAGAAATATTGTACATATATAATTCAATAATAGGTGAACGTGAAGCATAGAATCTTTTACTTGTAATATGTACTGGGATTCATTATTCATCTCCATGTGGAGATTATTCCGTCCTGCCCTGCGCCATTATTATAATTAATTATGAAATACTGCCCCCGGTTAGTCCGTGTATACCTATATATAAATCAAAGTCTTGACTGACTGATTTCATCGAGTGACTGTTTCATAGCTGTGTGACACAGTCTGATCTAGGACTCTACCGGTTACGCTGCTATTCAGTTTAGTAAGAGTCAGAGGGGAGGCCTATGTCCAGCAGTGGACTGTGGACTTTCAATGGCTGAGATGATGATGATGAAGAGCTGCTACTAATCCGCTTGAGTACCAGGGGCTCTACCGCCTGAGCTGGAGCCGATTCCCATTGTATTTTTGATTCATCATCATCATCTAACTTCGGCTTAGATTTATGGTACTTGTGTTTATCTTAGCTGGTAGAAAACCTGGAACCGGAAACCCTCTATTTAAATTTGATCCACTTTCCAGTGTCTGAATGAGCTGGAATTTGGCACACTCGTTTGATTCTCGTGACAATGCACGTCTACCCAAATGCCGCCATTTTTAATGGCGGCCGCCGTATTGGAAAATGGCTAATTATAATTTCCACACGTGACCCAATGATATGGGTATCAAATGAGAGGCCTTGATGAGCGAAACACGATTGTAAACATTTTTGTATTTTTTTTATTAACAGCTAATAAACGCTTAATAAAAAAAAATTACAATCTTATTATATGAATCCCACACGGAAGCCAAGAGCAGAAAGTTATTTAATTAATAAATATACTTAAAATCGTACAGGTATTCTGGTACATTTCCAGAAGCTAATTCTGATTTTCAATCATGTGACATTATCCAATGTCCAAAGGAAGGTCGCTGACTATGTCGTCTTTAATAATTAAATAACGTGCATAGTGCCAAATAATGTACAATGATTATTTACGTTTTCACAAAGATACTAAAATAATACCACACACCGGCCATTCCATACAAATGTCACTTCGTTTACTACATAAACAACGACGTCTGTGCAGACCGTGAATATGCATGTGTGCGTGCGACGCCATACAAACGGTTCCAGATTTGTCTCAGAGGGGAGGAGAGGTTGACACCAGAAGGCCAATTCTCGTAATTTTTCTGCGAACGCAGATTGAAAGTTGACCGAATCGAGATTGAATTGTGAATTGACTAAAATTATATACTTGATTTCATAAATTAATTATTATCAACTAGCGACCCGCCCCGGCTTCGCACGGGTGCAATGCTGATACTAAATGTACTACAGAAGGTCTTTGCGCTTTGTCCTATCCAGTCCTTCCCCAGTTATAAGCACACGCCGCCGGCTCCGCGGCCGGTACCGCCACAGCCGTTATGTCCCTGCATTTTAAATGTGTAATATCTTCTAAACTATTCATTTAAATTACATGCTGTGAAGGGCCATATTGATCTATATTAAATGCGCAATGTATTTAAGGTACTTAATTGGATAAGGATTAATTCTGTATTGCTTAAAATCGCTTCGTAAATAAGGCATTATTTCTTGTAAAAAGCAAAGGATAAAATAACGGTTATTGTGTGTTACCACTAAGAGATAGACATATACCATCGCGAACTTTTTTGTAGACCATTTTAAGGTGAACAATACTGTACTACATTATTTTGATCTATCTCGTTGGGTTCAGCCAGCGTTTGCAATGAAAGAGCAAAAAAATGTGTTTATTTACGACATCACATTAGAAACCTCTAAATTATCAGTGTTTTTCTACTATGTTATGCATATATTATACATATAAACTTTCCAGTTGAATCACTCTATCTATTAAAAAAAACCGCATCATAATCCGTTGCGTAGTTTCAAAGATTTAAGCATACATGGGGACATAGGGACAGAGAAAGCGACTTTGTTTTATACTATGTAGTGATTCTTGTTGTTGGCAAAGTAACATTCTTAGTTTGTTTAATTTTCACTCATATTTCGATACAATCCCGCTTAAATTTAATTTTGAAGTTACATATTGTGTTACGAGAATACCAAATGTGACATTTATGAGATCGAGACTGGATCGAAACTGAATTTTGACTATATTTTAATTACGAGAATTGCCCCTCAGAGAGCGACAGGGAGTTGTCATAGTCTACGTAGAACTATTACTTATACTGTGATAATATGTATTGGTTGGTTATTTTTTTTATTGCTTTCCGAAACATAAAAGAAGAAAAAAAAATCTTTCGGAAGAGTGCCTTCTGTCATACAAATTTTATTTACTCATTTCTTTTATATGTACATACACACGTCTTTCGAGGAGCATGATGGTAGCTTGCCTATGGGTGGGTTTATTTATCTCAAGCTCATGCGTGCTACGGAGGGCACATTGAGCTATTATTATGCAACATATGCTTCCATATATTTATGTTTATTTTTTACTCAAACATCAGCGATTGAAGTTTATTTATTAATAATAATCGCTAATGAAATTCAAAATTCAAAATTCAAAATATCTTTATTCCTTGGACTTTATAAAGCACTTAGAAACGTCATACAAATTAAATATAAGAATATGTATAAATCATTACTACTCTATTTTTTTTTTAATGGCTATTTAGATACGCCTGAGATTTTGTGAGCGATGAAATATTTTCTAAGCCTAAATTTTTTTTCGATTTATTCCCGAATAATGACGAAGATCGTTAGATGGATATCAAAATGACTAGCTAATTTATAAAGAGTCACGATTTCGCGGCCGGCTGGTTTACATAATAGTCGCATTATTATAATAATAAGACGATATCTGCGCGTCTCGTCGCTCCAACTACCGAGCCACTCGGATCGACCTCGCGCAACTCTTCATCAAATGCAGCAAGGGCTTCCATTATTCTTTTTATCAGATCTTTCCAGATTTCTATATCCTCAATGCAAATGTAAATCTCAAATTAAATCTTAGGCATAATTTCCGTTGTTCGTGAGCTATTTTACGAGTAAATGTTAGAATATCAAAGTACAAATACTCTGATTCTCCGAATATGTTTGTCGGCTAATCACTACGGAATACTTGTCGTCTACTTGTTTACTCAAAGTAAGTCCCTTGTAATTAGCGGGTCACGCAAACATTATATTAACGAGGTCTGTTGGACATGACATGTCTGTTACACTCGATTTATTAACAAAGTAAAAAAAAAGACATCGACGAGCTCGGTGGTCGAATTGTCTAGAAATGGCCGCTTTGATTCCGAGGTCGTGGGTTCGAATCCCGCACAAGACAAACATTTGTGTGCATGAACATGTCTGTTTGTCTTGGTCTGCGTGTTTTCTATGTATTATAAGTGTGTATTACAAAAAAAATGTATTTTAGTACATTTATCAGTTGTCTAGTACCCATAATACAAGCTTTGCGCTTATTTTGGGACTAGATGGCGCTGTGTAAATTGTCCAGAAAATGTTATTTATTATTTATTTATTTATAAAGACAATTCCCGTATATATAAATGAATCCCTATTTCCCTTGGTCACGGCCTCACGCGTGAACGGCTGGACCGATTTCGCTATTTCTTTTTATTTGTTATCCATTGTTAGGAGAAGGTTCTTATGAAAGAAAAAAAATAGAAAATTTAAGAAAACTTTTCTATTGTAACTTAATATCGTATGACAGAACTGTCAGTCATTTGACAGATTGCGCGAAACTAATTCGAATTCAATATTCATTGTTAGGAAGACAGAACAACGTCTGTCGGGTCAGCTAGTTAAATATATAATTCAGATATATAATTTCATTAATTAATGTTGTTCAAATCTCGTAGACGCTTATTAAATACTTTTTATCCAATATGATTTTTTCGTATTGGATAAAAAAGCTACCCGACTGGGGAATGTGCCTCCACCTCACAGAATACCGTAGCCAAATAACGGTTCCCTTGAGGGCTGTTGTATTCCTGCGAGTGAGTGAGGTCACCAGAAAGGAAGGAGATGCTGCGATGGCAGTGGGGGTGGCGGCGCGCGAGCGATATTTTATGTTGCGAGCGTTAATATGGCTATGGTAACCGTTTCACATCAGGCGGGCCGTATGCTTGTCTGCCACCCGACGTAGTATAAAAAAAAATGTTACGTAATAATTAGGATGTTATTAATCTTTGCAAGTACGTAATTACTGTTTACATACTAATCTAATTTCGCTGGGAACATTAAAAACGAGGACAGAAAAGCTGTACAGCAAACCGTCCAATTGTTTACCTAAACTGTTTGAACGACGTCCATTTCTGAAGATTCCTTGCTTTTATTGCTTTTCACTTTATTAAACGTAGTTTGGATTAAAACCACGAGACCAATAAATTGAATCGTATTTAACAATGATATCCTTTGTATCAATTAGTCGGATTGTAACTCCTCCAATTTACGACGTGTACCGAGACTGGCGTGATCCCACACATTATATATAAAACGATCTTGTATAAGGCGGTCGTTTTCATTTTGACGTTTTTTAATTGGTTCGTGCAAGTGCCGCCAATCTAAACTATTAGTCACGATTAACTTGTGAGACCTTAGTTTACTCTTTGATATAATCTCCTCTACTTTGTAATATGTACTTTTTTGGTTTCTGCAACTACTCAGTTATTTCGTTTATTTTAAACTGTAACCGTTATAAATTCTATTAATATTACAATAATAGAGATACTTTTATGCAAATAGTTTATACATTTTATTGTGTGTATCATAGGGATTCTCATGTCAGATTATCATGGGAAAAGGCAAGAGATTACAGTAAATAAATTGCTAATGGCCACTGGATCGCAATTTTAGATTCATGTTTCGACCGCGTGGTCTTACATCAACGTCCGGCAAGTGGCAGGCTCTCGCCAATTTATCACGGCAGGTTAAGCACATTTAATCATTCGGTCATTGTTTATCCACATTATTCACAATGAATAACGCCATTCTCTCCTGACGTTTCAATTCGGTCGATTACTGTAACTTTTATTTTAGTCTAAGAATTTATTGATATCATAAAAAAAGTACAATAAAAGCTATTTTAATGGAAACACCTCAAGTTCTATGATTCCGCAGAGCGTAGTCATAACATTGAAATAAACTGTAGACGGCATAAAACAGATATCAGCACCAGTACACCACTATCGAAATCTTATTTTGTTATAAGTTTTGTTAGAGCAAAATTCGATATAAGAAATTTGCCGGCCGCAGAGATATTGGACGAATTTTCGTCTCGCGGGAGAAACGGTGAATTACGTTAGTTCACAAGCAGGGACATAGTTATACTTGATTTATTTGTCGTAAAAACATTAGTTTCTTTGGCCAAGCAACCGCTTTATATACGTTTCGTATTGACTTTCATTGAGTACGATTCAGTGCGGTTCCTCTTTTTCTATATTTGCGGTAAACAGGTAGAAATGATTTATATTGATTAATGGGTACAATGTCATTGTAATTTTCTCTTGCGTCGTGGGAAGCAAATGTTACGGTGGCAATTATACTCGAACACAGAACAGTTATGTTTGGAGGTCATACAAATACTTCTTCAAATGCGGAACTCAAACTAGTGATTACCAAGGTCGTAAGTTTGATTCTCGAGTTGCCATATTGTTCATCATGAATGAAAAAAAATAAAAATCATGTTGTGCTTCTTGGAGCCAATTCGGGCCTCTACCATTATTGTTGTCAAAGAATTAGTAATAACGATGTTTGATATATGTAAAAGGTTACGTTAACATAGTAAAGGTTATATAGCATCTCGTAATCTCGAGGAATGGTCAAATATAACGTCTCGTTCTTATTGCACCCTTTCGCCCCACACCGTGCCTTTATTGTGGTGATAAAATGTTTTCAGCCGTGTTGTGTAAACTACCCAAAATGCCCGCAGGCAAACAACCTTTAGGATGTCATGTGGAGGAATAATGTCGTAGAGTTCTGTCTTCTGCCGTAAAACTTTTTATTTTAGGGCACTGAATACGTGTTTATTATAGTTCTAGATAAAGAACCCAATTTGCTTATAGCGTATCTAGATTATGGTTCAAATTACAATTTTTTAATTACATAATTTCGAAAGCTCAAATCTGAATTAATTGTTGTATATCAAATCATAAAATTAATTGAATAGGATTTTGTTACATAGTTTATTGTGATTATGTTGTTAGAAATAATTAAAGTGAAAGTGATCTAAACGTATTTCAGAGTGAAACACTTATTTGTACATTGCTATAGCCGTCCCAGGTTCGTCTGGACAGATTACAATATGCAATAACATAATGAGAATATTCAAAAAGTGTTTTTAGTTGATTGAAATGAAGATTCCACTTACATTAGCTTTAGGATTATTTGATTTAGGGAGCATTGTCCTTCTACATTCAATATTAAATTGTATAAATATTAAATGTGTTTAAATTACTGCTTGTGGACTAACTGAACCTAAACGGTTCTCATAACTGACTTGTTTCAATTGACGAGTCAGCTAGTATTATTAATTATGATAATACTAGGTGACCCGGCAAAATAACGTTTGCAAAATAAATTATTTTAGCGTTATGAAATATAAATATATTTAAAATCGGGCGAGCCGTTTCGGAGGAGGCGGCCACAAACACCGTGACATGAGATTTTTATATATCTATATGGATGAATCAGAAAAAAATATATTGCCTTAATATCGTTAGTTCACTTGCTGCACTCAGATTATACGTCATCATTCCAATTTGTGAACACAGTTTCACTTCGTAGCGAGCCGATGGATCTGATCTAATGCCTTGGCAGTCATACTGTGTTACATAGTTGAAAAAGTAAAAGCATGTCACATGGTCGTTCGATATGCTTTTAAAACTTTAAACCGAGTGTAGCTCGCGCTTCACACAGTGTCGTGTGTAAAGTCAATCGCGGGCGGGATTTGCCATTCTGTGTGGCACGTTCTTTCAGACTTTAACGACCAGGAAAATATGTTTGATAGCAGTTGTAGAAATGTCTTTCATTTTGTGTTTCTTTCATTTTACTGTAGCAGCGTAATCACCGCATTTTTTTTTTGTAGTTGTATATTTGTTTTGGTCTAGGTGTTCGTGGACTGTTATTGAGTATTTGTAGATGTTTGGGACAAGATAGTGTTGTGCAATTTGGAAATATTGATTTATTAAAGTAATAGGTGAAAGAATGTGAAAACTCATGATGGTTGTTTTTCAGTTTTACTATCCAGTTATTGAATTATCTAGTTTCATTTATAGACTACTAACTGACCTGACTGACGTTGTCCTGTCTAAACCTTGCCCAGTATACCCAGAATATCCCGCCAAAGTTTCATTGCAATCGGATGAGCGGTACACAAATGCATAAAGGACATACAGATAGACATTCATTTTTATATATATATAGATATCATAAATTTTAAGTACTTCAGAGTTAGAGTAATAAATTCAAGCAGTTATATTTTATCAAGACGCACTACCGAGCAGACTGTAGGCGACAACCGTGAAACAAGTTTCATTAGACGGAACCTAATTGCTGGCACTGCCCGCCATTCAGTTCCATTTCTATGCCCCTATACTGTTTTGTAAACATCGTTAACTCATAAATACCTATGGTATATATACGGGTTCCTCCACACTGGTGGAAGTTCACCTCGCAACCCTGTTCTGCTACAGGTTAATCGCCTAAGTTTAGTAACTAGCATATTCGGTTGTGTGAATAGAGTACCGAATGCATATGATGGTTGCTACCTAGAACCAATGTTCTTCGAAGGATGCAGGAGATAGAAATAATCACCACCAACCACAATCTGAGACATAGCACCGAGGACGGTGCGATCGTGCGTGCCCGTTGCACGCACAACGAATCACCGAGCTCCTGTTTACATAAACATTAGACATTCACGGTCTTACTACAAAACCTTTTTAAACGAATGTTTAATTTCTTTCATACAAATTATTCTATTCTATCTACAAGTTTGATAGCGAAAAACTATTGTTTAACTAAACAGCTGTTAAACATACTTTATTATTAAGTAGCTCAGTGAATTTTACGAAAATCTATTCTTACAATATGCAACCCTATAGAAAAGTATTTCAAGTAGGTATAACCTACAAACATTCAATACTGCGAACTCGACCTACTTTATAATAAGTTCAGGCTCTTTCATATCACTGTTGGAATGGATGGAATTGTATAGTGACGTGCGGACCCAGTCATCACATCCCACATTTTTAGTACAAACTTTTTATTAACGTGTTGAGTAACCCCGAGTAACTGTTTATAGCAACACCTCCCACCCTTAGGATGGACATAAACAGCGGTGAAACAATTTAGTGCAGGAATCCCTATAAGATTTACGATTATATTGCGATATTTAGAAAATCTTTCGATTTATTGCGGTTGCTTTCAATACTGCGATAGGCGGCTCACAAGTGTTCATGTATTCTAAATTGCGGAGTCAGTAACGACCCTCTCGGGCGGCATTTCAGTAATGGAATTGATAATCTTAAATTTGATCTTACTTTTCTGTTTGGAATTATTTTGAGCCATTGGATCCCTGAGTTTGTATGTATGTTCTCTTTATTTCCATGTTTACGACGTTGTTAACATTGTTAAAATAATCAACTAGTAAACCTGCCTAATGATAAGCAGTAATTGTAGCTTTCGGAGGCTTGCCACAATGGAGTCATCATTGACGCCTTTGTTAATGAATTTAAATATCATACTGCAATCTCAGAGAAAACCTCGGCAAGAAGTTTAGCTTACTAATGTTCTCAACATAGTTGTAATTTTTTTATTGATACTTCTTTGTCCTTTGTTATCCAAGATGTAATCCTTGTAATAGTTCCTCGATTTGTAAAACACCGCAGAACCCAGTCGTGTAATGAATTTAGTCGAACACTATCTTCATTGATAGTGCTGCTGAGAAATGCAATCAAGGGCGTAATGCGATTGCATTAGAGTCCATTAGCTGGCGTGCATCGAATGTCTGGCTCACATGCACTCCCCGACGCCACCGCACGCCACCCGGCATACAAACGTTGTTTATTATCGAAAATCACCCATTTCAAGGACTCGTCGATTTATTTATAACACGTGCCATTTATGTCTTCATCCAAGAATATTCTCAGCCAAATAAGAAACCTCAAAGATTTTTATTATTAAGCGGGATTTTCCTCTCGTTACTTATTATTATCGTCGCAAACCGATCTACCTCGTATACCGTATTCAATATTCCCTAAAATTGAATCCCAAGATAAAATTCTATCCAAATCGGGCAGTTACATAAGTGGAGGCGGGGACTGGCCCGATGAAAGCTTACGTAAGGACGTCTGGATTTAGTGAAATATAAAGCACCACTTTAATTCATATATCGCGGCGGCGAGACTACATTCGAGTACCTTTTATGTAGCCAAACATTTCTAACTTAACGAGAGTTACATTTGCATATTGGATGGGACCCGCCTAGCTTACTAACGAGCAGCTAAATTTTATATGTGTAGAATTAACTCTTAATTACCTCGTTTCAGCGTACATTGAAAATTTTTATGTGTTTCAATTTCCTCGAACCTTGTATGTGTTTGTTTTTATTTCACCCTCGTTGAGTAATTTTGTTTAGTAGGCCGCGTAACCGGTAGAAGGTTACGCTGCGATGAATTAGGATAACGATACTAATTTTCTAAATTAAATTCAGTTACTTCGCGGTAGTAATACGAACATGCAAACGATAATTACGCGAGAAAATGGCACGGACTCGTGGATGGCTGTGCAAATAGTGCCGGCCGGCAGAGATCGCGGGAATCCCGATCGTTGTCAATATTTACCTCGACGATGCAGCCATCGGTAACGTCGTGCCAGTGCACTTCCCGCCAAAACACTAGACGAACATCACAACTATGCTACATCATACATAACACAAGTTTGCTAACTGTAAAATCCACTTGTATGTCACTCGTAAGTTTTGCAACTTTGGTATTGAAGGGGTCGTCGGAAGCTTGGTGAATGCCAGCTACGTGCACTCCGCTGGGCGTTCGGTACGCGACTGACGGCTGCGGATGCCGTCGCCGGCTTCCAAACTCAAATTTCGAGGTCTATATGGGCATTAGGCGGGCATACACAGTGCCGAAGGTCATTGTCTTTTTTCCGAGATGATAAGTCGATTCGTAGGCTATGTTTTTCATTGATGAAAGCATTTAATAGTACTGTGCTTAAGGAGAGTATCGATTGTCGTTTCATACCAATTAGCTACTAAAATTTAGGTGTGGGTTACAACTGGGTACAACTATGTTGGAGTTGTAATTGCGTTCTTGGTCGTATTTTACGGTATTGTGGTGTTTGCTGGCGAGCATAGATATAAATTGGAAACCGCAAGAGTGATTTATGTTAGATAAAGGCTACATGTTATATAGTGCTGTGTGTTTTGTACTTACGATAAACTGTTGCTTCGTAATTAAAGAGATTTATTTTACTAAGATAAGGGTCACATTGCAAGTTGTTTTCTTTTTTATTTCGTCAAGAGGGCCGCCTGGTGTGAAGCGGTACCGTATGTATACCTCTTTTGCTAAAGCCTCGTTAGTCAGTTAGCAGGGTGCACGCGTAATGTTGCCTTTGGTTCAAAAATGGTGATGTGCGACTTTCACCCCTTTGTTGATATTATTGGCTGTTCACCAATCCTCTCGACTTAAGATCGACTTAAGACGAGCTCGGTGGCGTAGCGGTCAATGACGCGGCTTCGACATCAACGCTCGTGGGTTCGATTCCCACACGGGACAAACATTTGTATGCATGAACATGTCTGTTTGTCTTGGTCTGGGTGTTTTCTATGTATCATAAGTATGTATTTACAAAAAAAAGTGTATTTACGTATGTTTATCAGTTGTCTAGTACCCATAACACAAGCTTCGCTTACTTTGGGGCTAGATGGCGCTGTGTAATTTGTGTGACAATATTTATTATTATTATTATTATTTATTAAGAGTGTCTAAGTAGCCTGCTTGCAGGCGAAAGGGGAGTAAGATCTGCTACCAAACTGCTTGAGTACCAAGGGCTCTACTGCCAAAGCCGTAGCCGTGCCGATTCTCATTAAAATTAAAAAAAAATAAACTTCAGCATAGATTAGGTACTTGTGTTTAGTTCAGCTGGTGATAATCCTGAAGCTCTACCGACTAAGCTGAAGATGTTTGTCAATAACTAAAACGTAAGACGTATTTTTCGTCAATCAAAATATACGATGGTAATCGGCTTCGACTTCGGCGGTAGGGCCCCTGGGGGGCTAGCCATATGGCAGTTTGCGAAGTAGAAAAGCGTAGCAATCGCTAATTTGAACTGTGGAGCTCATACTAAAATGTTCGAATTGACAAATGTCACGTGATCTATCTAATGTTCGTTACGCTACGAATTACACTTGGCTAGGCGGGCTGGTTGGTTTACTGGGCGCGATAAGGGGGCGAGTAAAGGTCCTCTTACCTGGTTCTACACTTGGCTAGGGGGGCTGGTTGGTTTACTGGGCGCGATAAGGGGGCGAGTAAAGGTCCTCTTGCCTGGTTCGTTTACTGGGCGAGAGACTCGCCATCCTGTGATATACCGTAAGGTTGGTGCACAGGGCAGCATTAGCTCGAGGCATAGGGTCGTTGTTCACCAAATCCGTTGATATTATTTTTCAGTGATTCTTGCATTATGTCTAAAATCCCTTTCAATAGAAAACAGCAATTTTCTAAACAAATCTGGCGGAGCCTTACACTGGCTTATCTACGGCTTTAGTGATATGGATATAATACATTTTCTATTTTTTCGTGGAATCTGGAATTTTTATATCTGCCTAAAACAACATTGATTTTTCAAATATGATACAGATTTCGATGAAATAACAATTACATGGCAGTTTGGCAATCCCAGAGGTTCACAGAGTTCTTCCACGAACTCTCAGGTTGTGGAATGAATTACCTGCTGAGGTTTTCCCAAAAGACTACAACATGGGGTTCTTCTATGAAAGGCGTGAAGAGGTTTTTACAGGGTCGGCAACGAGTGAGTGATACCTCTGGTATAGCGAGCGTTCATAGGCTGATGATTGCTTACCATCAGGCTGGTCGTATGCTTGTTTGCCACCTTAGTTGTACAAATAAATAATCATAAATTTGCGTCTTTAAATAATCTTCTAAGTCTTGGTCTGCGTGTTTTCTATGTATTATATGTATGTATTTAAAAGAAGTATTTAATTACATTTCTCTGTTAATTAGTATACATAGTACAAGCTTTGTTTAGGTTGGGACTAGATGGCGCTGTGTTTTATAGAAATATATATTTTTTTATTTATTATATTGAAATGTGTCTATTTTATCTATTTTGTCAAACGTGATCTGAATTCTATTAGTGAACTTATGTACACATTCTCTGGGATCATCAATCTCAGAGGCAACTACTGTTTGTCTGGGAAACTCGAGATTATCCACGTCAGTTCCCAAGACGTTTTAAGGTGTAATGGACGGTCTCGAGCTTGCGTATATTTGAGCCATAATCCAAAATGGGCGCATAACTTAAGGTTCCAGAGGAGTTTTCTATGCGCTTAGATGAGGAATGAACGGGCGGGCCGTGTTTGTCACTCAGACGTATAAAAAAATAGAACTCCCTGCCAAGGTTTGTCCAGGAGACTACGATAAGATACGGGGTTCATCAAGAAAGTCGTATAAGGTTTTTTACAGCTACGGCAACGTGTGAGTGATGTTATCGCAAACCTCCATAGGCTGAGAAGACTGCTTAACATAAGGAAGGTCGTATGCTTGTTTGTCACCCTAGTGGTATAAAAATCGCATAGCGTCTGAATGCATTTTTACTTTGTTTTTTTAATACTGGTAAGCTACCGGAGTACACCCACTGAGTAAAAACATACTTTGCAAGCGTCAGTAAAAACTAAAATTATATAACACAACTTATATCACAAAACGAATAAAGTATTTTTACATCATTTACTTAATATATTTGTAATTAGCGGTGCTTGCTTCGCTGTGGCACAATCTTTCCAGTTTCCATCTAATTCCCAGTGGATTTCCCAAACAAACCTTGTCCTGACAATTTCGTCATAATTTTTTTTTCGTTAATTTTTATCATATATGAATTCTGCTGTTCGGGAGACAAATCCAACAAGTCAAAGATGGTAAAATTGGTCCTTCTGTCCTTGAGTTATGAATGTCGTAACTAACCTGACTTTGTTTTATATAATAGATATACAACGTGAATATAGGCAAGCAGCGCTAACTTCGTATACATTTCAATTCATTGTCCCGCTACCAGCACAAGGTACCTCGTTATTTTAACGATTTTATGATACGAGGGGAGGCCAATAAGTTCGCGGAATGGAGGGGTTGATGGGGATAAATTTACCCGTCCAGGTAGGCACTAGTTAAGCACCTCATTAAGAGTATATATACCAAGTTTGAACCTAATCGTGTCATTAACTTTTGAGTTATCGACCTGCAAACAACTAAATCGGGAAGAAGTCAGCCAGTGTGGAGAAAATTGAACACCGTGCCGTTATTAAGTTTCTTACCAAGCAAGGAAAATCCGCTCAGACGATTTTTCAAGAGCTGTTAGCGGTTTACGCGGACTCTGCCCCTGGTAAAACCATGGTTTACAAGTGGCATGGTCTTTTCAAACAAGGAAGGGAGTCCATTGAAGACGACCCCCGCTCCGGACGGCCAATTGAGGCCACCACACCGGAAATCGTCGAAAAAGTAGAAAAACTTGTATTGGAAGATGTCCGACTGAAGAAGAAGCAACTTGCAGCAATGGTTGGAGTATCCGAATCAAGTATTTTAAATATCCTACATCATCATCTTGGGATGACTAAAGTCAGTGCAAGATGGGTTCCGAGAATGCTCACGCCACTTCAAAAACGCGAGCGTGTCGAGTGCTCTCACCAGTTTCTGGAGCTCTGTGGAGAGAGAAAGGAAGAAGTTATGGCCCGGATTGTTACTGGAGATGAAACCTGGGTTCACCACTATGAACCTGAGTCGAAGCAAGAGTCGATGCAGTGGCATAAAAAAGGCACACCTCCTCCAAAGAAGTTCAAAGTGTCACAATCGGCCGGAAAGATCATGGCGACTATCTTTTGGGATACAGAAGGTATTTTACTGATCGATTATAAAGAACGTGGTGCGACTATAACGGGACAGTACTACGCTTCTTTACTGGAAAGATTGAAAGAAGCCATTAAGAAAAAAAGAAGAGGAAAACTGTCAAAAGGTGTGCTCCTTTTGCACGACAATGCACCCGTCCACACGTGCCATGTTGCGACGGCTGCCATTCACCGATGCGGCTTTGAACAATTAAACCACCCACCATACAGTCCAGACTTGGCCCCAAGTGACTATTATTTATTTCCAAAAATGAAGAAAGAGCTGCGTGGAAAGAAATTTGACGACGATGATGAAGTCAAGTCGGCAATTTCGGCCTATTTTGACACCAAAGACAAATCATTTTTTTTCGATGGTATAAACAAGCTATTTGAGAGATCCGAAAAATGTATTAGGGTTAAAGGAGAATATATTGAAAAGGAAAAATAATTTGGTGTTTAATTTCAACCTCCTTCTCTCTCATTCCGCGAACTTATTGACCTCCCCTCGTATGCAGAGAGTCTACAGAAACCAGAAAAAAATTACAACCTCTGCGCTACACTAACGAGGTCATTTCCGATATTACTCTCGCATGCACCGTTTCTATTATGCAAGTGAGGACGATGTTGTTCTTCCATTATCCCCGAGCCGGTGGTCCCCCGGCGACGGAGTGCCGCGGCTCCAACCATGCCTCCTTGCAAACGCTTAAGAATTTCTACGGTATGTTATTTCAACACTGGAAACTTGTATTTTTATTCAAACTAGATTAATGAGATTTTTTCAAATACACTTTAATTTAAAAACGTTTCTAAAAAGGTTCCCGGTACTAATTACTTTATGAAAGTACGCATGAGTTCCGTGCTCTTACAATTTCAAACAGTCGTGAAAAATAAACTTCCTTGTTTGCTTTCAGTTAAAATAAATGTAGGTTCTAAGGATATGAACCCGTGGGCGAAAAAAAATGTAAGCTTCAAATAATCATCCATAATTAGGCTGTCGGTGTCGATGTGCAAAGTTAGTCCGACAGGCAGCTGTAGGTAACCTTACTTCAACGAATTCACGAATCAAACATATTTATTTTATTTTATTTATTTAATCACAACATATAACATTATTACATAATATTCTTAAAGTACAATATGCTAAAAAGCCTGCAGGCTTTTTACGCATACCGAGCCGTCGCATGATTTCGGTTTTTGATCAGATTGCGTTGCAAAAATAGCAATCCGTTATGATTTTAACAGCTATTCATTGTTACAAGTACTTACATTTATGCACTAACATTCCATGGAGTATTATAAAATATACCCACTGTCACATATCTGTACACTATATAATATAATAGTCCACTTTGTGAGCTCAAAATCGTCATTATTAGCGCCGCGCCCAGTGCATTCACAATGCAATATTGCAAGCATGAGTGGAGTGCGCGCGAGCTGCGACCCGGTCGGCGGCGCTCGGCTGCCGAATATTGCCGATTGATGCGATCGTGTGAAGAACACGCAAATATATTTTTTAATATGATATAACTTTGAGAACTGTTAAGGTACCTGAGGGGCAATTCACGTAATTAAATAAAATATAGTCAAAATTTAGTTTCGATCCAGTCTCGATCTCACAAATGTCACATTTGGTATTCTCGTAACACAATATGTAACTTTAAAATTAAATTTAAGCTGGATTATATCGAAATATGAGTGAAAATTAAACAAACTAAGAATGTTACTTTGCCAACAACAAGAATTGATACTAATTAATTAATGAAATCAAGTATATAATTTTAGTTAATTCACAATTCAATCTCGATTCGGTTAACTTTCAATCTGCGTTCGTAGAAAAATTTTGAGAATTAGCCTTTTGATGAATCCGATCAACCACCCATATTCACTACACAAGCGCAAGCGCAGACTACATTTTTTGTAGAATGGACTAGAGTTATTAGATTTTACTATTCCCTTCCATAAATCTCTGTATGTCTGTCATAATTCAACATTGTAACCAACACTCGGCAGATCAATTAGGTGTTTTGAGCGTGTTGTTCATGAGGTCGATGCCCTTAAGTAGGATTGAAGGAGTGAGTAACTGGGCGACCTTTTTTCTTTTATATATGTATACATATAGATAAATAGTAAGTTTGTAATGTTGTTAGAATATTTGTAAGTCACAAACAAATATTATTGGCCAATTTCATTAGACCTAAGATTCAATTTATTTCTACTTGGTTTACACTGTGCCACCTACCTTGTTATTTTTACTGTAACTATGATAATGTTGCCTGGAAAAAAAAAATGCCGCGATAGGACTGGACTCCCTATTGTACTTTCATTATTTTGGCAATTGTTACATTTTTTATTGGTTCAATAAAGAATCCTCGTTTCATTTGTTTGCCACTGTAGTGGTATAAACAGTATTGTATCCTGCCGTTTACTGACTTGCTGCGCGTACTACCAATTCTGTAAACTCTTCATTCACTTCAAATCTAAATATAATTTGGCTTGTAATAATCATCTGGAGTTATTGCTTGATCCATCGGTCGATCGCGATCTACCGATTGGCCGCCTCCGACGTACGGTGTTCTACAGCGGGCAGTTAGTCTAAGTTATTTTGCGAGGATTACAGCTATCACTGGTGTTATCTTTAGCTATCTATTTCGGTTTATCTATCAATATTAATGGACACCGGTTTCCGTAATATCAAATGTGTACTTGACATAAATTATTTGCTGTCATATAATAGTAAATAATTGTTTGTTAAGTGAATATGATTGTGTTGTTGCGGATAGCCGGCAGCGCTGCAACTACATTACATGTTCTACCTATTTGACAGCGGATAATTATAAAAAAATGTTTAAGTATTCTTGTAGTAAATATCTTTACGTTTAATGTGTTTTTAATAAAAGTATCTGGAAACGGAAACGTAAAAATTATTGGAACACCCATTACATGAGAGCTTTTCGTACGGAAGGGAGTTAAATAATTTGAAAATTTAAATATTCGATGGCATAAAACGCCCGCTGCCAGTTGAAAAGGTGTTTACTTATTTATTTGAAAACATTTATAACTTCATTCATATTTACACCAATGCGATGCAATGAAGGAAATAATTTGAGTTCGATTCGAAATTTAGAAAATTTCAGTGTTGGTAAGTGATAGTGTCTGTATTACTTATATCAGCGTTAACCTTTTGAAAAAGACATTTCAATGTGACCCCTATGTTCTCTAGAAAGACACAAAACGCGCGGGGCTAGGTGGTTTCAATCTCATTGGACTAACCTACTTTGTTATCTCTTTTTACCTTTATTATCTCCACAAAAACGATATTTTACCCCTTCAAGAGCCTTACCCTTATGTTCGGAACCCTGGACTTATATGGCATTTGTTATTGACTTCATAGTAACTTCAAGACTGCATGCATAGACTTTAACATTTGCAAAATGTTTAATATTACCTAATGCGAAGTCTATGAATATTTCAACAGTACTGAAGCATTTTATCAACGGCCGCTATAGGGTGCTGCAGGGTTGATCCGTGAGGTCAAAGGCTTAATTAGCGAATAGTTCGCCGCCTAATATTAAATTCCTTTTGGTCAGTAAATAACGAGCAATCTTAGTCCACTGAATGCTTTGCTATAGGAGTCATTTTGTGTATTAGGTAGATGGGTGTTGCTTTGTTTGAATGTCGCTGGACATGCTCAATAATATGCATTACTATGTTACACTGTAATTTAGTAATATATTAAATATTTTATAAATATATATTAAAAAAGTGGGCTGCTTCGTCCACCTGACTCCACTTGTACCATTGAATTATTTGTGATCTGAAGCGGTTACCATAGCCATCACTCGTAACATGAAAAATAGCTTGCGCGCCGCCACACTCTTTGTCAACGCAGTAACTCCATCCTTTCTGGTGACGTCACTCACTCGCAGGAACACAACAACCCTCAAAGGAATTGTTATTTGGCTGCGGAATTCTGTGAGGATGGCCGTAGTTCCCCAGTTGGACAGCTTACAAATATGCTGTGCCCTACCTCTTTTTCTCAAGTGACCCACTTTTCTATAGATCTCCATTGCTTACTACGTCATTTTCATTATTTTATTTCTGTGATTTTCGTGAACCCTCTATCAAAATACGAATGTGTATTTCATGGAGCCATCGCTTGTCGCAACAGAAACCTCTTGGCGATTCACCACGTTCCAACTGAACATGAAACGTATAAAAAAAAACACAGAAATCATCGGAACACCGACATAGCGTTCACGAGTCCTTCATTCACGTCCCTCGTACATTATTCAAGAATCACGGATTACTGTGTCTTGTCTGGCCTCGCTTGGCCCCTAGTTATTCTCTGAAGATTCCTGCATCGTATAACATTTAACCGCCTTCTATACCTACTTGAATGTCTTTGTCTTAGTATGAATGAAAATCAAGTTGAATATCAAGTTTTATATGTATACAGTTTTATTGTATTAAGAAATTGTTCAAACAATAACAAAGTACACTAAGTTAAAGTAAATAAAAATAAACAAATTTTAAAATTATTTAAAAATTAAACTAATAAATAAAAAAAAACTAACCATGCCTCAAAAATATCGGCCCCATGCGGCAGGAAAGCAAGAACACTGGCTGCGTTTCCTCGCTGAATGGCAATACTGACTTTTCGAGCAAAGAAAGAGCCCTGTCATTAAATTTTACCTAAAACTTACTTTAAAATTTTACCTTTAGGTAAAATTTTAAAGTAAGTTTTATTTTAGTGGTTTTCTTTTAGTGGTTTATTTTAGTGGTTTTAGTGGTACCTTTGATTTTAGTGGTTTTCGTTTTGTTCGAATCTTTCTTGTTTGTCCGTTCTCACTACTGGACCTTCGAGATATTTCTGATAATATTATGAGTGATGGTGGAAGTTTGTTACTTTGTCACGAAAAAAATTTTACGATTTAAATTAAGTTTAGCAAAGATATGGAATATATTCTGGATTAAAATCTAGGATACTTTTTATCGCAGTACTGTGATCACAGAGGACTAAAGAGAGTGAGGCGGAAGCTGAAACCTTTAGTGTAATTGTATCTCCGCCAACCCGCAGTTGAACAGCGGAGTATTCTCTAAACACCTTCGATTGAGGCCGTAAAGTAAGGAGTCACTGCAGCGGAATAAAAATACTGGCGTCTAGACGTCAGTATTTTATTCCACGCCCGTTGCCAAGAACATGGCCTAAGAACTAAATCGTCCGAGTCATTGTTCTTAATCTGTGAAAGCTTTTCAGGATATTTTTGAAGAACCTCATGCTAAAATTTCCTCGGTAATCTTTCTTAGGGAGTTTCTACATTTTGAAATGCGGAAGGAAACCCCTCCGAAATTCGTATGTCTGGGTGACATAGTATGTGTAGTGTGCTCTTGACATTAGAATGTATCTGGCGACAGGCCAGGCCGGCGTGGGAATAAAGCTGTTGGTCGATAATGGGTTGAAAACGTCTAACTTAATATATGTGCTAAGAAACTATATTACTCACCTAAGTTACTATTATCTCTATTATATTTTTTAAACTACTACTATAGTATACTCGTAAGTAATAGTCGACCTCTGAGACAAATTTGGAACAGTTTGTATAGCGCTGCACGCACACACGCTCAGTCGCGCTCTGCACAGACGTCATTGTTTACGTAGTAGTAAACGACGCGACATTTGTATGAAGTGGCCGGAGTGTTTACTAACTACTAACATGAATAGCAACTATGCGGTCCGCTTCATGGTAAATAGTTATTTCAGACTGTGAACGTTTGCAACGTGAGAGACGTGACTCGCTGATTCCGACTATGTGAAAATGGTCTTCACATATTTCTTGTACAATCGCATGCTGTAGTCTCCTGACAAAACTTGGACTGGCAGTTTATTCCACAACTTTACAGTGCGTCGCAGAAAACCTCTGTGGAATAGCACAGTACGTGACCATTGCGGTTCTAATGTATCAGGATGCTCTGCTGCAATACGGTTCGATTTACGCTTGGTTGAACCCTAAAAAGTATCAAGTAATGCTCACTATATAAAGCAAATAACAATTTTGAATGACAAACAAACGGACAACGAATTTGTACCCGCTGTTGGTTTTACGAGGCAAGGCCGGCGAAAGTTCTGTTTGTGTTGTTATTAAAGCTTATTTTGCTCTTTGCTTTTCATTAAACTTTTTTATGTAACTGTTTTATTTTTACCATTATTAAATGCTAGTTTTGGCTCGCGGTTTGACTCGCGTGAAGTTGCGGTAACAAGTCAAATGTTGCACTGATTAATTAATCTAATTCCAACATCATAATAACAATCCATGGACAAATTACACAATGCCATCTAGTTCCAAACTAAGCAAAGCTTGTATGTACTATGGGTATTAAATAACTGATAAGTACAATTTATTATAACTACTTATACATGTAATAAGTACATAGAAAATACCCAGACCAAAACAAACATACATGTTCATGCAGACAAATGTTTACCTTTTGCGGAGATTGAACCCTCGACATCGGATTTAAAGTTGACATTACTAGTAATTCGACCACCGGCTCGTCTAATTTTCGATCTATCTATCTATTTGTACTATTAAACGAGCAATTATATAGATATGCTGCGATGATTTGATTCAAAAGGCTGGTAACTACAAACCGGTTTGGCGTCATTTTAAACATAATCTTAAAAAGATAATTTCAAGATTTTGATAGTATAAAAAAATGCACATTAAGCAGCCAGTTTTTTAGATAACATAAAAGTATTTAAAACTTGAACAATATTGAGCACAAAATCGTCAAAGTAAATTAATTTAACATAGCAGCGTTTTCTTTTGTACAAAATTATATTCATAAGTGTTTATGTGTTTATGTTTAGTGACAATATTGTCAGTCTTTCAATCAACGTCTTTTTTGTAACCATAGAGCTTCTAGTTCTACAATAATTACTTTTGTTTTTCCCAAAGAGATTATTACTAAAATTAAAGTACAACATCGGACGCGCAGCATGCGCCACCATAGCGAAATTTTATTTATTTATTTTGGCCACTTTCCCGAATAGATATCGGAAAAGCAAGGTCACTTTACATTACTACTTTTTGATGCTCTACATGAATCCCAAGTCAGAATTTTGAAATTTTGAGTTTCTCCTGAAACTCAACACAGCACAGACACAGACAGAACGACCGGACGATTTTATAAGCTCAATAAATTTCGCTGAAAATGGCCATTCCAAGACCAGGTGTATGGAACCAAGTGGGTTTTTGTTGTAGATGAAATTTGATATACCACATGACCCCAAAACAGACACACTGGATATTAAATGTTTTTTTAAGAATATATGTAATTATGAATATATGAAAAGCTATAGAGTATTGAATGGCCCCAGAAGGAAGTCTAAAACGTGGTTATCTCTGACCCTGACTAAATTTAAACGACGTTAAATCTGTCCGCCATTTAGTCTGGATTAGTATTCGATCTTTTAAGTAATTAATAGTTAATTCCTTGTTTGTTTTCTATTTCAGGTAAGTGCCGATGCTGATCAAAGGTGAACTACAATAATTTATTAATTAGGTCGTCGGGTTTGCAATTA
Organism: Hypsopygia costalis; assembly: GCA_937001555.2. Taxonomy (NCBI): domain Eukaryota; kingdom Metazoa; phylum Arthropoda; class Insecta; order Lepidoptera; family Pyralidae; genus Hypsopygia; species Hypsopygia costalis. The sequence continues at coordinate 26,447,812 of OW443340.2, forward strand.
GTCTCGAAGGACCATAGAATACGATACAAGTATAGTCATGTTACGTGAACAGCCCCCTTACCACCACCTCTTGTTGCGATTCAATAACTGAATAGAATGCTTATTCATACCAATGAATAAGCGACTTTATTTCAAATTGAATAGAGTTGGTACGAATAAGCATTGTATTCAGTTATTGAATCGCAATAAGAGATGGTGGTAATGGGGCAGTTTTAAGTCTTCATTGTGTTAATATTATGAACAAGCTTTGCCTGCGACTTTGTTTCCATGGAAATATGAAGGAGAGCCCAAATCGGTATTGTCAAATGGTTCTGTTTTCGGCCTAGTTTGTTTTAATACTTTGATTTTCTTTGCAATTTTTCTTCAGCGCCATCTAGCCACAAAGTAAGCGAAGCTTGTGTTATGGGTAATAGACAACTGATAAACATACGTAAATTTTTTTTTTGTAAATATATACTTATTATACGTAGAAAACACCCAGACCAAGACAAACATACATATTCATGCACACAAATGTTTGTCCTGTGTGGGAATCGAACCCACGAGCGTTGGTGTCGAAGCCGCGTCATTGACCGCTACGCCATGCGCCACCGAGCTCGTCAAATTAGTTTTACATTGTTTGCCATTACATTGGTTGCTCAAACCACCTGGATGACGGTCGTCCGTAAAGATATGACACATCTCCAACTGGAAGACGAAGAAGCACATGAGAGAAACAAATGGCGTCGTATGATTGCGAAAGCCAACCCGCGTAACCGGGATAAGGCGAAGCCAAAGAAGAAGTTTTACACTGTTTGTATGAATAGTACAGGGTTCTCGGAAACCTACAACAGGCACCCGACCGTGCCGTCACCAGGTCCCTCCGCCGATATAACTTTCCGACTTTGTAGAAAACCCTGTACGGATTCCGTACGGAACCCGTTAATGTCGGTAATATGTTTTTGATAGCGAATAATATATTTTTGAACAGAAAAAGCTTAACCTTAACAAAAACCGCAACAAAAAAATTAAAATCATTCCAACTAATACATTTTTTTTTATACTACCACGAGTGGAAGACAAGCTTACGGCCCGCCTGATGTGAAGTGGTTACCGTAGCCATATTAACGCTCGCAACATAAAATATCACTCGCGCGCCGCCACCGCCGCTGCCAACGCAGCATCTCCTTCTTTTCTGGTGATCTCACTCACTCGCAGGAACACAACAACCCTTAAGGGAATTGTTATTTGGCTGCGGTATTCTGTGAGGTGACGGTACGTTCCCCAGTCAGGTAGCTTATAATTACGCCCCCTACCTCTCTTTTCGCCAGAGCTTCGTTTGTCAGTCAGCAAGATGCACCGCGTGCAGGTGAAGTTGTATTTGGTTCAAAGATTTTGATGAACCACTTACACCCCCACTATTACATTAATGCCGTCAATGATACTCAAACATCCAAGTCACAAGACGATAAAACCCACATGTCTATTACTAAAACTACTTTACTAAGGCATTCACACAAAGGAACTCACAAACTTAGCACCCTTACACATATTAACCCTTAACGTGTGGAAGCTAAAGTACATTTTCGTCTGTTTTCCTGATGGTGGAACTTGGCGACCTATAAGGGGGAGTTTTGTCTGTTGCCATGGTGTTCCGCTGGCGGTTTGCCAAAGCCGGCAATGTCAATGTCATCGCTTTCGCTTCCATAGTTGGGCGCGTGGCGCTCGTGTCAATGTCGCCTGGAACCAACGATGTACTTCCTTTATGTACTTTTTATGGGTCATACGATTTCAGATGGCATGTATGAGTTACGAGTTTAGTTCATATTGTTGCTTACGAGTAAGACGATATGACGAAACTAGCTTTTTGGGGCGTAAGTAGTTCATCAACATCTTTGAACTAAAGCCAACTTCACCTGCATGTACCCTGCTGACTGACAAACGAAGCTCTGGCGAAAAGAGAGGTAGGGAGCGTAATTGTAAGAGACCCGACTGGGGAATGTACCTCCATCTCACAGAATACCGCAGCCAAATAACAGTTCCTGTGAAAGTTGTTGTGTTCCTGCGTGTGAGTGGGGTCACCAAAAACGAAGGAGATGCTGTGTTGGCAGCGGGGTAGCAGCGCGATAATTTATGTTGCGAGTGTTAATATGACTACGGTAACCGCTTCACGTCAGGCGGGCCGTATTCTTGTCTGCCACTCGACGTCGTATATAAAAAAAGAAAACTTTGTTTGCTGTACGATTACGTGGTCTACTATTTAGGTCAATGAGTGTATGTTTTCATTTCATGTAATAAAATAAAATCTTCGGGCTGCGTATCTTTGACGAGCTCGGTGGTCGAATGGTTACCAATGGCCATTACTAGTCATTCGACCACCGAGGTTGTCATATCATCAGGTCATTTTTAGTCTCTACTACAGGAGCACGACCCCTCTCGTCCGTCGCAGACAGGAGGATTTGGCCTACACTCCCCAGGCTGGCCAGACTGGTTGGAGCTCGAGGTATATTTGTCAATGTTTTTTTAGTGTTAGAAGATGTCGCAAAAACTATGCCAACTTGTGAGCTTTACTGGCCTGCGCCGTTATTCGTATTGATTACCTCCCGGAAGTTACAAAATATCATATCTCTATGAAGTTTAGAGTCCAACTTAATATTACAAAACAGATATATTCCGAATGAAACGTTTTACGTATCTGGCGTACGTTGCAGAAAGATCATAAATTCCGTTCGCCATAACATCGGTCCATCAAAAACGTATTACAAATCAATTTCGACGTAATAAATAGGTCAACGGCAGATGCAGTTCGAATGCGCGATGCGAGTGCGACCCGTGCATCGCGATGATGCATTTTATGCTCTGCGGGAATAACACGCGTCGTGTGGAGCGAGATGTTATTTCAAAGGACCTACCTATTAAATGTCAATCGTATTACGTTTGAGAATATGATAGAATATATTTTACAAGCTTTTTTTTAGTTTTATTTAGCAAGTCTTTTTTATATACTGCGTCGAGTGGCAGACAAGCATACGGTCCGCCTGATGTGAAGCGGTTCCCGTAGCCATATTAACGCTCGGAACATAAAATATCGCTTGCACGCCGTCTCCACCGCTGCCAACGCGCAATCTCCTTCACTCACCTCACTCACTCACAGGAACATAACAACACTAAAGGGGATTGTTATTTGGCTGCGGTATTCTGTGAGGTGGAGGTACATTCCCCAGTCGGGTAGCTTACAATTACGCTCCCTACCTCTCTTTTCGCCAGAGCTTCGGTTGTCAGTAATTAGGGTGCACCGCGTGCAGGTGAAGTTAGCTTTGGTTCAAAGATGTTGATGAACCACTTACACCCCCACTTACACTTATTTAACAAGTTCTTGTGACAATGATTGATAAATGACGGTCTAGAACCTGTAAGTCTGAGAAGAGATTTGGCGTCTCTTTGTGTGTTCTACCACAACTGATCATGAAAATCTGTGTGTTGTACAATGGGGTGTGTTCAGAGGAGTTGTTTGACATGATGCCCACGGCCTCCTTCCACAGTCGCACCGCTTGCCATCGACAGGGAATTCATCCTCACACATTGGAGCCTAAGTAGTCGCGTACTGTGCGGTTCCAGAGAAGTTTTCTTTCGCGTACTGTCAAACTGTGGAATGAACTGCCCGTCGAGGTTTTCCCGGAAGACTACAGCATGGGGTTCTTCAAAAAGGGCGTAAAGAGATTTTTACAGGGTGGCAACGCGCGTGTGATGCCGCTGGTGTTACAGGCGTTCATAGGCTGCGGTAACTGCTTTCCATCAGGCGGGACGTAAGCTTGTTTACCAAAAAAAACTAAATGTACACACTCTTAATCCTATATGGCGACCGCCTGTATATATAAAAACGCCTTTTTGTTTCATTTTTCCGGTCCGATCAACTAAACCGAGCGACTAGTTGAACCGAATAGAATTCGATGGTCTCATTTGTTCCAATCGAATAAATTAAGGTGATATACTTCTGTAATTAGTTGTATGTTTCTATTCTCTTTCCTGTCTTTAGTACGTTCAGTCGTAGGTTGAGCCGCAGATAACATAAATTATACTAGTTATACAGAACACACATCTAGGCGACAAGTTTCAGTTTTGTAGTATTTTGCTATAACCATTTACTTCGTCATCATTATCATTATCTGTATCTACTCACTGCTGGATATAGGCCTTACCCAATGCTTTCCACCTAGAAATTGGCAAAACGCCAGGCATTTACAATAAGTGTCCAGTAAGTACCTGTAAATGTTTAATAAATGTCTCGTTTTGGGCATTAATAGGGAATTTATAAGTACTTTTTGGGCATTTTGCCTATCTCTATTCCACCATATGCGATCCTCCGCTTTCCGCATCCAACCGCTACCAGCGATTTTTTTGAGGTTGTCGGTCCATCTAGAGAGGGGGCGTCCTACGCTTCGTCGCCACATACCATAACCATTTACTTATCAGGCACTAAAACTATATAGTTGTGGGCGTTAACAGCGCCCGCATTTGTATACAGTTTCCGATGATTGCCCTCGTCTTGAAATTAGTCTACTGAAAAGACCGAAACTAATCTGCATCCGATTATAGGAACAGCAGTTGATCACCTATTAAATGTTTGTTTCATGTTTTTTTATTTCCTTCAGTATCTTATTTGAAGTATTCTTCAGTATCTATATTTCAAGTTAGATCAGCACGTCGACCAATTAAACTATAAATATTCCTGGACAAATTACACACTGCCATCTAGTCCCAAACTAAACAAAGCTTGTGCTATGGGTACTAGATAAATGATATAATACTTAAATCTATTTTTTTTTGTACATACATACAAATAATACATAGACATCCTGACCAAGACAAACAGACATGTTCATGCACATAAATATTTGTCTTGTGCGGAAATCGAACCCGGCGACCTCGGAGTCAAAATGGCCATTGCTAACCATTTGACCACCGAGCTCGTCAAACTATTAAGTAATCTGAGGTACTTACTTTTACTTTTCAAACCATTCTTCTATCGCAAAAAATATAAAATTAAAAAGTAAATAAAAATAGGTCAATTGCACAGATGCATCTGGCGTGCAAGCGACTTGTGCATTACCGCAATATTGCACCCCGCGTTTAACGAGCATAACACTCGTGAACGCGGAGACATCGCGTCTTGGTAACAGTTAATACCCAGTTACACGAAGTGTTCGTACTATCTTGTAACATACAATACATTAAAACTTTCTTTCATCTTCTGCCATTGGAACTGAAATGAAAACATAAATGTAGCAAAATACAATTTTATTTGTACGTCTAATTTGCGCTCGCGACCTCGTACGAAACTAATTCCGGTATCCCATGGGAATTTTCAAAAATCTTTTCTTAGAGGATACCTACAGTGCTACAAACTTATCTGACCCGGTGGCCAAATTTAGAACTAAAGCCGCCATCTTGGAATGTAGTATTGCCAGGTACAATTAATTTACTTACCGCGTATGCACATTCCATTGAGGTGTATTTTTTTAAATACATATTATCTTTTTCTACACATATTTCATTTCTTACAATAATAAAATCGTCAACGAGTTGTTTCTGTGCAATATTATAACTCTCTAATATTATATAATAGCTATGATCGCGACTTAACGTGGTGCATTTTTAAAACTAATCAACAAAAAATAGTAGGCAATTGATATTTAATTGAAACACCACACAACACAATTAATAAGTATATCAATGCTATTATTTACACAGTGTATATATTTCTTTGATTTTTATGTTTCCTCTAAAACGGGCGGCATTTCGTTTAATGGCAACACTTAAATCGATCGCACCGCCCCCGCCACCGGGCCAGATAAGTTTGTGGCACTATACGTAGCTGTCTGCTAAATTTCACCCCGATCGGTTCGGTAGTTTGAGATGTGCGTTGATAGATCAGTCAGGAAGGGCTTGTATATTATACATACAGAAGATTAAAAAAAAACAGATTTCTTCATGTCTCACTCTCAAATTATATGGTGCCTATTAATTCCTGCCTTACATTATTCATACCTTCTATTTCTTCTCATTACCCTATGTCTCCACTAAACTGCTGTTGAGTAGCGTGGTGGAGTATGCTCTAAACCCCTTCGATTAAGGGGAAACCAGCAGTGGAATGGGTAAGGGTTGACGACGGCATTCGAAATTTCACATCTAACTTTATTAATTCAGATTTTACTCGTAAATTCGTTTTCGCCAATTTCCCTCACCCCCCAGTTTTGGCATCTATATGCTAACATGTGTATTAATCCCTTCTGAATAATGATCCGTAGCCCATTTTATTGCAATCACTGAAAAATATGAAAAAAAAAAAGGTTCCCGTTAGAATTTAATTCAATACAATATTGTACATGAAGTTTTTATATCGCAATGTCTCGTGTTCGGTGCAAGGTCGCGTTGTCGGTTCATTTGTTTTTGCTACGCTATAAAACGTGAACTGCATTTGCACTTTTGCAGTCTTCGAAAACAGTGCAAAGGGTGTTATTTTTTATTGCAACAATTCTATTGGCGCAAACAGTTCGATTTTATTGTGTTTTGATATCGAGATGTTTGTTGTAGGTGTGAAGGCATTGGTTACAATATTTTAAAGAGCATAATAAGCACTATTTTGTGAATAGTGTAGTGGGGTATTCACTTCAATGCACTTTTATAAAAAAGTAAGAGATTTCCATTCTCGACGAAATTTTTATAATGTTGTGGTGGGTAAATTATGGGGTGCATCAACATCATTGAACCAAAGCCAACTTCACCTGCACGCGGTGTACCCTGCTGACTGACAAATGAAGCTCTGGCGAAAAGAGAGGTAGGGTGCGTAATTTGTAAGCTACCCGACTGGGGAATGTACCTCCACCTCACAGAATACCGCAGCCAAATAACAATTCCCTTGAGGGTTGTTGTGTTCCTGCGAGTGAGTGCACGAGGGGGGGGGGGGGATATTTTATGTGTTGCGAGCGTTAATATGGCTTCGGTAACCGCTTCACATCAGGTGGGCCGTATGCTTGTCTTCCACCCGACGTAGTATAATAATATATATATAAAATCTGGTATTTCTAGTTGTCATTAGGCGGGTTGTTCTTGGAAATGAATAGGCTCCGAAATCACTGAACCGCTTTTGATGAAATTTGTCACAATTAAAGACCTCGACATGCTCGAGGTTTGTGTCGGAAAAAAATTGAGATCGATCATGTCTTTTTGGAATGATCATCAAATACCTTTTCCATTGAAGTCAACACTCACATGGAAAACATACACTCAGCGAATCTACGCGCTCCGCTCAACGTCGATATCGGCCCTCTGGGCTCGAATGTGGCCTAGGCCTATGAATGTGGAAGTTTGCGAGAATCTATATATATAAAAGAAAGTCGTGTTTGTTACAACACTTATAACTCGAGAACGGCTGGACCGATTGCCATGGTTTTTGATTTGTTGGATTTGTCTCCGTCCAGAATAGCAGAATAACTATTAAAAACATTGGAAAATTTACGAAAAAAATAAAATCAAAGAAAAATCATTTTTTCATACAAAATGTTCGTGGATGTCGGACCTGTCAAACGTGACGTTAACGTGCGTACGTCAAATGTATGCGTGCGTTCAGAAATGTACATCAAGCTCATTTAATATAGAACAAATTTAGATTAAAAACAAAGGTCAACTCTATTGGTTTCATTTTTACGTCTTGAAAGTTGTCTGTAATTTGTTTTGAAAACAGTTTTGTGGATTGAAATATTTTTGGTTGTCAGTTGGTACTTTTTTTGTGACGTATAATGTACTGAACTTAATATTTACCCACTGCTGGGTTACGGGTCTCCCCTCAACCGAAGAAGTTTAGAGAATGCTCCACCACGCTGCTCAACTGCGGGTTGGCGGAGGCCAGTGATTTCAAACCGCCTAAAGGCCGCTAACTTGACTTAATGACTGTCATCTAATGATAACAACCAGCATCGACGGCTTAAGGTGCCTTCTGAAACACGGAGGAGCTCGAGATAATTTAATGATAACAACCGGGACCGACGGCTTAACGTACCTTACGAAGCACGGAGGAGCTCGAGATAATCTAATGATAACAACCCGGACCGACGGCTTAAGGTGCCTTCTGAAACACGGAGGAGCTCGAGATAATCTAATGATAACAACCCGGACCGACGGCTTAAGGTGCCTTCTAAAACACGGAGGAGCTCGAGATAATTTAATGATAACAACTGGGACCGACGGCTTAACGTACCTTACGAAGCACGGAGGAGCTCGAGATAATCTAATGATAACAACCCGGACCGACAGCTTAACGTGCTTTCCGAAGCACGGAGGAGCTCCAGATAAATATAAACTCACCCATGAACAGGCTACGGTTGACGTTGCTTAACTTGCGTGTACAATTATACTGACACGCGCAATGACGCCATCGTGCTTCTCTATTATTTTTTATTATTCATTGTATAAATTTCAAGAAATCATAATTTTTGTTTAGCTAATATTTATACCACAACATTAATTGACTATTAGGCGGTACGAAGTTCGCCGGGCCAGCTAGTAAGATATATAGATTTATATCTGTTTCACGGGTAAGACCTGGACTCCTCACGGGTAAGGCCCGGCCTCGACCAAAGCGGAGAAGAGAAGAGAGAGGATGTCTGTGTCATACATACAGCGCCATCTAGTCCCAAATTAACCGCAAAGCTTGTGTTATGGATACTAGATAACTGATAAATGTACTTAAATACATTTTTTTTTGTAAATACATACTTATAATACATAGCAATCACCCAGACCAAGACAAACAGACATGTTCATGCACACAAATGTTTGTCTTGTGCGGGAATCGAACCCGCGACCTCGAAGTCATTGCTAACCATTCGACCACCGAGCTCGTCAATGGAAAATGAATGCTGGTCGTATGGAAACACATACTCTGTACATCCGCGCCTTGATGGAGTCTGGGTCATTAAGTTAATATTAACTAAATGGTTCGGGCTTAAAGTTAAAATGATTTAAACAAAATTTACTAATATAATATAGTAAAATGACATATATAATACTTAATTGTTGTTTAAATAGTTTAAAAATGGAAAAATTCCCCTCCCGCCTAGGCGGGGGTCATATTTTCTAGTGATTGCAAGAAAATGGGCGACGGATCTTTATTAATGAGGAATGTATAAATAAACATCTTAGTAAATAAATGCCTAAACTTGCTGGAGAAAGTGGAGAGGAGAAACTGAAAAGAACAAGGGAGGAGATGCGAAAACATCAAAGAAAGGGGAGAAAAAAGAGACTATAGTAAAAAAGGAATTTAAAATCAAAATGAATGATGTTAGATATTTATAATATATAATACTTTTTGTGCCAGTATGTATTGTATTCACGCGGAGTAAAACTAATTCTATATAAAATGTTTTATAGCTAAAAGTATAACCAGCAAAAAATATTGCTTATAGTAAATAATAAAATAGATATGGCTTTATGAGGTACTTATGTTATTATATGTAAAGTTATCGATACGATAGCTTCGATCGACTGTACCTGTACGATAGCAGTAAATAAACACATTAAACTTTCATACAATGAATATACGTTGGAAATATCACGACATATTAGATGCATCTGAGGACGTTCATGTATGATAAATCCGAAAATTTGTCCATACAATCGTATTCCTTGCGACTTCGTCGGCGGGGATGTTACTTAAAATTATAATATTTTGATGCTCTATGGGATGGGGACCCACCAAAAATTCCTATCATTGTGTCTTTTGTGTAACAAGGACTAATAGTAGCGACCACCAAAAAGGCAATGATTGAATTTAAAATCTAATGCCGGTTAGATTGCATACAATCAAACCGACAACGGATCAAAAAACTGGCCTGAGAGGTTTGTAATGAATGATGATGGAATAACGAAACGAACTCATCTGGGAAAATGGTACCTACCGCGATTTATTTTTGTGACTTCATTGTTCATTGCCTTTTTTGGCGGTCGCCGCTGTTAATCCTGGCTACATAGGAGACACAGTGGTACGAATGTGTGGTGTGTTCTGTCGTCCCGTACCCTCAAGCTCTCTGCAGTTCTGCACACCACAACGTCTGTGTCGTTTATCTAAGTCTAAAGATATATTCGGGCGTCTATCCGACCACATACTCAACCTGCCATTAAAAATCCAGGTACTGAGTTCAAAATACTTTTAGGTATTAACTCAGTGGCAAGGTAAAGGCGTTAAGCGACGTATGACCAAGGACGCGGTTTTATTACGGCGCCATATCTTTATTATGGGATCGAACTCCCATAAAATACGTGATAATGGCACGTGTATAACCTCCCTATCTATTTCTGTTTGGCTACGAATGCGTGCGGTTGAACGGCTATAACTTTATAAAAAACATTTTTTTACTGTTATCCTTCAAGCTCTCGACACACTTGGCGGGACGGTTTTTAAATTACTTTACTTGATTTCTCACGAGTTGATGCGCATGATCCATCAAAGCAGCAATATGGGGTGTAAGTTGTTCATCAACATCTTTTTGGCTCAAAGTTGATGGTAATAAACTACTTACACCCCAATAGCACGTCGTCAACCCTTATTCATTCTACTGTTGGGATACGGGTCTCCACAATCCAAGGGGTTTAGAGCGTACTCCACCACGCTGCTCAACTGCGGGTTAGCGGAGGGCCAGTATTATCAAGCCACCTAAAGGCCACTGACTTAGGTTAACGACAACAGCCGGAACCGACGGCCTAAGGTGCCCTCCGAAGCATGAAGGAGCTCGAGATCAATAAGCCCATCAGACTGACACGTTTTTTTTATACTACGGTATTCTGTGAGGTGGAGGTACATTCCCCAGTCCGGTAGTTTACAATTACGCTCCCTACCTCTCTTTTCGCCACAGCTTCGTTTGTCAGTCAGCAGGGTGCACCGCGTGCAGGTGAAGTTGGCTTTGGTTCAAAGGTGTTGATGAACTACTTACATGTATTGCTTCAATGACTTATGAATTGTATGAGGTATATTACATAAAACTTTGTTTCTAAAACGTTGTACTTCGTTACTGCTCATTCGATGTTTGCTAACCTGAGCTGAAACAACAAAACCTATTGCACGGGAAACGGTTACATTACAAGCCTTCCCGATAAAACTTCAATTTGGTTGCGAAGTTTGTGTAAATTTGCCGGGTAAAATTATTTTGTAGGCTTCTTCTGTGTAAGGATCAAACAGTTTTTTAGAGTTCCGTACCGATAAGTTGCTAACGGGTTTCGCGGGTTTCAAATTCTAACAGGATGGAAGTCCAATTCGAAACCTTCCTTCTCCTACTAATTTATTTTGATTTAATAGGAATGATCTTACACGCGCTGATGACATGCCTGGATTTAGAGGATTTCGAGAAAAAGTTTGGAAAGTAGTCAGATTATTTAAGAAGTCGCCTGCAATTTAATTACTAATACTATACAGAGTAAAGAGAAAGACCTGCTTGTTTAAAGGTAATTACTAATACTAATGTAACTATTTAATATAATACTCATAAAATACAATCTAATTATAGAAAACTTAATTAAATTACAAAACTAAAATTATCTATAAATATCTTAAAATTAAATTTATAATAAAATTAATACAACTACATTAAAAACTAAAATTATAATAAAATACACAGAAACAATAAAATAGGAATTCAAAAGTGAATTACATTGTCATTTTGGTTAAATTAATTTATAATTAAGTTAAACGGGTCTCTCACGTATATGTGTCGGGAAAACATAGTTGAGTTTATGTTAGTATTCTAAGAATCTTCAAATTAAATTTGAGTTAGATTCTTATATCTGTATATGTAAGTTAAGAGGGTATTTGCAGCATAGTAATAAATAAATATTTCTGGACAATTTACACAGCGCCAACTAGTCCCAAATTAAGCGCAAAGCTTGTGTTATGGGTACTAGACAACTGATAAATGTACTTAAATACATTTTTTTTTGTAAATACATACTTATAATACATAGAAAATACCCAGACCAAGACAAACAGACATGTTCATGCACACAAATGTTTGTCTTGTGCGGGAATCGAACCCGCGACCTCGGAGTCAAAGTGGCTATTGCTAACCATTCGACCACCGAGCTCGTCATTAGTAAGTAGTAGCTCCGCCATTTAAAAATATAGCTCGGAAATGGAGATAATATAGGCTACTATGGTCTCTCTCCTCCCTCGGTTGTGGTATAACATTAAAAATTTGGCTTATTCCATGAATCCCCTGGCGTTGTCCCCTTTGAAGAGGATTTTTGGATATTTTGTCCACAAATCCCCTTCCACCTTTTAAAGATGCGCGAAGGGGATTTCTGGACACAGAAAGGGGATTTCTTGACTGAAGTTGGAGAAATAAAATTTACACAACTAATTTTATAATCTCAGTCTGTAACTATACTCGTATGTAATACATAATGTTACATGATTATTAACTATGGTTATATAAAAACCAGTTTTTTCAAACTGTTTTCACCTATCATCAATTGTTATTATAGTGTATTTGATTTATTATGTAATTCGACTCGAAAATAAATTACGTGATTTTTTATAAAATTTCCATAAATGTAATATTTTATGACTTGTCTAGTTATATAAATATACATTTCACTATTTGACTTTATTTAAAAAATCTTCAACTGTTCCACTTATTTTTAAGACATCAATTCAAGTTTTTAATTATTGGTAGGTAAGTATAAGTAATATGTTTAACGCCATTCTCGTAGGTGAAAACAGTTTGAAAAAACTGGTTTATTTATCACCATAGTTAATAGTTAATAAACATGTAACATTATGTATAACATATACAGACTGAGATTATCAAATTAGTTGTTTAAATTTTATTTCTAGAACTTCAGTCAAGAAATCCCCTTTCTGTGTCCAGAAATCCCCTTCGCGCATCTTTAAACGGTGGAAGGGTATTTGTGGACAAAATATCCAAAAATCCCCTTCAAAGGGGACGATGCCAGGGGATTCATGGAATAAGCCAAAAATTTGCAGTCAATTCTCAAAATTTTGAAGTGGTTGTTTTGATAATGTCTCATGACGATTTCAACCCGAAAAGGTCAATATAACGAAGGTTGAATGGTTGTATGTATGTAGTAGATAAAGTGCGATATAAGAGTGCACGACGCTATTGTATTAAGCCAGTATTAAAGTTATATTCAAACGATTCACATGTGTTGTTCATAATATCATAACCGCGCCCCTCTTCTCATGGTAAAGAATGGTTTTAGCGTTAAGTCCGCCTTTTGTTATTAATATAATTATATAATTTATGTGGTCAATAAAGTAATTAAATAAAAATAATATAAAACATCGGATGCGCAGCATGCGCCACCATAGCGAATTTTTTATTTTTTATTTTTTTCGAAATCCCGAATTGATATCCGAAAACCAAGGTCACTTTACATTGCTACTTTTTGAAGCTCTACACGAATCCGAAGTCAGAATTTCGAAATTTTGAGTTTCATGGCAACGGACGGACAAACAGAACGACCGGACGATTTTATAAGCTCAATAAATTTCGCTGAAAATAAATTAAATACACTTTAGTATGCATATCATGGAAAGGCATGGAAGCCCCACAGTAATTCTAAACCGAGCAGTGAAAACAATCAAATAGTTGCGCAAACAGAAATAAAAGCAATCTCAGCTGAAGTTGTAGAAATGGAAAACAATATTACGAAACGTGGCCAAATGATGTTTGTCCAAACATTCAGCGTTTTGTTCTTCAATCGTCGTGATTGTATCAGTTTTAACTGCGCTCCGGGCAGTTTCTTTATTGACAAAGCAAAAATCATACCTTGGCGGCGAGTGCAAATTGGATTGGTCTTAATTGGCATTCTATGTTATGATAGCAACAGCTGACTGTGATGGTTCTGGTCGTTTAACTATGCTATACCTCTGTTTATACTATGGCTAACTGTTTAATTGAATTTGATTTCGTTGTCGTATCCTGTCTGGTACAAATTTTCTGGTTTAAGAATCTTTATTTCTTACACATAATAAATAAATATTGAATAATTTGACGAGCCCGGTGATCGAATGGCTAACAATTGCTACTTTTGCCTCCGAGGTCGCGGGTTCGATCCCTGCACATGACAAAGATTTGTGTGCATGAACATGTCTGTTTGTCTTGGTCTGGGTGTTTTCTATGTATTATAAGTATGTATTTACAAAAAAAAAATGTTTTTAAGTACATTTATCAGTTGTCTAGTACAATCTTTACGCTTGATTCGGGACTAGATGGTGCTGTGTAAATTGTTCAGAAATATTTATTATTATTTATTTATATTCCAGGACAAATTACAGACCGCCATCTAGTCCCAAACTAAGCAAAGCTTGTACTATGGGTACTAGATAACTGTTTTTTTTAAACGGTTTTTTCGTAAATACATACATATTATACATAGAAAACACCCAGCCAAGACAAACAGACATGTTCATGCACTTGTGTGCATGAACATGTCTGTTTGTCTTGGCTTGTCTGTCTGTTTGTCATATTTGTCTTGTGCGGGACCGAACCCGCAACCTAGGAGTCAATGTGGCCATTGCAAATCATTCGACCACCGAGCTCGTCGGAATTACTACAAATATAATACAAAGAATTAGTACATAATTCGGTTACCTACTGAGAAATATAAATTTAGGCGGGTCGTATGGTTGTTTGTCATCCAAATCGTATAAAAATAAAAACCGGACAAGTGTGAGTCCGACTCGCCCTCCGAGGGTTCCGTACGTAGGATTACTATAATTTTGATATTTTTCATTATAAATAAGAAATAATCCGTCGGAAAAAATAAATAAAATATATTCGGCAATGTGCACATCAAGCCCTTTCATATGATACCCCATTTGAACTAGTAGCTTCAATTTGAAATTTCGTACCCCCTATTTTTTAAGATTTAATTACAAATGTGTAGTTTTGAGATTTATTCTTGTATTTGTAGTCTATAACGATGTTACTTGCCAAATTCCATATTTCTAGTCTAGATCAATGGGAAGTACCCTATGGGTTTTGATTTCCTTGAGAATGTGTCGAAATATGCGTTTTTTGCTGAATAAACGGCCGTATCTTTTTCTTACGTAAACTTAGCAGTTTGATTTTTTTACAACTTCATGGGACCGGAGACCTGAGTATACAGTTCAAATTTCAGCTTGATACCTCCACGCATTCTCGAGATAAAGGGTCTTGACAGACAGACAGACGAACAGACAGACAGACGGACAACAAAGTTATCTTATAAGGGTTCCGTTTTTCCTTTTGAGGTACGGTACCCTAAAAACTAACTACCTAAAGTAACTTATGAAATAACAGGAAGTCTGTGAGGTTTATTATCAAAATATAGCTACAGAATTGCTGCCATTTATTATTCCACGGACAAACACTTAACATTTAGTTGCTATGCCATTGCGTAAGAGCCAGGGGCGTGTTACTACCGTATCAGCCGTATCAATTATACGGGCTCCCCGGGCTACAAGGGCCCCCAGCATGTTCGGTTCGAGTAGATAGAAGAGCCCCCTCTGCCCTGAAGTGTTTGTGTAGAAGGCCTCCCCCCCCCCCCCACCAAGTTTTAATACATGGCCCGCCTAGCAAGCTACGCCACTGGTAAGAACATTACTGTTGCCCTTAGACATCTAATCTACGTAATACGCAATATTCTGATGTACTGGCTTAACAATGCCGACGTTTCTACACCAAATGGCTTAAATATGTAATTATTTTCTAGGAAATTATTCCCGACAATAAGGCAGCAGGGTAATCTCAGGCGCGTCCTCATGAAACCGCTATTACCTGTCGGTCTTTTGTTGTTTCTAGCACCGGGATTGAGGTAATAAGGGAAGGGAAATTATATGAAACATCAAGGCGTCATTTTAATGCCGGCTTTTAATATGTAACCAAGATTTGCTTTTATCTTCGCTACACAGAACCGTGTTGGACACAATACAATTAAATATAGCATTTGCTATCAGGTCTAAAAACCTTACAGCTCAATTCTTCGGGGGCGCCCAACGTTGCAACGTACGGGTCCACTCCAGAACTTTCCTCCCCCATCTGCCATCGCTGACTCGGCAAATGTGGCCAGTTCACTCCAACTTAAATTTTCCTAACATGTCCGGAATTTTTAAATAAAAAGAATATAAAATTGAAATTGGTATACTTATTTAACATTTTGTTCACCAAAAATAATAAAAGAATCAAATCTAAACGCACCGCACTGTGCATGCACATCATGTTCATCCGTGAGTTTTAAAATGAATGGTTATTTTGCCTTCTTATTTATATTATGAAACTTCATTTTCGAATTTGGTAACCCTACGCAGGATTATCTTATAGTGGAAGTTCTACGGTCTACGAGCTGCTGACTGTACACGCAGTGTGCGAAAAACATTTTCAAGGGGACGGAAAGTGGATGATTTGGAACAAGTTTAATAAATAACTTGTTCAAGGCTCGAAGTATGACTACTGCGAACTTATTGCGGTCTGAAATCGCAGAACTCCTAGAAAGATTGCTGCGCAAATGAGGAAGTGGTGAGCTGGGAATGTGAAAAGTTTTTAAAAGACAATCAGATAAATCAAAGGTTTGACCTAGTTTCGGGCAAAAATTAGGTGATAATTTTTGTATTTTTCATTCCAATTTTGTTATTAGTACAAGGCAACGATATTTTAAAGTATTCATTCGGAGTAATATAGCTGTGAACCTACGTATATACCGACTGACTAACAGATCGACCTATAGAAGAGTACGCAGTGCGCTAGGACCAACTCGTGTTGGCTAATGGGTAGGTATTTATAATATGGTTGTTATTTCACTTAGCGCCCTGTGACAAGAAGATAGTTCTAATGAGGAAAGATTTATTAGCTGTTCATATACATATTATACATACGTTTTATTATTATGTTATTTGAAAAATAAGGAAATGGGAGCAAATTTAATAGTCTTTTAGGAAAACTAGAATATTTTATACTACGTCGGGTGGCAGACAAGCGTACGGCCCGCCTGATGTGAAGCGGTTACCGTGGCCACATTAACGCTCGCAACATAAAATATCGCTCGCGCGCAGCCACCCCCGCTGCCAGCGCAGCATCTCCTTCAGTTCTGGTTACCTCAGTCACTCGCAGGAACACAACTAAATATTATTTGGCTGCGGTATTCTGTGAGGTGGAGGAGGTACATACAATTTACGGAAAAACTAATCAATGTATTTACGCAAAATAAAGTTATTACACTTTTAATAAATAAACAATGCGTGTTGCTTAATTATTATTATTAAAATAGATTTTTCGCGGCTTATAATTTCGAAACAAATGTTTTTTTTTTTTTATGTGTGATAACGAACAATATACCTCGATTATGTTGAGGCAAATTCATGTCATTGGCCGTGTGTTTTCCGGCAGACAAGAATAGAATCACTCCATTTCTTTCTGTGAATGTCGTACCTACAAGGCGACTAAGGGAAATATCAAATATCGATCAGGCCTCCCCAACCCGTTTGGCCAGCGTGGCGTGTGTAGGCCAAATCCTCCTTCCGTCTAGGACTGACGAGAGAGGGTCATGCTCCTGTAGTGGAGACTAAAATGACCTGATGATGATGATGATGATGATGAAATTCATGTCATCAATAATTTTGGACGTATGCCAGCAAAGAGCGAAGTAATTGCCTTTCTACGTTTGTGTGGAAATGTACCAGACGGAAGAGCCTTAACTGTTGATAATGAAAACTTGAAATTTGATAGAGCCCTTTCATTTAGAGTTCGTCGTCAACCCTTGCTGGAATCTTCATCCCACTGCTGGAATACGGCTCTCCCTTTAATCGAAGGGATTTAGAGCATACTCGCTCGTTGGCGGAGGTCAGTGTTTTCAAGCCGCCTAAAGGCCACTAACTTAGCTATACGACAACAGCCGGGAACGCCGGCTTAACGTGACCTCCGAAGCACGATTTAGAGTTGCTGCTATGGTAATTAGAACAAGGCAATATTAGAAGTCAGGACGTTATGCTACTTTAGTCATTTCGTCATCACGTTAATTTTTCAATAAAGGCAATTTTCAAAATTCTCAGTGAGTACCAGTAAATGTTCAAAGAAATTTTAACATTATAACGATGCCTCCAAGGAACACTAAGCCAACTAAAATTTCGATAGTTTTATTTTTTCATCAAAATCGATTCATTACTTCAGTAACATTATGCTACCTGAATTCTTTTTATAAAAGACACACAGACACAATCACATCGACAAATACAAACCGCTAAGTAAATGTATAACTCATATTAGCGGTGCGTCTCAAAACATACACATCCAGATAGGATGTGTATGTTTGTCTCAAAACATACACATCCAGATATGTCTCAAAACATACACATCCAGATAGGATGTGTATGTTTTGAGTCGGCGTCGTGTTCATTGGAGGCATCATCAACATCATCAACATATTGTTGATCGAAGGAGGCATCGATAATATCCTTGTAATTCTTATTCATTTTTGTGTTGCCATGTTTTTATGAAGTTTTCTCTCCGCACAAAGTTTATTATGGTGTTATTGAAACAACTTCGAGGCTGTTATTGTAACGTCGCTGCGTGTATCTGTATTGTTTTAACTTTCAGAGTTATTCTTCGCTTTCAGTTCCACACGTGTAATCTTATTTAAATGCTTGTTTCATTTTTTTTCATTCGTACTTAATTGTATAAGTATGTATATCAATTCGCAATATCTTTAGTAAGTTTATTCTTTATTATTTCACTAAGTTGGTAAACAAGCATTTGACTCGCTGATGGTAAGCAGTCATGGCACCCTGCGGTCTCTTGCAATTTGAAAAGCCAAAGTTGATTTAAGAGAGGTAATGCATAGCGTATTTGTAAGCTGCCCAACCATGGAAGTACTTCCCCTCACAGGGTTGTTGTGTTCCTGCGAGTGGTCGAGGTCACCAGGAAGGAAGAGTTGCTGCGTTGGCAGTGGGGGTAACAGCGCGCTAGTGATATTTTATATTGCGAGCGTATGTATATGGCTATAGTAACCGCTTCAGATAAGTCGGGTCGTATACTTGTTTGTCACTCGAAAAATAATTTTGGTATAAAAAAACATTTGGTCGTACGTAATCATTTTTTTTGGAAATAATCCGTAAGTTATTTTATTTTTTAATTTATTTCTAATAAAAGCGCAACAGCTTTTGATTCATCGAAGCAATTTTGTAGAGTATTTATTATAACACGTCTAAAATATTCCGTACAATTATGTATCTAGTATTAACTAGCAACAAATATCTAGCTGTAACCACACGTTCGGTGAATTAATGTTTGTATTTATTTCGGATATTGTGGAATAATTGTGTTTGATTAATCTATGGAATCAATGAAACTTTTTTTAAGTCGATATAATTAACTAAATAAAATTAATTCATCATCATCATCAGGGTCGTGCTACTGTAGTGGAGACTGAAATGACTTGATGGTCATTTCAGTCTCCACTACAGGAGCACGACCCTTTCTCGCCCGTCCTAGACAGAAGGAGGATTTGGCCTACACTCCCCACGCTGGCCAGACTAATTGGGGAGGCCTGATCGATGATTGCTAATGTATTTCCCTTAGTCGCCTTGTACGTCATCCACGGGAAGTGACGGAGTGATTCTATTCTAGTCTGCCGGAAACCACACGGTCAAAATTAATTCACAATTGCTCAAATTAATCAAGTTTTTTTAACACTATCTCGGATGGTAGACAAGAATACGTTAACTCTCTTCTACGTTACTGTGAAACGGTTACTGTAGCATAATAGAAACTTGAAACGTAAAGTAACGCTCGCCCGCTGCCATTGCCCGAATTTGAATGGGGATGTTTGATATTTTTTTCTGACACCACATGTCGCTATGTAGGCGTCGGGTCCAGATTGTCAAATTGTACTGAATTTTTTGACAGTGAAACTTCAAGACGACAAGACAACACAAGACATTTGACAAGATGCTATGATTTTACAGATGATTGGACCCTATGCTACAGTGATGACAAAAGACCCTCATTGCATTGAAGACGAGCCCGGTGGTCGAATGGCTAGCAATGGATACTCTGACTGCGAGGACGCGGGTTCGATCCCCGCACAAGACAATCATTTGTTTGCATGAACATGTCTGTTTGTCTTGGTCTGGGTGTTTTGTATGTATTATAAGTGTGTATTTACAAAAAATGTATTTAAGTACGTTTTTCAGTTGTCTAGTACCCATAACACAAGCTTTACGCTTAATTTGGGACTAGATGGCGCTGTGTAAATTGTCCAAAAATATTTATGTATTGCAGCAACTTGGGGTGTAAGTGGTTCATCAACATCTTTGAACCAAAGCCAACTTTACCTGCACTTGGTGCACCCTGCTGACTGACAAACGAAGCTCTGTCGAAAAGAGAGGTAGGGAGCGTAATTGTAAGCTACCCGACTGGGGAATGTACCTCCACCTCACAGAATACCGCAGGCAAATAACAATTCCTTTGAGGGTTGTTGTGTTCCTGCGAGTGAGTGAGGTCACCAGAAAGGAAGGAGATGCTGCGTTGGCAGCGTTCGAGCGATATTTTATGTTGCGAGCGTTAATGTGGTTACTGTAACAGCTTTACGTCAGGCGGACCGTATGCTTGTTTTCCACCCGACGTAGTATAAAAAAAAAACTTCCCGTGTTAGTTCGTTAGGTATTTTTATTTAAAGTCTTTGGATCGGTACCTTCGTAAAATTTATCTAACCAGCACGCAAATATATTTTCTGTGGTACCTCGAAATACTTTGAACGTAGGCACGGAAAGAATTTCCATTATTACCTTCTCGGGCCTTTTGTTGCGTAACTTATTACAAGAATGAAACGAACATGTGCTAGACTAGAATTACTGATTTATTTTTGGGCACAAAACACTTGACTATTTATAGTATATACGACAATTGAATGACAAACGTAATGATTACTAAATAAAGTAAATAAAATTCGACGAGCTCGGTGGCGTAGCGGTCAATGACGCGGCTTCGACACCAACGCTCGTGGGTTCGATTCCCACACAGGACAAACATTTGTGTGCATGAACATGTCTGTTTGTCTTGGTCCGGGTGTTTTCTATGTATCATAAGTATGTATTTACAAAAAAAAATGTATTTACGAATGTTTATCAGTTGTCTAGTACCCATAACACAAGCTTCGCTTACTTTAGGGCTAGATGGCGCTGTGTAATTTGTCTGACAATATTTATTTATTTATTAAAGTCTACAATTTTGTAGGAACTTTGTGCCCGCGGAAAGGTTTTCATTTTGAGTACAAGGGATGAAAGTACAAGTACATAAACACTTATGTTGTTATGTTAAGGGCAGGAAACTTATCTAGACTTTATATAAATAAAATGTCTGACTGCTTATCTATCGACGTATAGCTCAAAGGATACCGGCTATTGAGGTAGGCATCAGCTAAGAAGGGATTTTTGAAAGTTCTCACGGTACACGGGATATGCGCCTACTTAAAACTGTATTATATATGTTATAGTCAGTTACCCGAAATCTATGCGCTCCTAGGTAAACCTCGGGTATCATCTACCTTTCCAAATCAAGTAGAGTCTCCGTCGCTTCGCTCGCTCGCTCGGCTTTTGTTGATCGTAACTTAACCAAAGTCCTCGGTCAAAACAAATTTTGTCTGCATAATTTAGTTATAAGTGGTAGTCAATTAGCTAGCGAGGCTCGACTTGCTTTTGGTGAGGGAGGAAAGGTTTGACTAGAAAAACATAGAAGCGCCTCATCATCATCATCAGGTCCATCTTAGTCTCCACTACAGGAGCACGACCCTCTCTCGTCCGTCCTAGACGGAAGGAGGATTTGGCCTACACTCCCCACGCTGGCCAAACGGGTTGGGGAGGCCTGATCGATATTTGATAATGTATTTCCCTTAGTCGCCTTGTACGACATCTACGGGAAGAAACGGAGTGATTCTATTCTAGTCTGCCGAAAACCACACGGCAAAGAAGCGCCTAGACTTCGGCTATAATATATACACAAATTCATTACAATTCTCTATATGTAACTCGTTCGAGAGTTCCTTCGCTGGAAACATTTTTACTTTAAAAAATTATATTGTAATGCATAAATTGGAAGCTGAAAACCGTCACAGCGGCATTAAATGTCACGTCTCTGAAATACAGTTCACTTCTGGAGTTACTGTGCAAATTGAAACCAGGCACCCGAAGAACAAGTATATCAAATAGAAAGCAATGATTTGCAAGTATCAAATAGCATTTCGTTCAGTTTAATGAACAGTGGGTAAAATGACGAAAGTGTACGGACATACAAAGAATTATAATACTTTTCAACTCATAGTATATCGCTGAAGTGATGATCATGGGTGATAGTGATATTTTTTTGATCCAAATTTAAACCAAATCATTGACTTTTTTCCCACTTTTTCTAGCAAATACCATACCGGTTCTATTTTATAAATGTGGCAATATATCTAACCCAGGTAATTTAATGTCCTCTACTTTGCGTGCTTCCGTCACCTGATCATGAAAACTACTGACGTACGGAACCCTAGGTGGGTTCCGTTAGTCGATGCCTGCGACTACCATGGCTATTTTGGTTTTAATTAATTAACACAATTTTTAAATGTTAAGATTTGTTCATCTTATTGTCTATTTTATAATTGTGTATTTTATAATATTGATTTCGTTGTTCGGGTTGGTTTCTGTGATATTTTTGGGCAAATCCCTAATGCCAGATTAAAGATGAAAAAATTCAAAAGTCGTCCTCTTAACGATTTGTATTCAGGATCGTAAAGTCTATTAAAAATAACAAAGAACGCTTGATAGCGACATCTGAAGTAAGCATTCAGCAATTAACAACCCTGTTGAGTGAATGATTCTCAATTTGTATCTTATCGATTTTTTTAAATAGAATTTATGTAGCACATTAGCAAGAAAAAAAGCGCTAAAAATCGTAATCTATATATATAAAAGAAAGTCGTGTTTGTTACAACACTTATAACTCGAGAACGGCTGGATAGATTTTCATGGTTTTTGATTTGTTGGATTTGTCTCCGTCCAGAATAGCAGAATAACTATTGAAAAACATTGGAAAATTTACGAAAAAAATAAAATAAAAGAAAAATCATTTTTCCATACAAAATGTTCGTGGATGTCGGACCTGTCAAACGTGACGTTAACGTGCGTACGTCAAATGTATGCGTGCGTTCAGAAATGTACATCAAGCTCATTTAATATAGAACAAATTTAGATTAAAAACAAAGGTCAACTCTATTGGTTTCATTTTTACGTCTTGAAAGTTGTCTGTAATTTGTTTTGAAAACAGTTTTGTGGATTGAAATATTTTTGGTTGTCAGTTGGTACTTTTTTTGTGACGTATAATGTACTGAACTTAATATTTACCTACTGCTGGGTTACGGGTCTCCCCTCAACCGAAGAAGTTTAGAGAATGCTCCACCACGCTGCTCAACTGCGGGTTGGCGGAGGCCAGTGATTTCAAACCGCCTAAAGGCCGCTAACTTGACTTAATGACTGTCATCTAATGATAACAACCAGGATCGACGGCTTAAGGTGCCTTCTGAAGCACGGAGGAGCTCGAGACAATTTAATGATAACAACCGGGACCGACGGCTTAACGTACCTTACGAAGCACGGAGGAGCTCGAGATAATCTAATGATAACAACCAGGACCGACAGCTTAACGTGCTTTCCGAAGCACGGAGGAGCTCCAGATAAATATAAACCCATGAACAGGCTACGGTTGACGTTGCTTAACTTGCGTGTACAATTATACTGACACGTGCAATGACGCCATCGTGCTTCTCTATTATTTTCTATTATTCATTGTATAAATTTCAAGAAATCATAATTTTTGTTTAGCTAATATTTATACCACAACATTCGTTTACTATTAGGCGGTACGAAGTTCGCCGGGCCAGCTAGTATAGAATAAATCGT
The DNA here is from genome assembly GCA_937001555.2 of Hypsopygia costalis. NCBI lineage: Eukaryota > Metazoa > Arthropoda > Insecta > Lepidoptera > Pyralidae > Hypsopygia > Hypsopygia costalis. The sequence continues at coordinate 26,471,771 of OW443340.2, forward strand.
AATGTAAATAAAAATACATTACAGGACTTTAGGGCAGTATAAAAATATCGCGCGTTATTGTTAAAAATTGATATTACGCGTACACGCTTTGTCTTGACATCATAATAATGAGTAAGTGACTTAAAACTACTTTATTGTATTCTCGAGGGATGTTACAGAGAAACAAATTCAATGTTAACTTTACGGAGCTCTGAACTTTTTGTCAATACCGGCGGTACGCTACTGCATGAAGACTCTTAATATTGAAATCATCAAATTACCGTAATAAATGGAATGTTCATAGTAATTTAGGAAGTAACACTGTGGTTATCAGTCGGTCGGTCATCATCATCAGGTCATTTTAGTCTCCACTACAGGAGCACGACCCTCTCTCATCCGTTCCAGACAGAAGAAGGATTTGGCCTACACTCCCCACGCTGGCCAAACGGGTTGGGGAGGCCTGATTGATGTTTGATAATGTATTTCCCTTAGTCGCCTTGTACGACATCCACGGGAAGAAACGGAGTGATTCTATTCTAGTTTGCCGGAAACCACACGACCAACACGGCCAGTCATAGTAGGTTATTTTTTGGAACACAGCCGAGACGTTTTACTGCTGCTTACCTTTACTGTAGTTTAGTTCTGGTGCGGGATCATAGCAATGGGTAAGCATCGGGTACTAAACATGAATAAGGTTCGGGACGAATGCACCATCTACCACTACCGGTGGTCAGCGATAAGTAGTATATATGTTACGGGTAATGCTAGAACCTAAAGTAAACCTAGGTTTACTCGGGTTTACTTAGTATTACCCAAGATTTTTGGGTAAAGTCCGAATATTGAATCGAAATTAACTTGTATGCGGCGTTTACCCGTACCCACCTAGGTCTATCCAACACTGGCTGGGTAATGTTAGGTGTTGCGTCATTTTTGAACACGTGGCGGCATACCTGAAACTCATTTAGCTGTTGGACATGGAGGAAAACATCGAATGGAAAAAGAATGTAAAAAAGTATATAAAAATTTTACTTCTATACATCTATGTTTAAGGCCAAGCATAAGTACACAAGAAATAAATTTCTGTGAAATTTGCACTACTCAGCGAAATATAATTGATAATAGATTATCTGCACGGTTGTGTTTAGAAAATCAAGCAAAAAAAAAAATTACTTCTTGAGTTAAATTTTTATATATTTTTTTACATTCGATGTTTTCCTCCATGCCCAACAGCTAAATGAGTTTCATGTATGCCGCCACGTGTTCAAAAATGACGCAACACCTAACATTACCCAGCCAGTGTTGGATAGACCTAGGTGGGTACGGGTAAACGCCGCATACAAGTTAATTTCGATTCAATATTCGGACTTTACCCAAAAAGCTTGGGTAATACTAAGTAAACCCGAGTAAACCTAGGTTTACTTTAGGTTCTAGCATTACCCGTAACATATATATATAATGTTAATCATTTTGAAGAGATTCGCCGCACACGTGTGGCTGGAGGTGACCATTCGCTTTAGCAGTGTCTACGCCTCGCTACTTGTTACCAGTGTTACTGGTCAGTAGTTTTACTACCTACTACCTACTTTTTTATTTATATATTTTAGGTTTGCCAACAGAATTACATCTTATACTCGTAACTAAATTTAAGAACAATACAAAAATAAAAAATTGGATGTAGACCCAGTTATGGGCAAGACAGACAGCATATGTATATTTAATTACATGACGCTAACGAATAATATCGTGAATCATGATACAGTAGTTAATATAAGGTGGTAAAAAGTAGGTATTTAAGTTTTAGTTGTCATTCAGCGACCAGTCTTTTGAGACCAGTCACGGAAACCGAAAATATATGGCGTGTAAGTGGTTCATCAACATCTTTGAACCAAAGCCAACTTCACCTGCACGCGGTGTACACTGCTGACTGACAAACGAGCTACCCCACTGGGGAATGTACCTCCACCGCGGCCAAATAACAATTCCCTTGATGTTGTGTTCCTGCGAGTGAGTGAGGTCGCCAGAAAAGAAGGAGATGCTGCGTTGGCAGCGGGGGTGGCGGCGCGCGAACGATATTTTATGTTGCGGGCGTTAATATGGCTAGGTAACCGGGTACCCGTTTCACATCAGACGGGTATGCATGTCTGCCACCCGACGTACTATAAAAAAAAAGTAAAAAAATGTATATATATATATATATATATATATATATATATATATATATATATATATATATATATATATATATATAATGTCCACTTGAGTTTTTGAAAACAGTTTATTATGCTCGCGATATATCCCCGGCATCAAACTGTACATGCCTATATTTTAAAAGATTTATTTGAATCTAGCAGATTTTTAGCGTACTGTAGCAGAGAAAGGGTTTTGAATAGAGTTGGCCACCGAAAACTACCTGTGGTTGTTGCGCGCCAGCATAATATTTCCAACAGTTTTTTTATACCACAAAAGCGGCAAACAAACATACGGCCCGCTTAATGGAAAGCTGTTACCGTAGCCTTAAAGTTGTTTCGCAGTGACACACGGCAGCCACCGGTGACTATGATCGGGTGCTCCGTCTTACTAATTTTCGATCAGGCCTCGTGTCCTGACGCGAGTTTAACATTTTTTACCCATCCCAAAAAGTGCACAACGCCGCTAAATAAGTTTTCACTTCAATAAATTCGGTTTTGTGTCCCATTCGTCGTTGCAGCCCCACTGTTCATAACTCTTCCCGATTCGCCCATCGATAGGCCCTGAAATATTTAAACATTACGAGCGGAGCTGCGCAAACATTATCATTTATTCTGATGCCGTCACATAAACTGGGAAATAGGTTCTTTGACGGAGTTCCACTTTTTCGGCACATTCCCCCTATAATATTCACTTTGCTATTCAAATGAGGGCCGATAAAGGCTTCCTACTTTCAGTCTGATTGTGTTAGGCTTCAAATTTAGCTCTTGAAAACTGAATGATAGAAGTATTGATGAACATCCTTTATGATAAGTTGCTTTTACGTCTTAATAATATTTTCAATCATGAAAGAGACAACAGACGAAGCGTAATGTACGAAGATTCGAATAAAAAAATCAAAATATGTTTATTTATTGTTAAATTAATATTACAAACATGAAAGATTTGACTCTTTCAGTGAGGAAACACCCATATTTTTTATTTTTTTTATTTTTCTTTGGATTAACAAAAAGTGAACACAGGGAGATCATAAATACATGCATTGATAAAACAAAAAAAATCTTGTGCCACCAACACCGTTAATCACAGAATGATAGATGTGTACAAGAGTGGTGGTATTACACTATAACAATAATGCTGCTTACAAAGAATTATGATTTTAAATAATGACTATAGATTACACAATACAAAAGATTCACGGCAAAATTGTTACCTATCAACAAGGTGTGAGCGCATTCCAAATGCAGGTACCTATACTAAGTTTACAATATTAATGTATACTCCATAAAATTATGTAACGCAACATAATAGCACAATATATTTTACAAAACAAAATTAGCTATACGTATGTAACGTATAGCTAATTTTGTGATCTACAAGAGGTTATTTTTAAGCTGTGTTGTTACCAATTGCTTGAATATGCCAATGCGCGTAGCCATTATATCTATGGTATTAAAGTTTTTATTGAAAGAGTCAACTAATCGATAGAATGGCGAACGTTTACCAGCATTGGTACGACATGAGGTCGTAGCAAACAATTGATTTACATTGCGACAATGTGTTTGAGCGGGGACTCTGTAGCATAACTTATTGTGAAGCGAGATGCAATCGTACTTATTATGACACAGATCATATAATAACATTGTTTCAAGCTGAAGACGCCTAGATTGAAGTGTTAACAGGTCATATTTTTCTAACAGGTGATCATAACTTGAACGTTTACGGAAAAACTTATAATGCATACTGCGCAGAAAACGTTTTTGCACAGACTCTAATGCATCTATGTATTTACTGTACAGTGGGTTCCATACGGGCACAGCGTATTCCAATTGCGAGCGAATTAGAGATTTATACATGTGTAGAAAGGTGGAGGGTTGGGTGAAATCAGAACCAGATCGCATAACAAAACCATACATTTTATAGGCTTTACCAATTATGCTGTCTACATGAGTATCCAGATGTAACTTGGTGTCTAGTATGACTCCAAGGTCTCTAATAGTATCCACTCTTTCGAGCGTCGTACCACATATATATATTGCAAGGAGCCTCTCCACCATAGCAATAAGCAAATGGCTATCTAAAAATATAATATAATATTCCTGGATACATTACACACTACCATCTAGACCCAAACTAAGCAAGCTTGCATAGTAGTATATATAAAACACCCAGGTCAAGACAAACAGACATGTTCATGCATACAAATATTTGTCTTATGCGGGATTCGATCACCGATTCCAATGTAAAAATCAAAATTAGTTTTTTTTTTATTATTAAGCTAATATTACAAACATGAAAGGTTTGACTCTGTTAGTTAGGAAACGCCCGTATTAGAAGGAGATGCTCCGCCATAACAATAAGCAATAAAATCTTGTTTCACATTTGAACAACCTATTTTTTGCTCTCACCCGTTAAAGAGAGTCATACAACATCGCTTCTTACTGGAAGAAATAGAGAGAGTACATGCAGATGATTAAGTATGATTAGGTATTGTGAAAATTTATTGCTAGTCCTGAAGATTCAGACATATTACCCCTCACAAATGCACAATGCGTAAAGCAGCATTTGAACAAAGAAAAGTCTTTTGTATAGAGATACTCACGCTGCACAATACACTGGCGAGCTTGTTAAAGCCACACGTCAGGGCCTTTTTATCACAGAAAAATATAGGCAGCTATATCCCGTTATCTTCATTGCACTTCGCAGTACTGAAATGGTTAAATCTACGCTTTAACTGTGTTTCTCTTCAGTACAAAGGATGTAGTTTAAATTTGTTTAGTTCAGAGATAAAGTTTTGATTTCTATTTAGTTATTTGTTTGAAAGTTGATTTAATTGAGAGTTTTTATCTGTGATTCAGGAAAATCTGTTCCTTCAAACGGCTGAACAGATTTTCCTGAATCACAGATACGTATAGTTCTAAGGTACCTAGGTTGAAGTGGCAGTGGGCAGGCCACTCAGCACATATAACTGATAGCCAATGAGCAAACCCTCCACCTCGCATGGCTCCTCCGACCTCACGGTCATATGAACCCGAATCGCGGGAGTTGCGCGCGGCACTTTCGTGCCGCAGGCAATTCTCGACTCCCTACATTTTTTTTAATTATATGTCCTCTATGTCTCATTTATTCTCTCTCAGCTACGCCTACGCCTTCGCTGCCGCTCAAGAGCACCTATTTCGGTTTCCTATTCGTTCCTCACGCTCCTCTGGCGTATTGGCGAACCCGCCTCGAAGTTGGCCCCCGAAGATCAATGACTTAATGAAGACATCCAATGGGGTAGAAAAGTGCCGACACCGCATAGAAAAATGCAACGTTCGACGGACCTCCACTAGATGGACTGACGATCAGATAAAAATCGATGCAACGGTACAAATTTTATTATTATCTCGAACACAAGCACACGATCATTACCACATCCACTTGACTGAAATTATAATGATACTGAAGGTATCTTCGTGTAGAATTCCCTAGATATTTTAGTATTCTATAAATATTTATTAAAAAAGGCCTTTACAATTGGATATTTATTTCAGTGCCAGTTGAGCATTCTACCATATATAAATGAAAGCCGCAGAGGGACGAGCTCCACATAAAGGCGGCCTTTTGTTCACAGCTATCGCCGTTGAATAGTACCGTCGGTCGAGAGCTTGTTAACGCCACGTGTCCGCTGTTTGTTTTTACATTACAAAATACACAACTATTGCGATGTAATTCTGTAACATTTTTTTATATTAAAATCTAGACGAGGTATGCTTCATTTATATAACACGGATTCTAGCGACTAAGCTGACCAGTGACCTAGGTGAAAGTTTGGATTTATAAATAAAAACATTGTATCTGAATCATTCTCATCTTAGGGGTTATCCAAAACTATCCAAGTAGATCATACAATTTTTGGTACACTTCTATGAATTTTACCTTAAAAACAAAGAGAAAACTAGAGACTAAAAAGCGGGAAAGAGGAGCACCGCAAAATTTAAAATTTATACAAAATGTTTTGTCAGAAAATAATCCGGTACAGAGTATGTTTTGCCAGTAGAAGATCCTTGCCAGACTTTTTATAAACAACGCCTGCACATTTCCACCATGAATATGTGTGGAGCAGCGACAAAGCCAGGCCTTTGTTCGGAGCTATCACTTGCATATTTGGGTACTGCTGACCTCGTTAAACGCATTGTTTGTACGAGCGAAATACGCGTTTCGCTTCTCTCTGACAACGCTGCAATGAATAAATTTCATATCTCTTTAGCTGATGGTGGAATGAAAGGTATGCAGTTGATATATTAAAGGTATTATTTTAAAGGTACTTTTAATTTCGTAAGACGGTTATGAGTCTAATGGTTGCCGCACACTTGTCTACTCCGAAACGGACCGACATTGCCTCAACTCGGGTCGTTCAAGACTTGTATGAAACTACTTAGTGCAATGGACATTAATCAGCACCGTAAAGGCATTGTATTGGGATAAGCTCTTGAACTGCTTGGTAAACTCGCTGTCCCTGCGATTACGTTTCGTTGCGCCGTTCACGCGAAGTTCAAACTGACTGGAAGTAAGTGTAGGAAGATGTCAAATTCGTCCCCAGTTGACAGCTCCGCTAGGTGACGTCTAGCCGGGTTGATCCGTTCCGGTGCCTCAGATTGGTTAACGCCTAGTTGACAGCGAGCCGATGAGGATTTTTTTATGTGAGAGGGTGACAAACGAACATGTGGGTCACCTGATGGAAAGCAATCACCACCGCAAATGGAGATCAACAACACCGAGGGGTTACCGATCCGTTGCCAGCCTATACTCCTTGAAAATATAACAATGTAAAGTAAATCTACAGAGTGATTTTTTTTTATACTACGTCGGGTGCCAGACAAGCATACGACCCGCCTGATGTGAAGCGGTTACCGTAGTCATATCAACGCTCGCAACATAAATCATCGCTCGCGCGCCGCCACCCCTGCTGCCAACCCAGCATCTCCTTCCTTTCTGGTGACCTCACTCACTTGCAGGAACACAACATCCCTCACAAGCGAATTGTTATTGGGCTGCGGTATTCTGTGAGGTGAAGGTACTTCCCCAGTCAGGCAGCTTAAAAAATACGCTATGCCCTACCTCTCTTTTCGCCAGAGCCTCGTTTGTCAGTCAGCAGGGTGCACCACGTGCAGGTGAGGTTGGCTTTGGTTCAAAGATGTTGATGAACTACTTACACTCCAAAACGTATAAGGTAAGACGATATTGATCCGTTTCCGCGTCGATATAATGTGCTATCACCTTTATGAGTGTATTTTTTTAATGTACACTGCGGAAATGTCTCTCTATTATCATTCAATCAATGTCAATGGAAAGAGCAAATGAAGACCTAATGTGAGTGACTCAAATCGAAAAATTCGAATTACGAATTCAAAGACGGTTCTATAAAGACGCAGTTTTTAAACGCATATACATAAAATTAAAAATAAAACTCATTATAGTACCGCCAACTGTATCATAAAACTCATTATAGTACCGCTATCTTTTTTTTATTTTAATAATTCATTAAACTAGTCTATGGTTTTAGGCTGAATATGAAAAAAAGGCGCACGCGTGCGCAGTTCGAACTGTGAAAAAAATGGCGCACGCATGAGTAGTTTGAACTTAATTTCCCGCGCATCCCTTACATTTTTTTGCCGATCGTGTTTTTGTAATCGGGATTCCAAAAAAGTTTACTAAAATCCTGTAAGTGATTAAAATATGATAGGAGAAGAAAGTAGTGACGGCGAGATTTTCACTCCGCCAGATATTCTAGACGCGGCATCGGCGTTAACTGAAACTCTCCTGCCAGAAAAGAACCTACCTACTTTGTTTAATTTCAGTTTTTCCTATGAGTAAAGATAAAGTAGTGTATGAAACTGCATATAACTTAGGTATTAAAACACTCGAGTCAACCTATTATCGCATTCGGCTTCGCCTCATTCGATAAACAGACTCTCGTGTTTTAATACCCCTTCTTATATGACAGTTGCATAAACTACTATTATATACATATAAAATTCTCGTGTCACGTTACCATACTCCTCCGAAACGGCTTGACCGATTTTGATAAAATTTTATATGTATATTCAGTACCTAGATCTGAGAATAGGTTCTTATCTATTTTTTATGGCAAAACAACTTTCGTTCGTTCGTGAACGATCTAATGTATCTCTTGGATTTACAGGCTTAAACACGGTTATTTGGTAGGCCGGAGTACCGCAGACAAATAACAATTCCCTCGAGGGTTGCTGTGTTTCTGCGAGTGAGTGAGGTCACCAGAAATAAGGAAAGGAAGGAGAATAGGCTGGCAACGGATCGGCGACCCCTTGGTGCTGCTGATTTTCATGGGCGGTGGTGATTGCTTTCCATGAGGTGACCCACATGCTCGTTTGCACCCCTCTAAAAAAAAAGACAGTAAAGGCGTGCGCGGGGTATGGATCCATCGCGTAGAGGCCCCCTAGAGAAGTTCAATGTTATGTTGTATACTCGCCGTGTAATGCTCCAGGATATATCAATGGAACAATATACCCATCAGCAAGTCTCAACAGGCATGGGAACTATTGCTAAGTGTGTTAAAAAATAATTAGCTTATTTATTATCTATATATATAAAAGAAAGTCGTGTTTGTTACAACACTTATAACTCGAGAACGGCTGGACCGATTGCCATGGTTTTTGATTTGTTGGATTTGTCTCCGTCCAGAATAGCAAAATAACTATTAAAAACATTGGAAAATTTACGAAAAAAATAAAAGAAAAGAAAAATCATTTTTCCATACAAAATGTTCGTGGATGTCGGACCTGTCAAACGTGACGTTAACGTGCGTACGTCAAATGTATGCGTGCGTTCAGAAATGTGGGTATAGGATAATAAGTATTAAAACATTGACAAAATTGTCGAAAAATTAAATTTGAAAACGGATTGGGATATTTATTGATTTTCAATTAAATGTCAAATCGATTGGTCTAACTTTTACGTCGCGAAAGTTGTCCGTTGTTGTTTTGAAAATTGTTTATGAATGTATGCTTGAAAATGAATATTAATTGGTTGTCAAGTGTCATGGTACTTTATTTTGTGACATAGTAAAATACTGAACTTAATATTTACCCACTGCTGGGTAATATTAAATACGGGTCTTCCTTCAACTGAATATGTTTCGAGCATACTCCACCACGCTGCTCAACTGCGAGTTGGCGGACGCCAGTAATTTCAAGCCGCCTAAAGGCCACTTGGCTTAACGACTGCCATCTAATGATAACAACCAGGACCGACGGCTTAACGTGCCTTCCGAAGCACGGAGGAGCTCGAGATAATCTAATGATAACAACCGGGACCGACGTCTTACGTGCCTTCCGAAGCACAGAGGAGCTCGAGATAATCTAATGATAACAACCGGGACCGACGTCTTACGTGCCTTCCGAAGCACGGAGGAGCTCGAGATAATCTAATGATAACAACCGGGACCGACGTCTTACGTGCCTTCCGAAGCACAGAGGAGCTCGAGATAATCTAATGATAACAACCGGGACCGACGTCTTACGTGCCTTCCGAAGCACGGAGGAGCTCGAGATAATCTAATGATAACAACCGGGACCGACGGATTAACGTGCCCTCCGAAGCACGGAAGACCTCGAGTTAATCTAATGATTACAACCGGGACCGACGGATTAACGTACCTTCCGAAGCACGGAGGAGCTCGAGATAATATAAACTCATCCATGGACAGGCTACGGTTGACGTTGCTTAACTTGCGTGTACAATTAGACTGACACGTGCAATGACGCCATCGTGCTTCTCTATTATTTTCTATTATTCATTATATTAATTTCAAGACATCATAAATTTTGTTCAACTAATATGTATACCACGACATTCATTGACAATTAGGCGGTACGAAGTTCGCCGGGCCAGCTAGTTATTTATAAATAAGCTAGTTACTTAACTTCCGACCTCGTACCCATCTACGCGTTCCTTTATCCCTTGAGAATTTTTAAAACTAATTTCTTAGCTGATGCGTAATTGCTGATGGTGTGAACTGTCCTTTTCATAAACATAGTTTATTGTTATTTTTGTTTCCTACTTGTGTATATCAATCATAGAGATACAAATTGAAGTGTTTACTATGTCAAATGCATATCACCATCATAGTCAATCCTTATTCATCCTACTGCTGGGGTACGAGCCTCCCCTCAATCAAAGGGGGGGGTTTTTTTTTTTTTTTTTTACTTCGTACATAACGCACACCCCTGTCGTGGACAAGGCTTTTTTGTAGCTTTTATTTATTGTTATGTTAAAATCAAAATAATCTAATTCAATTTTTAACATAATTAAATAAACAATGAAGCAATAGCTAAGTAAAATTAAAAACATTAATACATTATGGTGCAATAGCATAAATAATTTTTCTTATAAAATAAAATTATACATATGCTGTCCACTTTTTTGGACGCCGACGAATTGGAGGTGATGGCTTCGTCAAACTTACAATCTAATTATTATTGTCAATCTATCCACAGCTGTCCTCAGCAGACACTTAACCTAATAACCCCATCTAGCCACCGCGATCATGGCGCCTATCGAGAGATATAGACGCCCAAGTCAACATTGGTCCTAGGTGGGGCCATTTTGCCTGTTCCGCCTGATGACAGCCGCGGCTAGATTGACACAGTAGTCCATAAACTTATTTCTACATTTTCCAGCCATCACCTCGGACACGTTCGTTTCAGTGACCCGCATTCCCAAACGCTGCTCCAACTCCCATCTTTGTTTGGAGAATGCGGGACACTGAAACAAAATGTGCTGCACTGTCTTACCCTCGCCAGCTTCACAGAAACACGATGGATCGTCCGCGCACTTGAACCTGTACAAGTACGCGGCAAACCCACCATGTCCCGATAAGACCTGCCAATCAAAGGGGTTTAGAGCATACTCCTCCACGCTGCTCAACTGTGGGTTGGCGGAGGCCAGTGTTTTCTAACGGCTTAACGACTGTCATCTAATGTCAACAGCAGGGACCGACTGCTTGAAGCACGCAGGAGCTCTAGATATATAAACCCATCCATGGACAAACTTCGGTCGACGTTGCTTAACTTGCGTTTTTGATTAGATTGACACGTGTAACGACGCCATTGACCTCCTCTCATATTACCATAGAGATGATCAAATCATTCAACAATAAAGTTTAGCCTCCATTAGGGCCATTATTACCATATACAAGTTAGTTCTGATAAGTCAGAACATCCATTTGGGTTACATTACATCTATTTCCCCATTTATTATTGCCGAGGCCGATCTCAGCGGCAATAATTTCAATATGCCCTCCCCTCGCCCTCCCGCTCGGACGTAATGAGCTTCCTTCAAAACAAGCCCACTCATTTGTTTTCCTCTGCTATAGAGCAACCGGGACAAACACTATTTTTATACTGAAAGATGTAATATGTAATAGACTAACAACCCGTACTGGCTTCGCATGTACCTACCCTATTTATCAACAACCACTGTTTATGATTGTGGATAAATAGGGTAGATTTTTGAAAATTGTATAACAATGGTTGTTATAAGCCATCTTTAAAGACATAATATGCTAACGCGCACTTATTTATTTAAATTCCATTGACCACAGTAAGACGAATGGTACAAAAGGCGTACCAGTCAACTTTCGGGAAGTGCAGACATCCACGAATGCGGTTTAAAAATATATTGATATGTATAATATTATATGTATATATATATATATATATATATATATATATATATATATATATATAAGGTGTAATTGAATCAGACGCAAATATTTCTAGGGATGGTATAATTATGATAGAGAAACACGATTATCAAAGTTTAATAAAAATCTACACGCTAGTTTTTATTTTTGAATTTCCTAACAAAGTTATAATATTAATTTCAAAATCAGCCTGTATTTAGCCGTGCACTCACACTAGTTAGCCGCGCACTCACACTACTATCACCTACTACACAGTCATTCATAATTTAAGAATCCAATCCCTCCCCATAGTAGCTTAGCGCGCGAAGAATCGGACGAATTCAAAATATTCAAATGTTAGTTTGTCGGTGGCGTTCGGGTGCGGAGGAGCTCGATGGTGTCGTTGCGCGTGTCAGTCTAATCGAACACGTAAGTTAAGCAACGTTGACTGTCTATGGATTTGTTTGTTTATCTCGAGCTTCTCCGTGCTTCGGAGGGCACGTTAAGCCATCGGTCCCGGCTGTTGTCATTAGATGATGGTGGTAAAGCCAAGTAAGTGGCATGTGGGGCTTGAAGATACTGGCCTCCGCCAACCCGCAGTTGAGCAGCTTGGTGAAGTACGCTTTAAACGCCTTCGATTGAAAGGGACACCCGTATCCTAACAGTGAGATGAATATGAGTTGATTTGGTGGTGGTGGTTCGGGTGCGGCAAGGTAATTGATACTACTACTAATCTAACAACATTTTTAATATTCTACGTCGGGTGGCAGACAAGCATACGGCCCGCCTGATGTGAAGCTGTTACAGCAGCAGATCAAAACACGATATATCACTCGCGCGTTGCCACTCGCGCTCTCAACGCAGGAACTCTCTAAAGATCGTTGTGTAAACTTATACCTCAAAAAATAGTCGGCAGGGTGCACCACGTGCCGGTGAGATTGGTTTTGTCTCTAAAGATTGTTGTGAGCCACTTACTCTTCAAAAAATAGTCGGCAGGGTGCACAACGTGCAGATGAGGTTATTTTTGTCTCTAAAGATCGTTATGAGCTACTTACACCTCAAAAAATAGTCGGAGGGTGCACCGCGTGCAGGTGAGGTTAGCTTTGTCTCTATAATAAATAATAAATAAATATTGTCAGACAAATTACACAGCGCCATCTAGCCCCAAAGTAAGCGAAGCTTGTGTTATGGGTACTAGACAACTGATAAACATACGTAAATACATTTTTTTTTGTAAATACATACCTACTTATGATACATAGAAAACACCCAGACTAAGACAAACAGACATGTTCATGCACACAAATGTTTGTCCTATGTGGGAATTGAACCCACGAGCGTTGGTGTCGAAGCCGTGTCATTGACCGCTACGGCACCGACCTCGTCTATCGTTGTGAACTCACACCTCATAAAATAGTCACCTCATTAAATTTGGGCTCAGGGTGCACCACGTGCAGGTGAGGTTGGATTTGTCTAAAGATTGTTGTGAACTTACACCTCAAAAAATCTTAGTACAATGACCTTTAACTTTTCTTTCTATGAAACATATGTTCAGTAAGTACTAACTTACCTACAAAAACGTGTAACTAACGCAAGGCAAACTCCTTAGTAGGTACAGAAAGTATCATGGTGGCACACAAAAGCTTATTTTTAACTAGTTAACTGATTCAGGTGTTATTTTGCGAAAGTCAAATTTACAGGAAATCTGAGCAGAATGAACCGAAGCAGCCATGGCTGTCGTATGCAACTACTATCGGTACTGGGTGGTATAATAGCAGATGTGTCGTGTTTGGATTCATTTTGTCGGTATTAGATTCTACTTACAATGCGACGGTGGTAACATGATGAGCTGACGCCGTAGCCAGGATATCTAGCACACTAGTACACTCTTGGAAAAATAACACCAGATATGTCGTGTTTGGATTCGATTTTTATTTCTCTAAAGATTGTTATTTCTCATTTCGAAACTTTTACACTTTTACAACTTGATTTTTGTAGCTAGACATAGGTACTATTATTCAATTTATAAGTAAATGCTGTGACAAAATGTGTTAGTAGGTTAGATAAGTATGTAGTAATTGTTATTTCGTTGCTTAAATGTCTCCATGCCCCTTAGATAATACTTTGGTACTTATCCCGCTATACCCCGTACTTACAAAAAAATAGTTGTATTAACTTGGCGTGGTTAAAAGTTAAAATTCATTGTTATTTACACAGATTATTTACAATGGACACTTGCGTACTTCACTTCACTACATCAAATGTTGGATGTGACCCCCTCTTTGGTGGAGGATGCACTGTACAGCACGATCGATCCCGTGTCTGCGCACTGAACTGAGCACTTGAGTTTCACTGGCTATCACATCAAAAGCCCTGATAATACGCGTACGTAGTTCTTCCGCCGTGCGGATAGTATGACCATCATTCCCATAAACCAGGTCCTTGGCTCTACCCCAAACGTGAAAATCCAACGGCGTAAGATCAGGTGAACGTGGTGGCCAGGCGATGATATTACCACGCCCAATCACACGCCCCTGGAACTCCTGAATTAAGTATTCTCGCACTCGTCTGGTGTAATGTGCCGGTGCTCCGTCGTGCTGGAAATACATCCAGCGACGGTCCCACACAGGTACTTCCCGCAGCAGCTCCGGGAGATCATGCTGCAAGAACCTCAAGTATGAGTCCCCATTCAGTCGATCCAGGAACACGGGACCTAAAACGACTTCATTGAGCACTCCTGCCCACACGTTCACACTAAAACGGTGTTGAAAATGGTCAGGCCGAATCACGCGCGGGTTATGATCACGCCAGTAATGTGCATTGTGGATGTTGAAAACTCCAACGCGTGTGAAAGTGCATTCATCGGTCCATAACACATTGCAATTTTGGTTGCGGCGCAGCCAGCGACAGAAATCGACGCGCGGCGCGTGATCGGCTGGCAAAAGTTCCTGTGCGCGTGTGTAATGATACGGGTGCAGCCCGTCACGACGCAGCACTTTCCAAACGTAGTACCGCGACACGTTGAAAACACGCGCAGCGTCGGCGGTGCTCGCCACGGGGTGGCGGCGAAAGAACTCCAGCACTTCTTCCTCGCGCCGCCCAGGGTGTCGTGGCCTCCCCGCGTCGGGACGAGGCTGGTAACTGCCGCTCTCCCGGTGTCTCTGGACCGCACCAAGTATTGTCCGTATGTTCAATACTCTTCTGTACCGCTTAGCATACAGATCTCGAGCCCTTGTTAGGACTTCTCCAGCATCGTGGTAACATAGTACCAATTGCTGGTACTCCTGGTTTGTGAAACCATAAGGCATGTTGATTACCGATATCGTAGCGTGAGCACAGGACGGCACGAGAACGATGCGCACTTGACGAGATAAGTAAAACAATGGCGAACGTGCATACATACAGTGCACATGCCGCTGCTGCGCGGTAGGTACGCCTCGCCACTGCGCAGGCGCTAGCTAGTCGCGCGAGAGCGGGAGGGAGCGGACAGTCAATCAACGGTGCGAGAAAGGTTCTTACCTTTCTACGCATGCGCTAGACACGACTTCTCGGTAAAGAAAGTGTAGACTCGGGCATACTATTTTTATTATGACTCGGGCGCCATTTGTCGGTTTCATTGATAAATTAATATTTTGTCGTAGTGTGCGTGTGTGCGTGGGCAATGAAATCGAATTCCCTGCTACAGAGTGATTATTTACAGGTTTTTAGGTCGTATTGTTTTAAGGGTTTTCTCGAAATCTAGCGTGTAGAAATAAAAATAAAATATACCAATAACCTTTATTTATGTACTAGAAATGGCCCTTAAAATATTTGCGTCTGATTTAATTACACCTTATATATATATAAATGTACATAAATATATTCTTTTTTTAAAACGTATTTATATTTTGTATTTGCGTGTGTTTGATTGCCGGGTCAAGCAAGAGATATTTTCAAAATCTTTGAATGCAGCTTTACTTACATAAAGGTTTTTTTCAGTAAAATTTACTATTTATATTATTTAAAGTACTATTGGTAGCATCGCCCTGGAACGCCGTGTATAAACAATGTCTGTGTAAACGGTTTGTGCCGTTGTGCGCATTTGTGCCTGCGGTGTCGAACAAACTGTTCCAGATTCAACTCAGAGGGCAGGTGATATCGATTAGAGAGTTTTTTTTATGAGAGTGTGACAAGAGAACATATGAGTCGCCTGATGGAAAGTAATCACCACCGCCCATAGAAATCAGCAAGACCATGGAGTCGTCGATCCATTGCCAGCTTTTTAAGGGAAAAATTGACTCTATGCTCGGAGGCTGCCTTCTCGTATTTATTTGGGAATACTGCTGATCCCTCAGCTTGATTATGGAATCAATTCCAGAGTAGCAGGAAGTGTCCACACTGCATGTAGGTGTATTATACTGCAATGTAATGATATTTATAGGCATGTAACTACAGATTGCTTGAGATTAAAGTTTAAATATAAGATGTATTGTGAGTCGAAACAATGGGCCGCTTGAGTCGCGTCTGTCGCAGACGGTTGCGAAACGACTTGGTACTTGACATTAAGTTCTCTTCTGTTTGCGAGTAGATTATGGTAGCATAATTGTTGAATTTATTCTGGACGATAAGATACTGAGACAGACACATGCTTGCAGATAGTAAAACTACCAACTTTCCAACTGACCGGTTTGCCATACTGAACTGTATGGCTGAGTGGATATCTTAAGGAACCGACCGTACGTAGCATTCGTAGCACTCCACGGGACTCTCTTAAGGGGTCATACAAAACTCATACTGAAACGTCATCGCCCGGCAGAGCAGCAGAATGTGAGAATCGCGCGACTGCCTGCTGCCGTTAGTCTAAACTCCAACCCATTCAAACAAGATACCGTCGTTTATGTAGTCAGTTCATTTCTCGGAGTTATACATTTAGTAGTTAGATATTACACAGTGCAATAGAAAGCTATGCATATTATATACTATATGTATTATTATACATACTTAAATATTTTTTATTTTCATTTTCAACTATTATTTTCCAAATATTCTCATTGAAATTTTCATTTCTATATGAGTCGGTTCGCGAATTAAGAATTTGTTGCAGGATTATGTAAAATTTTTATCTAAGATTTATTTTAATATAATGCTTTATTTTTAGAATTACAATATTCCGTCTAAACCGTCTAAGTTTTTGCGGTAGGCTTCCATGGCTGGGAAAACTTTGGCAGGGAGTTAATACCGCTTCCTGAGAGTTCGCGGTAGGAAATTCCCCTGTAATCAGGGTTCAATGAGGGGGCAGGAATGAACATAAATTGTGAGGGATTCTAAGCTACTTTCACTCGTCCTACCCGTCGGGGTTTTGTAAGTTTTTAATTTATACTTTTACATTTACTTCGCTGAAATTAATGGAATTAGAAATTTCAAGATCCTACAAAAACCGTAATGTATTATTCAATACGTAAATGTGAAATCTCATTTTACAGTCCAACTTTGAGAGAATTTTTAAATCATTGCTTATTTTTAGAATTCTCGTATATATGAAGAAAACAGCATTTGCAATGCATAGTTGGTATTAAAATGTTCTTAACCTGTAAAATATGTATAACCAGCGATCCGCCCCGGATTCACATGGTTATATAGCGCACACTTTTATAACTCTCAGTAGTACTATTACTTATACTGTGCTCTCAGTCAACAATAATTTTTCGGACGCATTTATTAGTTATGGTCATAATTCAGCCAATTTACCAAAAAGTTTAGTACATTAAGTTATATAGTCAAAGTCATAGTCGAAGTCAAAGTCAAAATTCTTTATTCTGTGGGCCCTCGCGGGCACTTAGACACGTCTTTTACAATTACAGAGTTTCTATCGGCATCTTTCTTCTCGTCAATGGTCATGACGAGAAGAAATGCCGAAAGAAACTCTGTCTATATAGGTCTTTTTTAAATCGCCATACAATATTATTATAATACAATAAAAATAAAAATGGTATTCAACCAAAATAAGAGAAAAAAAAAAAAATTAAAATAAAATAAAATAGTAAAAAAAAAAAAAATATAAAAAATCATAGTTTAGAGTGTATATACATATTGTATAAAAGTCTAAATATGTATATCCATACGTGTAAAATAAAATTAACTAATTTAAACAGAACAAGTGTTTTATTAATAACAGACTAATGACTTGTTTATTACGGGCGTTTGCTTCGAATGCTCGTTCTTTTTCAACTTCACCGTTTCAAGTTACCTTTGACCCCGACTTTACATGCAACATACCTTGTAAGCTGATTATTAATATCTCACGCGAACCGCACGCGGTGCTTGTATCTCAGTTTTATTCATGAACTTGAATGCAAATCCGCAGGGTCATGATATGATTTGCATAATCGGATACGACTTTATTTCGAATTTCTAAAACAAGATAAGTAATTGGTCAAGAGAATGTCGAGCTATGTTTACTGTAAGGTTCCGTAGTATTTATTATTATAATTTACCGTATTGGTGGCAATAATAAATTCGTAAGAACTTATTGATGTCAATAATAAATTTGTATAAATATGTATGAACGTAGTATTTCGTTATTATAAAAAAAATAACTTTTACTTTTCCACATAATTAAATTGATTTTTCGTCTTTGCTTTAATTTAGAGTTTCTTCTACAAAACATTCTAGTATCGTGTAATTACTAGAAATTTGTCAAAAACTAAAATTTATTATATGTTAATTTTTGAAAGAGTCAGTTCTCTCCGTTTTTTTTTATTTTATTGTCACTTCATGTACGTCACGTGTACATGAAGTAACAATAAAGCACTGAGACTAGACGACGTGAGGAGATGTTGCGTTAGTAGCGGGATGCGCGGGAACTACACGCGGGGTAACAACAGGCTTTTGTGCTTTTGAAGTCTTTGGGTGCAAACTTACTTATCAATTTTCCCCACCAAGTGCAGGGTGCAATCATAAATGTCAATCTGGTAGTTTCCGAAAAATTGTGCATTAACACCTACAGACAAAGTATGAGAGCCCACTGTTTTAAGTCAGTTAAAAAACGCAGAGTGCCGTTTGCGTTTAATGCACTAACATTACTACCTCTTTGTAGCATTTAAGCAGTAACAGCATCGTAGCTATGACCGTATCAGACGCTTCTACGACATTCTACGCGACATTGTAGCACATCTACAAATTGCTACGCCGTAGATCTTCATGCTACGGAGCTACGCAACAATCGTATTTCATTTCGCTGGGGAAATTTCCTACTTACATTGTTTCAGTGCAGGGCTATATAAACTCATTTGCAATAAAAGCTGTACTAAGATTTTCTTCATACATTTTCATAGTAATTTGTTGATAATGAGCAGACATTTATATCTTATTTTATCTTTTACAGGTAAGTGCTGTTAAATTAGCTACAGAAACAACAGGTAAGAATTAGGAGTAACAGAATAGGATATGAATAATAAATAATGTTTGTTTTATTAAAAAAGCCGGCCAATTGCGAGTCGGACTCGCGCACGAAGGGTAGGAATGGTACGGAAGTACCATTATCTATAAAAACGGCAAAAACATATCTGTTGTATGGAGTATATTTGTTTTATTTTAATTTAATTATTTATTTAAGTGAATATATAACTAAATATACTATATATGTGAATATTTCCAGCGTCTACCTATTGCCGTTATCAATATCGAAAAAAACGAGCAGAAAAACATCACGTTTGTTTTATGGGATCTTCCTTAAATATTTATTTTATTCTGTTTTTTAGTATTTGTTGTTATAGCGGCAACAGAAATACATCATCTGTGAAAATTTCAACTGTCTAACTACCATGGTTCATGAGATACAGCCTGGTATCAGACCGATGGACGGACAGCGGAGTCTCAGTAATAGGGTCCGTTTACCCTTTGGATACGGAACTCTAAAAAACATAAAGTATCTCTGACAGTGTAATTAATATTTTATCAATTAATGTAACTTTTTTGCGTATTAGTTGTGCTAATTTTAAATTTCTTACGTATGACCTCGTATGCCATTCGTAATCTAGAAAACTTAAAAAGAAATGAATATTTTTTATTTCTTTTGGTCAATTTTGATGACATTAAGTACTAAATTAGTTAATTGCTCTAGGTAAAGGTTCAATATTTTCAGAGATTAGATTTTGGTAAAGGCTTAATGTGCTGTGCCTCCAAATCTAATGTAGTGGATGTGGAATGAATGACCGGCACGTGAACGTGACCGGGAACGTGACATGTCGTTGTAAACAATAAATATCGTTGACACAAAGCATAAATGCATGTATATTAGTAGCGCGTCGAGATAGGCAAAATGCCAGGCATGTACAGTAAGTGTCCAGTACCTGTAATGCCCAATAAATGCCTAGTTTTGGGGATAAATAGTGAATTTATAAGTACTCTTTGGGCATTTATCATAAACGCCCGGCATTTTGCCCATCTCTAGTAGCGTGTCGAAACAAGCCGAATATAGAAATTTATTAGATGCCGCAGACCGACGTA
Organism: Hypsopygia costalis; assembly: GCA_937001555.2. Classification (NCBI taxonomy): domain Eukaryota; kingdom Metazoa; phylum Arthropoda; class Insecta; order Lepidoptera; family Pyralidae; genus Hypsopygia; species Hypsopygia costalis. Next base: position 26,492,127 of record OW443340.2, read on the forward strand.
CACCTTTTACACATTCATTTATGTAATAGATAACGATGACGCCATTGTATGGAGTGGCCGGGGTATGACTAAGGTGTCTACTATATTTAATCACGTTACGCTGAGATTTACAACGACTTTTTAACCCATGGGATTAAAAATGGCTGTATGCTACGTCTAACCTGTACGGTCAATGTCAGTAAATTATTCGATACAATGCAACTCGCTGTTGCATTCGGATATCGCATCGGGGAATTAGTGCAAATCCGCAATCGGCTTTTGTCTGTCACATATGTGATAGCCGCAGGCTGACAGAACGGATTAATTAACTGCGTCTGAATGGGATTTAATTAATACAGCGCACGAGCACTCTAGATTTGAGTGTTTTGGCACACCCTGGACAGTCCGTTCAAATACCGTGTCAATCTTGCCTATTGCTATTACGTAAAATACCTTTCTGTAGAGCGTGAGTGAGTGTGCGTGCGTGTGGTGTCTCACAAATGATCACTGATTCGTCTCAGAGAGAGTTACTTTGCTTTAGTACTATTATCCCCATTTGTGACCTCCCTCCGGGAACTTTCCACTCCCATCTGCCGTCGCTGACTCGGCAGATGTGGCTTACCCATTACCACTTTAACTTGCGTATTTTCGGATTTACGGTCGGCGTCCAAGTCTCTGCATCGTTATAGTATAGCTTATTTCGGGGACAAATAAATAAAATAAATAAATATTTTTAGGCAATTCAGACAGCATTATCTAGTCTCAAACTAAGCAAAGCTTGTACTATGGGTACTGGACAGCTGGCAGTTGGCAGCTGGCTGAAATACATTTTTTTAAATACATACTTATAATACACAGACCAAGATAAACAGACATGTTTATGCACACAAATGTTTGTCTTGTGCGGGGATCGAATCCGTGACTTCGGGAGTTGAAGTAGCAATTGGTAGCCATTAGGCCACCGAGCTCATCAAGTCAACGGTTAAACGCTGGTGGATATTATTCTCTAACTGTACAATATTTTCGATGAATAAATTAACCAATTTAGTCCATTCCATACACAGCCGAAATGGGAATATTATTTTTTGGGTCGGTGAAGAAAATATTTTTATTTCCTTTAAATGTTGGACACATAAATAAACACTCAAAAGAAATCAGGCGTGAAATACGAATATTTCCGACAATGTGAGGGCTCATTTGCGAGTGTCGTCGATAGCTCTGCGCTTTCCTTTGACATCGACACGGGTGGAGTTTCCTTTGACGGCTATGATCCTGAACAAATTTCAAGAATTTCACCAAGAGTTAACATAAATCTTTTTATTATATTTCAAGCAATTAACTTATTGTAATAGCTCCTCCTCGACCTCGGAGTCAAAGTGGCCATTGCTAACCATTCGACCACCGAGCTCGTCACTAACTGCTTTCGCTCGTTATTTGCGGCTGGCCGTAGCTCGCTCACTAGATTTTATTATTAATAATTTTGTATATTATTTTATGTTTATTACGTTATTAATAATTTTGGCTTATCCCGCTCTTGTCATTGGAGAAGGGTGAGGAATCCATATCTCAAAAGTATCTAATTTTAAGATGATCTTTCAATTTCACAATCATACAATACTCCATAAATTAGTATACGAAACTTTAAAATAGAATTTAGGAAACAGATGAGTCAAATAAAAAACTTTTGTGAATTGACAATCAGAACAGGATTGCCACGATCCGGCAGAACACAAAGCCACCAGGATCGCTCGTAATGTCAATATAAAAGGGATTTCCGACAACCCCAGTTTATATTAATAATCCGACGAAAGGATTTGTGAGGTTCATTTATCTTTTGTTGATGTTGGACTTTAAACTGGCTGTTATATTGAAAACGTACTAATTTTGATCTTCGTTAAAATATACATGTCTGTATGTATGTATGTCTCAGACAACCTATAGTATAAATATTTAGAGTTTTGGGGTGTAACTAGCTCACGACGATCTTTAGAGCCAAAACCAACACGTGGTACACTTTGCCGCCTAGCGAAAAAGGATTTGGCGAAGGAGAGGTAGGGTACAGCGTATTCGTAAGCTGCCCGACTTTTGAAAGTACCTCCATCTCACAAAATATCGCAACCAAATAACAATTCCTTGAGGGCTGTTGTGTTCCTACGGATGAGTGAGGTCACCAGAAAGGGAAGAGTTGCTGCGCAGCGGGGGAGGTGGCGCGCGAGCGATATATCACGTTGCGAGCGTTAATAAAGCCGTATTAACGCTGGGTAACATCAGTAACTGCTTCACATCATGCGGGCCGTTTGCTTGTCTACCACCCGAAAGTAGTATAAAAAAATGTATAATTATTATTTAATAGACGATTTCGACCATCATCATTATCAGTCTGTATGTACCCGCTGCTGGTTATAGGTCTTTTGAAATTAAATGAAATTCAGCCATTTTGCCCTTGTGGGCACTTAGACAATATACATCACACACCAATTACAATTTAATTTGTAACACATTTCGTAATTACGAGTAAGATATCAAGTATTTGATTTAGACATTGTTATTTATTACATGTGCGTGCTGATTATTCCATACATCGTTGTCACTTAGGTATTCATCAATCTATAGTAAGCGCATTTACTAAAACCAAAAATACTTTTCAGGTAAGGAAAGTACTGTACGGGCAATTTATAATAGAATCGAATGCAATTTACAGCAAAAGGCCTACCGGAAATAGGTGCCTTGTAACGCATAGTTCATGTTTATTTTACAGCCGTACAGTCATCGAATTGTAGGAATGTATTAATATTTTTAAGAGCATACATAATGTTTTCATAAATATATTGAGAAGCGACAATGAGGATATTTATTTCTTTGAAAACTTCTGTTAATGATTCTGCGGAACTCATGTTATAAATAGAACGAATGGCTCTTTTTGTAAAATAAAAATTGTTTCAGTATCAACTGCCTTTTTCCACAACAGTATACCGTACGACATAATACTGTGAAAGTAGCTAAAATAGACTAGGCGCGCAGTAGCCACGTTTCTCAATTGTCTAATTCTTTTAATAGCATAATTATGCGTCGGAGGTAAGCTTACCGGGTAATGTATATATATTCCTCAATGCTTTCCACTTCGCCAATGATTTCGGCCTATTTCCCTGGATTAGTGTATGTGTTTCAGTCAATGTAATAAATTGGTCATTATTTATAATGGCTAGCCATTGTAATAAATTGTCAATTGTTAATTGTTAATAATTAAGCTTACTGTGCGCCACATCATTCATCATCTAGGTTGACGGAGCTTCTATTTCCGATGACAGGACACAAGACACCACCTCTCTGACTCTCCGATTTCCGACGGAGGACAATGAAGGTGTTGATGATTATAATAATAAAAGTATTTGTATAACTTCATCGGTGAAACGAAATAAGTTTCATGAGTTCCGTTCACTAGCAGAAGTGAGTACTTTACAAACTAAGCTGCAAACCTGCGAAGTTTTATTCTTTTTGAAATTTTATGTTCACATTCCATTTTTATGCTTGAAGTTAAATATGCAGTCTTGCTAGTTTCGTCATTTCCGTATGTTTCTCATTCCATTAAACCGTTTGTCACATGTGTGTTATAATAAAAGTAACAGGAAGCGCTAAAACTTAGTAAACTTATAGGATATTTGACCATTATGAGTGAGAGTTAAAAAAAAATACGTGCAACAGTACCGCTCGCCAACTCAGCATAGCATAGTATGTAAGACGACTAAAACGCCATCGTATCTTAGAGCTAGAAGATCGGCAGTAGCTCTGGGCAGCAGATGAGTAGGCGCTTCTAGTGGGAAGGCACTCTGCATGACAGCGTCACGGGACAGATTTGCTCATAGTCTTAAGACTGATTGCAAATACACGTAGAAAAAAAAAAACGGGCAATAGTACCAGTGCTTTTATTGATAACAAAATGCACGACTTAATAAAATTTCGGTCTATTGTAGACCATAGACACTTACAACTAGTGGCATCAGCACGAGTGTCACTCGCTTGTTACTTGAAAGTTGCTCTTCGGAAGCAAACACATTGCAAATGTCGCAAGTACAGAAGTGACCTACTTGGAATGTAATGTAAACAATTATATGACATTTACACGCCCTTTTTCAAAGTTCTAACTCGCTGAAATGCCAACAATAAGTGTACGCTTTACCAAACGTCTCGCAGCACGTCACTCACTGCCAAGTAATATGGGAATCCTTTTATCTAAATACACATAATATTGCAGACACATAATAAAGGCTTTTACTTACGTGTATATTGTCTCTCGCTTCATTTTCTCAAATAATCCTTCACTCAAGTGTACGTGACGTACGCTGTGACTTTTTAGGGTTCCGTTGATAACAAAGAATATCCGTTCGTCCTACATTACTACTCTAATACTAGATTATATGAGTTACGAAGCTAAACATTGTCGTCAAGAAAGCTCATAAAATAATAACGGCAACAAAGTTATGATGGAAATAATATACAAAAATCTATAAATCTATGACTTTAAAATCGGGGGTATATTTTTATAGTGCACCTCATCGTGTGTGTATCGTTAAGTTTAATCAGAATTATTGACGGTATATCGTCTTTTTAATATTACGGAGAAGTAGGCTTTATATAGTTTACTAGTAATAATCGACCATCTTAAATAAGCAAATAGATAAATATTTCTGGACAATTTACACAGCGCCATCTAGTCCCAAGTTAAGCGCAAAGCTTGTACTATCGGTACTAGACAACTAATAAATGTACTTAAATACTTTTTTTTTGTAAATACATACTTTATAACACATAGAAAACACCCAGACCAAGACAAACAGACATGTTCAAGCGCACAAATGTTTGTCTTATGCGGGGATCGAACCCGGGGCCCTGGAGTATAGTACAAAGTAGCCATTGCTAATTGTAATCTTAAAACGTAATTGGTCATAAGTTCCCTGTAAACTGTATATAATCCAAATTACAAAAATATCTTTGTATTGGGATATATTTCTATTACTTAGCTCCCACCGGTAGTCTATGTAATCACAGCGGTTGGTAAGTGAATGCATTACCTATACGATTACGGAACCCTTCCGTGCGAGCCCAATTCACGCTTGGCCGGTTTATTTTTACACGACACGTTTTGCAAAGCGTTATTGATGAGATTACAATGAATTGAAACTGACGCTACATAGTGATGATGGGTTTAACAAGAATATGTATGAGTACAAGATATGTTCTCTCGGCAAAGACTTGGAGTAATAAATTTAATTTTGTATGAGTGGTCTCACAAACTTTTCGGCGTAATGTTAAGTGCAGTTGGTTTATTCAATATTCATTTGACGAGCTCGGTGGTCGAATGGTTAGCAATGACCACTTTGACTCCGAGGTCGCGGGTTCGATTCCCGCACAAGATAAACATTTGTGTGCATGAACATGTCTGTTTGTCTTGGTCTGGGTATTTTCTATGTATAATAAGATGTATTTACAAAAAAAAAAAAATGTATTTAAGTACATTTATCAGTTGTCTAGTACCCATAACACAAGCTTTGCGCTTAATTTGGGACTGACTAGATGACGCTGTGTAAATTGTCTAGAAATATTTATTTATTTATTATTATTAATTTATATCAGCTATCAACACTTCAGTTTTTCCGAAATTTTATCCGAATTTTCAAGTTTTCCGCGTGTTTTTCTAATTTTATTTCCGCCAAAAGTTTATTTGGGCAATTTTTTTCCTCCCCTGGGTGGCTAACACTCATACAACGTGCTGGATGCAAAGCGGTTACTGCAGCGTATACAAACACCAGTAGTATAGCTAGTGATCTGCCACCGCCGCTTATAATCCAGCATCTCTTTTACTTCTGGTGACATCACTGGCACATTATGCACCGTAAAAAAATTCAAAGCCATGTCAAATAATACGCTAAGTGCAGTAAACGAACATGCTTTCAATTTGTTTATACATATAGCTGCGATGTATGCAAATGTAAAACTTACTAAAGCTTTAAGCTCTTTTGTTCCTTAGAAGGTTGGCCCACTTGCAGCCAGGAATGCGTTTAGCTACCTGTTCTCCAAAATTTTACATAAATTTTAACATTTCAAGAAATGCACAGCTAATATGCGATAACATACATTCATGTTGGAATGTTAAACTTTAATCCATTTTAGATGAAGGTACAGTGACAAAGTCTGTCATTTGCGACAGTATATTATCATTATTTTTCTGTCTAGATTTAAATTAGATAGATAGCAGCGAGATGATGGATGCAAATGCAAACGGGAAATTGATCATTGTGGATATCTAAAGTTGTGTCGATGTCATCGATCTAAGCTTATGCTCAGCAGTGGACCTCATTAATCTGAAACGATGGTTGATGATGGCAAGTACACGCCAGGAGTAACTTGATGTAGATTTTGTGCTTAATAAAATTATTGTTATGAAGCACGGCCAATAATTTGGTTTGGTGCTTTTATTGGCAATTGAGGTCGCCAGATGTAGAAGTGGGACAGATGCCGCGTTATGAGCTGCGGTGCCACCTCGCTTGCTATACTACTGGTATTATATATATATATATATATATATATATATATATATATATATATATATAATACCATATATATATCCACTTAGCTATGAAATAAGAATTTCTTATAAAAATACCTGCATATATCTTGAAAAGCGTAATGTAAGACTATAGATCTTTGTTGGGTTCTTTTCAGCAATAGTACTGAATAGAGGCGTACTTGCTTCACAGCGTTGCAGCTTGTAAAGGATTTTAAACAAGTTACCGTTTTTATTTGCCTTGGTTTCATAAAATAAGATATGTGGAAATGTTGTGTTATGAGTGGCATTTTTCTTTATAGTTAATTGATTCAGGTGTTATTTTGCGGAAGTCAAATTTACAGGCAATTTGATCTACACGGAAGCACGTAAAGTAGTGTAGATCAAATTGCCTGATTTTTCTTTAACGCTAACATAAGTAATTTCTGCGTTTTCCCCGTATGTATGTGTCAACACGACTGATTTTTATTATTCTTTCATTCGCAAATTTCTAAATGGGTAAAGTTTTAAAAGATAAAAGTGGTGTCAAAGGCTTTTTAGGTTTATATAACCTAAAAATGAATTGCTTTCGACACCACTTTTATCTTTTATTCTCAGTGGTGCACTTGACTCTTTGAAAATAACCAAAATGACAACATGAAGCAAGCTTCAATATGAAAGCCTGAGTGCTACCGGCGAGCCCCGTTGCTGTGTTTGCTTGAGTCCCGGAACCGAGGAAGTTTTATCGCAATTTCCTTTGCGTTGCGTAATGTTTCGGTTCTCCTGAGTTATATCGAATAGTTTTAAACTCATACATAATACGACCTTCAAAATTTCTTCATTATTGAATTTGAAAAATTTTGAAGGTCGTTTGATCGCGGGGATCGAGCCCGCGATCTCACATGATTCGACCATCGTGCGCATCAAAAAAAGAGATTTCAAATTCTTCGGGAAAATATCGCCCAATGACTAGATGAAATTGTTTAAAAAATGCACTTTCTTGAGTGTCCGTCCATCATTGTATGGCTGCGATAAGTAAGCATTCAAAAATATCAATACCCAATTTCTTTATTGCATCTCTGTAGTTAAAGTCCATTACGCTAATACTAAATATGCATATGATATGGTTTGATTATAAGAAAGAAGTTAATCTTCAATGATCTTGTATTTCCAATAATAAGGTTGTATGTAGTAATAAGACAAAATTTGATTGAGAGGGGTAATCTCCAAAACTACTGATCCAGTTTCGAAAATTCTTTCAGCAGTATTTAGAAATACTTTTGACAATACATTACATGTCGTCGGAGAAAATGGGATAGACTATACAGAGACAAAGATACTTGCATATTATACAGAGTAAACTGTTTTGACTTGAACTAATGGTCAACGATTTTCAAAGATTTTAGTTAAATCTTTGAAAATTGTTGACCATTAGTTCGAACAGCATAGATGTATTATTCTGATACAAACATTTTCTTTTCATTCGCTGTGGTAGTTATATAAATACTTTGATAAAGCTGCAGTCTATTTTAACGCCTTCTAGCGTTTTTCTTAAAAGATATTGTAATTTTGTTTGCTAATTTGTGTTTTTTTCCTCCATTTTATTTGTTGACACGGATTTGAAATTCAACATTAATAAACATAAGGACTTACTAAAGGTTAAAATTGTTTTATTTAATATAATATATTATCGACTTGTTTTGTACAAATTTTGAAGTGTTCACATAGTAGTACAGTCATTTGGTTCGAAAAATAGTGGTTACCTGGAAAGTTTTCCAGGAGTTTTGAAATTTGGTAATTTTATAGATTTTCATGTCCTCTTTCCGAATTCCAACTTTGCCGTTATGAAATATAAGGTTAATACATAAATTGTAGGAAATTGTCTCTAGTTTCATTGTGTAAAACTGTTTTTATCTTGAAATGAGTCGGAAAGGAGATATTGTTAAAAAAATGCTTTTAAGTGCCATTTTTTCAATATGGCGGCGCGAGCAGCAAAAATACGAGGTGGCAAAGTTGAAATTAGAAAAGAGCACATCAAAATCTATAAAATTGCCAATTTTCAAAACTTCCGGAAAACTTTCCAGGTAAAATTACCAAATGACTGTGCTTATAAGTCGTACAACTTTTGAAGTGGCTACATAAGAGCTTACATTTACATCTTGGTGATGTGATCATCTGTCATTTTGCTAATTATAGACTGATCTCGAAGATGCAGCCTCACTTTACCACTTCTATCCACGACACATTCCTAGTATCTGCGCTGCCTCTAGTGATAGTCAGTGGCAACCAGCAAAGTGACCATTATTATCATCCCATTTGTAACTATGACAATCATTGTAAGTTTTACAGAAAAAAATATTAATAGGATCTTTGAAGTACGTATGAAGAAAGAAGTTTAGTCTTCCCCCTTTGACAATATGCGAGTTAGCAATCTTACCTATACGGCACGCAATATACTTTTAGGTTACGTAGTTGAGTAAATTTCATCTACCGTGCCCTGTGGTTTTTTTAATTGATCCAGAAAATGAGGAGCGCCATGGCGTCGTTGCGTGTGTCAGTCTAATCGGACACACCAGTTAAGCAACGTAAACCGTGGCCTGTCCATGGATGGGTTTATATTATCTCGAGCTCATCCAAGCTTCACAGGGCATGTTAAGCCGGTCTCGGATGTTGTCATTAGTTGTAGTAGTTAAGCTAAGTCAGTGGCCTTTAGGTGGTTTGAAACACTGGCCTCCACCAACCCGCAGTTTTCACTTCTATTTCTACACTCACTTACATTTCTATTTCTATTTCAATCCCAGCAGTGGGATAGAAATAGAAACATATTTATTTCAATGGGATGACTAAGGATTGACGACGCCGACAAAACAAAGCCATTGTCAGCAAACGGATTTAGTTAAATTCGTAAATACGTGTTTAGCAAAGATAACTTTAATGGCTAAAGTTATATCTTGAATATAATTTAATAAGAAGCAGTAAATAAGCGTTATTAGCAACCATTTTGTTTTACGACATCCAGTTGACGGTAAGAGTTTAATGGGTGGCTTATGGAATGGTTAAATTGGATGAGATTGCCTATAAGGTTTGATAGACCTGTTTATGTATTAACTTTAGTTACGACGTGTGTAACGGGAAGTGGACGGACTCAATGAAGACAACAATGTAGGAAGAAGGCACGGCAGGCATTCGAACATAAGACAAAAGATATTTTTTTGTTGAACTTAGAACCTAGCAATAAAACTAGCGCATAAAAAGTGCATTTAAATGCAAATAAATAAATATTCCTGGACAAATTATACACGGCGAGCTAGTCCCAAACTAAGCAAAACTTGTATGGTACTAGATAACTGATATAGTACTTAAATACATTTTTTTTTAAATATATACATAGAAAACACCCAGACAAAGACAAACAGACATGTGAACATGCACAGAAATATTTGTCTTGTGCGGGGATCGAACCCGCAACCTCGGAATCAAAGTGGCTATTGCTAAACATTCGACCACTGAGCTCGTCATTAAATTAAATGGGATTATATTAGAAGTTCCGAAGATTTATGTTCAAACTAGCTGGCCCGGCGAACTTCGTACCGCCTAATTGTCAATGAATGTCGTGGCATACATATTAGTTGAACAAAATTTATGATGTCTTGAAATTAATATAATGAATAATAGAAAATAATAGAGAAGCACGATGGCGTCATTGCGCGTGTCAGTCTAATTGTACACGCAAGTTAAGCATCGTCAACCGTAGCCTGTCCATGGATGAGTTTATATTATCTCGAGCTCCTCCGTGCTTCGGAAGGTACGTTAATCCGTCGGTCCCGGTTGTTATCATTAGATTATCTCGAGCTCCTCCGTGCTTCGGAAGGCACGTAAGACGTCGGTCCCGGTTGTTATCATTAGATTATCTCGAGCTCCTCCGTGCTTTGGAAGACACGTTAAGCCGTCGGTCCTGGTTGTTATCATTAGATGGCAGTCGTTAAGCCAAGTGGCCTTTAGGCGGCTTGAAATTACTGGCGTCCGCCAACTCGCAGTTGAGCAGCGTGGTGGAGTATGCTCGAAACATATTCAGTTGAAGGAAGACCCGTATTTAATATTACCCAGCAGTGGGTAAATATTAAGTTCAGTATTTTACTATGTCACAAAATAAAGTACCATGACACTTTACAACCAATTAATATTCATTTTCAAGCATTCATTCATAAACAATTTTCAAAATAACAACGGACAACTTTCGCGACGTAAAAGTTAGACCAATCGATTTGACATTTAATTGAAAATCAATAAATATCCCAATCCGTTTTCAAATTTAATTTTTCGACAATTTTGTCAATGTTTTAATACTTATTATCCTATACCCACATTTCTGAACGCACGCATACATTTGACGTACGCACGTTAACGTCACGTTTGACAGGTCCGACATCCACGAACATTTTGTATGGAAAAATGATTTTTCTTTTATTTTATTTTTTTCGTAAATTTTCCAATGTTTTTAATAGTTATTCTGCTATTCTGGACGGAGACAAATCCAACAAATCAAAAACCATGGCAATCGGTCCAGCCGTTCTCGAGTTATAAGTGTTGTAACAAACACGACTTTCTTTTATATATATAGATATGTGTTTCATAGTTCGGAACATCATATTGAGGCACTAAATTCTAAATTTACTATAATTTACGGCATACCTTGTTAGTGCTAATACTCAAAGTTCTCGATCAAATTATGCTACACAAAACATGTATCAATAATGATACATGTTTTGTGTATATTAATTGTGTATATTTTATATTCATTGTGATCTATATTAGGATAGGACTATCCCCGTTTTTTGCTTTTTCCCTTCATTTGTTATTAGTAATATTCGTGGATAACTGTAATTGGCCTAAGATTTAGTAAATTAGGCTAAGTATTTTATGTAATGTAGCTGTTGTTATCCCAAATATAAATAAAATAAAACTGTGTTTCATAAATCGCTAATCGCTCGCAGTATGGCCACTTCGATATTTCATATTCAAAGCGGAGCGCGATACTTTTATTTGCACGAGGGAATTATTCAGTGATTCAGAGAGTACAGGTAAACGAATAAATAAACAAACATACACCCGCGTGGACTCGATTGTTTGTGTAAATAACAGAACGGGTAGTGACGCAACAATAGATTTTATTGCGTAGTGACGACTATAAGATTATTCCATTAGAGTAATTAGATTTTGTTTAGTATAAATTGTGGGATTCTATTGCGATGAGTGATACGTGTACGAGCGTTATGGGTGGCGGGTAAACATGTTCGCCATGATTAGTATTTTTAGTAGCGCCTGATGTGAAAAGCATTCTGTAAAATATCGGTCGCTCACCATCGCCAAAACACCACTCACTCGCAGGAATGTAACAACCCTATAGATATCTAGGAATTGTTATTGGGCTGCAGTCATCTGAGAGATGGAGGTAATTCTCCAGTTCTTTTTAACTAGAACCTCGGAAGTGAATCAGAAGCCCTATTTACATCACAGATTGAAAGTTGACCGAATCGAGGTTGAATTATGAATTGACTGAAAATTGTATAGTTGATTTCTTTCATGAATTTGTATTAATTCTTATTGCGACTGACATAACAATCCTAGTTTGTTTAATTTTCAGTCATATTTCGATGTAATCACACTTTGAAGTTTCATATTGTGATACAAGAATACCAAATGTGACGTTTGTGATATCGAGACTCGATCGAAAGTGAATTTAGATTCAATTTTAGTTACGAGAATTGCCCCTGGTGTACCATGTGCAGGTAAGGTTGGTTTTGGCTCAAAGACGACGGTGAGCTTTTTATACCCTAGAAGTAAAATAGACAAAGGGATAACTGAATATATTTTAGAAAAATAAATGCATTTAGATGTTAATTCCAGTGTATTTCTGTCTGTCTATCGATTCGTCGGCCACGAACATTGTTGAACAGGGATGGCAATCGGCAAGCCATTCTTTTGCGTCTATAGGCTTCTTGTCTCATAAATAAGCACTTGAAAAAGAGATTATTTGACATTTCATATGATCCTAATAGAAATATACAGAAAATTAATATATGCATACGGCATGAACGTTCTCCAAATTATCGAAAGCCGATCTCACCATTTCATGCATATTTTTTTGATCATAAAGAGATTATGTATTAGCATTTCAAACGCTTTGCATTTATAAATCTCCATTACGTATGTATGAAACATTCGTCTAGGACCTTAGCTTGCTTAGCGGGATTTTTAAATTTTTCAATACGCGGAGGGATGTCATTTTTTCTACCTTTACTTGTTGCACTTGTATTATGCGTGCGTGCAGTAGAATACTTTTGATTTCCATTATAACCATACTAGAATATGAACTAGGCTGAGCCTTGGAACTTAGTACTGTTATTTGTGTCAATGCAAGTTTACGTCACCATTTTAAATGACATATGGGGGCCGTGAAAAAATATCGATTTATAATTTCCACTTTAACTCGATATGGGTATCAAATGAAATGCTTGCTGAGTGAAACACAGTAAATAAACTTTTTTGTTGTTATATGCTTTATATTATCAACTAACAGAAGCTTACTTAAAAAAAATGATTGTGGCATAATCTTGTTTTACGTATAGCTCGGTGTTAGCTGTGATGTTTTATAGAGAAAAAAAAACTAGTTTGCCATGGGCTTTTAAGTTTAAAGTAAAATTTTTGTTTACTCACATAAATCTGTCTCTATAAAAAAAATGTTTGTTCACTTTTGGCGTAAAGGAAAAACAATTTAAGAAATAGGTACTTTTATAATATTAGTCTCGGAATGTATTTAGGACATCCGTGACTCTGTGGTATAATGCAATGCCAGCCTTTTAGCATTAGCATGTTTTCGCTACGAATTCGCCTCGCTGTAAACAGCGAATTAGGTTTTCCCTTCCTCTGCCATACAGCCCTAATGCTTCTTTGAGAGAATTTGAGAACAAGTTATACAACTAACAGCATTCTATTGTTATCTAAAATATGCAGGATATATGCGCATACCGTATGTCATTCACCTTCCGCCGTTGCAAAATGGGCAAAATATGAGACTCGCAAATTTTTTGCAGTATTGCTTACTTTTGTGAAATATCTGATTTCTGTCTCAGAGGGGTTGAAATCAGGGCTTCTTGGAGTAGCAAAGGTTCAGACGGACTATTATTACTGGTACTTGTACTGTGTAGAGTTGAATTTGATCATATTTCGATCAAATTTCTCGTAGATTGAAAATGCTTTTTTGCTGTATCAATTTGTTACAAAAGAAATTAATACACAAGTCAGATTAAACTTCCCAAAGATAACCACTCAATTTTGAAAAATATTTTAATTTTTATTACATCTTTTATAGATAAACACATATGTAGCACTGTACTACGCGGATCGTAGCTCTTTCGTAGCACAGGGATGTAGCTCATGTAGCAATACTACGACGATTGTGGACTGAATCTTCTTTCATTATTTTTATATATTACTAGCTGGCCCGGCGAACTACTTACCGCTTAACAGTCAATGAATGTCGTGGTACATATTACATGAACTAAATTTATGATTTTATGAAATAATACAATGAATAATAGAAAATAATAGAAAAGCTCGATGGCGTCATTGCGCGTGTCAGTCTAATTGAACACGCCAGTTAAGCAACGACAACCGTAGCCTGTCCATGGATGGGTTTATATTATCTGGAGCTCCTCCGTGATTCGGAAGGCACGTTAACCCGTCGATCCCGGTTGATATCATTAGATGACAGTAATTAAGCCAAGTTAGCGGCCTTTAGGCGGCTTGAAAACACTGACCTCCGCCAACCCGCAGTTGAGCAGCGTGGTGGAGTATGCTCTAAACCCCTTCGGTTGAGGGAAGACCCATCCATAAAAACGGAATAGGTATTAAAGGTAGTTAAATAATAACAATAAACGATAGCGTCTTGTGCGGGTCCACAGGCGTATTCTTCTACGAACGCACACACACAACCAGCGAGTTCGTAGAAGTCCTTGGAAACCTCTTTCAGGAGGTTTGCCAAGGGGATTCTTCATGAGAGCCATAAAGGGGTTGGTATAGATAGGGTCAGCGAAGTGCGAGCTGTGTGTAGTGATGCTTCTGGTCATGTAAGCGTCCATAAGCTATAATAACGATGCGGTAAGTTTACTTTTATATTAGGGGTACAAAAAGAATTATTTGAAACAAACAGTTGTGATTGCATAAAATATTATGATCAAATGATAAAATTGCATTATCCGAGGTGACATTTCTCTATTCAGTTGCGACAATTACAATGCAGCTGTTAATTGCATTGTTCGCAGCGGGTGCAATTCCCCGCGGCGTGCCCTCCACGCCCCGCTCCCCGTCGTATTTCATCCGCTACTGAAGAGCTTGCACATTGCAGCGTTGCACTTAAAACGGAATGATTTTGTGCCGATGGATTAAAAAATAAACGGCTACTGATGGTTTTGTAGTTAGTTTGAAATGCTCGTGCTATTGAGTCGTGCGTGGTTTCTTAAGGGAAGCATATCCAGGAAGTAGCACCCTCATTAAACCCTCATTAAAGAAAATTCAGGCAGACAGTGCTTGGTTGCGATGTTTTGTTTTATAATGGGTACGCTAATTCCTGGATATCCTGTGCTTAATGAGTCTCTGTTTTGTCTCGACTGTTTTGCGTCATATTAGTAAATCATCCAAAAATTCAGATCTATATTTGTAACTTACCCATAAACCTTCCGAAACTGTTATACATTAATGATCATATAACAAAACTTAAGGTAAATTAAACATTAAGGTAAAATAAACATATCTGCATAGACGAGCTCGGTGCCGTAGCGGTCAATAACGCGGCTTCGACACCAACGCTCGTGGGTTCGATTCCCACATAGGACAAACATTTGTGTGCATGAACATGTTTGTTTGTTTTAGTCTGGGTGTTTTCTATGTATCATAAGAATGTATTTACAAAAAAAAAATGTATTTACGTATGTTTATCAGTTGTCTAGTACCCATAACACAAGCTTCGCTTACTGTGTAATTTGTGTGACAATATTTATTTATTTATTGATATACTTATAATATTCTTTGCTTCGGATAGGCAGCTTTTGGAATGTTCGTCACTGTACATATTCACCGCACAGATACTTGATGCTTGAAGACTAAAATCTTCCAACCAGTGCGTCCTCCCCATAATCTATATATATAAAAGAAAGTCGTGTTTGTTACAACACTTATAACTCGAGAACGGCTGGACCGATTGCCATGGTTTTTGATTTGTTGGATTTGTTTCCGTCCCGAATAGCAGAATAACTCTTAAAAACATTGGAAAATTCTCGAAAAAATAAAATAAAAGAAAAAACATTTTCCCATACAAATGAAAGTGTCGGTTGAAAAAGGGATTACGATATTTATTGGTTGTCAAATATCAAAACGTCAAATCGATTGGTGTCACTTTTATGTCGCGAAAGTTGTCTGTGATTTGTTATGAAAATTTAAAAATGTCAAATCGATAGGGGTGAAAACGCTTTTCCCATGGGGTTCGAGCACAAGAATCAAATCAGAGTAAACATCAAAAGAAATGACAAATTTCAAAACTAAAAAAAATAAAACAAAACGTTTTTTTTTTTTAAATTTAACAATAAGGAAATCTTTATTTTTATGAAATCTTCAGTTTTTATGGATACGGGTCTTCCCTCAACCGAAGGGGTTTAGAGCGTACTCCAACACGCTGCTCAACTGCGGGTTGGCGGAGGCCAGTGTTTTCGAACCGCCTAAAGGCCACTGACTTAACTTAACGACTGTCATTAAATGATAACAACCGGGACCGACAGCTTAACGTGCCTTCCGAAGCACGGAGGAGCTCAAGATGAGCTAATGATAACAACCGGGACCACGGCTTAACGTGCCTTCCGAAGCACGGAGGAGCTCAAGATGAGCTAATGATAACAACCGGGACCGACGGCTTAACGTGCCTTCCGAAGCACGGAGGAGCTCAAGATGAGCTAATGATAACAACCGGGACCGACGGCTTAACGTGCCTTCCCGAAGCACGGAGGAGCTCAAGATGAGCTAATGATAACAACCGGGACCGACCGCTTAACGTGCCTTCCGAAGCACGGAGGAGCTCAAGATGAGCTAATGATAACAACCGGGACCGATGGCTTAACGTGCCTTCCGAAGCACGGAGGAGCTCAAGATGAGCTAATGATAACAACCGGGACCGACGGCTTAACGTGCCTTCCGAAGCACGGAGGAGCTCAAGATGAGCTAATGATAACAACCGGGACCGACGGCTTAACGTGTCTTTCGAATCACGAAGGAGCTCGAGGTAATATAAACCCATCCGTGTACAGGCTACGGTCGACGTTGCTTAACTTGCGTGTTCAATTAGACTGACACGCGCAATGACGCCATCGAGCTTCTCTATTATTTTCTACTATTCATTGTTTTAATTCCATAAAATCATAAATTTAGTTCAGCTAATATGTACCACGACATTCATTGATTGTTAGGCGGTACGAAGTTCGCCGGGACAGCTAGTGATCTATAGTGCAGAGGCGGGGACCGACGACGGTAGGGCTGATCGACAGGTCGCGATGAAGAGCGCTATTCTCAAAGTTTCTCTATGGGATCGAATCCGAAACGAAAAAATCGGAAAGTTCAGGAACCAATTTTTCATTAAATTATTTATTTACATTTCAACTCTCATAGTGATTACCATTTGGACTTGTATGTATAGTGTACCATTTGTTAGGTCATTGTGTAGGCTCCGTTGCCGGGCACTGCGTGTGAATATTAATGAACGTTTAAAACAACAATCCACCGACGAACTTTTGATACTGTTGCCCCATGGAATTCAATTACCCTTTCGTTATTATAGCTCTCTTTTAATACATTTTATAGTTTACTAGTTTAAATCTCGTGATTTTGTTTGCGTTGATACTTCACTACATAGTATAAAACAAAGTCGCTTTCTCTGTCCCTATGTCCCTTTGTATGCTTAAATCTTTGAAACTACGCAACGGATTATGATGCGGTTTTTTTTAATAGATAGAGTGATTCAACTGGAAAGTTTATATGTATAATATATGCATAACATAGTAGAAAAACACTGATAATTTAGAGGTTTCTAATGTGATGTCGTAAATAAACACATTTTTTTGCTCTTTCATTGCAAACGCTGGCTGAACCCAACGAGATAGATCAAAATAATGTAGTACAGTATTGTTCACCTTAAAATGGTCTACAAAAAAGTTCGCGATGGTATATGTCTATCTCTTAGTGGTAACACACAATAACCGTTATTTTATCCTTTGCTTTTTACAAGAAATAATGCCTTATTTACGAAGCGGTTTTAAGCAATACAGAATTAATCCTTATCCAATTAAGTACCTTAAATACATTGCGTATTTAATATAGATCAATATGGCCCTTCACAGCATGTAATTTAAATGAATAGTTTAGAAGATATTACACATTTAAAATGCAGGGACATAACGGCTGTGGCGGTACCGGCCGCGGAGCCGGCGGCGTGTGCCTATAACTGGGGAAGGACTGGATAGGACAAAGCGCAAAGACCTTCTGTAGTACATTTAGTATCAGCATTGCACCCGTGCGAAGCCGGGGCGGGTCGCTAGTATTTCATATTTTGAATACAATCCATTGTACAACTGATAGAGTCCACAAAACGAGGTGATAGAGTACAATAAACGGAATCATAAATCTGAGGAGAAACTCTTCAAAGTCAGTGCCTGAGGACAGGAGACATCAACAATCCTCCAATTTCGTTTCTTAGGCATATAGCTCTCTACTGAAATACGGGTCTCTTCTTAATCGAAGGGATTTCGAAGGTATTCCACTACTGCTCAACCGCGGGTTTGGCTGAGACATATGACATCGAATATTTTGTATCTGAATTAAAAGGCTTTAACTGTCATCAAGTGCTTCCGTTCAAATATACCACTTGTAAATTATATTCCCAAGGAGCACACTTATTGAGGAGTTATTTGTTATACATCTTTCTATAGTTGCATCGCTCCTTTGAAAACGCACAGTACGTAACCAAATTGGGCGCGTACTGTGCGGTTTCAAAGGAGTTTCCTACCTCGAATTCATAGATTGCGGAATGAACACTCCCTGTCAAGGTTTTCCCAGGAGTCTACTAAATGGTTTTTTTTTTACATTGGGTTAAAGGGGATTTTACAGAGTAGGTGACGCGTGAATGTTGCCTATTCCATAGGCTGCGATGACTGCTTACAATCAGGCAGGTCGTAGGCAGTCAGGTAGGTCGCTTATTTGTCACCCTAATTGCATAAAACAAATATTAACAAATTTAACATGTTGTTTTTATTTATAATTGTCTTTTCTTCGAAACGAAACTTTCCATATTCCACATTTTGCGCATTGAACATTCTGCGGTGGTATTATTATTTGCACGGTTATTGATACACGACGTTGTAATAACCATAGCCAGTGCTAAAGTAAATAAATTAGTGCCATTAATGTCCATCAGATTAGTTATTGATGTGCAACGCAACCTAAACGCAATGCGAAGCCTTTCGAAACTTGACCAATAATGTCTATCCATCAGCATTAAACAAACTTTTGGTGTGACCTGGTCTTACTCGTGGGAAGTTGTGTTAATGAAAACGGACAGTGACGGAGTGTTCCCTACCTTATCACGGGCCGCTCGAAGAACTCTTGGAAAACTCCGGAAGGTCACGGAGACTATTGTAATCTTGGCATTTCCAGACGTAAATAAGGCTCTCGTTATTGTTCCAAATAAGCCCGAGATCCTTGGTAAATGTGTACATCATCATCATCAGGTCATTTTAGTCTCCACTACAGGAGCACGACCCTCTCTCTTCCGTCCCAGACAGAAGGAGGATTTGACCTACACTCCCCACGCTGGCCAGCCGGGTTGGCGAGGCCTGATCGATGTTTGATAATGAATTTCCCTTAGTCGCCTTGTACGACATCCACGGGAAGAGACGGAGTGATTCTATTCTAATCTGCCGGAAACCACACGGCCAATGTGTACAGTTAACCCCTATTCAGTTACGACAGTTAGCTCGACTATTTAAAAAAAAAATTCTTCATGTAAATGTGAGGCTGAATAAATAACAAATAAATAAATAATAAATATTCTTGGACAATTTACACACTGCCATCTAGTCCCAAACTAAGCAAAGCTTGTACTAGGGGTACTAGTTAACTGATATTATGTTTCAATATATTTCTTTTTTGTAAATGCATACATATAAATACATACAAAACACCCAGACCAAGACAAACAGACATGTTTATGCACACAAATATTTGTCTTGTGCGGGGATCGAACCCGCGATCCCGGAGTCAACGTGGACAATGCTATCCATTCGACCACCGGGCTTGTCAAAGAGTAGAATGAAGAGGATAAATGAGTGAAGGATAAATGTCGGAAGCGTCCATGTGCTGAGATGACTGCGCAATTGGCACAAACATAATTTAATTTATTTTATTGAATAGAATGAATGAATAAATGAATTTTATTTGTTTGAAATGTGGTATACAATACTGTTAAATTTAAAATATTCAGAACAATACACACTTCACGAGAAACTGGCGTGCAAAATATAATGTCCTTATTACAAATTTATTTGTAAACAATAAATAGTGTCAATGTTCTACTTTGCATTCCAAATTGATACAGTGGGTCTATAAATATAATAATTAATTGAGTTATAGTCGGTGGCGTAGCGGTCAATGACGCGGCTTCGACACCAACGCTCGTGGGTTCGAGTCCCACATATGACAAACATTTGTGTGCATGAACATGTCTGTTTGTCTTAGTCTGGGTGTTTTCTATGTATCATAAGTATGTATTTACAAAAAAAAATGTATTTACGTATGTTTATCAGTTGTCTAATACTCATAACACAAGCTTCGCTTACTTTGGGGCTAGATGGCGCTGTGTAATTTGTTTGACAATATTTATTTATTATTTATTTATTAAAAAGGGCCCATGCGTTTGCATGGAGTGATTCACCCAATTATCAAACTCAAATCGGCCAATAAAACTAGACCTTGCATATTGACCAGCATAATACAGCCGAGTTGACGTAAGTACATGAAAATGGCAATTTAATCAAGTGGCAGCCGGGTGGATTGCGCGATAAGTACCGTCGTCACAACACGATAACGGTAATCAATACCACCAGCCACCACCGCGGCTGATATACCTCATTTTCCCACGTGAGATAGATTATTTTTAACCGACTACAAAAAAGGAGGTTCTTTGTATGTTCGTCGTATTCAAAAGGTCGTATGTAACTTTTTTTTAAAAAAAACTATGTTTACTATTTAGATGAGGTTTCGTTATTTCATTGTATTTTTATTAAATAAAATTCCATCCATACCATCTTGATAATTGACGATCTACCACAGTACGCTTTTTAAGACATTTTCTACCCCGAACTGTGAAATTGTGGAATTAACTTCCATCTGCAGTATTCATAAATAAATGCGGCATGGGTGCCTTCAAGAACAAAGTCAATATTTTTTTCTTTTTCTTTTTTATATTCGTGGGTAGCAAACGAGCATGTGGGTCACCTGATGGAAAGCAATCACCACCGCCCATGGAGATCAGCAACACCAAGGGGTCGCCGATCCGTTGCCAGCCTATTCCTTCCTTCCTTTGTTTCTGGTGACCTCACTCACTCGCAGGAACACAACAACCCTGAAGGGAATTGTTATTTGGCTGCGGTATTCTGTGAGGTGGAGGTACTTCCCCAGTCGGGCAGCTTAAATGTACGCTATGCCCTACCTCTCTTATATATTTCCCTTAAAAGGCTGGCTACGGATCGGCGACCCCTTGGTGTTGCTGATTTCTATGGGCGATGGTGATTACTTACCATTAAACGAGCATGTGAGTCATCTGGTGGAAAACAATCACCACCGCCGATGGACATCTGCAACACCAAGGGGTCGCAGATCCGTAGCCAGCCTTTTAAGGGAAATCAAAACTATTCTTAAAGGCTCCCATGTCGTAATTGTTCGAAAATACCGTTGAGGGAAGTCGGTTCCCCAGTTTCACCGTTCGTGGTATAAAATGTCTTAGGAAACGTACTGTAGTACAACGCCAATTATTCAGATGATTCGTACGGTAGTGGAACTCAATGGCAGGTATCAAATCAAACAGCTCATCCGAGCACTCTTCGTTATATAATTTGTATAAAACGCAAAGAGACGCTACATCTCTATTATATTCCCATGGTGAAAAAAGTTGTATTAAAATAATGACCACACGAGCGGAGCCGCGGGTAACAAGCAGCTCGTAGTATGTATAAATCAAAGTAGCATTGTTTCTGATTTGCGCTAACATCTCACCACGATGGTAAATGGCGCGGGACTGAGAAAATGCCAGAAAATCTTGCTACAATGGAGGCAGGTTGAACGCATCTATAGATAAAATCATCCTTGGGCACAGCGAGTTATAATTCGAGAAATTATTTAAACATTTAAAGACGCTCGTTTGTAGCAGTGAGTACAGAACAAATGTTTATGGTCGCTAAGTGACTTGTACCAAGTAGTCTGTTCTGTAAGCTAAACTCGTATCTCACGCTTTCACTATGTATTCAAAACGCGACGCCTCCACAAATATACTTAGAGTTTATACGACTGTTATGTAAAACCATTTTAATTTCTTCGTATGTATTTGGAATGCCTGTGTCTCTTTGAATAAATAGTTGGCTTGCTTATCCTGGCTTGTTTATAAAATATATGATCCCTATTTTAAGTACTCTTAAATGGTTCGGTTGTAGAGTAAGTAAACTCAGTATAATAGGTAGGGGAAAAAGTCTTTTCGCATTATAGTATGTATGAACTTGTAATAAAATCTCTTTGGTTATACCATTTGTATCTAGCAGGTTTTGATATCTTTAAAAAGTTTAAATTTTAAAAAAGATAATTCCAAATTCAAATTAGGTAAATGTGTGATTTTCATTTGTTTTTTTTACTGTCAAGATGAGTGAATCTAATGAAGAAATTCGATACATTTTAAAATTTTACTACAAAAAAGGTCAAAATGCAACGCAAGCTGCGAAAAAATTTGTGACGTTTATGGACCTAGTGCAGTGTCTGTGAGAGTAGCACAAATTTGGTTTAGGCGTTTTCAATCCGGAAAATTTGATGTCAAAGATGCACGTCGCTCTGGTCGCCCTGTTACGGATAAAATGGATGCCATTTTTGAAAAAGTGGAGCAAGATCGGCATATCAGTAGTAACGACGTAGCTGAAGAACTAGGAATTGACCACAAAACAGTTTTGGCGCATAAAAAGGTCGTGGTCAAAGGCCGGTCAGGCTTCACAGACTCTGGCGAAACCCGGGTTAACCCGCAACAAGGTGATGCTGTGTGTATATTGCGATTGGAAGGACATTATTCATTATGAGCTGTTACCGCCAGGCAGGACTATCGATTCTGAACTCTACTGTGAACAACTGATGAGATTAAAGCAAAAACTTGAGAGAAAGCGGCCGGAATTAATTAACAGAAGGGGTGTGATTTTTCATCATGATAACGCTAGACCTCACACATCTTTAGCCACTCAGCAAAAATTAAGAGAGTTTGACTGGGTGTTAATGCATCCGCCTTATAGTCCTGACCTTGCACCTTCTGATTTCCACCTGTTTCGATCTCTTCAGAATTCTTTAGGCAATGTCAGGTTAACATTACGAGAAGACTGCCAAAACCACTTATCGCGGTTTTTTGAACGGAAGTCCCAAAATTTATATAGTAATGGGATCATGTCTATACCTACAAGATGGCAAAAAGTTATCGAACAAAATGGCACCTACATACTTTAGTTAAATGTAAATAAACTTTATTAAAAAATGTTTTGAATTTTCATATAAAATACGAAAAGACTTTTTCCCCAACCTAATATATATACATACTAGCTGTCCCGGCGAACTTCGTACCGCCTAACAATCAATGAATGTCGTGGTACATATTAGCTGAACTAAATTTATGATTTTATGGAATTAAAACAATGAATAGTAGAAAATAATAGAGAAGCTCGATGGCGTCATTGCGCGTGTCAGTCTAATTGAACACGCAAGTTAAGCAACGTCGACCGTAGCCTGTACATGGATGGGTTTATATTACCTCGAGCTCCTCCGTGATTCGAAAGACACGTTAAGCCGTCGGTCCCGGTTGTTATCATTAGCTCATCTTGAGCTCCTCCGTGCTTCGGAAGGCACGTTAAGCCGTCGGTCCCGGTTGTTATCATTAGCTCATCTTGAGCTCCTCCGTGCTTCGGAAGGCACGTTAAGCCATCGGTCCCGGTTGTTATCATTAGCTCATCTTGAGCTCCTCCGTGCTTCGGAAGCCACGTTAAGCCGTCGGTCCCGGTTGTTATCATTAGCTCATCTTGAGCTCCTCCGTGCTTCGGAAGTCACGTTAAGCCGTCGGTCCCGGTTGTTATCATTAGCTCATCTTGAGCTCCTCCGTGCTTCGGAAGGCACGTTAAGCCGTCGGTCCCGGTTGTTATCATTAGCTCATCTTGAGCTCCTCCGTGCTTCGGAAGGCACGTTAAGCCGTCGGTCCCGGTTGTTATCATTAGCTCATCTTGAGCTCCTCCGTGCTTCGGAAGGCACGTTAAGCTGTCGGTCCCGGTTGTTATCATTTAATGACAGTCGTTAAGTTAAGTCAGTGGCCTTTAGGCGGTTCGAAAACACTGGCCTCCGCCAACCCGCAGTTGAGCAGCGTGTTGGAGTACGCTCTAAACCCCTTCGGTTGAGGGAAGACCCGTATCCATAAAAACTGAAGATTTCATAAAAATAAATTTCCTTATTGTTAATTTTTAAAAAAAAAAAAACGTTTTGTTTTATTTTTTTTAGTTTTGAAATTTGTCATTTCTTTTGATGTTTACTCTGATTTGATTCTTGCGCTCGAACCCCATGGGAAAAGCGCTTTCACCCCTATCGATTTGACATTTTTAAATTTTCATAACAAATCACAGACAACTTTCGCGACATAAAAGTGACACCAATCGATTTGACGTTTTGATATTTGACAACCTATAAATATCGTAATCCTTTTTCAACTGACATTTTCATTTGTATGGGAAAATGTTTTTTCTTTTATTTTATTTTTTCGAGAATTTTCCAATGTTTTTAAGAGTTATTCTGCTATTCGGGACGGAAACAAATCCAACAAATCAAAAACCATGGCAATCGGTCCAGCCGTGCTCGAGTTATAAGTGTTGTAACAAACCCGACTTTCTTTTATATATATAGATTTAGAAAGCTCGATGACATAATATGTGCTATTTAATTTAAAGTATTTGAATGATTAAACAATCATCAGTTATATACAGTATAAACATACTGTTATGTTTTTTTGGATAAGTAGCCTTTGACAGCACATTGGGTTGCTTTAATGCTTGTCAAATGGAAGGTTGTCATAAATAAATAAATCATATCAAATCACTGTGTTTGTGATTTCTGATTCTTTTTTTTTGTACCACTAAGGTAGCAAACGAGCATACGGCCTGCTTAATAGGAAGTACTTACTGCAGCCTATGGACGCGTGCAAGGGCTACCCTCGCGCTATTATTTCATGCTATAAATCTACCGGGAAAGCCTCGAAACTATCACTAACTGTGTGACAAAAGGTGCATAAGTACATACGCCCTTTCGTCTTCAAACAGTATAAAGTTTTCGAGAGATAGTGCCTAATATACGAGAAGCGCCGAACGGCGATAACTTCTAAAACTGTCGCCTAGTTGCTACCAGTATTGTCGCATTGCACGGGGCCGAGAGAGATAGACCTAACACAATGGCAACTTTCAGCGAAGGCCCTACAAAACTGATCGATTGTAGAAGTTAGTATACATTTCAGTTACCTACAGTAAGACAATGAAGTCATTGTAATGATACAAACCTCACTTGGTGTGCATATAGCGTTTCATATGACACGGGTTGATATTTCCGACATTACGAACTTAGTATATCTAGCCTTTGCTTCATCATCATCAGGTCATTTTTAGTCTCCACTATAGGAGCACGACCCTCTCTCGTCCGTCACAGACAGGAGGATTTGGCCTACACTCCCCACGCTGGCCAGACGGGTTGGGGAGGCCTGATCGATGTTTTATAATGTATTTCCCTTAGTCGCCTTGTACGACATCCATGGGAAGAGATAGGTGATTAGTATATCTAGCCTTTGCTTCATCATCATCAGGTCATTTTTAATCTCCACTATAGGAGCACGACCCTCTCTCGTCCGTCACAGACAGGATGATTTGGCCTACACTCCCCACGCTGGCCAGACGGGTTGGGGAGGCCTGATCGATGTTTTATAATGTATTTCCCTTAGTCGCCTTGTACGATATCCACGGGAAGAGATGGAGTGATTCTATTCTAGTCTGCCGGAAATCACACGGCCAATTTTATTTGCTTATTCGAGTTTTTTTATACATCACCCTTCTGTGTTTTTTTTTATATGTAAGGTATTTAATTTATAGTTATAGGCATTTAAATGCTGCCAGGATTTTTACCACCTGGGCACACTCCACAAATGTCAGAGCACCGCGCATATTTTATTTTGTATATTTTTTTAGCATAATATATGTAATATATTATAACACATATATCTGAACACATTACACACTGCCATCTAGTCCCAAACTAAGCAAAGCTTGTACTATGTGTATTAGATAACTGATATTTGTCTTGTGTGGGGATCGAACCCGCGAACCCCATGTCAAAGTGGACATTGCTAGCCATTCGACCACCGGGCTCGTCAATTCTTCTTTTTACTGGCTTTCCTTTTCTGACCAAACAAACAGTAGAAAACTTTGTATATTATCTAGAATCTATATCTAAATATCAGGCCAAACCGCTGGGTCTAGAGATTCCAAATTTGGCAAGTAGGTTCCTTATAACGTCTAGGGGTGCACTAAGAATTTTTTTTTTAATTCATCCCCTAAGGGGGTGAAACTGGGGTCCAAAGTTTCCCCATACACACTTTGATTAGTTGGACTATTTTTGACTTATTGTTAATAGTTGGATATTGCTGACTTTGCACGAGTACTTCAGGTATTGATACGTGTTTCAGGATTTTTCAAAATTCCACCCCTAAAAGGGTAAAGTAGGGTCATTAAGTCTGAAAATCGTCATGGGTATTGGGGTGCGGTGGGGTTAAAATGTCATAATATCAATATGGGTGTTGATTCTATGGTTTTTTGGGACGTCAATTACAAAAATGGCATCGATTTGAAAATATCAACCTCTAAAAGGGTAAAATGGGGTCAAAAAGTCTGAAAGCCGTCATGGGTATGGTTTTTATAGTTTATCGGGTCGCTGATACGAAAACAACAACTATTTAAAAATTCAACGTTGCTAACGTGACCATCATCCTCTATTAAGGTGCGATGAGGTTGAAATGTCTATATATCAATATATGTGTCGTTTTTACGGGTTTTCGGAACGCCAATCCATACTAATATTATAAATGCGACAGAATGTATGTTATCTCTTCACGCTTAAATCGCTGGACCGATTAAGATGAAATTTGGTTGAGAGATACCTTGAGTCCTGGGAAACGACATACCTAAGATAGTTTTTATCCCAAAAAATACCTATTATTGTTATTAATTGTACCCGTAGGGCGGGAACGTTACCATCATCCCCGATTGGGGTACGATGGCGTTGAAATGTCTAAAATGTGGTGAAAAGGTCTGAAAATCGTCATAGGTATTGTTTTTATGGTATATCGGGTCGCTAATTACAAACAACTATTTAATAATCCAACATAGCCGACGCGACAACTCTAGGGGTGCAATGTGGTGGAAATGTCATAATATCAATATGGGTGTTGATTCTATGGTTTTCTGGGACGTTAATTACGACAATGGCATCGAATTGAAAATATATCGTAGTGGACACGTATTACTTAAAAAGATTTTTCAAATTTTACCTCTAAGAGGGTGAAACGGAGGTCCAAAGTTTGTATGGGAAAACGAGATACAAACCAACTGGTTTGTATGGGAAAACGAGATTAGTTGGACTATTTTATCCTAAATTTTACATGAGTACTTCTATTGATTAATGAGTAAACACGTGTTTGCCCCGAATGTCACGCGAGCGAAGCCGCGGGCGAAAGCTAGTATAACATACAGCTTCAGGTTTCGGCAAACAAGTCGCCATGCATTAGTAAAATAAAATCTTTCACTTACAAAGATCGAAATAGAAATTCAAAGATATCCGGCAGTGTCCGAAGGAGAGGAACTATTTTGGAAACTGGGTCAACTGGAGATACGATTGTGTCCCCTAGGCTTCGAATCGAAGGAGAAAGTCTTCGTAATTTTAACTCGGAAATAACTTTTTGAATATTATTATGTTACTTCGTCTTTATAAAAAGTTATTAGAGATGTAAAATATGACGGTCACAAATTTTCTAGCTTAGTTGGTAGTATACTATTCTTAAGATAAGATAAGATAAGATAAAATTCATTTATACACAAAAATAAGGTGATACAGATGTCAGATTTATAAGCTGAGATTCACTTATTCTGCCCGATTTTGGGCGTGTGAACTAATTGTTGATAACTAGCATAATTATTATAATTACTAAAATTAATACAGTTTAAATCGCCAATATACAAATCATTATTATTGAAATTAATTACAATTTCTGATTTGTTAGCAACAAGGGAGAATTACCAAGCGTTCAGACGATTTTGCAATTCATATTATTGGAATCGATGTGTTAACAATGTTTTAGTAATAGAGTTTTGTACTAGTATTTTGTACTTAAAATCCGGTGCACGGCAGTTGAGCTTCAATTGACTAGCCATCTCTTTAGGCTTTTAATGCCTTATTTGCCATATTGCTATCTCTCACATTGCTAAGAGGGGAATTCAAATTCCAAAAGTTTCTTTCTTCTACTAATTTCTTCTGATTAAATTCTTGAGTTCCAAGGGCAGCCGTAGTCTTAACCGCGGGACTGCAATGGACTTTTATTAATCCTGGTTAACAGAAGACACAGTGGTGGGAATGTGTGGAGGGACCCCGTCCCGATATAGCTTAGTTGGAAGTGCACTGGAGCGTTAATCGCGGGATTTAGTGACGTTTTACTTTAAAAATATTTTAGCAAAAAAAAAAATACTGATTTGACAATGCAAAATCATCACTTGATGCACGTGGCACATTCTGCTGACTGACAAACGACATATAGGCGGATCCAATTTTTACCTTTGCTTTTTTTCCGTAGTGGAAAATGATGATGTTCATAAGTAGCTTGAACTGTATTCCTTCCAGAAAGGTATTATGCACCAAAAACATTAAGAATGAAATGTGACAAGCTTGTTGCATGGTATCACTCATCAGCCTTCTGGAAACATTCCAAAAATACGGAGGGAATTACCTTTTTTCCAACAATTAAATGTTGCATTACTATTTTGGCGCAGCTCCTAATTTCAGTAAGCCGCTTCGCATTAAGCATTGTTTTGGTCGGTTGTGTACATAAATCACTAGTGAAGTAGGCTTGTTGGAGACGTTAATTGCCTATTTGCGAACGGTCACCGGTTCCACTTGGGAACAAGGAGTCTATATACCTCAATAGTATTGCTGATCATGGTATCATCGCTCACCCTTTCTCTCCTGGGTACATTCCCTCCTATAATTTATTTTCTTGACACAGGCCTGTATACATCGACTAGTTTTTATAATTTTAAAAGTGGTAATCGCTTCATCGTATTTAAGTGGCCCATTATCATCTTTGAAATAGAATATAGTATCATTTAGTTGCTGTCATGTTGGCATGCAAATCTTTTTAAAACATTTCCAAAAATAAAGTCCTTAAATTACTTTCACATACAAATTTTCTTCCGTTGCCAATATTACGTAGTTATATATAATTAAAACAGTAATTCATATCTTTACAAATATTGCAATTAAATTAGACTCCTACCTGGGTGCCTAATGTGGAGACTTATTGGCATTACTGCACAAAGTTTATGCTCCGTGTGATGGAGGATCGCATTTGGTGGAAAAACTTGGAGAAGGCCTATCTACGAGTATATCCAACCGTAAAAGCAGTTACAGACTGATAATGATGGTGATGATGAATCGCTTCGTCTGTTAAGATGTTTCTTTTCTTTAATTTATCTATACTGTTCAATTCTTTGTTTATGACATAAGAGTCCCCAAGTAGCCTGCTTGCTGGTGAAAGAGAAGAGAAACCTGCTACCAATCTGCTTGAGTGCTTGGTTGGTTTACCGAGCGCGAGGTAGAGTCTCGTCTGGTTGGTTTACTAGACGAGAGACTCGTAATCCTGTGATATAACCAGAACGTTCGTGCACAGGGGCGCATTAGCTGCAGGCATAGGGTCCGTTGTTCAACTCTTGTGGCTATTTATCACAACGATTTAATCCTTCTTCGATCTTATCTTAATTTTAACTTGTTAATCCTTTCGTCTTGTGAAAACATTTTCATTAAACACTCCTTCATAGTATTGCAAATTGGGAAGATTCGTTTTCTGAAGCCTCTGCTTGACTTTGATCTTCAAATACTAACCTGGCCGGAGGACTATATGCATATAGTCTATGTGTGCGGAGCAGTGGGTAAAGCTACTGTTAAATATTTTCAAGCAGAAGTATATGCATATAATATGATAGATCGTAATTTCTATACGCAACGTCATATCCGAGACATCACGACCAAATTGACTTAGCTCTTGGACCAAATTACGACTACCACGGAGGGCTGAGAGCTTCCGATTAGAATCTACACCGAGACCTGATCCATTAGCCGGCTCTAAATAGCCGAGCAGGCTCCTACAAATTGTCAATTAACTACTGCAACATCGCATTATTAAAGGAATGCCCTCTTCGTACCTGGCTTTTGTCCTGACGGTCGACACTGACATCGTTTCTTCTCTTCTCCTTAATTTGTAAAGTTAATTACTTAAGTTTGTATTAAAATTTACTATTTTTTTATTGAAAAATCACAGCTGAGACCTGGATCATTTTATTATAATGATTAATAGATTAACCCGTAACTTCGTGGTTGAACGCAGTCCATGGAAGAAAGAGTATCCTATATGTTAATCCAGAACATATTCTATATGTATGCCAAATTCCATCCAACCGGGGCCCTACCGCAGTAGCTAAAGTCGATTGGCATCGGTTTTTTTGAATCCAAAAATTGGTCTTAGGTTATACTTATTGAAATCTTCAGCTTAGTCCGTAGAGCTCTAGAGTTTCTACCAGCTGAGAGCAACAATCTATGCAGTTGTTTTTTTTTTTTTTTTTTTTTATACTACGTCAGGTGGCAGACAAGCATACGGCCCGCCTGATGTGAAGCGGTTACCGTAGCCATATTAACGCTCGCAACATAAAATATCGCTCGCGCGCCGCCACCCCCGCTGCCATCGCAGCATCTCCTTTCTTTTGCATTCATAACTTCCGATGATAAGCGGCTTCAGCTTCGGCAGTAGGGCCTGTTTAGCCATTTACCCGTGGAGACTAACGGACATTCATAGATCCACACATTTTTGAGTGGCTATGCTGTACGTAACTTGGTACTTAATAAGGTGATAAATATGAGTTTATTTATACTGTGACTACGCGATTGAGTATATATATCGTTGTCTGCTATATAACAAGGAAATAAATATTTGGACGCAAATTCCTTGACACATTACACAGTACAAACCTTGTACTATGGGCACTAGATAACTAATATATGTACATAAATCACAGACATTCAATTTCAATAGTTTGAATGTCTGTGACATAAATACATATTTTTTGTAAATAAATGCATATAATACATAGAAAACACTCGCACCAAGACAAAGTTTAATTCAAAGATCGGGTACTAATATATATCCGTCTGTAACTTTTTACTAGCCGCTTATTGAATGGTTAAGGTCAATATAAACTATATGTTATTTCCTCAATAAGTGTTTTAAAATGAATATGTTTTAGAATTTCAGAAGAAGGCTAAATATCATGTTACCTGTGACTTTAAACTTTATGTGGCAACAAGCCATGTATTCACTTTTGACCAAACTTTGGCTGTGCTCCAAGTACTAAGCGACCTGTAACCGCACCTTAATAAAAATAATGTACTTTCTATTTTTATTTTAAGGAGTAAACAGACCCGCCGTGTCAACGAACAGTCTAGAACATTATAATAAACTAAACATTATTATATTTTAGTCGGATCATCATACCGTCTGTACAGTGGGTCGAATATTTCTCTTTCACTTTAATGATTGTCAATCTAATGGTCTGTCAACTTTAGCTTGACATTCGTTTGTACTTTTCGAATTAACGTAATAAAAAATATTCTACCAAGTTAGTACCAAGTTGGTAGAATATTTTTTTTTTAAGTCTAAAACTAAGCAAAGCTTGTACTGTGGGTACTAGATAACTGATAAACATACATAAATACGTTTTTTTTAAATATATTCATACTCGTATAATCTATATAATATATAGAAAACACGCAGACCAAGACAAACAGCTATGTTCACGCGCACACTTTTTTTTTGTTTTTCTTGTACGGGAATCGAACTCGCGACCTCGGAGTCAAAGTAGCCTTGCTAGCCATTCGAACACCGGCCTCGTCATTTTAATACAGTGCAAAATAAAAATATTAAAAAGGTATTCGAAAACTTTTATCCACCAGTGTTGACCCTTCATGGATATTTACCAACAACTAACAAAAAATAAACGATTAAAATGTTTTGTAAAAACACTAACACCATCTGTGTACATTGATACCGCCGTAAAGGGCGAAACCGGTCAGTAAAAATAAAATTAATTACGTGACGAAGTATAAGTGCTTTATTTTTAACGTAATATCTATTTTCGCGGTCAAAAACTATAGAAGATTAGAACAGATGAGCACTTTCTTGATAGACCGTACAACCTTAAACGCTCCATGCAAAAATGGCTATTTTCCAATGTTTAAAAATTGTATAAATTATTTAACAATATCGTATAATACACAAAACTATAAAGATCTGCAAACTTTCATTCTAATATCTTCAGTCAGACTTATTTTAGCGTCGATCAAAGTTAGGCAGGAAAGTCCATTTGAAAAGTATGAAATTATTAAAAAATAATATTTCCATTGGAGAAGCAATGAAAAATGCTATAACTTTTATTATGATACTAATCACATAAACGTAATATTTAACATAGCTGTCGTACAAATTTCTGATTTGATGCATACAAAATACAAACCTGTGACGTCATAACTCAGTAGCCTTTTGTATGGAGCGTTTTCGGGAACGTCCAAAATTGTGATTTTCAAATTAACATATCGAGAGATTTTTGTGCTATCGAAGTAATTCTATTACCTATGGTTATATTATGGAGACGTCCCAACATATGAAACCGAAAAAAATGTTAGTCAAATAGCCTATTGGCGTAGTCGTGGGCAAATCCTAATCATCTTTTTTAATTTTTTTAATTTTTTATACTACGTCGGGTGGCAAACAAGCATACGGCCCGCCTGATTTGAAGCGGTTACCGTAACCATATCAACGCTTGCAACATAAAATATCGCTCGCGCACCGCCATCCCCGCTGCCAACGCAGCATCTCCTTCCTTTCTGGTGACCTCACTCACTCGCAGGAACACAACAACCCTCACGGGAATTGTTATTTGGCTGCTGTATTATGTGAGGTGGAGGTACATTCCCCAGTCAGGTAGCTTACAATTACGCTCCCTACCTCTCTTTAAAATCTAATTTAATAACGAATAAAATCGAAACAAAAGCGGCTCAACTGAATAACCCATTCTAAATTTAGACGTAGAGTCCTGATTTCGCAGTGAGCAAAAGGGTTAAAAAAACAAGATATATCTCAATCGGAACGCATTCCAATCGAGGTCAATAAATACCGCGATCCCGGCGGAGGTCCTCCAGATTTAAGGCGGATGGCGGGGGAGTCTCTGGGGATTTTTCCGTTTCTCCAAGTGCAATCACGGTCGCAGTTCCCACGTTCCAGATTGTGGGCACAGGGAAAGGAATGCGCTTAGTTCTACGGCCAGTAAGTGGCGATAGTTTCTTTGTATATAAACACGAAAAGGAAAACATTTGTGCTATATTTAAATATTTTTGACGTAGATACGTCTTTAAAATTGCTAACAAAATCGCGGGATACAGTTTGATGTTGCAGCTACAAGTCTTTTTTTTTTTTTTTTTTACTACGTCGGGTGGCAGACAAGCATACGGCCCGCCCGATGTGAAGCGGCTACCGCAGCTATATTAACGCTCGCAACATAAAATATCGCTCGCGCGCCGCCACCCCCGCTGCCACCGCAGCATCTCCTTCCTTTCTGGTGACCTCACTCACTCGCAGGAACACAACAGACCTCAAGGGAACCGTTATTTGGCTGCGGTATTCAGTGAGGTGGAGGTACATTCACCAGTCGGGTAGCTTACAATTACGCTCCCTACCTCTCTTTTCGCCAGAGCTTCGATTGTCAGTCAGCAGGGTGCACCGCGTGCGGGTGAAGTTGGCTTTGGTTCAAAGATGTTGATGAACCACTTACACCCCAAAAAGTCTATCATCTCGATCTAAAATTCAATCACACCACTGGATAGATGAGGGATTAAAGAATTTATTACGCTAAGTAAGAACTATGGATGATCGCGAGCGGGGTAGGAGGAAGCGCTGCAGTTTTGAGATAATTTTAGTGCATATAACGTATTCACGTACAACACGCATCCATGACACAGCCACATCTCATTTTTTTTTAAATGAAAACTTTCGGTGTGCTGTACACAAATTTTGTGATTAGAGAAGGGAGCGAGAGATGGAAGTTTGCACTTCTGTCGTGTGGTCAAGCAAGGACCGTTTTTTATCCTCAATTTTTCAGTAGCAAATTTTGTTTAAACGTTAAATTAGCCTCGTGACCCCAATTTAAGAAAAAAATACCCTATATCGTGCTTATAGAAGAAATAAAGTATGCTTTATAATTAGTAAGAATCAGATATAATTTAGTCACTGTTGTTGTCAAATTATATCGGGCTATCATCATGTACTCAAAATTTTGTCTATTCCCTGTGGATAGATTTCCATTAGGTGCTGGCAGCACCTAATGGAAATCTATCCACAGGGAATAGATAGGGGCGACTGATGAATTACCAAGATTAAGCAGCACCGTGCTGCTTAATCTTGGTAATTCATCAGTCGCCCCTGATGAGTGAAGGCATTTTATAATCTTAGTAGATATCGCTAACGCAGCGACGAGGCGCGGCGGGGCGGCGCGGCAGCGGCGGGGCGGCGCGGCGGCGTCGCGGGAACGACGGGGATTATCCTCGGATCCAGTAATGAACCAAGTTGTTATTAGTGCTTAGAGCTAGTATCAGTTGGTGCTCGAATTAGACGTGTTTTTCTACATTACAAGGTTAAAATTGTCTTCGTTCTGTGGCTTAGTAATCTTATATATATAAAAGAAAGTCGTGTTTGTTACAACACTTATAACTCGAGAACGGCTGGACCGATTGCCATGGTTTTTGATTTGTTGGATTTGTTTCCGTCCCGAATAGCAGAATAACTCTTAAAAACATTGGAAAATTCTCGAAAAAATAAAATAAAAGAAATAACATTTTCCCATACAAAATGTTCGTGGTTGTCGTAGCTGTCAAATGTGACGTTGTCGTACGTGCGTACGCCAAATGTATGCGTGCGTTCAGAAATGTATATTAAGCTCATTATAGAACAAATGTCATAGATTAAAAACAAATGTTAACTCTATTGGTCTCATTTTTATGTCTTGAAAGTTGGCTGTGATTTGTTTTGAAAACAGTTTTGTGGATTTAAATATTTATTGCAAAGAGAATGTAACCACTACGTTTTAAGAGACGGATGTGCCATACAAATAGCGTAATTCTAATATGTATGAAATGGAAGCGAAAACAATCAGAATTTGTACCAAATTCGCTTCCGATTCATAGAGTCGTTTTTTTACTTTGAGTTGCGCCAGGCTGATTTATTGGTTCTAAAATATTTATGCGTGCGTTCAGAAATTTAAATCAAGCTCTATAAATCTATATAATATATAAAATAATGTCGTGTCTTGGTCGGGAAAGTATTAAAAACATTGAAAAATTGACGAAAGAATTAAATAAAAGAAAAAACGTTTTCCCATACAAATAGTGCCAGTTAAAAAGGATTGGAATATTTATTGATTGCTAGGTAAATGTCAAATCGATTGGTCTCACTTTTACGTCGCGAATGTTGTCTGTGATTTGTTTTGTGGATTGAAATATTTATTGTTGTCAGTTGGTACTTTTTTTGTGACTTTGTAAAGTACTGAACTTATTATTTACCCACTGCTGGGATACGGGTCTTCCCTCAACCGAAGATGTTTAGAGCATACTCCAACACGCTGCTCAACTACGGGTTGGGCCACTAACTTGGCTTAAGGACTGCCATCTAATGATAAACACCGAGGACCGACGGCTTAACGTGCCTTCCGAAGCACGGACGAGCTCGAGATAACATAAACTCATCCATGAACAGGCTACGGTTGACGTTGCTTAACTTGCGTGTACAATTAGACTGACACGTGCCTCACGCCATCGTGCTTCTCTATTATTTTCTATTATTCATTGTATTAATTTCAAGAAATCATAAATTTTGTTCATATATCTAAGTACATCACGACATTCATTGACTGTTAGGCGGTACGAAGTTCGCCGGGACAGCTAGTTTGTTATAACAAGAAAAGTTATTAATGAAAAAAGCCCGGTTTTGTCAGTCGTTGGACAATATATGTTCTTAATTTGATAATATGTCTGACATGTGTGAAATGGATGTTCTTACATTATAAATAATTATGGAAACAAAATTGCACGCTATTTAAGTTTGGCAATAAATGAAGGACTATAATTTTTATTGATTACATTTCAAAATAATTGACGGATAAATAACATTTTCACAAGCTTAAAATTTCTAAACTCTCTCTCTCTCGCAACTTGCAAATCTCCAGTATATTAATGAGATAAAAAATATGTAGATTTTTTTTTTCGATGTTGTTGCACAGGTACCATAAGTTTCCTTAACTAATAATAAAGTTACTGGTAGCTATAAGTTCTGCCTTATTGTATAACGACCAGTTTCTCTATTTCGGATTACTGTATTTTATCCTCACTCGAGAGGGATTTTTACTCTCAAGCTTCCCAAAGTTCTTATTTTTCCTACCAAAATGGTGCTTTCAATACTGCAGTTTAATCGAAATTAGTACGAAATGTATCTGCGGCGTGCACCTGGTTGGTTATTGGGGCCGACCCCGCCGTCTGCGACTGGCAACTAGGTCATCACTGCGATGTGTTCCCTACATATTACCTACAATTTGAAGACAAATTGACGTTATGGATAGATTGAAATTAGAATCCATTCTATATAATGGGGTGTAAGTAGTTCATCAACATCTTTGAACCAAAGCCAACTTAACCTGCACGCGGTTCACCCTGCTGACTGACAAACGAAGCTCTGGCGATAAGAGAGGTAGGGAGCGTAAGCTACCCGACTGGGGAATGTACCTCCACCTCACAGAATACAGCAGCCAAATAACAATTCCTTTGAGGGTTGTTGTGTTCCTGCGAGTGAGTGAGGTCACCAGAAAGTTACGAGCGTTAATATGGCTGCGGTAGCCAATCAGATCGGCGGGGCCGTTTAGTCGTGAAAAGCTAACAAACAGACATGCTCAGAAGAATCAGTGAAAGAAATGTTAGCAAATGATTGAAGTTGTAAGATTAACTAATGTGTGCTCGTAACCAAATTCTCGGGAGACGTGTTCAAGCTTACGTAATAAGCCTGCTGTCTGACGTTGGTTTAACCAATAAGTCAGGGCTGGCGTCAAATAGGATTTGATGTTTTCAGGGATAGATTACAGGATGACATATCATGACAAGAATGCTCTCTTGTAGTCTGTAATCTATATATATAAAAGAGTAAATCACTCACTCATCACGAAATCTCAGAAACTACAGGTGCTAGGAGTCTCAAATTTTGCAAGGGGGTTCCTTTTATGACGTAGGTTCTCACTAAGACGGGAATTTGGAAAATTCAACCCCTAAGGGGGTGAAACGGGGGTCCAAAGTTTGTATGGGGAACCAAGATTAGTTGGACTATTTTATACGAAACTTTACACGAGCACTTCTGTAGATAAATGAGTAAACACGTGTTTCAGGATTTTTCAAAATTCAACCCCTAAAGGGGTGAAATGAGGTGCAAACGTCTGAAAATCGTTATGGGTATTGTTTTTATGGTTTATCGGGTCGCTGATTCCGAAAACAACAGCTATTTTATAATCTAACATAACCGACGTGACACAAGAGCACTCCTGTGGGGGTGCCATGGGGTAGAAATGTCATAATATCAATATGGGTGTTGATTCTATGGTTTTCTGAGACGTCAATTACGAAAATGGCATCGATTTGAAAATGTTGACACGAAATTTCCATCTCGGTATAAAAATCCAAGATTTGGAACACCTGATGCAGAACCATAAAAATTCAGCTAAACTATAAGAAATATAAAAATGACGCCTTAGCAAAAGTTATTCAGCCTGATGAGTATTTTTTGTTGAGGTATAAAAATCCAAGATTTGGAACACGTGATGCAGAATCATAATGGTTCAGCTAAACTATAAGAAATATAAAAATGACGCCTTTGTAAAAGTTGTTCAGCCTGATGAGCATTTTTTGTTGAGGTATATAAATCCAAGATTTGGAACACCTGATGCAAAACCATAATGGTTACGGTAAACTATAAGAAATATAACAATGACGCCTTAGCAAAAGTTGTTCAGCCTGACGAGTATTTTTTGTTGAGGTATAAAAATCCTAGATTTGGAACACCTGATGCAGAACCATAATGGTTCAGCTAAACTATAAGAATTAAAAATTGACGCCTTTGCAAAAGTTGTTCAACTTGATGAATGTCTTTTGTTGAGGTATAAAAATCATAGATTTGGAACACCTGATGCAGAACCATAATGGTTCAGCTAAACTATAAGAAATATAAAATTGACGCCTTAGCAAAAGTTGTTCAACTTGATCAGCATTTTTTGTTGAGGTATAAAAATCCAAGATTTGGAACACCTGATGCAGAACCATAAAGGTTCAGCTAAACTATAAGAAATATAACAATGACGCCTTAGCAAAAGTTGTTCAGCCTGACGAGTATTTTTTGTTGAGGTATAAAAATCCAAGATTTGGAACACGTGATGCAGAATCATAATGGTTCAGCTAAACTATAAGCAATATAAAAATGACGCCATAGCAAAAGTTGTTCAGCCT
Source organism: Hypsopygia costalis (assembly GCA_937001555.2). Lineage (NCBI taxonomy): Eukaryota > Metazoa > Arthropoda > Insecta > Lepidoptera > Pyralidae > Hypsopygia > Hypsopygia costalis. The sequence continues at coordinate 26,530,963 of OW443340.2, forward strand.
GACGAGTATTTTTTGTTAAGGTATAAAAATCCAATATTTGGAACACGTGATGCAGAATCATAATGGTTCAGCTAAACTATAAGAAATATAACAATGACGCCTTAGCAAAAGTTGTTCAGCCTTACGAGTATTTTTTGTTGAGGTATAAAAATCCAAGATTTGGAACACCTGATGCAGAATCATAATGGTTCAGCTAAACTATAAGAAATATAAAAATGACGCCTTTGTAAAAGTTGTTCAGCCTGATGAGCATTTTTTGTTGAGGTATATAAATCCAAGATTTGGAACACCTGATGCAAAACCATAATGGTTACGGTAAACTATAAGAAATATAAAATTGACGCCTTTGCAAAAGTTGTTCAACTTGATGAGTATTTTTTGTTGAGGTATAAAAATCCAAGATTTGGAACACCTGATGCAGGACCATAAAAATTCAGCTAAACTATAAGAAATATAAAAATGACGCCTTAGCAAAAGTTATTCAGCCTGATGAGTATTTTTTGTTGAGGTATAAAAATCCAAGATTTGGAACACGTGATGCAGAATCATAATGGTTCAGCTAAACTATAAGAGATATAAAAATGACGCCTTAGCAAAAGTTGTTCAGCCTGATGAGTATTTTTTATTGAGGTACTAAAATCCAATATTTGGAACACCTGATGCAGAACAAAGCTAACTTTAATTGCATAAACAACATGGTGTATACAATAAATTATAGTTTTAAAAAATAACTAAAAACACGCTATAATAGCAAATAGAACTAAAAAAGCTACTTAAAAAATCAATGAATAGTTTAACAAAATATTGATTGTATTTTAAAAAAATAACCGCGCAGTGCTACTTTTATGCTTACCTGCTACAAGTTAGATGCAATCGTTTTATTTATTTACAAAGGTAACGTGGTCTATTTAGTCAGTTTATTAAAGACGTGTACGCTAAAATTGAAATAGAACGATTGGTATATATTCGCACAAACCAGAAGAATGCGTGCATTTGTGGGACGCTATGTGGCAAGATTTTGTGATGCAAAGTCTTTTAAACAACGAGGGGAAACTGTTTTTCTTAGATGCTTCAGGAGGGACTGGAAAAACATACCTGACGAGAGCAATCATCGCTGAAATTAGGCGCCAAAATAATATCTCACAGCAGCATCGCCAGGTATTGCAGCCATATATTACTTCTAGGCGAAATGACGCAAATACAATGTTCAATATTATACTCGATTTATACAGAACGGAAACACCGACATGCTTTGTGACACGAAACTGTGACAAAGCGAAAATGTTTCAGGATTGCTGTCTAATCGTTTCAGATGAATGCGAAAAAAAAAAACAATAAGGCAGTAGAAGCTGTAGATAGAACTTTACGTGCCCAAGAGTTTTCAAAAATATTATAAAAATTTGGGGAAGATCTCCTTTCTGAAGTAAAGTCAATGTTTAGCAGCGAAATATGTATAATTGAAGCTGAGATTCTCACTGGGAGTGGTGCCGATGAAACTGTATTTATTCCGCGTATATCACTCTTCCTTCTTACGGCCGTGTGGTTTCCGGTAGATGAGAATAGAATCACTTCGTCTCTTCCCGTGGATGTCGTACAAGGCGACTATGGGAATCGTTTTTGTCCCAGAAATTACCTATTATTGTTGTTTATTGTACCTGTAAGGCGGTTCTATGTTCGACTGTATGTATTTTTTTAAATTCAATGATTTCTCCGTCAATTGTACAGCAATTTTAATAATTCTTATTCGTTTGAGAGGGTACACTCTCCCATATTAAAATGAAACAGGTGGTCCCATATTAAAATGAATGTGGCTAAGCGCAAAACTCGAGAACGGCTCGACCAATTCTGCTAATTTTTATTTTAATATTTTCGTTAAGGTATAAGGAAGGTTCTTATATACATAAAAATTGCGAGGAAAAGAAAACAACACTTTCTACCCGTGCGAAGCCGGGGCGGGCAGCTAGTCTATATATATAAAAGAGAAAATCACTCACTCACTCATCACGAAATCTCAGAAACTACAAGTGCTAGGAGTCGCAAATTTTGTATGGGGGTTCCTTTTAGGACGTAAGTGCTCACTAAGACGGAAATTTGGAAAATTCAACCCCTAAGGGGGTGAAACGGGGGTCCAAAGTTTGTATGAGGAACTAAGATTAGTTGGACTATTTTATACGAAACTTTACACGAGCTCTTCTGTAGATAAATGAGTAAACACGTGTTTCAGGATTTTTCAAAATTCAACCCCTAAAGGGGTGAAATGAGGTGACGTCTGAAAATCGTCATGGGTATTGTTTTAATGGATTATCGGGTCGCTGATTCCGAAAACAACAGCTATTTTATAATCTAACATAACCAACGTGACACAAGAGCACTCCTGTCCCCCACAGGAGTGCTCTTGCGATGGGGTTGAAATGTCATAATATCAATATTCAGACTTCAATTTCTGAGACGTCAATTATGAAAATGGCATCGATTTGAAAACGTGGACACGAAATTTCCATCTCGATATAAAAATCCAAGATTTGGAATACCTGATGCAGAACCGTAATGGTTCAGCTAAACTATAAGAAATATAAAAATGACGCCTTAGCAAAAGTTGTTCAGCCTGATGAGCATTTTTTGTTGAGGTATAAAAATTCAAGATTTGGAACACCTGATGCAGATCCATAATGGTTCAGCTAAACTATAAGAAATATAAAAATGACGCCTTAGCAAAAGTTGTTCAGCCTGATGAGCATTTTTTGTTGAGGTATAAAAATTCAAGATTTGGAACACCTGATGCAGATCCATAATGGTTCCGGTAAACTATAAGAAATATAAAATACGCCTTAGCAAAAGTTGTTCAACTTGACGAGCATTTTTTGTTGAGGTATAAAAATCCAAGATTTGGAACACTTCATGCAGAACCATAATGGTTTCGGTAAACTATAAGAAATATAAAATTGACGCCTTAGCAAAAGTTGTACAACTTGATGAGCATCTTTTGTTGAGGTATAAAAATCCAAGATTTGGAACACGTGATGCAGAACCATACTTTTTTTTTAATACTATTTCGGGTGGAAGACAAGCATACGGCCTGCCTGATGTGAAGCGATTACCGTAGCCATATTAATGCTTGCAACATAAAATATTGCTTGCGCGCCGCCACCCCCGCTGCCAACGCAGCATCTCCTTCCTTTCTTTCTGGTGACCTCACTCACTCGCAGGAACACAACAACCCTCAAGGGAATTGTTATTTGGCTGCGGTATTCTGTGAGGTGGAGGTACATTCCCCAGTCGGGTAGCTTACAATTGCGCTCCCTACCTCTCTTTTCGCCAGAGCTTTCTTTTGTCAGTCAGCAGGGTGCACCACGTGCAGGTGAAATTGGCTTTGGTTCAAAGATCTTGATGAACCCCTTACACTCCATAATGGTTCAGCTAAACTAAAAGAAATATAAAAATGACGCCTTAGCAAAAGTTGTGTCTTTATGGTTTATAGGGCCGCTGATTACGAAAACAACAACGATTTTAAAATTCAACGTGGCTAACGTGACCATCATCCCGTATTGGGGTGCGATGGGGTTGAAATGTCTATATATCAATATCTGTGTCGTTTCTTCTGGTTTTCGGAACGCCATTCCATACTAATATTTTAAATGCTTGCTGTTACCTCTTCGCGCTTAAATAGCTGGACCGATTTAGTTGAAATTTGGTTCAGAGATATCTTGAGTCCTGGGAAAGGACATAAGATAGTTTTTGTCCCAGAAATTACCTATTATTGTTGTTTATTTCTCTCTCAATTGTGCAGCAATTTTAATAATTCTTATTTGTTTGAGAGGGTACACTCTCCGGGTGGTCCCATATTAAAATGAACGTTGCTAAGCGCAAATCTCGAGAAAGGCTCGACCAATTCTGCTAATTTTTATCTTAATATTTTCGTTAAGGTATAAGGAAGATTCTTATGGAGAGAAAAGACATAAAAATAGCGAGGAAAAGAAAACAACACTTTCTACCCGTGCGAAGCCGGGGCGGGCAGCTAGTTCTGTATATAATAGAACGAGAAAGCAAGACTGTAGATTATTATCCAATAATTAAATTCCGCCAGAATTTGGGGTGTAAGGGGTTCATCAACATCTTTGAACCAAAGCCAATTTCAGCTGCACGCGGTGCACCCTGCTGACTAACAAACGAAGCTCTGGCGAAAAGAGAGGTAGGGAGCGTAATTGTACGCTACCCGACTGGGGAATGTACCTCCACCTCACAGAATACCGCAACCAAATAACAATTCCCTTGAGGGTCGTTGTGTTCCTGCGGGTGAGTGAGGTCACTAGAAAGGAAAGAGATGCTGCGTTGGCAGCGGGGGTCGCGGCGCGCGAGCGATACTTTATGTTGCGAGCGTTAATATGGCTACGGTATCCGCTTCACATCAGGCGGGCCGTATGCTTGTGTGCCACCCGACGTAGTATAAAAAAATATATCTGAATATTGCTCTTCCAGCTGAGCTTCTATAGGACGGTCGACGTTAACCCATATTCATTCTGCTGCTGGGATACGGGTCTTGCCTCAATTGAAAGTCATAACAGAATTATTAAAATTGATAGCTGGGGCTATTTTCGCAATTTGCCGTGAACTGCTGACGAGAATTGCCTGGCACTTATTAGGGCATAGGTACTGTATACTTCATAGTAAACTTATGTACATTATAATTATAACTTATCTTATTGTATTAAAATTCGTAACTGCGTCCTAATTGGCAAATGGTTATGAAGCGCTAGTTACGTACTCAGCTGTAGAGACAGACAACAAAGCATGACGTTGCAGACGAGAAGTAAGACGCTCAAAGAAAAAAAAATCTTTAAAGAAGCATTCTGTACTCCCATTACTAGTAATTATGCGTTAATTAATACAATAGATACAAGAAAAATCGTGTGAAATTGACTTTGCCGGAGTCAAAGGTAGCGTTTGAAGGCAGGTAAATTAGTAGCCCGCTACAAGTCCAATTACCCCTCGCTAATTAGGTCCTTGTTGAGTACATATTTAATTATGCACGTCAGGTGCAAATTTAAATACATAGACGTATGGAGCGGTTTTTTTTTATAAAACAAGGGACGGCATGTTATTAAAATGCAAATTTGTGTCGTCATTTGACGGATCTAGTGTCAGGCTGCGACATGCCGGTTGATTATCCTTGATATACGAGTAAAAGGTATCTGATCAAAGCATGGCTATCTGGTTGCTATTTATCATTAAGTCTTCATCATTCTTATCTAAATTACCCAGTGATTGAAATCGTCATTTCAGCATACAGTCCGCCTGGTGTAAAGCAGTTACGGTGGCTTACAGACGCTCGTTAGACAATCCTCAAAGGTTTATTTATAAATATTTTTAAAATGGAAAAATTCATCTCTGTCTAGATGGGACTTGAACCACGCCCTCTCGATTCGTTCTCCTACATATTTTCCGTTAGAGCGTTGTAAGCTAGGTAGTGCAAAGTCTTCATTACACTGAAGCGGAGTTCCGCTTGTTTTGACATGAAACTATTCTATTTAAAGTTCAAAGTAATGTCGTTATTTGCCTGACAGAGTGTCACGATGAAGTGCACTGACTCTAAATGAGGCACGCTCGTAACTTATGGACTAAGTTGAGCAAGAAAAATTATAAACTTTCAAGTCTAGTTTAAGAATAGTTTTAAAGTGAAGTAGAGACGGGGGTTTTTAATTGACTGGGGAACAGGGCCCAACCGCCGAAGCTGAAGTCGATTACCATCCGATGTTTTGGTTGCGAAAATCAACCCTTAGCTTAGATTGGCGGTAATTGTGTTTAGCTCTAAGCTGACTATGTTTGTCAGTAAATTAAACCTAAGATTTATTTTCGCGATCAATAAATCCGATAGTAATCGACTTCAGCTTCGGCGGTAGGGGCCCAGGTTACCTAAAAAAAGTCGGTTAAACGGCCTGCTGTAACACGAGCCGCATCGCGCTGCACCATCCGTGTAGAAGAAAGAAAGAAGAAAGAAAATATGTTTATTAACATCACATGACACATAAGATTTCTACAATACACAATAACAATTATTACAATACGAACACCATGTACATCATTATGATGCTAATTGGCCATCGCTCGGCATTAATGCTGTGTAATACACACAGCGCCGGTATTCTGCGACAGCCATCAGGTGCCGACACGGACCTCGTCGGCCGAGGTATACATAAAAAATAACAATACTATAACATAAAAACAACGACGCATCCAAGACCATCGGACCGTCCAGCACGTATAATGGGACAGATCCCCACAACACATGCCGGGCAGACAGACGGCACCGGACGGCACACTATGTACAGACACAATTCTACATAAATGTATTAATGACAGCTCGACACATCACCTCCCCACCCCAATCACATTGCTTCCCTGACTATAACGACCAATTGATACTTCCTATACAAACTCGTACTATTTTTGTACACTGCATTATTATTATAATCCCGAAGCAGGGACGTTATAAAGATACAGAAAAAAATTGTTAAGACCGGATTATCTTTCAATTGGAAAGTGATCGCCAACAAATGGAGACAGAAGAAGAGGCCAAGTAGTATCCGTCGCACTGACACTGTCTAACAGCCCAATGGTGATGGTAGGCGCGGCTCGGCTTAATTCGGACGCAAGCCTGCTCGTTTAAACGACGCGGGGTAGCGCGATCCTACATTCATCCATCCATCTCGTACAAACCCAATTCTTCAAGTTAAAAACGTCGCTAAAAAACAAAATGGGTCTTCCTTTGTCGCGTGCTCTGTACCATCTGTTTAGACGGCCCGTATTAACACAAGCCGAGCAGAAACTGGCGCGCGCGCCTTTGATCCGTGTCGAAAAAACCGACAAGTGATGGATCGTGCGAACTTTGCCGAGCCGCGCCGAGCCAGCTGTATAAACGGCGCGTGGCGCGGCGGACCCCGAGCCGAACTTGGCGCGGCTCGCGCTATCACGCGCCGTGTATTCGCAGCTTAATGAAATACTTGGGTGTCAAGGTATTCACCTTTCCATTCGGAAATCCTAGGAAAGGCATACTCGGACCTGGAGGACAACATGCAGCAATCGGCGTACTGAAGTATATAGAACATGTCTCCAGATAGTCAGGGGAGAGTGATTAAAGGATTAGAGATGGCACAAAAGACCATGTGGGTCGACGTGTCACCGGTGCTGGAGCACTGGACCCGCCCTAAGATAAGATGAGATAAAGAAGGTTGATCATCTAAATATATAAAAGAAGAAACTGACTGACTGACTGACTTATATATCAACGCACAGCCCAAACCGCTGGGTCTAGATTCCAAATTTGGCAAGTAGGTTCCTTAGGACGTCTAGGGGTGCACTAAGAAATAATTTCTAATACGCAGCTAAGAAGGAAAAAATATTTTCGCCTCGACATTTTAAAGTGTAAGTTGCACATATGCTGTAAATTGCATAGAAGGTTAAAGCCCAATGCCAAGGTCAGTTAGGCCAAGTTCTCGCTGGCGAGCAGCGAGGCCGGTGCGGTGGCTGCCAGGCGGCTTTATATTGTGTTTTGTAACAGACTTTGTAAAGTTGTAAGGTCAAACGATGCATTGCTATTTGCACCTCTGGGCTTGGTTTAATTACGTTTGTAAATTTACGGCTTTGGATGGAATTTGGAAACAACAGATTATAAACTGTCGCTCAAGTCAGATGTGGCTTGGCTAATAGGAGTGTTGTATTTTTTTTTAATATTTTTATGGCCCCCTGGACCTTTGACCCTGATTTCTCTTATCTCTACTTCTTCATCTTTAGTGTCTAGCTTTAGAAGCATGCTGATATTAAAGAAATTATCTCATTCCTCGTTTTCTTGAAATGTTAATAAAACCGATAGATAAATTTTGAAATTCAAAGCATCCTACCTGACTGATCCCATCTGAAACTAAAAACTAAGTTTTAGCACCTTCCTGAATGAATTACGTCAAAACAGTGAAGTTGAAACAATGGACAATTTGTTAACATCAGTTACGTAGTTTTGGAGTTTATCGCGACAAATATCGTGATACGGGATTTTTTATACAAGATATAAGATTGTATATCACATGTCGCTTTCGGCATCGGGTTGGTTATGAACCCCTCCGTTTACTAGGATCCACCATCTCTATCCACATGTGGATGATCAGATATTTTTTCTCTTCTTGAACACACCACAGCATATGTGGATCTTTAGAAACTTTAGTCTCCAATTCAATCCACAGGAATTCATGAATACTTTTTCCACTGCGATCCACAAGGAGGACCCGTAAGTATTTTCGAATAAATAATTAATAAGCGCCCGTAAATGCTAACCAAGTAAATGCCCAGTTTTTATGCATAAACTTGAAATACGAACAGAAAATGTTCAAATGGTCGAAATTTTTTTGGGCTTAGATCATTTTCCCAAGATGAAAAATAAAACAGATTAAAGTGTTTTATTTTTCATCTTGGGAAAATGATCTAAGCCCAAAAAAATTTCGACCTTGTTGACTCATTTGATATTTAGTTGTTTTTTTTTTTTTTTTAATTATGGTTCATTAAATAATAAATATAACAAAAAAAAAAAGAAACATATACCCTAATAGACTCAACATGCCTAACCGCCTTGGGTAAATAAAGTTCATTGGCCTCAATATAAGTTTTAGCAGTTTGTAGATTCTAGTGGCATATACAAATAATATTGTTCTTGAATCCCTAATCTAAAGGTGGATCAATAAGGAGATAAAAGTATCCTAGGATATTAATGTGGATCGAAGACGTAGACCCAAGTAGAAGGAGAGTGTTCCCGGTTACTCCTAAACCAGGCGACGGAATTTGTTAGCTAGATTTTTATTTGACGGAAGGTTTCTAAATACAATATAACCAATTTTTTTTTTTTCCATTTTTCAAAATAAATTTATCTGGCAAGTTGGCCAAGACAACTATTTAAATAATAATAATTTAATTAGTTTGGTGTTATCAAAAAATAGCTGAATTTCATCTGCAACGATGGACTGCTATGCCTAGTTTAGTATTGTAATTACTTAATAGCTTGATGACGTCACACTGTGACTCGCACAGTAGAAATATAAGATGCAAAAATTCGTCAGCAACACAAACCTTCCTGGTAGCTCAGTTGGAAGAGCACTCGACCGGTCATCGAGAGGTCGTGGGTTCAAATTCCACCTAATGTGAATTTTTCCATTTTTCAAAATAAATTTATCTGGCAAGTCGGCCAAGACAACTATTTAAATAATAATAATTTTCAAATACTTTGTGTTTGTACAAATCACGTCGGGGTCACCAATAATATTTGTGTGTTAAAGCCGTGTTTGATGTGAACTGGTTGGGAAAAGTCTATGCGGATATAAATCACGAAATAGAAGTTCAATTAGAACTTTATTGGTTCTTCACAATAAGTTCACAGTAGTCCGTTTAGTTGTTGTACGACTGAGCGCCTGGGTATTGTTCCATTCGCCCAATGGGCAACGCAAAACTGCTGACGCTACAATTTGCGTGTACTGTGTTCTCACAAAAGTAAAAAAAATACAATATTTTGTAACCAAATCCCCAATATTGTAATTGGAGTGTAACAATGGTTACAATTTGTAAACTTTTGACGCCGGGGCGGGTCGCTAGTCTCTTATGAATTCTGCTCGTCCTTCGTACAAAAATACACATTTTCATTTCATTCATTAACTCTTCATATATTAACTCTCAACTTGTCTAATGATGATATTATAACAAGGTTGTCTATAAATGAACCTCAATTATTCCGTTTTAGTACTCCGTGTTTTGTTTTTAGTCCTTCTAATTTGTCATTCATTACATTTATGTCTTATTTAGTTTATATATGTATACACATTTTTGTTTTTAGTAAACCTATTAATTGTTAATCGGATTACGAATGAAACCTCTGACCAAACCATGTTACTAATTATGTAATGGAAAATATTATCTCGTCGCCGTAGTGAGACTCAAGGGCTCAATTTACACCGCTGCGGAATGGAATGGAAGCGGCTTAACTATAACCACAGTACAAGTAATAGTACTACGTACAGTATGGCCTCTCCCTGCCGCTCTCTCGTGTCGACCTCACATCCCCTCTGAGACAAATCCGGAACGGTTTGAATGGCGCCGCACGCACACACGCTCATTCACGCCCTGCACAGACGTCATTGTTTATGTATTAGTTACCAACACGACATTTGTATGGAGTGGCCGGGGTGTGCTATAACTTATAAACTTAAATACGAGCCAAAAAAGGTTGCGCGTCTTCCGGGGAAGTCGTCCTTCTCGAGAATTCCCCTAGCTACTGATCGTATTTAAGTTTATATGTTATACAATTGACAATTAAAGTTCATTATGCTATGAACATTTTAGGTCCCCATTAGTGTTAGATACTTAAAATCCGTGGTGCACGGCAGTTGAGCTTCACTTGACTAGCCATCTCTTTAGGCTTTTAATGCCTTAGTTGCCATATTGCTGTCTCTCACATTGCTAAGTGGGGGGCAGTCAAATTCCAAAAGCTTCCTACTCCTACTAATTTCTTCTGATTAAATTCGTTGTGAGTTCCAAGGCAGCCGTAGTTTTAACCCCGGGCCTGCATGGACTTCACTGTTCATTGCCTTATTTGGCGGTCGCCGCTGTTAATCCTGGCTACTTATAGGAGACACAGTGGTGGAAATGTGTGAAGGGCCCCCATCCCGTTTATGCTATGAACAATATCGTTGCAAAAAGTCGCTTCCATTCTGATTTTTCGATTCATTTCTGATCGGCTGGAGTCTGTCTCTACACGCAGAGATGTTGCATCTCTTTGCGTTCTATATAAATTATACAACGGGGAGTGCTCGAATGAGCCTATTTGATTTGATACCTACCGCTGAGTTCCACTATCGTTCAACTCGCCATAAATTAAAGTTCCATCCTCATCATCTCGATATTTGGCGATCTACTACAGTACGCTTTTTAAGACATTTTCTGCCACGTACTGTGAAGTTGTGGTATCAACTTCCCTCAGCGGTATTCCCAAATAAGTACGTCATGGGGGCCTTCAAGAACAGAGTCAATATTTCCCTTAAAAGGCTGGCAACGGATCGGTGACCCTTTGGTGTTGCTGATTTCTATGGGCGATGTGATTGCTTTCCATCAGGTGACCCACATGCTCGCTTGCCCCCCTCTCATATAAAAAAAAAATCATTCTGCGGCGGTGTAAATTGAGCCAGACTACCACCACTCGATTCCCTTTAGCAGTCGCAAAATCCACGTACAAGTTCGTCTGTTGATAAACATTTTTGCGGAGTATATTCATGAGCTGTATGCCTTTGAGAATAACCATAATAATGTTGTTTTGCACGAAATCCGATTACACGTGGAGTACACGTGGGCTTTGGATTTTGTGACTATGTGTTAGCCACTCATTTCGTTGGTACCGGCGGCAACACTGTTTACTTATTAACAAGCACGTTTACAATGTCGTGATTGCAACTACGGTCTACGATATTCAAATGGTTATGTTTATGTTTAATACACAAGAAAAAGTTTAAAAAGCTGTAATCCGACTACTGAAAAAAATATTAAAAGGTAAAAATCTACTCTTCCTTGGTTAACATGTAGCTTAAGTACCTCGTTCCATGTATCCGTACTGACAAATCCCATCTGGTGGGGATACTTGAGGATTTTTTCCAATTATCGCTACCCGGTATTCAGTCCCACGGTATACTTCTCTAGTCGGGCAACTTACAAATACGCTGTACCTCTTTTGTTTATTTTATTATATATAATTATAAATGTATATGAATTATTAGCAGGATGCACCACGTGCAGAATAGGTTGACTTTGGTACTAAGAATAATGATAACCTACTTATACCCCAAAATGCAAACATGAAAATACTTGTAATTGGGAATTATGGTACAGTAAAATGTAATTACTGGATACGGGACCAGCCGCCGAATTCTAGAGCTTTCCCGGATTCCGTGGCATTTACTCTAATGGCTGGTAATTTCTAGCTGATACGGGCTGCTGAATTCACAGTCCCACTTGCCATAAAGTACACATTTCAAGTTCTTGACGAACCGTGGAATTCAACTACCATTAACAGGGATTAATACCAGAGATTATATATACTTAGGTCAAGAGATAAAAATGGGTAAAGATACCCAAGCCAATGAAATAAATAGACGAAATAATTAGACTGGGCTGCCTATTCAAAAGTTGAATTTGCGTTCGGAACGAATATATTTGCTAATCAGAAACCTTACATTTTAAACCAATGCATATTGCCCGTTCTATGTTATGGCGCTTAGACATGGGTATTCAATATTCTACACAAACTAAGGTTAGCTGAAAGAGCAATGGCTAGGAAAATTGTCAGAGTTATGCTACAACATCACAAAAGAAACACCAAGCTTCGACAACAAAGTAAGGTCGCCGTCGTTGTGACAAAGATGGCCCATCTCACGTGGAAATGGGCTAGACACGTAGCCCGAACAAGTGACTCGTGGTGTAAAAGTCTTGTCGAGTGGAGACACTGAGGCGAAAGACCTAAACTGCGCTGATAAGATAACATTAAGTGGGGTGTTAATTAAATGGCCGGAACGAAATATCGCAAGCCTAATATTTGTCATAAACTATCCGAGTTAACCTCAAAATTGTAGCCTTTCGCCTTGATATCGAAATATCTGTGAATCGATATGAGGGAAAGTGGTATGAAGGGCGACCTCGAGCGTCTGGCGCGGTGCCAACGCCGGCCAAGGCCCACTGTGTGCCGACATGACCATTCCGATGGCTGTGTCGGCATTCGATGTTCGAAATTGTTATGAATTGTATCGATTGTCCTGTAGCTGGCACGGAATAAATAATCATTTGTATCGAATTGTCGCTGGCACGTATTTTTTTCTTTAGAGTCATAAAGATTCCAGGGTAGTTTAGTGGCGTTGACTGAGGTCTGTTGGTGAATGGGTTAATTCATTTAAGCCGTCGGTCCTGGCTGTTGTTCTTAGATGACAGTCGTTGAGCCAAGGCTTGAAATCACAAGACTCCACCAACCCGCAGTTGAGCAGTTTGGTGTGATACGTTCTAAACTCCATTTAATTAAAGGGAAACTCGTATCACAGCAGTGGAATGAATATGGGTTGGTAATTTTCGTTCAAACAAAGCCTTATTGCACAATTGATGGATATTGTAAATATACAGAGTAAAGGCTATGTTTCCACTAGGTGTTTTGTTATTTACCAACATTATTTATTGCCCACAAGAATTTCAGTAAAAATACTTAACAGCCGGTTAAGTATTTTCACAATACTAGGTTACTTGGTATATCGCCGGGTTTATTTCATGTTAATTTAAAGAAATACACCTCGATATAAACCTTTTACTGCGCACCACATGTATTTTTCTCATAATTTCTAAGCACTTCACAGAATTTATCTTACACAGAAACATATTCGAGTCATCCGTAAAATCCGATCTGTATTGTTGGTAGATCATTCTCGTGCTTGCTATGGCGAGCTAATGTCAGACTGAACGTTATTTGATCTAAAAAACTACGTCTATAATTCATATTCCTTAGCTCGTGTAGCTATTTAACTCGTTTTTGTCCCATGATCACATCGGAAGAGTCCGATGAATGATGAAAATAGAACAGAGGTTCTACGTATGAGTAGAGTCATTTTTTCGCCCTTCTCCACTTTTGTGCTGTCCAAATTTAGGGTGCGGTTCCTTTGAAACGGACCTGGGTGAAGATGAACTTCATTTTATACCTATATTTCACACCGCAAGCGGAGTACAGCAAGGCGTGTCATATACGTGAACTTTGAAGCGGAGATACATATCACAACTCGCTGTACTCTACTTACGTGTGAAATGTATGAAGACACGGCTCATCTCCGCCGAGCTCCGCGTCAGTGGAAACACTCTTATTGAAGCATATCTATGCTCCGACTTTTCTAAGTCCTCTAACAATGTACCTGAACCAAATGCAAAATAACATTAAATATCTAAGATGAGTCGCCAATTTTGACAGTTGGACATAAATTACAATACCCAAGTGTGAAGAAAAGGGTCGGCGCCGGGTCGGACCTCGCAAAGTGAATATTATTGTCATAAAAAGGCAGACAGCACATTTCCTTTTAGGCTTTCTGACTGCCCATCTTTCAAATATTGTCACGTGGGAACCTAAAAATGCTAGATAGGCAAGAAGATGGAAAATAACACGTTAACTAGTTAAAAAGTTTGATTAGAAAAAATGGGGTGTGGCTTTGTCATGGACGCGGCCGTGGGTTCTACTTGAATACGTTATATGCACTAAAATTATCCCAAAATGGCAGCGCTTCCCCCTCCCCCGCACGCGATTTCAATAGACCTTACTTAGCGTAATAAATTCTTTGATCCTTCATCTATCCAGTGGTGTGATTGAATTTTGGATGGAGATGATAGATACGTAGGTAGCTGCAACACCAAACTGTATCCCGGGATTTTGTTATCATTCGTTTCTTTTGAATTTGCCTCCCTGTGGAAGCTATTTCAAAGACGTATTCGCGTCAAAAGATAGCGATAAATTAAAATTCGGTGATAATAAGAAACTTCTAGGAGGCCATCTTTAATGATCCTCTGAATTTTTGTTTGATGTCGTGTGTTCTATGACATCGTAGTTATTATTATTTATTATTTAAATTAAAATTTATTATAAACTTAAGTTGTCTTGGCCAACTTGCCAGATAAATATTTTTTGAAAAATGGAAAAATTCACCTGCCCCCCCTAGGTGGGATTTGAGCCCGCGACCTCTCGATGAGCGGTCGAGTGCTCTTCCAACTGAGCTACCAGGAAGGTTTGTGTTGCTGACGAATTTTTGCATCTTAAATTATGATATCTTATATATTATATGTGACTCACACACACAGTAAATATAAGATGCAAAAATTCGTCAGCAACACAAACCTTCCTGGTAGCTCAGTTGGAAGAGCACTCGACCGGTCATCGAGAGGTCGTGGGTTCAAATCCCACCTAAGGGGGGCAGGTGAATTTTTCCATTTTTAAAAAAATAGACATCGTAGTTGTCAAGCGGTCGAAACAACGGGTTGGCTGGAAGAAATCTCTTGAAGTTGTTCACAAATATTTGTGTTATGCAATAAATAATATATATAGGTATGTCTAAAAATGTTTTCTTAAAATTATAGCCACGCGGGCCAAGTCGGGGGTAACAGCTAGTTTGTAATAAAATATTAGGTATCAATTAACAGTTTATACATAGATGGTCAATCAGGAGATTATGGTGGAGAAGAAGTAAAATCCCCAAGAGTGTTGTTTCCCATGCCCGAAGTTCTTTATTATAAGTGTATTGTAATGTATGGCCAGTTATTGTTAGTTATGTTACAACGGCGAAATAGCTCATTTTTAATGCTTCAAACTGCAGCTTATGTCCATAATCCGGTATAATTTACGGTGCTCTGCATCGTTATACGGCGGTCCCAGGAAAATTAAGCTCGAAAATGCGGTTCCCGTCTCGTGTAAGTCGTCTTCATATGCATTAGCTAGCTGTTCATATTTATGACAGTGGTCTTTAGGTATTGCATAATCCATGTTATCTTATACTTAAAATGAGCAATTCTTGTGTTGTGTGTTCACATGAATTGCTCATTTTAAATATATATATCTTACAGTTAAAACAAAAAACCTACTTTAAAACTAGAGAAAACGCGTTCTTACGGCAAACGGGTTTTTCCATTTTACCCTTTGGGTACGGAACCCTAAGAAGAAATTTCTTAAAAATATCTCTTCTAATGCAATTAACTTACGCTTTATTATATGTTTTTTAATGTAATTATATTTTTATTATGGGGTGTAGTGGGTCAGCTCGATTTTTAAAGCCAAAGCCAACCTCGCCTGCAAGTTGTGCACACTGCCGATAGAGGCTCTGGCATAAGAGAGCACAGCGTGTACAGAGGGTACAGCATATTTGTAAACTGCCCGACTGGGTAAGAATCTCCTCGCAGAATACCGCAGCCAAACAACAATTCCTTTGAGGGTTGCGTTCCTGCGAGTGAGTGAGGTCATCAGAAGTTATGTATATCTATGTATCTCTTCTCAGAATTATTACACTATTATAATATAGAAGATGCAATTACGTATTTCTATATTAATTTAAAATATTTATTATTAAACGGCAAGTATGGCAAATACAAATAATTTGAGATATTTAAATAACGGAATATTCTGATAGTTAATTATCGATTTTCAAAACAGATTTTTTTTGATTGAGTAATCGTTTAAATTATTCACAAGTAAGGAGTAAATCCGCCTCCGTCAACCCGCAGCGAGCAGCGTGGTGGAGTATGCTCTAAACCCCTTCGATTGAGGGGAGACTGGTATCCCAGCTGTCTGATGACTAGAAAATCACTCAGGTTTTGAAGAGCTCGATGGCGGCGTTGCGTGAATTATCACGAGTTCCTCCGTGCTTCGGAGGGCACGTTAGGCCGTCAGCCTCGGCTGTTGTCATTAGATGACAGTCGTTAAGTCAAGTCAGTGGCCTTTACGCGTCTTGAAAACACTAGTCTCCGCCAACCCGCAGTTGAGCGGCGTGGTGGAGTATGCTCTAAACCGCTTCGTTTGTTTGAAGAGAGACCCGTATCCCAGCAGTAGGATGAGCAAGAGTTGACGTCGACAAATATACGAAATTTAATTAAGATGAGCAACATAAAAATATCTATGTACGCGTGCAGTCTAGAGCAGTGTTCCGCAAACATTTTGTGTTTAAGATACACCTAGGAAAACTAAATTTCTTGGAGGTACACCATAAATCAGGTTTTATTAGTGTAAGTATCTTTCTTCCACCCGTCTGTTTAACTTTATGAGATTACCCTATTTTTCCGAGGCACACCAACTAATGGCCACGGTACACCAGTGTCCGCGGCACACACTTTGCGGAACACTGGTCTAGAGCATATGTACTCGTATATAGCAGAGTGACTGTTATGCTGCGCCTACACTACCTTACTGTCTACCGGGCTGTTACCGCAATAATTATGGCATTGAATTACCGTTTACATTACTGCGTGAAGTGGGTGGTTACACTAGAGTTTACCTAGATATGTCAATAAATTAGGCGGTAAAAATATAATTTTTCAAGATGGAGGTTGAAGCTGCAGCTGTTATATTTATTTAGATGGTTTCGGTCTTTTTTCTTCTTCAAATCATCATTGTACACCGCGATTTTTATCGGGGTATACCCGATTGAAAGCCCATACAAAGATACGGTTCGCATTGGAATAATTCCAAAACTCTTTTCATTTCACCACTCCATGTCAGTCGATACGTGCGTCGCCGTTGAGCTCATGTTGCACACTGGACAAACCGTAGTGTGGCTACAAACGCATTAATTACTGCGGTAATTCTTTTTGATGTGCGAAAAAAGACCGCCGCCGGAGCTATTGTCTACCGCCATTTGCCATATTGATTGGCATTGTAAAATTATGGCCATAAATCGTGGTTACACCTAGGCGTTGTTGAAATTATGGCAATAATTATTGGCATATCACGGTAGTGTAGCCGCAGCATTACAGTATAATCATGTAGTTTAAACCACCAGGGCGGGCAGTGCTAAGTATATTTAACAATACTCGTGTGCTGTTCGTGTATTTTACTCCCCATGATGAATAAACCACTATTTTAGAAAATGAACCGCGTTATCGCAAGTGGGATTGTGATGCGATTATAAAGTCGTTTAAATTGGAATGCAGCGAGCCGTGGGCGCCAGGGCGCCGAGGGCTAGAGGGTTAAGCTGGAAGAGTTTCTATCACAATAAAAATATATCGCAGTAAGGACAGGCCATACGAAATCGGTAAAGTAAATATTTATATAAAAAATATTAACCACTTTCTTAGTCTTCACTTTCTCACTATTGCCAGAATGGTCGTGGTTATCATTGTGAATCACGATGAGTGATGAGATTGGTTACGGCACCATTCATCGCGGACTGCAGCTTTCCGGGTACATTCGCAAACCGAGCACTTAGTTCCGGCTTTGATCTGGTCCGTCCATCTCATTGGTGATCACCCACGTGGTCTGGTGCTTTCAACTTTTCCCAGCACTACGAGCAATCGCCACAAATGGACTATCTATAATTTCCATATTTACGCCTAAGATATTGGTATGAAATAAAAGGGCTTTAGGAGTAAAATACAGTAAAAAAAAAACAAGTGTGCTGTGGACCACATGACTGAAGTAAAACGGTAGATCAAATTGCCTGTAAATTTGACTTCCGCAAAATAACACCTGAATCAATTAACTATCTGAAGTAAACCGGCTTTAGCCCTTCCTTTAGCGCTTAAAAAATGTTTTCTTTATATTTCTGTTTACAGAGCAACCGCATCTATGATGTGTGTCTATTGTGTTGTGTGTACTATGGTCAAGGCGGTCGCGTTCGCTTGGCCAACAATACACCACGAAAGTGCACTGCGATTTGCGCAGCCTCTGAGCGTTAACACCGCTGATTGCATTGGATGCTGTCCAGAACCCAAGACTCTATTTGGCTCTTTATTTAGATGGTTTAGTTTGATATGTTCCTATTTTCGCTTTTTTTTGTTTTATATGAGAAGGGGGCAAACGAGCATATTGGTCACCTGATGGAAAGCAACCGTCACCACCCATGGAGATCAGTAACACCAAGGGGCCGCCGATCCCTTGACGGTCTATACTACTTCCTTTTTTCTTTTGCTTTCTTCTTTTCACGCATTAACCGATGTACCTCAATAAATTTCCTAAACGTATATAATAATTTAAGTAAGTAACTCATACCATCTTTGAGCCAAAGCCAACCTCACTTACAAGTGGTGCACCTTGTTGATTTACACACACGCAGAGTAATTTTAAGCTGCTCGACTGGGGAAGTACACTCCACCTCACTGATTACCGCAACCAAATAACAATTCCCTTGAGGGTTGTTGTGTTCCTGCGAGTGAGTTAGGTCACCAGAATGGCAGGAGTTGCTGATTTGACAGCGTGGGTGGCAGCGCGCGAGCGATCTTTTATATGGCTACGATAGTTCACATCAGGCGGGCCGTGAGCATTTTTGCCACCCGATATAGTATAAAAGAAAGAAGTTGTGCGTTATAGCGTAGGATATACAACACATAAATTACAATGTCTGTAATAAATACAGTTTAATTAAAAAACATTGCTTTTTCACGTGACACCGCGGCGAGGTCCAGCCCAGCATGTTTTGCACTAGTTAAAGCGGCAGAAACTGATGACTGGTGACCAATTAAAATGCAAATCACCCAGCCTTCAGAGTGGCACTCGCTTTGAACCCACTCCGCCAACCTATTAATAGTATTCGCTTGTATTAGGGAAAATAACTTGCATACATATTTTTCCTTGAAAAATATGATTTAATGTGAGGTTTCTCTAAAACGATTTTGTCTTTGATTTTAGACTGTAGAGTAAGTAGTCTAGTTTCTTATATTGCGATTGTAGCTTTTGTTAATTAATAATTTGACTAAAAGTGTACGGTTTCCGTAATACGATTTTGGTTGGTTTTGTTTTTGAAGTTAGACTTTGGAGTTTTGGAGGGAAGATTTAAGCTTCTATTGATGGCGATTGTAGTGTTTGTTAGCTGATAATTTTGTCTTACTGTATCTTATGTAGAAATCTACATAAGATACAGTACTTATCTTATGTAGAAATCTACATAAGATACAATAGTAGAGAAAATTCTCTAAAACGATTTTAGTACATTTTGTCTTTGAAGTTTGTCATTCGTGGGATGATTTAAGCTCCTTTTGATAATCATTGTAATTTTCGTTCGCTAATAAGTTAAACTGTGTTTTTTAAGTTGTGCTTACCTTCTGCTAACACAAAATTAATCAAACGGTAGTTGTATAAAGTCGGTTTACGGACGATATTAACGATAAAAACATTGGACGATGGAGTGAAAGAGAGATAGATGCGTCACAAGCCGAACGCTTAGGTCGATCGTGCCTCTCTATCGCTTGTTCCGCGCTCTCGTTGATGAACCTACTTATACCCCAAATGTATATGCTACATTTCTTATTTATGTATACGTCAACTTTGACATAATAATTATAATGAGCGAAATGTTTAAATTATCGAAAAGTGTCGGCAAGCTGGCGAATTTAATTACCACCACGTACGCGTGTGTGCTGTATTCCCTGCCCCGACGCTAATGGGTAATCGAAAAACACCATGTTAATTATGAACTCATATTAATTTGTGAGTAAATTATAGTAACCGGATGTAATTATATGACACAGACCGCAAGCCAATAACAATTCCCTTGACAGTTGTTCTATTTTTCCAAATGAGTAAGGGTAAGCTCTTGAAAGTATGCTGTGTAAGCAGGCTCTTTTGGCTTTGTACTCGTTTGTTACTTGATTGTATAAGGAAATTGTAAAAAAAAGTAGTGGTGGATAACTGACAGGAGAAAAATGTTTTGAATTCAATGCGTTAACATTTAACGATATTTTGTTTTTTTTTTTTTAACAATCGATCTTCTCCTATCCTTGTAGCGTGAGAATTTGATCGAAATATCAATCGACATTAAAATCGGGCCATCCGTTTGTGAGCCACAGAGTTTAAAGGTCTATTACGCGATATTATACCTACCACTAACACCCCCCCCCCCCCCTACCCTATCGCAACACTAAAGATTGATCTTGGATTCACTGTATATTAATTGTTCAAACACGTACGTTCACGGATAACCTTCTCTATTAAAAAAAAACACTGATATAAAGCTGCTAGTAGCTCCATCGTGCCCAATAACTCACAGCCTAAGCATTAAATGAAACCGCGGCCATTACGGACATACAGCTTGACGCGCACTGTGCCAGTAAAAGCATGCTAGAAGAAATGTCGCGACGGTGTTCTTTCTACTATTGTAGAACGCCGATTTCATTGTCTGAATTCTCAAATTAATTAAATGAAAATGCCTTTTGGTGTCTAAAATTAGTTGGTGGGTTAATGGTTTCGTAATTGTTAATTTTCTTGCTTTAAATGTGTTAAATTCGGCTGCTATTGTGTAGCAGCACAATTTAGGTATTCTAGACAAACCGATAGTAGATAGAAACTGTCGGTTATTATTATTATGATCTCCGTTATTATAGTGATTCGTTTTTGTTAAAAAGGTAGTAAACAAACATGATCATCAGCGTGTACGTAGCCTTTGCTGGATATATACTTTCTTAGATATGTTCCACCATAAGCGATCCTCCGTGTATCCTGCATTTAGGCCCACCGGCTGTCCTCTCGATGTTGTACAAACTCATGACTAGAATAAATTCGTTCTACATTTTCGCTCGCCTGCTGTGACTAGCAGAGTATAATGTATTCCTTATATTCCTCGTAAATTGCTTATGTAATTCGGTCATATATTGAGGCTGTGTTAATGGGTCCACGGCTGATTTATTATTCTCTGTGATGGAGCTCACCCTTTTTGACCAAATCCTACTTTAATGGGTATTGTTATCTTAACTATAAATCTATCTATACCGACGCACAATATAAGTATTGGCACTTCTGTATAGTATGGACACTCCCTGCTCGACTGTCTAGCCGCCCTCGCATCCTCTCTGAGTCGACCGTTTGTTCTACGTCAGAGAGAGACCCACGTATTCTATTATGCTTTAAATTTTGGCGAAAAGAGAGGTAGGGCATGGCGTAGCTTTTAAGCTGCCCGACTGGGGAAGTACCTCCACCTCACAGAATACCGCAGCCAAATAACAATTCCCTTGAGGGTTGTTATGTTCTTGCGAGTGACTGAGGTAACCAGAAAGATAGGAAGAAGTATATGCTGGCAAGAATCGGCGGCCTCATGGTGTTGCTGATCTCCAAGGGCGATGTGATTGCTTTCCATCAGGTGACCCACATGCTCGTTTGTCCCCCTGTCATATAAAAAAAAACTGCTATCATTTGGTTAATTCGAACATTGATTTTGATTTAGTTTTCCATTTTGGATTGCCATTAAGCTTAGCTTTTGTATATTAGTATTTATTTTATGTATCTTTCCAAAAACATGGACACTTTGTGTTCCAAGCCACAGATAATGTAAAAGCACAAGTTTACGACTACATAGACTGGTAATTAAGTAGTATTTAAAAGCCGGTGGACTATACACATTAAGCTGCATTAAGTCAGTTAACCACATTAAAATGGCCGCATTACTTCAAATGTAATACACAAAGGGAAAGGCCCAAAGTTCCCGAGTTTAGTACGTGGCTTTGCGAACCATTTTCATATGAAAATAACGCTCTATTTTAGAACGAACATGTTACCTGTTATGAGTGTTTGTCTGTACCAGTACAGATCCGGGTGAGTACGGGTAAGCCAAAAATAGCAACATGCGTTTATCAGCCAAACCTGATTTCAGACCAAATTAGGATGAATACTACGAGTATTTTTAAAGTAATTGTCAACTCTATTCATTCACCAAGATCTGGCTGCCTAATACTAGTGTTTTTATGGACTCGAAGGCGCGAAGGAAGGAAGTGCACTCTGTATGAACAGCAGGCGAAGACTGCTCTTCAGCTGTAACTTCAACTGATGTACATACAGTCTTATTATCTTATTTATTATTAAATTCAGTATTATTATCTCGATGGATGTAGTCGAATACACTGCCATTTTAGCTACCTGATTGCCATTTTATTCGGCAAAACTTTTCACCTTCGCCGAATTTAATTATTCCGTTTGTACTATTTATTAATGTATAATATAATGTACACACCAATCCCTTAATGTAATTAGAAACCTTAACTATGGCTCCCTTAGTCGCTTACTGTACGATTTTTAACCAATAACCCATCCATACCCTTAACATTTAATTTGGGGTGAAAGTGGTTTATCAACATCCTTGAACCAAAGCCTACTTCACCTGCAAGCGGTGCACCATGCTGACTGACAAACGAAGCTCTGGGGAAAAGAGTGGTAGGGAGCATAATTGTAAGCTACCTCACTGGGGAATTTACCTCCACCTCACAGAATACCGCAGCTAAATAACAATTCCCTTGAGGGTTGTTATGTTCCTGCGTGTGAGTGAGGTCATCAGAAGGAAAGGAGATGCTGGGATGGCAGCGGGGGCGGCGGCGCACGAGCGATATTTTATGTTGCAAGCGTTAATGGCTTCGGCAACCGCTTCACATCAGGCGGGCCGTATGTTTGTCTGCTACCCGTCGTAGTATAAAAAAAACCCAATCACTGCATCTTAGTTCATAATATAAAGGATATGCTAGTTATTGTTTTGTGTTTCAAGCATATGTCTTGATTTTTCTAAGATTTCGTAATATAAGTACGTAATTGTTTTCGAATAACATTCCCTGTATAGCAAAATTGACTTGCCTATAGTAGTTAAAGTGAAAATTCACCCCACATGTGAGGTACACAAAATTAGGCCTTCCAATTTGCCGTGGTCCCATGTTGGGCGCCAAACTGTTATTACCTTACATGTTTGTGCTGCGCAAAATTAAATAAATTGCCTCTCTTCATGCTTATTGCAGTTGTTTCCATTCGAATACGACCTATGGATGTGCCCATTGTGTATCAATTTATTTGTTAATGTAAACAGAAATGGTGAATTTATTTGAACACAACTGTGTATTTTTAATTAAAGCAATTTGAATACTTTTTATACAGGACGGTCGTGTAAATGTCGCAGCCAATTTGTAGAATCCACCGCATTACATAACGACTAGGTGTTTTAACAACCACATATATATAGGTTGGCTTTAGGTTTAAGATGAACATTTGAAATATTCCAAATAACATAAAACTTTTCGTTTTCGTTATATTTCCGTTCAGTCACTATACTGCAGCTTATTCTGTTACCCTACTGACCGATCTGAAAGAAATTTCGCTTCAACTCAATACGTCATACGATACAGCACCCAAGAGCTGTCTCGGCCGAGATGTCATTCCATTTGGCACTCTAGTTGATTTGAGTTACGGCGCCCTGCTGCGGAGCGGCACTAAAGCCGACGTGACGCGAATGCCAGCTTCCTCCGGCTCTATTGAAATTTTAAACAGCCCTCGAGTACAGATCTCAAGTTACATTCTACCGCCGCGTCCTATGTCAATAAATAAAATTGAAGTGTCGGACTGAGATTTCAAAATATCATAAATGCTTTTACGATTTTTGGCTATCTTTTTGAAAGTTTAAACTTTGATTGGCTTAACGGATTGAACGAAAATTTTAGAGATTAAAACAAAGTTTAACAGAAATTTTTATCATGTATTTTCTTAATAATTAGAGGACATTCTATTCCACGTAATTAAATTTATTTTTACCGACCGTTTTCGCCTTACGGCATTATAAAGGTAAACAGATGGTGTTTGTATTTGTACAGAACATTGTCAATTGTGGAAAATAAAACATCATATGTTACAATAAATTTAATTACGTGGAATAAGTGCTTTATTATTTACAGACTATATAATATTCCGCCTAGTACCAATAATTGCAAGTATCTACTATATAGGTTCTTACAGGTGTTGCGGACAGTCAAATTTTAAAAGTTTCTTAATCCTACTAATTTCTTCTGGTTAAATTCGTTGTGAGTTCCAAGGCAGCCGTAGTCTTACCACTGGGACTTATGGACTTCACTGTTCATTGCCTGTTTAGGTGGTCGCCGCTGTTAATCCTGGCTACACAGTGGTGGGAATGTGTGGTGGGCCCCCGTCCTGTTAAAAGACGTCTGTCTGAGTGATGCCTCTATTGACATAAACGTCCATAGGTTAAGATTCTGCTTATCAGGCCAGTCGTATGCTTGTAGCACGATAGAAGTATATAAACATCGGACGCGCAGCATGCGCCCCAATAGCGAATTTTTTTTTTGCTTTTTTTTTTCGAAATCCCTAATTGATATCGGAAAACCAAGGTCACTTTACAGTACTACTTTTTGATGCTCTACACGAATCCGAAGTCAGAATTTCTAAATTTTGAGTTTCATGGCAACGGACAGACAGAACGACCGGACGATTTTATAAGCTCAATAAATTTCGCTGAAAATCAAAAGTAAATGCTACTCTGCAGGGTTACGTGTGGCGTCTAGAACCTAATTACTAACCTTAGCGAAGCTAATGACACGTTCGTAAGATCTAGTATTTCACCACGACCTGAGAACCCTTTTTTAATTTTACACTATGCTCTACCTCTCTTTTCGCCAGAGCCTCGTATTTCAGGCAGCAGGGTAGCACCACGTAGAGGTGAAATTGGCTTTGGTTCAAAGATCTTAATGAACCACTTACATCTCAATCGCTCGCGATTGTTTTTCAAAACAATTCCTACATCTCGAAAAATACTGAACAGATTATATGCTCAGTGAATTTAATAACACAGATAAGTGAAATTATAAGAGCTTTCTAAGAAAAGCTTTGTATTAAAGCTTGTAAGAAAAGGATGTCGTATCCACAGACTTGCTACCAAGCGATCGTACACGCAAAAAATTTTGTTTAATTTCTGTCTAGCGAAATATTTTTTATCCGACTGGAGACCAGAGGGTAAAGTTTTTCGAACATATGTATGTATAATATCATCATCATCACTATCAGTCTGTATCTTCCCACTGCTGCATGTAGCCCTTCCCATTGGGGAAGCGCTACATGCGGCAGTGGGTGGGAAGAATGTCTACAACATATGTGAGTCTAATTTTTCAGCACGCTCTGCTGCTAAATCGTTTACCGTATTAACATAAATATAAATATTCCTGCACAAATTACACACGGCCATCTAGTCCCAAACTAAGTAAAGCTTGTACTATGGGTACTAGATACCTGATATAATACTTAAATACACTTTTTTTTTTTGTAAATACATACTTATAACATAATACATAGAAAATACCCAGACCAAGACAAACTAACTTAACTTGCTAACCATTCAACCACCGTGCTCGTCAAATAATTATGAAGTGTCCTTAATCTAAGGCCTCTTCACATGTTAATCCTCTTCTTCGTTGTCTCGTCATCGTCAACCCTTATTCATCTCCCCTCAATCGAAAGGGTTTAGAGCATACTCCACCACGCTGTTCAACTTCGGGTTGGAGGAGCTTCTTCGCCTATTCGTAAATTATTTAAATTTTTTCAAAGAAATATTATTACAATTATATTGTAAAAGTTTTTCAGTAAATATTTTGTGGTGAAATTTTTTATGTATTCAATCACAGTCGGATTTTTTAATTATTTTAACAATTGTATTTTCTTTATGCTTTATTCAGTATCTATTGGCGGATACCTTTAATTGGCTTTCTAGAATGTAAATCTCAGCTATTTATTTAATTGTAACAGCTGTTGGTATTCCCAATAATATAAAATAAAATAAAATAAATAAAATAAACTTCTTGTTCGCCGCATGTTTACAATAGTACTGCAAAGTATAAGTAAAGAGCAAAGAAGTTCACTGTAACTTTGTAAGAAACATCTGGTTGGTGCTCTTAATGTGTTTTTAACAAGCAGCTGCCTCTGTTCTGAATAATACCGCTGTCCCAACTACTACAAGACCTGAATTGAATAATTTATTAGAAACTAAATTAGAATTGTTTATTTTTCATTGTAGACATAGGTGTTATATAATATTGTAGAGTCTAAACTTCATAGAGGCAGTGATTTTTACTGCTTTGTACATTGAAGTTGAGATTGAACCTGTTTCAAATTTATCATAATTCAGTCTTCTTGGAGAAATCATAATTCTTGGAGAAGCACTCAAAGAAATTCAGCGTATCCGATTTTGTTTGATTTGACAAAGTAGTTGTAGTAAACTTTTAATTTTTTTTTATCTAAAGTGCATATTTAGGTCATTCGCATTTCTACTTATATATATATACTAGCTGTCCCGGCGAACTTCGTACCGCCTAACAATCAATGAATGTCGTGGTACATATTAGCTGAACTAAATTTATGATTTTATGGAATTAAAACAATGAATAGTAGAAAATAATAGAGAAGCTCGATGGCGTCATTGCGCGTGTCAGTCTAATTGAACACGCAAGTTAAGCAACGTCGACCGTAGCCTGTACACGGATGGGTTTATATTACCTCGAGCTCCTCCGTGATTCGAAAGACACGTTAAGCCGTCGGTCCCGGTTGTTATCATTAGCTCATCTTGAGCTCCTCCGTGCTTCCGAAGGCACGTTAAGCCATCGGTCCCGGTTGTTATCATTAGCTCATCTTGAGCTCCTCCGTGCTTCGGAAGGCACGTTAAGCCGCAGGTCCCGGTTGTTATCATTAGCTCATCTTGAGCTCCTCCGTGCTTCGGAAGGCACGTTAAGCCGTCGGTCCCGGTTGTTATCATTAGCTCATCTTGAGCTCCTCCGTGCTTCGGAAGGCACGTTAAGCCGTCGGTCCCGGTTGTTATCATTAGCTTATCTTGAGCTCCTCCGTGCTTCGGAAGGCACGTTAAGCTGTCGGTTCCGGTTGTTATCATTTAATGACAGTCGTTAAGTTAAGTCAGTGGCCTTTAGGCGGTTCGAAAACACTGGCCTCCGCCAACCCGCAGTTGAGCAGCGTGTTGGAGTACGCTCTAAACCCCTTCGGTTGAGGGAAGACCCGTATCCATAAAAACTGAAGATTTCATAAAAATAAAGATTTCCTTATTGTAAATTTTTTTTAAAAAAACGTTTTGTTTTATTTTTTTTAGTTTTGAAATAGGTTTTATCATTTTGGTGATTTGTAATTGTCATTTCTTTTGATGTTTACTCTGATTTGATTCTTGCGCTCGAACCCCATGGGAAAAGCGTTTTCACCCCTATCGATTTGACATTTTTAAATTTTCATAACAAATCACAGACAACTTTCGCGACATAAAAGTGACACCAATCGATTTGACGTTTTGATATTTGACAACCAATAAATATCGTAATCCCTTTTTCAACTGACACTTTCATTTGTATGGGAAAATGTTTTTTCTTTTATTTTATTTTTTCGAGAATTTTCCATTGTTTTTAAGAGTTATTCTGCTATTCGGGACGGAAACAAATCCAACAAATCAAAAACCATGGCAATCGATCCAGCCGTTCTCGAGTTATAAGTGTTGTAACAAACACGACTTTCTTTTATATATATATAGATAGATATAGATATATATTTATGTAGATATATTAGATTGGGGAAAAAGTCTTTTCGTATTTTATATGAAAATTCAAAACATTTTTTAATAAAGTTTATTTACATTTAAATAAAGTATGTAGGTGCCATTATGTTCGATAACTTTTTGTCATCTTGTAGGTAGAGACATGATCCCATTACTATAGAAATTTTGGGACTTCTGTTCAAAAAACCGCGACAAGTGGTTTTGGCAGTCTTCTCGTGATGTTAACCTGACATTGCCTAAAGAATTCTTAAGAGACCGAAACAGGTGGAAATCAGAAGGTGCAAGGTCAGGACTATACGGCGGATGCATTAACACCTCCCAGTCAAACTCTCTTAATTTTTGCTCAGTGGCTAAAGATGTGTGAGGTCTGGCGTTATCATGATGAAAAATCACACTCCTTCTATTAATTAATTCCGGCCGCTTTCTCTCAACTTTTTGCTTTAATCTCATCAGTTGTTCACAGTAGAGTTCAGAATCGATAGTCCTGCCTGGCGGTAACAGCTCATAATGAATATCTTCCCTTCCAATCCCACCATACACACAGCATCACCTTGTTGCGGGTTAACCCGGGTTATGCCAAAGTCTGTGAAGCCTGGCCGGCCTTTGACCACGACCTTTTTATGCGTCAAAACTGTTATGTGGTCAATTCCTAGTTCTTCAGCTACGTCGTAACTACTGATATGCCGATCTTGCTCCACTTTTTCAGAAATGGCATCCATTTTATTCGTAACAGGGCGACCAGAGCGACGTGCATCTTTGACATCAAAATTTCCGGATTGAAAACGCACTAGGTCCATAAACGTCACAAATTTTTTTCGCAGCTTGCGTTGAATTTTTACCTTTTTTGTAGTAAAATTTTAAAATGTATCGAATTTCTTCATTAGATTCACTCATCTTGACAGTAAAAAAAACAAATGAAAATCACACATTTACCTAATTTGAATTTGGAATTATCTTTTTTAAAATTTAAACTTTTTAAAGATATCAAAACCTGCTAGATACAAATGGTATAACCAAAGAGATTTTAATACAAGTTCATACATACTATAATGCGAAAAGACTTTTTCCCCTACCTATTATATATATAAAGTAGATCAAATTCTCGTGTCACTATGTTAGTTACCATACTCCGCCAAAACGGCTTGACCGATTTTTATCAAATTTTGTGTGCATGATGGAGAGGTCTGAGAATAGGTTGTTGTCTATTTTTATGGCAAAACAACGTTTGCCGGGTCAGCTAATCTATATATATAAAAGAGAAAATCACTCACTCACTCATCACGAAATCTCAGAAACTACAAGTGCTAGGAGTCTCAAATTTTGCAAGGGGATTCCTTTTAGGATGTAGGTGCTCACTAAGACGGGAATTTGGAAAATTCAACCCCTAAGGGGGTGAAACGGGGGTCCAAAGTTTGTATGGGGAACCAAGATTAGTTGGACTATTTTATACGAAACTTTACACGAGCACTTCTGTAGATAAATGAGTAAACACGTGTTTCAGGATTTTTCAAAATTCAACCCCTAAAGGGGTGAAATGAGGTGCAAACGTCTGAAAATCGTTATGGGTATTGTTTTTATGGTTTATCGGGTCGCTAATTCCGAAAACAACAGCTATTTTATAATCTAACATAACCGACGTGACACAAGAGCACTCCTGTGGACCCGTGCGATGGGGTTGAAATGTCATAATATCAATATGGGTGTTGATTCTATGGTTTTCTGAGACGTCAATTACGAAAATGGCATCGATTTGAAAACGTGGACACGAAATTTCCATCCCGGTATAAAAATCCAAGATTTGGAACACCTGACGCAGAACCATAATGGTTCAGCTAAACTATAAGAAATATAAAAATGACGCCTTAGCAAAAGCTGTTCAACCTGACGAGCATTTTTTGTTGAGGTATAAAAATCTAAGATTTAGAACACCTGATGCAGAAGATTTGTTTGTTTTTTTGTTTGTAACGAATAGGCTCCGAAACTACTGGACTGATTTCAAAAATTCTTTCACCAATAGAAAGCTACATTATCAGGGAGTAATATAGGCTACATTTTAATTCCGAAAAAATTAGGGATCTGCTAGAAAATTGCAATATTGTAACACAAGGTAGAGAACAAAAATCTTTCTTGACGTGCGATGTGAAAACTGTTGATGTTATAACAAAACAATGTATTACGGATTTATAGGCCTTAATAAAATCTACAAAAAAAATTGCACGACTATATATCCATAGGTCTTGGATTTAAGTCACAATAAGTTTAGTGTTCTATTTTATTTAAGGTTTAGTGATCTATTTTTCAATTAATGTTCCAACAAAAACAAATGTGGGTCAAATTCCTCTCAAGATATTAACCTTTTCCAAATATATAGTTTTATGATCAAGGGTATCTATCTAGAAGTAAAATCCTTTTTAATTCATTAAAATCGGAAGCACTGTTTATAAGTTATGACGAGAATTGCAATATTGTATAAGTAAAAGCCTATAGTATTAAAAAATCAAATCATCCTTTGCTGTCGCTGCAAAAACTATTGATGACAGAACAATACTACTGATTTGTAGACATTATTGTAATCTACTAAAAGTCCGTGACACCATGTATTCATGTATGTATTCTAAAATTTGATTCGATAGTCGCTGGGAAAAAGAGTTGGTTAAATTGTGTTTAAAAAATATAAAAATAAAAGAACAAAAATAAAAATGTGAATAATAAAAAAAATATGGCTACCCGTGCGAAGCCGGGACGTGCTGCTATAATAATAGTATAAAGAGGAAACAATGTATTTTTGTATGTTTGTTACGGTTACGAATAAACTCAAAAACTACTGGACGGATTTCGATAATTCTTTCACCATTAGAATGCTACATTATCCGTAAGTAACATAGGCTATATTTTTTTACTAAATTGTCCACCCGTGCGAAGCCGGGACGGGCCGCTAGTATATATATATATAGAGTTGTCTATTTCTAACTTATTAAGAAAGCGACCCGGCTCGGCTTCACGCGAGTGTAATATAGATACTTCTCTACTATAATATGTATGTATTATAATATATATATATATAAATCTTCCTCTTGAATCTCTCTGTTTGTTGATGAAAACCGCTTTGAAATCTGTTGCATGAAAGATCTAAGCGTACAGACGGCGGGAAGCGACTTGGTTTTGTACTGTGTAAAGAGTTTCACAAAATATATTACATATGTATAGGGGACATGAGGCCATCAGGATGCATGTTTATTTCTCTTCCGCATATTAGTCAAATTGTCACAATTCGAATATTACTATTAGGTTGTTGTAGTCTTCATATCTGACGGATTGATGCTACTTTGCTATTCGAATAGTATAATGTATCTACATATACATTAATACGTGAAGCAAAAATTTTTGTACCCCTTTTTTTCCAAAATTGCGCGGACGGAAGAGTATGAAATTTCGTTCACTTATAGTTTATATAGAGATGGAGTGCAGAATGATAATATATTTTTTAATTATCCATAAAAAATGCATTATATCATTACACACACTATCATGTATTTGACACACACACACGTATATATACTCTTTTGTCTATTGATAAAGTCATAATTTAAATTAAGGTCAATTTTCGACCACTGGGCGATCACTAGTATACTCGTACATAAATAAATAAGAAATCTTAAGAACAGATTTTCTTTGTATCACATTATATCAGTATTATTCCTGCGCGCCCATGATAAATGACTATTCGAATTGCTATATATTTATAAGAACAGCGGCGGAAGTACGCTTCGTGGGCGGAATAACTAACGGACATCACTTGCCTAAGTTTCTGATGCCTGCGTAGGAAAAGATTATTGTTGCAAACTGATGAGCAAAGTCATTTTTCGCCGTTGTAACAAACTATTTTTTTGCTTCGCCAGATAGCTTTTTATATCACGTTGTCAATTTTTATTTATTCCTTCCGCTCGCCCTGCCATTATTAATGATGGTCCTACCTCTTGCTCGATCAGGAAGCAGATATAATGAATATCTCGCTAAAACTAGAAGCTACTTAAATTTCAATCAAGAGATTCTTTAGATATTGGACGTGTTACAGGTTATGCCTAGTGTAGACAATATGTAACATATGTAACAACTTATTTTTTACCACGTCAAGTCAAGAGGTTCACACGTATAAGTTCTATGCGGATGGAACCCTGCACATGGATGATCATGGTATCGGGTCATGTACGATTATAAACTAAAAATTGTGAAATAAAATCTTTTAAATAGAAACTAAAGTACTGAAGTAATGTATCTATGTCTATCTTTGAACGCTTCTCCTTCAATGAAGTCGGTTTCAACTTTTTATTAAAAAAAACCTATTAAATAGAATGAAAGAAAATTACAAGAGGGAATTTTCCTTTCATAAATTACCCAGTGTATTCTCAGACGCCCACTATCAAGTATCAACTACGAGGTAGCTAAAAATCCTAGGTCTGTGATTACAAGTATGTAATCAGTTTAACGGGAACCTTGCCACTGTCCTTCCTAATAAGAGCCCTAGCAGACGTGCCGTCTTGAACCGGTCCGGTAAAAGAGAAAGGAAACGAACGTGACGTTTGCTAAGAAAAATAAAAGCGACACAGCGTAAACCAACTTGCACTTTAACTCGGACCTGGCAACCAATCAGGATAGTCAGTATTTGCCTAACTTAAGTGACGAGACTACACTACAATAAGCTATCGTCAACCATCTGTCTTAGAATGGGTCCAGTGGTGCAGCGTCATTGGCACGTAGACCCCCTTATATTATTTGTGCACAGCCTGATTTTAGCTACTCTCCACGTTCTGTCTGGAAACATGTTTTATTCTATTTCCACTTCACTATTGTACACTTCCGTTCCTGTACTTATTGGGAAGAGTTATCTTGTATAGGTATCCATTGCAGGCATAATGCCCCCCCATTGGTGCACCAACTCTTAGACGTATTGGTATACTTTTGTATTTATGTATACCAATTGACGATGCTTTCGCCTATAATCTTAACGGTCATCAACAAATAAATATTCATCCGCTGGAAATACTGCCAGTTGGATCTCTTTTCAAGTGCCGACAGAACATACTTCGCCACGCTGCGCTGCTCAAATGCTGGTTATAAATTGCCTGTTGGTGCGTTACTATCGCTAGAGCACTTTAGGAAATTAGGAAAATAAGTTATGTGTTTGAAGGTAGCTTAATTAACCTTGTAAATCTTGCCAATAGAGAGGTAGGGTACAGCATATTTAGAAAGTGCCCGATTGTGGAAGTCCCTCCACCTTATTATATTTCTATGTAATATATATAATTTCATAATAGTAGTTTATGAAACTGTTGCATAATAAGGGTTATTAAAATACGAGTGTGAGTTTATAACATGAGCCGAAGGCGAATGTTATAATAGACCACACGAGTATTTTAATACCTCATTATGTGCAGTTTCATACACTACTTTATCTAATCTCATAAAATATATGATAATAATATTTTAAATACAACCATGAAGTTAATTTAAAAGCTATAATTCTTACTTATAAATCCATTTGCAGATAGTGCGCATGCGCGACGCGCCGCGCGGCGCCGCGTCCACAGATTATGTAGAAAAATTTTGCAAAGTTGCAATGTATTTGCATTGCAACCTGTTTAAAATACCTGTATCCAGGGCTGAAGCTGTATCGAAAAATAACTTTTTAAATTTATTTTGATAGCTTGTGCGTAAAGACTGTCATTAAGATACTGTGTTTAGTTTTTTTAATGTGTAAATTTCAGTATAAGATTAGATAAAATAATATATATAACAGAATGGATGATATCAATTGTGTTTATGTCATGACTGTATCTAAAATGTAAATATCTGTTCATATTGCTTTTCTTTAAAACAAGTAAAGGACAGCGTGTGTGTAAGGGTCCTTACTCGAAGCCCCGACAGCCCAGCTCTCAATACCGAAGGTACCAGGAGATTCTAGGAACGTTTCTAAAATAGTATTTGCGTCCCTGAAGATCTAGATTCTAGATTATGTTTTTAATAGATATTTATAGAAATACCTCCTAATACGTCTGGGTATTGTACGTATACTATATCTTATTAATAAATAGTTTTGTTAATTAACTAAGCAATTAGTTACAACCGCTCATTCAACTAAATTAATTTGTCAGTGGACGGCTTGCCACCAGGGGTCATTAATCATTGCCTGTTGCACATACTGATATGATGTGATGTTGATATGATGGTTAGACTAGATGGCCAGAATCTATATATATAAAAATCAGTGCCACTTTTCGTTGTAATTTTATAACTCAAGAAGGAGCTCACCTATCCAAACCAAATGTTTAGGGTTTATTCGGACTATTTAGTAGATGGTCTAAGTGAAGTTTGCACAAAATCGGTGGAGCGGTTCTTCATTTATCACATTTTTGTAACAATTGAATTCAATAAATGGCGGATTATTTTGTTAATGGGGATTTTGCAACTTTTTTCAGATGGGGATTGTGCTGTCAAATTGAAAGTTTTTTCAGTATTGACAGTACAAGCATGTTGTTATGTCATTCATGCGGTCATTTCATTTTGGACGTACTCCGACTTTATGTTGCCTGTTCGAGAGTCGGTACCCCCTAGACGTTTGTTTATACATACACAAAAAAAAATTGTTTATCCAAATGTTTTGGATTAAGTTTTAAAATAGCTAGCAATTAATAAAATATTTTTTTGTTTAAATAAATTAATTTGATGTTTCAATACTTTTTTTTTATTATTTCACTTTATACGTAGCGAAGCACGTACCGGGCCGCTAGTTATATATAATTTTTAATACCACTGAAAAGAAAAAGAAATAAATATTATTAGCACATAAAACCATATACCCGCGCCCGACGGGACGAGTGGCTAGCAATGGCTACTTCGACTCCGAGGTCGCGGGTTCGATCCCCGCACGAGACAAACATTTGTGTGCATGAACATGTCTGTTTGTCTTGGTCTGGGTGTTTCCTATGTATTATAAGAATGTATTTAAGTTTATTTATCAGTTGTCTAGTACCCATAGTACAAGCTTTGCACATAATTTGGGACTAGATGGCGGAGTAAATTGTCCAGAAATATTTATTACTTACTAGTTGCCCGCCCTGGCTTCGCACGGGTAAAAAGTGGTGCTTTATTTTCCTCGCAATTTTTTTATTTTTTCTCTGCGTAAGAACCATCCTCGTACTCGTACAAGGAATATTCTAAAAAAAGAATTAACGAAATCTGTACAGCCGTTCTCGATATTTGCACCGTACCGTCGATCGTACCTTGGCGTCAGTACATGTGACATGTTTGTATATGCAAGCACATTTAATTTAATTTACAAGCCTTGATTTTAGTAAAATTAATGCAATTGTGCAGCACAATCTTTTAAGAGTACTCTTTGGCACCCAAAAGTTCTAAATCAACAATTATCCGTTCACTTAAAAAATAAAAGCGAAATTCCTCTATCACTGAGCCAAATATGTCTCTAGCAAAGACTAGGCAAAATTAACCGCATTCGGAGCTGAAAGGAGAGATTTCGGCGACAATCACCGGCCATTATTCAAATAGCCCGAGGCGGGCGGCGGTGGCGAATATTGGGAAGAATCGACGAGTGAATCCCGGCAAGGACGCATATTATTTTCATTCGTAACATTTATATTCATATTGATTTAACAAGTAACGTTATGGTTTTTACACGTTATGGTCTGCGAACGATCTTTTGAAATAATAAATGCTGACCCACGCCAGAGTGGGGCTTGGCATTAAAACCCGCCTCTGGCATTATCTACGCTTCGATCAGAAAAGGCATAGAAAAGTTATTTTGTTAATCTAATGATTAGCAGTAAGGTCCTATCCATTATTAGACAATTATTGTTACGCAACGCCTGACCTCCTCTAGTATCGGAATCGTCTATAGGTTACGATGACTGCCGAACAGCTCGTATGCTTGATAACCATAGTTTGATTTATATGAGGGGGGGGGGGGGGGGGGGCTGGTAAACGAGCATGTGGGTCACCTGATGGAAAGCAATCACCACCCCCGATGGAGATCAGCAATACACGTCGTCGATCCGTTGCCAGCCTATACCCCTTGCTTTCTTTATGGTGACCGCTCTCTTTTCGCCAGAGCCTCGTTTGCCGGTCAGCAGGGTGCACCGCGTGCAGGTGAGGTAACATTTAGAGGTTTACGTATTACGTAAACATTTTTTAAACTTTTTACTAATACGTAAACCAAACTATCCAACGATTTTGTTATAATTCGTTTTTGTCTAATATGTAATGCTAAAATTAGTACACCTGTCATGTAGTATATAACAATTTTGATCGGAATGACGTCGGTAGGGTCAACATGCCGTTGATGGTTCTGTGCATTTGTTATAAGATGTTCTAATAAAAAAAATTCATATAACAGTGAAAAATAATAAAATAATTTGATGTTGCCAGTCCAGAAATAGAATAAATTAAAATTCATAATAAAAAGGCTTGCAAATATTTTCTAATAAAACTAGGAATACCTTTAGGAGATTAAAATTTTAGTGATTGTTGCTGCCTGAAATTTCAGGAGGCGCCAGACACGGCGCGGGCGATTTTAACTAAAGTTGAAAGGTCGCATTATTTATTCAGTTATAACCCTTGGAAGCACTCACGGATACTTTTTGAAATTAATAAATCTGTAACAAACAACAGATTATGTAATTTACATCCTGTAAAATTTACACGTGTTGCTTTATTTTTATCAAGGTTCAAATCGAATTTGCTTGCTAATTCTACGTTGCTACATTTACAGATATTATTCGGCTTCATCTATATTCATCCCTACAGTATACGGGTGTATACCATCAATTAAAGGAGGCTTTGCTAGCCAGTGATTTTAAACCGTCCAAAGGCCTGTGACTTGACTTAATGACTGTCATGTATAGATAACAGCCGGGACCGACGGCTTCCGTTCTCCGATGCACGAAGGAGCTCGACATATACCCTGCATATATAGATAATTAGATAGGCTATGGTCGATGTTGCTTAAAATGGGTATTCGGTTAGAGTGACACGCGCAACGAGGTGGACGCCATCAAGCTTTTCACTGAATGTGATCTGAGGGGAGGCTATCGTCCCCGCTACCTAATGGTAGAAAAACAAATCATGATTTAATGCTACATAATCTTACTTGCTTTTACAAAACAATGTAATGACTATAATAAAAAGGTGTTTTGTAAAACAGTTGAAATATAAATATCATCTGCTTATGATCTAGAAATCGTAGACATGATTTGAAGTCTGTCCCGCTCGCAGACAGGTTAGAACTGTCATTTACGAAAAGAATATATATAGTGCAGGCGCCACAGGTAGTTGAGTGTGCAAAATATGAGGACCGCATTCTATAAACAGTTTTGAATTCAGAAAAGCTTGTAGATTATGATTCTGAATGTTGCCAGGAAGTTTCATGGTCCAATTTTTTTTTATACCCATTCCCTTGGATATCGAGTAAATGGACTGAACAAATGCTTTACAACAATTTTAATCATTGTTTTATTGAAAATATCCAATTGTTTCTTATGATTAAAGATACGGCGCTGCAGTAAACATTTGTTTGTGCAAAACCAAAACTACTAGTACAATAATTTTGAAACCCCCGACTTAAAGAATTTATGCTATGAACTTAATAAAAAATCCAAGAAAATCCGTCGGGGGCTGCCATCTCTATTTTAAATTTCAACATAAATATAAATAAGTATACAAGTTACTATAAAACTGTCAAATAACGCATATACCGTCTCTGTTCCGTCGAGGGTAAAAAAAACAAACTGTACAAATATAAATTAAAATTTTTGATTACTTATGTAAAAATTTCCTTTTATGTTTTTTTTTTTTTCAGCAATATTTGTTTAATTATTTTTTTTTGTTTTTTTATTTCCACTTAGTAGCTATAAGTATCTTTAATCATAAGAAACAATTGAAAATTTTCAATAAAACAATGATTAAAATTGTTGTAAAGCATTTGTTCAGTCCATTTACTCGATATCCAAGGGAAAGGGTCTAAAAAAAATTGGACCAAGAAACTTCCTGGCAACATTCAGAATCATATTCTACAAGCTTTTCTGAATTCAAAACTGTTTATAGAATGCGGTCCTCATATTTTGCACACTCAACTCCATACAGCGCCCGCTCTAATAGCTAATATATTTTCATTATGACTATATGAACTTTTAGTATACCGTTGTGCTATAAGTGTGTTACAAAAAATGGGGTGTGATGATCGTGTCATGGACACGGATGTGTGTACGTGAATACGTTATATGCACTAAAATTATCTCGATGGAGATGATAGATTTGTAGTTGCAACTCCAACGATTTTGTTATCATTCGTTTTTTTTAATTGCCTGGCTATGGAAGCAATTTTAAAGACGTACTCACGTCGAAAAGGATTTTAAACACGAGAGATGTTTGTATAACAGATGTAGAAACCTCCCCAACCCGTTTGGCCAGCGTGGGGAGTGTAGGCCAAATCCTCCTACCGTCTAGGACGGACGAGAGAGGGTCGTGCTCCTGTAGTGGAGACTAAAATGGACCTGATGATGATGATGATGATGAGATGTTTGTATTATTTGTTTGTATTATCTTTATTGTATAATAAGCATAAGCATAATATAAAACATTTAAAATTACAGATGTACAAAGGCGGGCTTATCTCTATAAGAGATCTCTACCAGGCAGCCTTTGAGTGTTGGATATAAACTGTGAGTGGCGAGGGCCTCAGATATAAAGAATACATACGAGAAAATAATAAAAAAGGGAAGAAGTAGCAATAATTACAGCAAGTAAATATAGATAAATCAAACAACAATAATGAGTACTCAGTCTAAAAATGCCTTTAAATATAGTAATATACACACATATACACATAAACAAATACATATACATACACATACATGTTTGTCACGAGTGTGTAAAATCTTTACGCCTGTTGACTTATTTCAATATATATGTTACGGCTAAATGTATAAAATTTACATAAATAAATAAATAAATATTCCAGTACAAATTACACACGGCCATCTAGTCCCAAACTAAGCAAAGCTTGTACCATGGTTACTAGAGTTATCTAGTATTTACAAAAAATAATGTATTTAAGTATTATATCATAACTGATATAATACTTAAATACATTATTTTTTGTAAATACATACATATAATACATAGAAAATACCCAGATCAAGACATACAGACATGTTCATGAACACAAATATTTGTCTTGTGCGGGTGATCGAACCCGCGACCTCGGAGTCAAAGTGGCCATCGCTAGCCATTCGACCACCGGGATCGTCAATATATACATAAAATACATAAATATAATATATATACATGTAATATATACATAAAATTAGAATAGCACGAGTGCTGCCAATGCAATTTGCATTGAAACTGGTCTTGTAAGTTCACTTTTCGAGCAAATGTAAAAGAAAAATATTTACGGATACAATAAATACAGAAAAACAGTTCGTCCCCTCCCGGAAGTCGTGATCTCCGTTTGTAGATCAACGCAAACATTTACGTAGGTCGTCTCGCGTCACGTCGCGCGTGTTTGTTGCCTGTCGCCGTTATTGTCTCTCCGACACCTGTCACGTTGCGTTGGGAACACTGAGAGGTACACACCCCAAATACTAGTGATTTTACATGGCTGAATTTTACATGGTGAACCGATATCATTGAAGTCGACAGCTTTAATGACAGGCAACGAAATGAATACGCTTCAACGTCAATAATTTGATTTCCATATTTCTTATTCACTTGCGCCCGCAAATTCGTACGCACGTATATCTGTATCCTGTGGGAATTTCCAAAAATCCTATCTTAGCGGTTGCCTACTTCGTACTGTACGTAGTTCTATTACTTATACTCGTATATAATGTTAATCAAATACTTCAGCGTAGTACCTATCCCACGGTACGTAACTTAACCTACAAAATATGACATACGTTAATATAAAATGAAATTCCTATTTTTGAAATAACAGCGTCAGAGATATTTTATTCGTCACACACAATACGCAAGATTAATCTTTGTATGTAGTTGTTTTCAATAATTATCTTTAGCGATATAAATTGAAGAAAAATAGAAAAAAATATTTTCGATTTTAATATTTGTCCTGACGCCGGTCACGGTGACCCGGAATGTAATCAATCAGCCTGAACAACCTTGGGACACTGTTGCAGTGCATCCGCCAAGTCGAGTAGAGCCAGTCGTATTCATTCGCATTGGTGGATATTGTCATAAGGTAGCAAATTATCGTATGATTTGTCCGCAGCTGTAAGCAGTCACTTTAATCTTTGTACGTTTGCACCATAGGAAGCATCACTTACGTGTGGCCAAGCCTGTAAAAGTTACTTCGCACTTTTAAATTGTATATGAACTGTATACCTACGCTTTTATAATAAATTGCCAAAGTCAGTTATTAATTTGGCTGAAAAGCAAATCTTTACCTTAAAATATATCTGATAAAATACACCTGTACTTTACCTCAGGACTTGTTATGTTGTTTCCTACTTTTTATCTTCATACCAATCATTCTTCTTCTTATTGTGTTAAAGACGATTGTCCTCTTATAAATTAAACTTTGAGGGCCAATACTCGGCCACGCGGACGTACATCTGTATCCTCAAGCAGAATTTTGGTCAAATATATAATAAACCATTTGTACTATTGTACTGCCCGTACAATAGTACAAATGGTTTATTCTAACATTATAAATAATAATAAATAATAAATATTTATGGACAATTTACACAGCGCCATCTAATCCCAAATGAAGCTCAAAGCTTGTGTTATGGGTACCAGACAACTGATAAATGTACGTAAATAAATTTTTCTTTTGTAAATACATGCTTATAATACATAGAAAACACCCAGACCAAGACAAACAGACATGTTCATGCACACAAATGTTTGTCTTGTGCGGGAATCGAACCCGCGACCTCGGAGTCAAAGTGGCCATTGCTAACCATTCGACCACCGAGCTCGTTATTTATGATAATATAATAGACTGAACAGCGCCGCAATCACAAATGTATACCAATAATTAAAAGCTCTTGAACCCCTAAAGTGTACCTATCCTATACACAGTTTTATCGTCGCTTTGTGAAACTTATTAAAGCAATAACTTATTATGATATTCAAGGTTAAGATAAAATATTTAAGCAAGATAATAATTGAATATTGTCATCGGTACAGGTATATGCTCAAAATAATTATGCCACGAATATTGCGAGACTTGGATTATTTTTAACGTCCCAGGTATTCAATGGGTTTTCCTTCTTGCCATAGACACTGTCGTCATAGACACGCGTGTTGTGTCAAAATAACATGTGCCCATTGATCAACGATAATGCCATTATATCAGAATAGATTGACTTTTATCGGCTGAGGTCGTCCTGAACGCTACTATGTCAATGTTTGTGGATCATATATTAAATTATTATATACTAGTGGCGCCTCAAGGAGATCCACGTTTTTTGCCTCTCGCCTTGGCGTCGCCGAGGTCGTCTTGTGTGAGAAAATAAGGTTACTCAATGGAATGTATTTTTTATGAATAATTTATTTATCCAGTATTTGAGATGGCAATATCAAAACGTATTTGACTAAATTATTTTTTTCCATTTATATTACCATCTATATACAACTAGCAGCCGCCCGCGACTTCGTACGCGTGGAGTTAGTTATTGGCACATAATTTTTAATTATTTTCGAAAAAGCTAAATACCTAATGAAAGGAAAAAATAAAAGAAAGATAAATAAAAACAATCAACATCTAGACTAATTTTTAGAATCAATGAAGTCGACAGATATTATTTTTTTCAAAATCTCTGTAAAACATAAAATACTTTTTATTTTTATAATAAAACATCCCTCCTTATAATAGTAAGTATGTAGTTGTTTTCAATAATTCTTATACTCAAATACCATTTAAAATCCTTCTGCCATAATTACTTTAACTTCAATAACATTGGACTTTCATACCAACTTCCAACCCCCGTTTTACCCCAGAAAGGGGTTGATTTCTAAAGATACATTATTAGTACACCTCCACACCTATGGAGTTGTTTTCAATAATTCTCATTCACATATGTAGTTGTTTTCAATAATTCTTATACTCAAATACCATTTAAAATCCTTCTGCCATAATTACTATAACTTCAATAACATTGGACTTTCATACAAACTTCCAATCCCCGTTTTAACCCTCAAAAAAGGGTTGATTTCTAAAGATACATTATTACTAGGTACACCTCCACACCATCTATAGAGCATACATTTTAAATTTCAAGTCGCTTACTTCAAAAACATAGGACTTTCATATAAACTTTCAACTCCCGTTTTATCCCCTTAGGGGTGGAGTTTCGTGAAATCTGTTCTTAGCAGATGTCTGCACTCTGTAATGAACCTACCCGCCAAATTTCAATTTTGTAGGTGTTATAATTTCTGAGATTTTGTGATTAATCAGTGAGTGGTATTTCGCTTTTATATATATAGATTTGAATCTCTAAATTGAATAGTATTTCATCTGTCAAGATTAAAGATGAGCAAAATGCCAGGCATTTACAATAAGTGCCCAGAAAGTACCTGCAAATGCCCAAATGCCTAGTTTTGGGCATAAATAGGGAATTTAGAAGTATTTTTTGGGCATTTATCGTAAATGTCCGGCATTTTGCCCATTTCTAGTCACGATACAACTATCTAATTTTCTTGTTTAAGCAGATATGTCATCAATCCTCGGTCATTAATGCATTAACATTTATAGGAGAATTAGCTGTGACCGCGGCTCCGCTCGTGCGGCATCGGCAGCGCTGGGCAGTGCGCTTCCGCACTAAGCGATTGCCTAACAAGCGTACGACCCACTTGATGTAAAGCTGGCATAACTGAATAATGTCTATGTCAGCCGGACAAACAGACACACAAGTAATTTTATAAGGAATGTAATTAAATGTAATTTTATAAGGGGTGTAAGTGGTTCATTTTTGAAGCACAGCCAACTGACAAACGAGACTCTGGCGGAGAGATAGGTAGGGCATAGAGTATTTTTTATGCTGCCCGACTGGGGAAGTACCTCCACCTCACAGAATACCGCAACCAAATAACAATTCCCCTGAGGGTTGTTGTGTTCCTGCGAGTGAGTGAGGTCACGAGAAAGAAAGTAACAAAGGAAGGGGGTATAGGCTGGCAACGGATCGGTGACCCCTTAGCATTGCTGATCTCCATGGTTGGTGGAGATTGCTTTTCATCAGGTGGCCCACGTGCTCATTGGGGGGGGGGGGGGGGGGGGAATGAAAATCAATCAAATAAAAAAAGAATTCGATCGTTTTTTTTCAATCGGCAATGCAAATACTTTAAAAAATGACGTATCGAAAATACTTGTTAATCACCTGTAGTTAATACAAAACACTTAATTTAAATTAAACCTAATTTAATCTAGACCTCGATGCACACGACGTAAGGGACTTCGGGCGTCGTAACCTAATTCAAAGAGTTGCCAACTTGTGATAACAACATGTGAGCGCGTGCGTGAACTTGGCAGGTCTCTACGTCCAATTCTATATTTACTGCCTCCGGAACTACTCTGAACAAATTAGCCTTAGTTTATGATACTTCCGGAGTTTTGCTTTCAAGTGTAATCTCTTGTAGTTCTGCAAAGTCTAGCCTATACCTACTTGTGTAACTTAATCCTATGCCGATATCTGTATTGTTAGTCGCTACGACTTGCTTATCTTTATTGTCGGTCTTTTACTTTTCTTTTTATATACTACATTGGGTGACAATCAAACATACGCTCGCCCGATGCAAAGTGATTACTGATGGAAACAGTTAATGTAGCCTATGAATGCCTGTAATACCAGGGACATCACACGCGCGTTGCCAACCCTGTAAAAA
Organism: Hypsopygia costalis; assembly: GCA_937001555.2. Taxonomy (NCBI): domain Eukaryota; kingdom Metazoa; phylum Arthropoda; class Insecta; order Lepidoptera; family Pyralidae; genus Hypsopygia; species Hypsopygia costalis. The sequence goes on from OW443340.2 coordinate 26,574,966, forward strand.
CCTCTTCACGCCCTTTTTGAAGAACCCTATGCTGTATTCTCCTGAGAAAATCACGACAGGCAGTGCATTCTACAGCTTGACACTACGCTCGAGAAAACTTCTCTGGAACCGCACAGTACGTGACCACTTAGGCTCCGATGTGTAAGGATGAATTCCCTGTCGATGGCAAGCGTGCGACTGTAGAAGGAGAACAGACTCCTGTCCTTCGGGCATGATGTTAAACAACTCCTCTGAACACACCCCATTGTATAATCGGTAGAACACACAAAGGGACGCATAATCCCCTCAGACTTAAAGGTTCTAAACCGTTTGTCAGTTTGGGATCCTCAACAATCCTCACAGCACGCCTTTGTATTAAGTCACAAGGTGAAAGCTGGTATATAGGCGCTCTCGCACATAAATGACAACAATACTCCATATGCGGCCGTATTTGAGCTTTGTAAAGCAGAAGTCTTTGCCGCGGGTTGAAGTACTGCTTCGCCCTGTTGAACACACCTAGTTTCTTCGACGCCAGCTTGACCTTCCCCACCAGGTGATAACGAAACTGGACATCGCTGGACATTTCAACTACAAGAATCCCAATATTTTTGGCGATGGTAAGGGGTGTGTTCTGAAATTGAGCTACGTACAGCAAACGGGGTTTTCTTAGCGGTGACTTGTGTTTTAGTGGGGTTGAATTGAACTAGGTTCTGTCGCCCCCAATCGGACAACTATCCAATGTACTCACGATCTACTGTACATTAGTACTCGATACAGTGATTGTGTCAAACTACTGGTCCCTAAGTATTCGCCGGTGACAAATTATTCGGCCTTCCGAACTCCGACGTCTGCCCACGCCAGGATTACTATGGATAAGCGGCCTTTGTTTTCCGTTCAAACGCTATCTGCTTTGATGTTATCTTTGAATTACTGATAATCTCTATCATACTCGTATTTGGCTAAATATTATTGTACCCTATGTTTCCCTTTAATATTACTTATGAAAAAAAATAGGTCTCTCTGTCTGTCTGAAATGTGGTCTGTGAACTCAAGCAAACAAACAAACAAACTCTTTAGCTTTATAATATTAAGTATAGATTATACACCAGCATACAGGTAGCTCTTATGACGTAGGCATCTACTAAGCAAGGAGTTTTGAGAACCGCTTTCCTCGACAGCCCGAACTCCTGAAACCTTGCGCTTGTTTTTTCTAAATAATTTAAATATCTCAAAGACTATCGGTCCGATTACCCAGTGAATATGTAAATTAAATATACCTAAATTACCTAGTTACAATTTGTTACAAACCAAGTTTCATCAAAATCTGATGAGAGGTTCGCGAGTTCGACTGAGAGAATGCTTGTATAGCAGTAAGTCCACCTTTGTACATTGCTTTAAGTGCCTGAAGAGATTAAATATATAAATAAATATCTTAAAAACGAATGAACTGATTTAATTGCGCAACGAACATCATCGTTACTTACACATTACATAGCTATCAAATTTACCAAAATCGTACTCCAAGATGGAAGTCCGAAGGTTTGGCCGAAAGATTTATTCAGAACTGTCTTTTTGTTGTGTCTTCAATGAATCAAATGTGTACGGGCCTATAAATCGGATCGGATTAATTTCAATGCTTTGACGAAATCGAATGAAATTAGCATTTGAAAAATTTCGAACCTATATTTCAGACTAGCTGATGCCCGCGACTTCGTTCGCGTGGACTTTATAATTCCGGCATATTAATACAAATACGAACTAAAGTAGATACATAAGAAAATATTTGGGGCAGTATTATACGTTAATAGTCAACAAATTATTATTTTTATTTAAGATAGTCACCATAGTTTAAAAAAAAAATATAAAATAAATGAAGGGAGTCTTTCCTTCGGGAGCTAATATGAAAAGACTTCAAGCGTTACTAATCCTCGATAAAGCCACATTGTTGGCCCTTTCGCATTCATCTGAAACGATTAGACAGCAATCCTGAAACATTTTCGCTTTGACACAGTTTCGTGTCACAAAGCATGTCGGTGTTTCCGTTCTGTATAAATCGAGTAGAATATTGAACATTGTATTTGCGTCCTTCCGCCTAGAGGTAATATTATGGCTGCAATACCTGGCGATGCTGCTGTATGATATTATTTTGGCGCCTGATTTCAGCGAGGATTGCTCTCGTCAGGTATGTTTTTCCAGTCCCTCCTGAAGCATCTAAGAAAAACAGTTTCCCCTCGTTGTTTAAAAGACTTTGAGTCACCAAATCTTGCTACATAGCGTCCCGCAAATTCACGCATTCTTCTGGTTTGTGCGAATATATACCAATCGTTCCATTTCAATTTTAGCGTACACGTCTATATAAAACTGACTAAACAGACCACGTTAACTTGATATATATATATATATATATATATATATATATATATATATATATATATATATATATATATATATATATATATATATATATATATATAAAGTCAGTTCTATATATATAAAAGTGAAAATCACTGACTCACTCATCACGAAATCTCAGAAACTATAAAACCTACAAACTTGAAATTTGGCTGGTAGGTTCCTCATAGGGTGTAGACATCCGCTAAGAACGGATTTTACGATACTCTACCCCTAAGGGGGTAGAATGGGGGTTGGAAGTTTGTATGAAACTCCTATGTTTTTGAAGCAAGAGACTTGAAATTTAAAATGTATGCTCTATAGATGGTGTGGAGGCGTACTAATAATGTATCTTTGGAAATCAACCCCTTTTTGGGATTAAAACGGGGGTTGGAAGTTTGTATGAAAGTTCTACGTTTTTGAAGTAAGAGACTTGAAATTTAAAATGTATGCCCTATAGATGTTGTGGAGGTGTACTAATAATGTGTCTTTGGAAATCAACCCCATTTAGGGGTTAAAACGGGGGTTGGAAGTTTGTATGAAAGTTCTATGTTTTTGAAGTAAGAGACTTGATATTTAAAATGCATGCTCTATAGATGGTGTGGAGTTGTATTAATAATGTATCTTTAGAAATCAACCCCCTTTTGGGATTAAAAAGGGGGTTGGAAGTTTGTATGAAAGTTCTATGTTTTTGACGCAAGAGACTTGAAATTTAAAATGTATGCTCTGTAGATGGTGTGGAGGTGTACTAATAATGTATCTTTAGAAATCAACCCCTTTTTGGGGTTAAAACGGGGGTTGGAAGTTTGTATGAAAGTTCTATGTTTTTAAAGTAAGAAACTTGAAATTTAAAATGTATGCTCTATAGATGGTGTGGAGGTGTACTAATAATTTATCTTTAGAAATCAACCCCTTTTTGGGGTTAATACGGGGGTTGGAAATTTGTATCAAAGTTCTATGTTTTTAATGTAAGAGACTTGAAATTTAAAATGTATGCTCTATAGATGGTGTGGAGGTGTACTAATAATGTATCTTTAGATATCAACCCCTTTTTGGGGTTAAAATGGGGGTTGAAAGTTTGTATGAAAGCTCTATATTTTTGAAGTAAGAAACTTGAAATTTAAAATGTATAGATAGTGTGGAGGTGTACTAATAATGTTTCTTTAGAAATCAACCTATTTTTGGTGTTAAAACGGGGGTTGGAAGTTTGTATGAAAGTCCTATGTTTTTGAAGTTTAACTTGACTTGAAATTTAAAATCTATGCTCTATAGATGGTATGGAGGTGTACTAATAATGTATGTTTAGAAATCAACCCCCTTATGGAGTTAAAACGGGGGTTGGAAATTTGTATGAAAATCCAATGTTATTGGAGTTAAAGTAATTATGGCAGAAGGATTTTATATGATATTTAAGTATAAAAAATATTGAAAACAACTACATACTTACTATTATAAGGAGGGATGTATTATTATAACAATAAAAAGTACTTTAGGTTTTACAAAGAGGTTTTAAAAAATAATATCCGTCGACTTCATTGATTCTAAAAATTCGTCTAGATATTGATTGTTTTTAACTTTTTCATCTTTTTCCTTTCATTAGGTATTTAGCTTTTTCGAATGTAATTAAAAATTATTTGCAAATAACTAACTCCACGCGTACGAAGTCGCGGGCGGCCGCTAGTATATATATATATATACACACATATATATATATATATATATATATATATATATATATATATATATATATATATATACATATATATATATATATATATATATATATATATATATATATATATATATATATATATATATATATATATATATATAATATTTTATGTATTATTTTATATATATATAAAATAAATAAGACTATTGCGTCTAACTTGTAGCAGGTAAGAATAAAAGTATACTTGCGCGTGGTTATTTTTTTTACAATACAATCAATATTTTGTTAAACTATTTATACTCATCAGGCTGAACAACTTTTGCTAAGACGTCATTTTTATATTTCTTATAGTTTAGCTGAACCATTATGGTTCTGCATCAGGTGTTCCAAATCTTGGAATTTTATACCGAGATGGAAATTTCGTGTCCACGTTTTCAAATCGATGCCATTTTCGTAATTGACATTTTAGAAAACCACAGAATCAACACCCATATTGATATTGTAACATTTCAACCCCATCGCACCCCCACAGGAGTGCTCTTGTGTCACGTCGATTATGTTAGATTATAAAATAGCTGTTGCTTTCGGAATCAGCGACCCGATAAACCATAAAAACAATACCCATGTCGATTTTCAGACGTTTGCACCTCATTCCACCCCTTTAGGGGTTGAATCTTGAAAAATCCTGAAACACGTGTTTACTCATTTATCTACAGACGATCTCGTGTAAAGTTTCGTATAAAATAGTCCAACTAATCTTGGTTCCCCATACAAACTTTGGACCCCCATTTCACCCCCTTAGGAGTTGAATTTTCCAAATTCCCGTCTTAGTGAGCATCTACGTCCTGAAAGGAACCCCCATACAAAATTTGAGACTCCTAGCACTTGTAGTTTCTTAGATTTTGTGATGAGTGATTTTCTATAAAGAAAAATTTTCTTTAAACTTTAAATGACGATAACTTTTTAATCTGACATCAGATTTCGATGAAACAAAGCCTATATGTTGCTCAGGGATGACCTCAATCTTTTAGTGAAAACCGCGTAAAAATCTGTTCAGTAGTTTTAAAGATTAGCGAGTACATACAGACAGACAGACAGACAGACAAAAAAATCAAAAAAATCTTTTTTGTGTTCTGTTACTCTTTTTTTATCGCCCACACTCATTTTTTGTTAATTTTATCAAATGTACAGACACGCGGTTCCTACTGTTTTATTATATGTATAGATTATTACTTCCAAATGGGCCCGCTCCGAGTCAAATCCTTTAAAGACGTCATTGAAGTTTTAACGAACTACGCGTTACTAGACCTCATCAAATTACTAATGGGTCAGCCCTGCGAAAATTTCAGAGATTAAAGCAATCACACACATGTGAAACATCGAGCAACATGTCCGGAGGCCACTCAGGCGGGTGTGTCTGGATCATAATGACTGTATGAGCCGTAACTTTGCTTTCAAACAAGTTTTAAACACATCGCTGAAAGCGGGTGCGCAACGGAAACTTTTGAATTAAAACATTACATCTACGACTTCATGTATATTGTGTTATCCTGTAATGAGATGTTACGTGTTTTTTCTTGTGAAATGTTTTATATTGTTTTTTTGATGTGAATAAGTCTTTAAATTTGCTGCCATACGGGGCAATCCAAAACATCGGACGCGCAGCAAGCGCCACCATAGCAATTTTTTTTTTTTTTTTTACCGTTTGATGCTCTACACGAATCCGATGTCAGAATTTCTATATTTTGAGTTTCATGGCAATGGACAGACAGAACGACCGGACGATTTCATAAGCTCAATGAATTTCGCTGAAAATCTAATGATACCAAAATCGGGGATACAGTTTGTTTGCCGTTGTAGTTTTGAGTCTATGCTCTATATCCAAAATTCAATCACACCACTGGATGAAGGATCAAATAATATATTACGCTAAATAAGGACAATTGAAAGTTGCGTGCGGGGGAGGGGAAGCGCTGCCGTTTTGAGATAATTTTAGTGCATATAACGTATTCTCGTACAACATACGGCCGTGTCCATGACACAGCAACACCTCATTTTTTTTTACTTATTTATATATCTGGTGATTATACCAACTAATCTATATCAAAGTTGTCGACATAGCCTTCAGAGTTTGCAAGCTGAAGTGGCAATGGGCCGGTCACATCTGCCGAGTAACTGATGGCAGATGGGGGAGGATGGTATTAGAGTGGAGGCCGCGCATAGGACGACGAAGTGTTGGACGCCCTCCTACTAGATGGTCTGATGACCTTAAGAAAGCGGCTGGGAGCGGCTGGATGCGGAAGGCGGAGGATCGTATCTGGTGGAAAGCATTGGGGAAGGCTTATATCCAGCAGTGGGTAGATACAGGCTGATGATGATGATGATGATGAATCTATATCATACAGTGAACAATTATCCCTAAAATTACACAGCCTACATCTAGCCCAGAACTAAGTAAACTTCAACGAACCAGATAGAAAGGAAGGAGATGCTGCGTTGGCAGCGAGGGTGGCGGCGCGCGAGCAATATTTTATGTTGCAAGCGTTAATATGGCTACGGTAACCGCTTCACATCAGGCGGGCCGTATGCTTGTCTGCCACCCGACGTAGTATAAAAAAAAACAGGTGGGTGTAAACTCGCCTAGAATGGGCACCAGATTTCCTGCACATGGAATCGCTGCAGAACATCTATGTATGCCTGTACATATTTCTCTGTACATATACTTACATGTAATCTTACCGAATGTGGAGAGAATAATAAATTTATTTATTATTAAAAAAAAAGGTTTCGTTAAATAGATAGATGTCTATACTTGTATTTTTACATATTTACCTAAATAATTAATAATAGTCTGTTTTGTTTGTCCGGGGCAACTTTAATATAATAACAGCTAAACCAATTTTGATAGGATTTTGACTGGAAGATAATATTTGGCTATCCAATATAACCCTGTTCCGTTACATCATGAAAAATAATTTGGACAGAATAAGTTATGAGGCCACGCTAACGAAACAGCAAGTAGTTAAATATATATTGCAATTACATTTATCATAGAAAATATAACGAAGTTTGCAAACATGTTACTTTTCTTTTTATTGAAATTTCTGCAAAACGAGGCACAATTTCAAGACATCCCGCAGCGGTCCTCCGGGACTAGTCTCTTCACTGATTGCTCGCGTCCTGCCACCCACTCTACCGACCGTTGGTTGCATAAGCGGCTTTCATTTATTTTACTTGAATTTATTAAATAATTTGTTTTATTCTAGGAAGTCTACCTCGGCTTAATTATGTTTGACACAGGGTACTCCACAGATTTAGAGGAATTGTTCGTAAAGTTGATACTGTTGATTGTTGGTACTTGTTAACATTTCGGACATTTTGTTTTTATAAAGCACTTTCATGTAATTAAAATTATTTTTATCAGCCGATTTAGCTTTTATAACATTACTGACACAGACACATCATTATTAATGCCTTAAATTACTAAGTCATAATTAGGTGATCATATAGGTTGCTAGAGTGTTGTTTTATTAGGGTGACGAGAATAAAAAGCTGACTAATAATGAGGACCTTTACATAAGCATCCGCTAAGACAGGATTTTTGATGATAATTCCCACGGTATACGGGGATACGGTGCGTACAACGTAATGCTACAAAAAACGGCGCCCACCGCGTACGTGTTGAAAATACTCAAGGTGGGCACAGACGCGACATCGCTCAATGTCGCCGAGCCTTCTACAAATGCATGGTCGGGATACACATTTTAAGAGACTCATATTTCGGGCGAGCGGCTTCATCAACGCGTGATATATGTATTCGCTTTATAACTTACTCGATTTTTCTGGGTTACATGTTGGGCGCCACTTTTACTAACCAAAATAAAAGTTCTCGTTTATGACTTTGATGATAGTAAATGTATTTATTAGTCTGTTTTTAACAGACGCAAACGGGTAATAAAGTATTAAATTAAGTAATAATTGTAATGTGTTATTTTTATTTGGTATCCGACTGTGTGATTAGGAATTGTAGTTTATTGACAAATTCATATTTTTAAAGCCTTCTAAGAATAAATTCTGAATCTTATTAACCGATTAAATTCGACAACAGAACAGTTTAAAAACTTGACTATATACTCATTGTTACCAGCATTATTCAGTCCCCTACATATAGTTAGTATTACTGCTCAGAAAATATCAATCTATTTTTATTGCTGACCGTCTTCCCTTATCTTATATATATATATATATATATATATATATATATATATATATATATATATATATATATATATATATATATATATATATATATATATATATATATATATATATATATATATATATTTATAATACGTCGAGTGGCAGACGAACAAAAGGCTCGAGTGATGCAAATCCGTTTTTGCCTGCTGGCAATACAAGGTTTGTCCATCGAACGTGCGCCACCCCTGCCCAAGTCTTGGTATATTTAGGTTTTGGTTGGTAGTATTACCCCGGGACAGCAGTGGACTTCATTATTCATTGCCTATTTAGTGGTCGCCATTGTTAATCTTGCCTACACAGGAGACGCAGAGTTGGAAACGTGTGGGAGGCCTGTCCCGATATAATAAAGACTTGATACACGGCACTCAATATAATAAATAATAAATATTCTAGGACAAATTATACACTGCCATCTAGTCCCAAACTAAGCAAAGCTTGTACTATAGGAACTAGATAAATGATATTGTACTTAAATACACTTTTTTTTAAATACACACATGTAACACATGGAAAACACCCAGACCAAGACAAACAGATATAGTTATGCACACAAATATTTATCTTGTGCGTGGATCGAACCCGCGACCCCGGAGTCTAAGGTGAACATCGCTAACCATTCGAGCACCGGGCTCGTCAAATATAAGCTAGAACATTTTGAGCATAAGAGGTGAAAATGTATTGTTTATTTACATCAACGGTATCATAAAACCAAAACAAATGAATGTATGCAAGTTGTGAAAACGCCAGTTTGCAGAACAGTGCAGCGCAATACATTATTCAAGAGCCGACCACCGTCACGTAACGAGCTGCGAGTTGAGCTGTTTGTGTGTTGTGGTGATGGAAACCTCGTTTCAGTTACAGTCGCCGAACACACGTTTTTTTCATTAGCTGAATTTTATTTATTTAACTGTATTAATCTTTACAAAGCTACAAAAGCGGGCTTAAGAGGGTTATATGTGCTAACTAACGCCACAACTGAATAAAAATCATAGTTCGGAAATGATTATTAAAACTGAAATATTTTGGTATCGCAAATAGACATAGGTTGCGATTACTGCTTACCATCAGGCAGGTGCTCTTGTTGACGTCTAGTCGTATAAAAAAAAACTATTATTGTCACAAAGACGATCAGGTAACAAACAACTTCAGTTATCCAACATTTGTTACTAATACAAAATTATAAATTCGATCAAAGAACTTAGTTTAACTAAAATTTTAATTCATTCATTTCCTAGAAAACTTATCAACTTAATTTCTATTTATGGATCCCAAGACAACCCTAACCTGACCAATTTAAATCATATGATATCTAAGGTTTTTTGAAGCGTAGAGTAATTCTCCAGTCGCGTTAGTATAAATACAATGTAATTTTTCGCCAAAGCCTCGTTTGCCCGGTAGGGTCGTCTGGGTGTACTACATGTAGATGAGGTTTATCTAAAAACATGGTGTGCCACTAAGGCAACAAATAGGGGGTCCGCTTAATTAAAAAGCTGTTATTGCAGCATGTAACGCCAAGGGCATCACACGCACGTTGCCGACCCTGTAAATACCTCTTCACGCCTTTCGTGAAAAACATCACGGTATTGTCTCCTGAGAAAACATCGGTTATCTATTCTATTAACCCAGTGCAGCTGCTGTAATGCAGTTTTATGAAACAGTGGTGGAACTGCACCGGTGTCGTGTAATTGTACCGGTAACAACACACTGCAGTAAAGATATTTGTGCATTGTGAATAAACTTTTATTTTCTTAATTAAAGTTAACTGCAGTTTTAAGAATACGCGTTCAAATATAGTCTTAAAATTAACTAAATAATGTAAAAGTTCGAAATAACGGCGACTTCCTTGTATTCGTCTCGAGAGTCAATAAAATTAGCGGTGCCACGGCAAAACAGACGAGCAAAATGTAATCAAAATCTAGTATCTCACAAATGCCATTTTTTGGCGTGATAACGTCTTACAAATCGATAAACGCTGGCTGCACGCACGAAAAAGCATGACTCATTGTCACGTTCCGCCTGAGCCGAGAGTGAAAGCGAGTGCGCGGAACAAGCGATAGAGAAAAAGGCTTGTGACGCATCTACCTCTCTTCCACTTCATCGGCTGATGTTTTCTTATGACGTTATCACGTAAAATTATCGTTCGTAAACCAATTTTACCGACAACCAATTTTTTTATGCATTATATGATAATAAGTGAAAAAAGGAGCCCAAATTGCAGTGACAACTGGACAAATGGAGTGGCCGGAGTTTGACATGATAGAGGCGATTAAATAGCGAGCTAATGTCTCTACGAAGTTGAAAAGGTTCTAGGGCCTCAGTGATCTCTTCATCGTTAATAATGCGGATAACCCGTCGCTGATACCTATCGAGAGGTTCAAGAAGATATTGAGAAGATACTGAGATGTGAGCAATACTCCACACAGGACCTAACTTAAATCTTAAAGAGAAGAGAAAGCTGGTCCGGCGCGATGAACTGACGTACCCTGTTCAATACTCCGAGTTTTTTGGAAGCTGTTGAGATGAGGCTCTCGGTGTAATCCTGTTGATTAAGATTGCAGCTAACATGCGTAACACATTCAGGCCACCTTGAAAACTGGGAGGTAGAAAGGAATGGGGACGTTTTTGCTGTATTTCTCATTTGGTATTCTCATAACACAATATGAAATTTCTAAGTTTAAGTAAAATAAGATTATATCCAAGTATGACCGAAATCTAAACAAACTAAGTATGTTCTTTTGCTTGCCAAAAAAATGAAAATGAAAAATTTCTTTATTCAATCTTTTACAAGTGGTAGATCAAGTTGACGGTGTCTCCTTTTAGGCATAATATGCCTGTGCCAGGAAGTATCACTCTTTCATAACAACAATCAGAATGATATTGATGTACGAGGTGCGGTCCAAAATGCAATAAATAAATTTCAAATGCAAATCAAAAATGGACTCTGTAAAAAAAAAAACATTATTTGTTACCACTTAAAAATAGAAGACTGGCAGCTACTACGTTTTTATTAAAAGTTGTATTGGATTGGATACCTTGTTCATATCTAACCTTATAATACCTTATAATACGTTAAAATAAGTATATATTCGACAATTTCTTGAGGTCAGCTCTCCTATTTCCTATTCGCACTAATGCTTGCGCCGAGATTTGCACTGCAAAGATTGCTAAATTGTCTTCATTTGACTTTGTTGAATCTTGTTCCCGTTAAAGCCTTCCTAACTGTGATTACTGTCTAAGCGGCATTATGCAATTATGCAAGTTTGCAAGTTAGGTGCACTTCGTGACGCCTGCCTAACTAAATTAATTATCACCTAATGCGTCTAGGAGGAGCTAGGAGCTTGGGTCACTTGTTGAGAGTTTGTAAATCCGTACACTTAGTACATACCTACACGTGTATTGAATATTACATTATATACTTACGTTATTACGTTGTTTTATGGTCGATCAAAGTTTATTAGGGAAGTCTATTTTAAAGTGACATTTTTTTTAAACATTATCATTGGAAAAATTATGAAACAAGTATATAAACAACCTCTTTTAAAGCGAAAATTTTATTAGTTGTCAATATAAACAGAAGTAAAAAAAAGTTTAATCTCTTTCCAAGCTTTGTAATTTCCCTTCCCCTCTCGGCGACTTGATTGTGTAACCCGCTGTATTGCAAAAGCACTAATTGTTTTTGAAAATAGGTACGTTATATAAACAGTAAATCAATTAATGTAAAAAAAATGTCATCAATTGTTTTACTAAACGACTAAATTATATTTAACAGAGTTCTGTAAACGGTTTGCGTTATTTAATGCTGCCGATAAACATTTAGTTATTTTGTAAAATAGCGTGTTAAATATTGGTCACAAATAGTTCTAATATTTCGTCGCCATTTTGTAGCAACGATTTATGTTTATCCTTCAATACAGTTAACACACGCTACCATGATGTAGATTTGTCCATTTTGGTCAGATTAGAATTTCCACAGTAAATATATATTCAATATGTTATATTATATAAAAATAGGTTAGCTGGAAGAGATCTCTTGTAGAGATAAACTCACCTTTGTATACGTCCAATATTACTATGTAATGTAATTGTTTATGTTATGTGCAATAAAGTGTAATAAATATTATATATAATACTGTACATACTTTGTGCTTTACTTTTTTAAACAACTGTGGTGTTCACAATTTCAAAGTTTTCAGGACAAAGTTACGTAGAACTGTAAACATTATCCGAAAAACTGAGCACATTGGATATTTCCGTGACCACGTCGAAACTTTTAATTACTCTCTTTTCAGCCCTCATGGCGGCGGCTTCAGTTAGATCGTCCCCTTTGAAAGTCCCCCGTAACGGGGTGCTCATAATTTATTAAACAGCCCGGATTGTTTTTAATTTTTTAAGTGCCAGTTACTTTCTGATATTTTTGCCTTAGACTGAACTTACAGTTAATACACTAACGTATACTGTACTCGTTTCTCCAAGATTTCGGATAAAAATAAAAAGTAATATATATTCTATTTCTATCATTTAAGAAAAGGAATAAACTTGTACTAACTTCCAACTCTGCAATGGTCGGCTTTAGGTCTATTGCGCAATAACACAACAATTGATTAGTAATAACACACAATATTTGATTAGTAACGCAAAAATACTTTATTTTCTTCTAAAGGAGCAATAAAGAGAATCAGTAGTATAAATAAATTTTCTTGAACAAATTGCACAGTGCCAACTAGTCACAAACCATCGATTGTAGTGTATCCATCGTCACGCCGCTGAGTTGCAGATGTAGGGTGGTATCGCTCAGTCATGGAAACAGGATGTTTACAGCTTACTGTCGACATCGTTTTCGATTGCAGTGACCAAATCATAATCTGGATCATGAGCGGACTCGCTAGAAGAAACCTGCCCTAGCTAGCTTGAAAATCATTAATATGAACGTAACAGTTCATACTCCAACAGTTCACTAAATATATGACATCGTGGTAACCCTACAAAATACAAAACTCGTCTATTTACAAAGAAGTGCCTCTGAATTGCCTCCCTAATTTATTTTTACGGTTAACTTCTTTGTTTCCGATGCTGAATTTAATGGAATAAGATCTACGATGTCGACCGTGGGTGTGCCGTGTGTAATTTTGAAGTACATAATTTGTTGATTCTACAAAATTAACTTTCCCCTTCTTTATCTAACACAATGTGAATTGAGCGTTGTTTTTTATTTGTTACTAGCTGTCCCGGCGAACTTCGTACCGCCTAACAATCAATGAATGTCGTGGTACATATTAGCTGAACTAAATTTATGATTTTATGGAATTAAAACAATGAATTATAGAAAATAATAGAGAAGCTCGATGGCGTCATTGCGCGTGTCAGTCTAATTGAACACGCAAGTTAAGCAACGTCGACCGTAGCCTGTACACGGATGGGTTTATATTACCTCGAGCTCCTCCGTGATTCGAAAGACACGTTAAGCCGTCGGTCCCGGTTGTTATCATTAGCTCATCTTGAGCTCCTCCGTGCTTCAGAAGGCACGTTAAGCCGTCGGTCCCGGTTGTTATCATTAGCTCATCTTGAGCTCCTCCGTGCTTCGGAAGGCACGTTAAGCCTTCGGTCCCGGTTGTTATCATTAGCTCATCTTGAGCTCCTCCGTGCTTCGGAAGGCACGTTAAGCCGTCGGTCCCGGTTGTTAGCATTAGCTCATCTTGAGCTCCTCCGTGCTTCGGAAGGCACGTTAAGCCGTCGGTCCCGGTTGTTATCATTAGCTCATCTTGAGCTCCTCCGTGCTTCGGAAGGCACGTTAAGTCGTCGGTCCCGGTTGTTATCATTAGCTCATCTTGAGCTCCTCCGTGCTTCGGAAGGCACGTTAAGCTGTCGGTCCCGGTTGTTATCATTTAATGACAGTCGTTAAGTTAAGTCAGTGGCCTTTAGGCGGTTCGAAAACACTGGCCTCCGCCAACCTGCAGTTGAGCAGCGTGTTGGAGTACGCTCTAAACCCCTTCGGTTGAGGGAAGACCCGTATCCATATGAAGATTTCATAAAAATAAAGATTTCCTTATTGTTAATTTTAAAAAAAAAAAAACGTTTTGTTTTATTTTTTTTAGTTTTGAAATAGGTTTTATCATTTTGGTGATTTGTAATTGTCATTTCTTTTGATGTTTACTCTGATTTGATTCTTGCGCTCGAACCCCATGGGAAAAGCGTTTTCACCCCTATCGTTTGACATTTTTAAATTTTCATAACAAATCACAGACAACTTTCGCGACATAAAAGTGACACCTAAACTTTCGCCCGTATACCGACTTTACAGGCAACCAATTTTTTCTTTTATTTTATTTTATCGAGAATTTTCCAATGTTTTTAAGAGTTATTCTGCTATTCGGGACGGAAACAAATCCAACAAATCAAAAACCATGGCAATCGGTCCAGCCGTTCTCGAGTTATAAGTGTTGTAACAAACACGACTTTCTTTTATATATATAGATGATTTCTATAAAGTACTAGCTGTCTCGGCGAACTTCGTACCGCCTAACATCAATGAATGTCGTGGTACATAGTAGCTGAACTAAATTTATGATTTTATGGAATTAAAACAATGAATAGTAGAAAATAATAGAGAAGCTCGATGGCGTCATTGCGCGTGTCAGTCTAATTTTTTTTTTTTTTTTTTCATTTATTTCACCACAATGAGTTACATTTTTCTTATTACTATTTTTCGCCAAACTGCTAAACAGTTTATCGGCGAACTTTGACGCTCTATTTTATAATACTAGGTACATACAGTATGCTAACTACTTAACCGTTTATCATGAATCATGATACATACTTTTGATATTAGTTATTTAACACAAAAAAAAAAAAAAAATCTAATTAATATTCATACTATTCCATTCTGTTACAATTTATTTATAAAGTATTTTCTTAACTTAATTTTCAAGGTAGGTTTACTCATTTTTTTAACATTTGTTAATATTGGAATATTATTATATAGTCTAGGAAATACATAACGTCTCGTTCTTTCACCGTAATAATTTTTGGCTCTTGGTTCTGTCATTAATTTATCAGATCTAGTGCAATGATGGCGTGTAATAGGCTGTTTATAGGTTTCTGAAAAGTATGCATCAATACACATTAAATATTTTACTTTAAGGTCGATGGGAAGAATCTTACAATATGCAAACAGCTTTTCATAGTCTTGTTTATAATTTTTTCTAACCTTTTTGCTTACTATATATTTTAGTAATCTTATTTGCAACTTTTTTATATAATTTAGGTAAGATTTGAAAGTTAGTCCATATGAGCTCAATCCATAAACTATCAATGATTCTGCAAGTGCATAATATATAATATACATGATTTTCTTACTTACTATCCTATTTAAATGATAAAATTTTGAAAGCACAGATCTAAGTTTTTTACATACAGAATTTATGTGAAACTTCCAATTAAAATTTGTATCTATAAGTAAACCTAAATATTTATACTCTTTAACTATTTCTATCTTATTGCACTGACAATTTATTTTATCTCCGTGTAAGCAGTTATATGTATGTCCTACAATGTTGACAGTGCTGTCATCAACCCTCTTTGCGTTCCTATTATAAGGTGAGTATATCCTTAAGCATTTAGTTTTTTCTAAATTAAGTATGATGCCGTTGTCATGTGCCCACATGCTGATATTTTCAAAATCTGTTTGTACATTTGTTTGTATTTTTTTTATGTCTTTATCAGCACATATTAGGCACATGTCATCGGCATACATTAAGACTTCACAACTATTCACCACATTAGGTACACTGTTCACATGCATTATATATCCGACTGGCCCATACACAGATCCAGTGGGGACGCCGTGTCTGACATTAGCCTCGTCACCAGAGATGCCATTCACCACTGTGCGAAGAGTACGGTTCTGCAAATAACTTTTGAACCAGTCGTTTGCAGGCCCTCTGATTCCACACTCTTCCATAGCTTTCAGGAGCTGGTCATGGTCTAAAGTATCAAATGCCTTTTTAAAATCAATAAAAAGAACCAGAACTTGATCTCCGCTGTCAAGGCTATTGTTAACATATTCAGTGAACCGATGCAGAGCTGTGTTCGTGCTACGTCCCCGCCTAAAACCGTGTTGTGATTCGGAAATCACATTGTTTTCATCTAGGAATTTGCTTACTTGTGACACTACAACTTTTTCAACGATCTTATTTATCACCGAAAGCAATGCTATAGGTCGATAATTTGTATAATCTAAATGATTCCCATTTTTGTAAATTGGTCGTATCAATGACTTTTTTAATTCTTCCGGGTATATTCTATTTTTTAAGCACATATTAACAAACTTAGCTAACACCTCACTTATTTTATGTTTTATGTATTTTAAATCTTGTACTCTAATTTTATCTAATCCAGGTGATTTATTATTATTTAAATTGTCTATTATTTTTTCAATGTCATGTGCATGTATAGGTTTAAAACGGAAGGACAAATCACATTGTTTTACGTATAACTTTCTGTCTAAAAATTTATTATTGCATTTATGTTTTATATTATCTATTTCTTCTGTAAATGCCTTTGAAAAATTACTACAAATATTTACTAAGTTTTCAGTTCTTCCTAAATAATTCATTATAGTGCTATCTAAACTATTTTTCGTTCGTCCTAACCATTTATTTATATTATACCAAATTTTTTTGAAATCATTGTTACATTTCCTTATTTCATCTTGACGATATTTATTTTTCGCTTCATGCACGAGTTTATTGACATAATTCCTAATTCGCGTATATTGCAACTTACAGTTCATATTAGTTGGATTTGCCTTATGCGCTTTAAACATTTCGTCCCTATATTGTAACATTTTGCCTAATTGTCTATCTATCCAAGGTTGACGTGTTCTGCGTTTGCCATTAGTAACTTCTATTTTACATTCCTCATAAACTTTACCAAATAAATAACATAACTTTTCATACAAAAATATCGGATTATCAATAGCCAATAACTCTGACCAATCGATTAAATCTAATTTACTTTCTATTAAACGGTTACTTACAATATAACGCTTCGTTCCACTTACGTACGGTTTGCTATTGTCTGGCATATTATTCAGTCGCAATCCAATCATGTAATGATCTGACAGGTTACAGGTCAGTATGTGTGCGTCAGCGCAGTGACCCCCGGCCGCTCGCACCCATATATGATCAATACACGAAGATACACGATGTCCTTCCACGATCGCTTCCCGTGTCACCTCCCCGGCCGGTATGGCACACTGTAATCCGAGCTCACACATAGTGTTTTTATAGTTGGATATAGTGAAATTCTCTTTATCGCCTAATATATTTAAATTAGTATCTCCAATCAAAATAACACTGTCTTTCATCGGCACATTTTTTATAAGTGTATGTAATTCTCTTATAAATAGCATTTTATTACTTTTCGGTGGCCTGTAGGTCGCTATTATATGAACGAATTTGTTCGTGGTGCCAATTTTCCCATATATAATTTCCGATGCAGACACAACTGGCACTTTTGATGAGAAATTTAGGCCCTTCTTCACATACATTAAAACACCTCCTCCTCTCCTTTGTTCTCTAGTATTGGCGTGCATCGTATAGCCCTCAATGTTATATAACTGTAATTCCTCTTGTTTTATATTAATTTCTGTCAATATTATAATATCAATCTTTTCTGAACATAAGTTTAATAGTATCAGGAGTTCATCGAATTGTTTTCTTAATGAACGAATGTTTAAATGTACTATATCAATTCCTACATTTTTACTTTTGATGTACTGACTCCAATTATGCAACTCTTCAAATCTTGTATAATTTACCTCATTTATAATTTCTATTGATTCCGTGAATTTTATAAATTAAAATACTCAGGTAGTGTTATTCGAGTGTTTTGTACTTACTATGAAGAGGAGTAGTGATCCGAGTCACTGCCTGTGTTAGTTTCCCTTCCTATTAATTGTTTTATTTCCGACTCCGACTTTATATTGTATATTTTCTTTTCTGTGTCATTCTTTTTTACTAATATTTTTCCATTTTGTATCCAAATGTATGAATATAATGGCTTTAGTTGTTTTTTTACAAGCCAGAATAATTGACGAGTAGATCTAGGTACGTCTTCATTAATAAATATCAGTTGTTTGTTTCCGTTATTAAAAATGCAATCATTGCTCATACGCTGATGAGATTTTCGCGCAGCTAACCATTCATCTCGTGCTAGTTTATTTTTAAGTTTAATTATAACAGGTTGCGGGCGCGATTGTTTCTGTCCCGCTTTAGAGGGCGAGTGTGTTATGCCTACCCTCTTTACTTCATCTATGTCTTTTGTTTTCAAATCTAGTTTTGTAGCAATTTTACATACCACATCCTTTAAGTTTTCATTTTCAAATTGTTCCAAACAAGCCAACTCAATGTTATTTTCCTTACTTTGGCTTTCTAATTGTACAATCCTTTCTTCCAGTGCTTTATTATATTTTTCCAAATATACATTCTTGTGTTCTAAGGATAATAATTTTTTACTAGCTGTTTGCTTGAATTCAGTTAATTCTTGGTACTTTTCCGAGTAGAAATCCACCAGTTCACTTAGATTATCCATCTTTCTTTCTATATTGTATATAGCCTCCAATTTTTTATTTACCTCTGCAAGTACTGTTTCAACCGTTGTACGGTTGGGGTCCACCTCAAGGCGTGGTGCAGACATTGATGGTGTTGGCTGACCCTCTTTGAGGCAATTTTCACAAATCTCCCTTTGTTGGAATGTCTTAAAATTCCGCACACATTTTTTATGAAAAACGCCTTCACACGAGCCCTTACACTTCACAACATCATCCTTAGAAGTAGACAAAAACAGCTTGCATTTTTTACACTGCACCATGTTGACCGAGAACTCAAAAGTATTTCTTTATTTATCTAGTAATCAGCGATATGTAGGCACCGGCAAAAAATAGACAGCAAAGACACGTTCGCACATCGAGCGCCGTACGCGCGAATGAACGAATTGAACACGCAAGTTAAGCAACGTCGACCGTAGCCTGTTCACGGATGGGTTTATATTACCTCGAGCTCCTCCGTGATTCGAAAGACACGTTAAGACGTCGGTCCCGGTTGTTATCATTAGCTCATCTTGAGCTCCTCCGTGCTTCGGAAGGCACGTTAAGCCGTCGGTCCCGGTTGTTATCATTAGCTCATCTTGAGCTCCTCCGTGCTTCGGAAGGCACGTAAAGCCGTCGGTCCCGGTTGTTATCATTAGCTCATCTTGAGCTCCTCCGTGCTTCGGAAGGCACGTTAAGCCGTCGGTCCCGGTTGTTATCATTAGCTCATCTTGAGCTCCTCCGTGCTTCGGAAGGCACGTTAAGCTGTCGGTCCCGGTTGTTATCATTTAATGACAGTCGTTAAGTCAGTGGCCTTTAGGCGGTTCGAAAACACTGGCCTCCGCCAACCCGCAGTTGAGCAGCGTGTTGGAGTACGCTCTAAACCCCTTCGGTTCAGGGAAGACCCGTATCCATAAAAACTGAAGATTTCATAAAAATAAAGATTTCCTTATTGTTAAATTTAAAAAAAAAAAAACGAGATGTTTTATTTTTTTTAGTTTTGAAATACGTTTTATCATTTTGGTGATTTGTAATTGTCATTTCTTTTGATGTTTACTCTGATTTGATTCTTGCGCTCGAACCCCATGGGAAAAGCGATTTCACCCCTATCGATTTGACATTTTTAAATTTTCATAACAAATCACAGACAACTTTCGCGACATAAAAGTGACATCAATCGATTTGACGTTTTGATATTTGACAACCAATAAATATCGTAATCCCTTTTTCAACTGACACTTTCATTTGTATGGGAAAATGTTTTTTCTTTTATTTTATTTTTTCGAGAATTTTCCAATGTTTTTAAGAGTTATTCTGCTATTCGGGACGGAAAGAAATCCAACAAATCAAAAACCATGGCAATCGGTCCAGCCGTTCTCGAGTTATAAGTGTTGTAACAAACACGACTTTCTTTTATATATATAGATTTCCGTCTTATTCCAAAGCATGGTTTAACGTGATAGTTTTAAATCACAAGTCAAGCATGAACCCTCATGCATTTGATGCGTTCATCATTTCAGGAGTAATCTTGAACCCTTAACATAGCAGAAAAATTGTATATACGGCACATCTTCGCCGCACAGATACTCCAGTGCTTGACGACTAAAGTCGTCAACCAGTGCGTCCTCCATGCAATGACCTCTGGTGCAGAGACTGGATATTGAATCGCAATAAGAGATGGTGGTAAGGGGGCTGGCCATCGGACTGGTGCACAAACTAATGGTCGCGCAGCGAGCGATGGAGAGAGCAATGCTCGGGGTTTCTTTGATGGAACGAATCCGGAACGAAGAAATTCGCCTTTGCCGACCTAGCCTTCAGAGTTTACAAGCTGAAGTGGCAATGGGTCGTACGTCATACATCTGCCGGGTAAGTGATGGCAGATGTGAGAGGAAGGAATTATAATGGAGGTCGCGCTAAGGACAACGACGCGTTGGACGCCCTCGTTCTATGATGGTCATTAAGAAAGCGGCTGGATGTGGAAGGCGGAGGATCGTATTTGGTGGAAAGCGTTGGGGAAGGCTTATATCCAGTAGTGGGTAGGCTAATGGTGATCTATGATGATAGGTGATGATGTAACTAGTTCGAGCATTATATCGGGTTTCTCTCCACATTCCGCATCTTGCATGTTTGTTTATCCATTCCTTTAGTTTGTGTTATGCAACTTTCATTTAAATTTTATTTGTATATCTTTCTAATACAATCTACATATCCAATATACAGATCTCCCCATATATGTAACGCGAATCTGATAATTTTGGCACAGCACCTGTGCTCATTATCGAGATTAGCACAACAGCCTGGCTCTGTTCAAAAATACTTTATCGCTGTAATTGGCGTCTCTTGAATGAAGCACAACACTTCAAATGATATATTCGAATATATCATTTGAAGCTTGTGATTTTATTACATAGATCTGGATACGCCAAATTATATTTCTAAATTAATGTTTGACGGCGACCGTGACCGCGACCATTGGTCGTACGGACCAACCATTTACATTATTGCTACCAGTCAGATCAAAAGCTTATTTGCTCTATTATAAAAAAAAACCTGTATGTGACCACATGACAGAAGTGAAAACCTTCATCTCTTGCTCCGTCTCGGTCCCTGGTTGCTGACCTTATTCGAACGAACTTGACGGCTCAATCTCAATCATTAGCCACACAATTTATGCACAGCGCGTCTGAGAAAGTTTTTACTACGAAACGTTAATACTAACTAACGGCAGTCAGAAGTAATCCCTCGCAGTCTACCGTATATACACGTCCAAGCTGTAATGGGCTTTTTGTCCGATATGTAGGGACGTATCAATAATATAACCATAGGTAAAAGAATTACTTCAATAGCACAAAAATCTCTCGAGATATGTTAATTTGAAAATCACAATTTTGGACGTTCCCGAAAACGCTCCATACAAAAGGCTACTGAGTTATGACGTCACAGGTTTGTATTTTGTAAGCATCAAATCAGAAATTTGTACGACAGCTAAGTTAAATATTACGTTTATGTAATTAGTATCATAATAAAAGATATAGTATTTTTTATTGCTTCTCCACTGAAAATGTTACTTTTTAATAATTTCATACTTTTAAAATGGACTTTCCCGCCAAACTTTGATCGACCCTAAAATAAGTCGGACGGAAGATATCGGAATGAAAGTTTGCAGATATTTATAGTTTTGTCTATTTTACGATATTGTTAAATAATTTATACAAGTTTTGACCATGGTCAAATAGCCTATTTACAACCCTTGTGATATTTCTCTCGTTCACAAACTGTTACCTGAGTAATTAGCTTACTATCGCTCGCTCCATCTCTTCCCAGTGGGTCTTGATTTCAAAGCAGATTTCGTAATTAAAAGCCGTTCGGAAACGATCGTTCGCTTTGATATGTCGATTTCTAAACTCCATTCCGAACATACGTTATGGACGACCATCAGTGGTCAATCGAATTTTGCGACGAATGACATTCCACGTCTGTTCCTATAAAGATCCAATTAATATGTTACAAAGACTTTGTTTATATTTGTTCAGGTTCTATTGCCTGCTGTCGACCGTCACCCTGAATTTACAATCTAATGCTACGTTTACACTCAGCCCCTGCCACTCGTCCTGCCGCTGCTGGGAATATTTCCGCGGCAGTGTCGACGCGAATGAGTTCACACTCAGCCTTCATACTTCTTTTATTGAACGACTCGCAACAATGGCTGACGTCGAGTTTGTTGCGGCGACAGCATTATGTCTGATCAGTTTATCTAACTATTTATCTGTTTTGAAAAGAAAGAAAAGACGCTGTGATATTTATCATGATTTTTATCATGTGGATCCCATATTACTCGCTCAATTTCGTAAAGCTCCAAAAATTTTATTATTTTCTCATTACTCCACTTCATAATGTCGACTCCCAATAGAAAACGGAAAGAAAGAATACGTAACACAGAATAATAAATTAATTTCCGTAGTACAAATAGAGGACACGTGAGCCAGAGTGCTGAATGTAAACACTCACTCGCGCTCGCGCTGCCCGTCCTTTGACTTCCGCGCGAAAAACCGACAATCGAGGGAGCGCCGGGCAATGGCAGCGGCATGAGCCGGAGCATATTATTTTTATATACTCGCTCTATATATATGTTTATATACTCGCACTGCCCACTTCCCTGCTCACTTGCCTGCCCGACAGGGCTGAGTGTAAACGTGGCATAAGTGTAACTGACTTGAAGGATCTAACTCTTAAGCCAACCTGCTTGTTGTCGTCGTCGACCCTTACTCATCGCACTGCTGGGAAACGGGCCTCCCCTAAATCGAAGGGGTTTAGGGCATACTCGGTGGAGTATCCTCTAAACCCTATAATTTCCGCCAACGCGCAGATGAGCAGCGTGGCGACTGCTCATCTGCGGGTTGGCGGTGGCCAGTGTTTTCAAGCCGCCTTCTTGGTTTGGTAACTGGCAAGCTGCTTGTTGTGCATCCTGCCAATTACCAAACGAGACTCTGGCGAAGAATCCATAAGGCATGTCGAGTTTGACCGGCGTAGTACCCCACCTCACACCACAGCCTAAACACCCTTGAACCCTTGATCTGTTTGCCTGTTTACCATGTCATGACAAAGTCATAATCATCTACGTTTATACCCCGATATGAAATTTTGATAATAATTTCACTATGTTAATAAGTATTATTATAAAATCTCTGAAAATATGACGAGCTAAATATAATTTTCCCATTCGATCTTTACCAACTTTCTTCGCTTAGCTGAAATTCGAGTAATCCGATCTTACCTTTTCAAGTCACGGCGCGGCGCGGATATCTATGATTAGCAGAATAGTAGAGTTTGAAGTTAAACGACACTTTATAAAATGAGCACTTCCGAAATTTCCATATTTGGGGTTTGGGCTGGGTCAGAATGATGATGTGACTAAATGAATCAAATTCAAATTATTTATTTTGCTATGTTTTTTGCAAAATAAATCATTTGAATTTGAGGTATAGAATATAGGTGTTTTATGAATAAAAGATCCATTATGTTCTGCCTTTTATGCTGCCAAAATGTCAAAATTAATAGCAAATTTAATTAAAGTAGATTAGTAGATGAACATAGTATAAATATCAGGTTAAGTAATTCTGACAGTCAAAGGATATTTTTTGTTATAAGTATTAATTTATGTCAAATTCTAGAAATTCATTAAGGGAGTAGAAACTCAAATAAGATCAGCCCCCTTACCACCATCTCTTATTGCGATTCACTAATTGGATAGATTGCTTATTCATACCAATGAATAAGCGACTCTATTCCATTTGAAATCGAGTCGCTTATTCATTGGCATGAATAAGCATTCCATTCAGTTATTGAATCGCAATAAGAGATGGTGGTAAGGGGGCTGATAGGAGTAGAAAATCAGATAGGATCCTAGAGTATGTACATGAAACATATAGAGTCCCCACATCGCTTATAGCTCATTGTGCCGAGGTTAACTCCTCTCTTTCACCGAAGCCTCTTTCGCTAATCGTCAGATTGCACCACGTGCAGATGAGGTTGGCTTTGTCTCTAAACATGGTGGTGAGCCACTTACACCATAAATTTAATTTCAGGGTCGACATCATGCCTTTATCAGAGTCGGCAATTCACATATACAATCTGTTTGTGAACGATTGACTTTGACTACGTTTCGGACATGAATCCGATTGGTCAAAGCAAACGTTTCCACCGCCAGGCTCGCCGGCCGTCCATTTGTTAAACACGATTACCTCTATCGCCAATCCCTCTGCCATTGCTTGACAACTTTGTTGCAGGTATGCCCTCTGTGAATTTTAAATTCTTTTAATATTTTTTGGTGAAGTTTGTATCAAGAAATACACACTGAGCTTGAATTATAATCGTGAATTGTCGGAGGAAAAATAAATAGATAATACGAAACAACTTTCAAAGAAATACTTTTTCTGTACATCCTTGCATGCTTACTCAGGGTTTGTTTATCTGCAGGGGCTAAGTAAACACACAAAGGTTTTCTGTACTTTTCTAGCCTTTTGTGGATTCCAAGTAGACTGTTTCTTTACAAAAAATTAAAACGACAAAGAAACATACTTTCGCATTCATCTGATGTGTATATGCATGTACGGAGCTTTAGATGAGTTGGAAAACTTTTACATAATAACTCAAATTTATGTAACGTATTAAGCGTGTATTCAAGGGCAAACACGTAATTATTTACACACACAATTTCGCTTTTTCGCTCCGAAACGACCCTCAAAGGTATGTTTTTACATAAAGTTGTCACAAGAAAGGATTACACGCGAAGATGATAGGAATAAATGTGAGAATAAGCAAGTGTAAATTATTTTTATTATCCGCAGAGTATCCGTAGTTGTCGCGGGACGCCCGCGCCGGCATGCGGGGGTGCAGGAACTCTTTGATTCATTAGCTGCCGGGGAGATTTTGTGTTGGCGCAAATGCGAGCAAATATGGGGTGTTTATTGGAGTTGTAACACTTGGGGTGAGAATAAAATGTCTTGTAAGATGGGTCGCATTCGGAAACTGAAGGTCGGGCAGTGTGTAATGGACAGATATATGCTCGAAGTTTCTCTTAGCGATATACTCAGAAACGAGTAAAGTCTTCTGTAATTTAAATAGAATAACCGATGTAGATGAGGATCCGTACCGTATACGCAACACAGTGAATTAGCAGGCTATTGTAGCTCACATAAGTGACGTTATTTCATTTACTTTTACCCAAATAGAAACGGAAACCAGCAGCTAAGTCCTCGTCCCCACCAGGTCGACCTGAACCGCTTACTATGCTTAGCTGAACTTATTATGCTCTTAATTATACTCTTAATTATTTACTTAATTAATCAAAATATATAAGCATGGTTTGGGTAGATTAGGTGGGATGAAATACTTTTTATCAAGAACGAAAAATGAATATAAATAAATATTCCTTGACAAATTACTCAGCGCAGACTAGATGAGTCTCAAATTAAGTAAAGCTTGTACTATTGGTACTAGATAACTGATATATGTACATAATATATAATATTTTTTTGTAAATAAAAACATATTATATACATAGAAAACACCCAGACCAAGACAAACAGAATGTTCATACACACAGATGTTTGTCATGTGCGGGGATCGAACCCCCAACCTCGGAGTCAAGGTGGCCTTTGCTAGCCATTCGACCACCGGGCTCATCAAAAATAAAAAAAATATTGATTTTGTTTTTTGGTGGAAATAAATTGAAAATATCAATTCGCATCGTATTTTTATTTGCTGATCAAAATACAACATTATATATAAACCGTAGTTAGGTTTAGTGCCGTATGACATTTACAATTCAGATCGTAGAAAATACAACGGTGTTTCTTCAAGATTCTCATCATTAAATATGAAAACTAACCAATTCGCTTCCGAACAATTTCCGACTGAGAGAAATTGTTTGATGGAACTTCGCAAATCGAAATCAGACTCGAGTGCCGCACAACTTCCTAATACATAATAATATTCTGCACACAGCTTACCAAGGCAAATATTTATTTTTGTTGTTCAACATGCGACACCTTTCTGTTTTCAAATTTAAAACTGTAAGCTTTGCATAATAATGGCTTTGCAATATGGCTTTTTCTTTTTTCTCTCGTTCGCTCTTATTAATTAATTGTCAGCCCTGTTAAAAATAAGAAACAGATTTAAAAAAAGTTGACAGTATATATAAGTTTATAATCTTTGAGACAGTGTAATTTTTATATTGTAACTAGTAACTAAAATCACCGGCACTCTACATATATTTTATTTTATCTTCGATATTCATTGACTTGTTTAGTTAAATTTCAATGCTTTTGTGTAAATAAAAATATGTACCTTTAAAGTGGGTTGTAACATGACAAACAAACATATGACCACCTGACGGTAAACAGTAATCACGTTGACGACCGTGTAAACCCACTTCACGCGTTTCTTAACGAATCTTGACTTTGTGGCATGAATGGGTCACCACCATCCTCGCAGGCAGAACCACCTCCGACCGGGTCGAAACAAGCATACGGCCCGTACGCTTGTTTCGTCCCCGGCCGTCGTATCGCCGTAAAAAAATAGAACCCCTTGCTTAACCTTGGCTTTTTAAAAAAACATATATACGAATAAATAAAGTGCGTCATTTTCACTAAAACATAGTAGGACAGCGCTTACAGAATTACCGCCGACATACCTGTCCATTTTTTGCGACACAACGAGCTGGAGCGAGGCTAATTCTGTTTTTATCTCAAAGTTATGATACCCCAGCTCTCGGCGTATTCACAGACAGACTTCATCATTTTTTTTCCTGCACGCTGCTGCGAGATAACATCGCTCTAGTAATTTGGATTTCTTTGATGTAATTTGAGTAAATATAACGTAGAGAGGTACGTAGTAATCTTCTTATAATTCCTACTAATATTATAAATGTGAATGGGAGTTTGTTTGTTACGCTTTCACACCGAAACTACTCGACCGATCATCATGACACTTTGTACACATAATCTCTAAGGTTTAGAAGAATTTTAGAATGATTAGGAAGGACATAGGATATTTTTTATTTAAAAAAATCGGGTTGCACTACGGGAATGCCGGCAGAAGTGAAAACTTGAACATTAACGTTGTGCATTTTTGAATATTTTGGAATGGTTAGGGAATAATTTCGCACGAATTGCTTTTTTATATACAGTATAAAAGTACTATCATTTATGTGGTAAAATACAATATTCATTTATTGCACTATCGTACACAAACATGAGTATTTATATTACAATGAAAATAAACAGCAGGAGCAGGCATACATTTTCGCCACACGGTAGAAAGAGAGGGGGATATCACTTCCTCTGCTACGCAGTGCCGGCGGTCAACGCTCTCTCCGTCTTACGAATTTTCGATCAGGCCTCGTGTTCTGACGCGAGTTTAACATTTTTTATCCATCCCAAAAAGTGCACAACGCCGCGAAAGAAGTTTTCACCTCAAAAAGTAAACGTGGGCGAAGCCGCGGGTGGAAGATAGTATTATATAATCCTTACGGCCGCCCGTGACTGTGTGCGCGTGGATTTAATAAAATAATCAATTATTTTACTCATAATAGATTACTCAACGTATCAAGATAAAACATAATACTGTATTTTAAATTATACTTTATAATTTAATTATAATTCAATTATAAAGTAATATAGCTATGAAAACCGCATCGAATGTCGTGCAGTAGTTTTTGCGTAATGCACATTCAAACATACATACAAACAAACCTAAAAATAACCACAAAATAAAATTAATGTTTTCGCTTAGTATTGCTATATACATACCGTTTTAGAACAAATCAAATTCGCACAAACAATTTTCTAAAGTAAGATAGGTTACTCTATTACGCTTCTTCCACTTAGGTAACTAAACTTTCGTAACCAGTTACAAGAGAAGAATTTAGAGATAAGTCTGCCTTTGTACACGACATTATTTTATTGTTGTGTGTAAAATTTTGAAAGACAATAAAGAGAATACAATCACAACAACATAGATTGAGAACCATCTTCTTTCATTACATATTTAAAGAACAAAAGTGTTGTGTCGATGTATAAAGGATCAAGTTACTACTACAAAGCCTCACCCCCTTAAACTTTATCACAAACTAGGTCAATCCATTGTGGACATAATTACTGATGGACTGTAGAAGTTGGGGCTCCTCACAAAGCGATGAATGACGGCGAGTTAAATCTCTGAAGGGCTGAATGGCGGCCGCCCCGTTACGCCGCCCGGGCGGAAAACTTGAAAGTTTTAAAATTAAGTTCCGTTATGTAAGGAGGCTTTTATGACCTTTGTGTAAAACATTCTTTTAATGAAAGCTGCCACTGCTGCAAACCAGCACACTTTATTCTACGTACTATTTTAACTAACTCGTAGGAATATATATTTATCTACCCGGGCGCACATCTAAATGCTTGAGCAGCATAGTGACCAGCCCTACGAAGACTGGCACGGATATATAGTGCGTCCTAGGATAAAGGTAACATTGACAGGGAGTCAAAATGGATCAAAAAATATCGAGGACAAAAATAATAAAAAATATGTTTCTATTTTTCATGAATTAATTGAATAAAATTTTTATTTTTCACTAATGACTAATTTTTTTTTTATATTTTTACGACGATAATTTTTAATCTATTTTTACCCCCTTTCAGGGTTACACTTTATCTAGGGACACCCTGTATAACATTGAAGTCAAAGCCATGCCAGCTAGCGCCTGCCAAAATATTAATAAACTACTCATACGCTTATTTAGAAACACACAACTATACCTATGGTTCTGAATTAAGCTCATTGACAGTCAAATGTGGTAATAAAAACTCTTAAAAGTTCATAATGCAGTCTAAGTAATATTAATTACAATTAACAAACTATAACTGGTTTATACATACTTATTTTTTCTTTTTCAGGTAAGACATTCGATTAACAGCTGCTTCCACCGTAGGTACCTTCCTCCAGTTGGTAAGTTCTCAGGTAGTAGTTATATCGGTTCGGTATATTAAAATGTGAACCGTTATTGTATTCTATCCATTTGTATATAATTATTTGTCGCGTCCATAGACGTTGGATCACAATACTCAAAGGACACGTGCGACTTCAGATGGAATTGTGTTGTCACCTTTGGGCGGGCGGGCGCTCCGGCTCGGTTCAGGTTCAGAACTAGCAGATAGGATTATTGACATATCAAGCTTACAGACGGCAATGAACAAAGTCTAATTCTAAGGAGAGATTTCCTTTTCTAGTTATATCAATGAATTGTGTTCAGAGGAGTTATTTGATATGATGCCACCGGACTTTTTAATATTTAATTTCGTCTTTTTTTTATACTACGTCGGGTGGCAGACAAGCATATGGCCCGCCTGATGTGAAGCGGTTACCGTAGCCATATTAATATAAAATAACGCTCGCGCGCCGCCACCCCCGCTGCCATCGCAGCATCTCCTTCCTTTCTGGTGACCTCACTCACTCGCAGGAACACAACAGCCCTCAAGGGAACCGTTATTTGGCTGCGGTATTCTGTGAGGTAAAGGTACATTCGCCAGTCGGGTAGCTTACAATTACGCTCCCTACCTCTCTTTTCGCCAGAGCTTCGTTTGTCAGTCAGCAGGGTGCACCGCGTGCACGTGAAGTTGGCTTTGGTTCAAAGATGTTGAAGAACCACTTACACCCCAGAATGACGAAGAATATGTCGAAGACTCGTTGCAGTTTATATAAATTATTTATAGGTTGTGTACGTTCTACCGTAGCTACTTAGCCCGTAGTTGATAACCGAATATGTTAGAGACCATATAAACTATTTAACAGTAATAATATCTCTGTAGAAACTGTCTGTCCATGGGGGCTACGCGGGACCACGGTAAAAAAGTTTGTCTTTAACTTAAACCTAAACCCTCTTTTTGGAATCAAAATATCCAATCAAATCGGCTTTAGCTCAGTTAGGTGGTTGATCTCATGTTTTCCATCCTGCTGAGATCTCGACTTCATAAACTAAACAACAGTTCCTTTCATATCAAACACAATTTTCCGATTTTGTTGTCAAAACATTTTGTTATTGACTGTTACGTCGATTTTTCCATTCCATTTGTGAGAATCAGTTTAGGGGAAAAAGTCATAAATTAGTATCACATATCGCTCAATGTTCCATTATCGTGACGATAAAATCTTTGTTACTTAAATGCATGTTTAATTGTATTGTATATATGTAAGTATATTAGTCGTAGGCAATCGCGGGGCATTTGTATGAATACAGCATTATGTCTAATAGCTGACATAGTTACATACAATTCTTAACTGATACAGTAGGTATTTTTACATAGATTGAATTTTATAACTGTTAAAAAGAGGTAAACGTTTATATTTACTTTAATTCTTTAGTTTAGTTGTAATAATATCCGCCAATGGTTACAATTTGTTTAGATCACAATAATATAAAAATACTTTGATCAGTTTTGTATGGTGTCTGTTTGGCTTGGTTTGGCTGTCTTTTTTAGGGTTCCGTACCTCAAAAGGAAAAACGGAACCCTTATAAGATCACTTTGTTGTCCGTCTCTTATTTTATTTATTTTTTCCGACGCAGTATTTCTTATTTATAATGAAAAATATAAAATTTATAATGATCCTACGTACGGAATCCTCGGTGGGTGAGTCCGACTCGCACTTGTCGGTTTTTTTTATATATTATATGTATATCTTCTTCTTCTTCTTAGTAATTTCCTCATGGCTGAGCCATTGTTGTCAGACATTTCATCGCAGCTCATGCCATGTTCAACCATGTACAACAAAAAATACAAAATAATTAGCAGTGGCGGTGCCATCGCTCGGAAAATACTCCTTGAATTACAGGCATCACGCTATCAAGTCAGACGGACCGTATGCTTATTTGTTTATAGTATTGAGGTAAAACATCTCAGTTTTGTTAGATTATGTAGTAATATGTTTTACAATTTTAAAGAAATGTTTCCAGAAATGAGGTGAATTTCCAAAATTTTCTTTAAGTTAAGTTATAACAAATAAAACAATATTGGGTTTAAAATACAGTTGCAAATTGTGCCAAATACTCAAAATAATTTCGTACCCTTAGAAAATCCATAGATGTTAAATCCCTGTTGGAGTATTTTCCCTGAAGTCCCTAAATTCAGGGGAAAATACTCTAAGGTTGTAATACTGTCAGAATCCTACCGCATCCGTCGATTCGGTCGATTCATCCGTATTGCCCGCGCTGAATCTGATCACATCATAAGATTTTTTCTATGATTTTTGGGGTTCTTATGGGGTCCAGAAGAGTCGACATGCTAGGGGAGCAAACAACAAGGGGAGGTCTTACGCGAGTGATATTCCTTGTGATTCACATCGGACACTTTAAATCGTGCGAGGCCTATGTCTATCTGGCACCCGACGTGGTATAAAAAAAATTGGTTGCCTGTAAAGTCGGTATACGGGCGAAAGTTTTACGTGACAACGACTTTGAGTGGTAAAATGTTTTCGAGTGGAAGGGACGCATGCCTTTCACTTTTTATGTCTGTCTCTCTCGCTCTTAGAAGGGACGCTCTTACAATGAGAGCGAGTGAAAGGCACGCGCCTTTCACTCGCTCTCATTGTAAGCGCATAACGTGAGCCAGTTTCTTGAAGTGTCACCCGGCTAACCAATTTATAAGACGTTGTCACGTCAAAATTGTGAATAATGTAAATGACTTAATTCAGTGAGAGTTTAAAGCGATGTCGGTTCGTGGTTGCCCTCGCACGCCCACAAATAGTTCATTAAAAGTTTGCGTCGTCGGGGCGATAGCTGCCGGCATTGAGACGGCGTTGCCAAATACTTCACACCGACTACGAGTAATGCAAGGGAACTGCACTGATGGAAAACGAAAACTTGGTTTTAATTTTCCACTATATTCTTCTCGACGACTTTGTTCATGTGATATGGAGAAAAATACAAAAAGGACGATCTTTTTGAGGTGATAACGTCTTATAAATCGATGAACGCCGGTTGCACGCACGAAAAAGTATGACTCATTGTCACGTTCCGCCTGAGCCGAGCGTGCAAGTGAGAGCACGGAACAAGCGACAGAGATTCACAATCGGCTTAAACGTTCGGCTTGTGACGGATCTATCTTTCTTCCGCTCCATCGGCCGATGTTTTCTAATGACGTTATCACGTAAAACGACTTTACACCAATTTTTTTAGGTTTCGCATAGGATACAAAAAAACAAAACCTTTATTAAATTACTCATATGCTGTTTGAACTTTGCACGGTTGCTACGCATTTGTCTTAGAAAGCATTGGATATTTAAATACCAAAACAGAATAAACACCTCGGTCACAAATATGATTTATTTCTTATTTTAGCTCTACAACGTCGCGTATTGTTTTTTATTCTTTTGCTTAAGAATAATACAAACATTTTAACGTGAAATATCTAATACAGTGGTTCAGGCCAGTTCTTGGCGTGGCAACGGGCCGCCACGCGCTTGCACTACATAATCCCAACTAATAATAGGTCTTTACCTATGAAATTGCCGTTCTGCAGTACTGGCCATTTCAAATCAAAATAATTTTTGTTTGGCTAAGAATTCTAATTTCAAATTAATTTTATTTTAAAAACATGGAATTCTTTTTCCAAAAGTAGTCATTTGTTTAGTGTTACATTTTCATCGCATTTCAATCTTTTTCGTCATCATGGATACGTTAAAAATTCGAGTAATTATGGAATATGAGTACCGTCGTGGCAGCAACGCGGCACTTGCGGCACGCAACATCAACGACGATTACGGAGCTAACACTACAAACCAACGCACCACCTGTTATTGGTTTGCTCGCTTCCTTTCTGGAAATTTCGACCTGAAAAATGAACCTCGCGGTCGTCCGAAGACTTTGGTCGACAATGACGAATTAAAGGCGATTGTGGAAGCTGATGATACACAATCTACGGCTGAATTAGCAGCAGCTTTCGACGTTAGCGTCAAAACAATATTGGTCCATTTGCGTCAAATTGGCAAGGTAAAAAAGCTTGACAAATGGGTGCCCCACGAACTCAATGATCGCCAGCACGAAGTACGCGTCGAGACGTGCCTTGCACTGCTCAACAGACACACAAATGAATGTATTTTGAACCGCATTGTTACCTGCGATGAAAAATGGATTCTGTTTAATAACCGCAAGCGCTCAGCAAGTTGCTTGGATCCTGGTTCAGCACCTAAACAATGCCCTAAACGAAAACTTACCCCTAGAAAAGTGATGGTCACTGTTTGGTGGTCTAGAGCCGGTGTGATTCATCACAGCTTCTTACCAAACGGGGTGAGCATTACTGCAGATGTGTACTGTGAAGAACTGAACACAATGATGGAGAAGCTGGCACGTCTCCAACCAGCATTGGTCAATCGCTCGTCTCCGCTGCTCCTGCACGCCAACGCAATTAAAACGGACAGACTCATACTGCACAGCAGACGGTCTCCAAGTTGCAAGAACTGGGGTTGGAAGCTCTCCGTCATCCGCGGGCACTCGCCAGACCTTGCGCCTACAGACTACTACTTTTTCCAGAATTTGAATAATTCTTGGCGGGAAAAAAATTCAATAGCCGAGAGGCAGTACAAAATGCCTTTGAAGAATTTGTTGCCTCCCGTCCAGCTCATTTCTTTAAGAAGAGATCAATAAACTGCCACTGCGTTGGCAAAGATGCATTGATTGCATGGGTGATTACTTCGATTAATACAAATAAAAAAGACATGAAAAAAAAATTGTTTAATTTTTCATATAAAACGGCAATTTCATAGGTATAGACCTAATATTATAAAAAGGTAAATTTTGTGAGTTTTTGAGGTTTTAGGGGGTAATTTATATATATAATGTATATACATATAAACATATACATATATACATACATATATACATATGCCTATCATGAAATAAAACTGAAAGGGTAAATATAAATAAAAGTCACTCACTTTGCCACTGGTAAAGAAACAACGAAAGAAATCCAATTAAAGCCTTTATAGGCTGTATCATATTAACATGACAGTGATTTGATCGTACATTAATATAATAAATACTCAGTGATAGGATCATTCATATTAAAACGGACAGAGTAACAATTATTATTTTGTTACTACGTCGGGTGGCAGACAAGCATACGGCCCGCCTGATATGAAGCGGTTACCGTAGCCATATTAACGCTTGCAATATTAAAAATATCGCTCGCGCGCCGCCACCCACACTGCCAACGCAGCATGTCCTTCCTTTCTGGTGACGTGAGGTCACCAGAACTCACTCGCAGGAACACAACAACCCTCAAGGGAATTGTTATTTGGCTGCAGTATTCTGTGAGCTGGAGGTACATTCCCCAGTCGAGTAGCTTACAATTACGCTCCCTACCTCTCTTTTCGCCACAGCTTCATTTGTCAACCAGCAGGGCGCACCGCGTGCAGGTGAAGTTGGCTTTGGTTCAAAGATGTGGATGAACCACTTACACCCCAAATATACCACAATATTTTTAGTACACGTACGGTAAAATAATAACAATGAAGTAGAACGGAGTTACATCATAGCTTGTTCTCTCTTCAACAGCACACAGAAGACTGACTGGACAGCGGCAGCTCTCCATTTTATTTTCCCGCAGCGTTCCACTAAAGTCCATGCGTCAATATTCTTATTCCACAAATACATGTTTATTACAATATTAATTTTCAGGTTAGAAACCAATTGTAATATCAATTTCATAATTTATTTCAGTAAAATTAGATACCTACTGTTACCAAAGCAACGAACTTTGCTTTGCAAAATTTTTATAATCTTTTTTTTTTAAATAAAATATCAAACAAACATCAATATTAACAACTATCATTTTATCCTTACTAGTCCCCTTTCTTCAGAATACTTGAAAAGTAAGTTTCATTGCCGTGTGGTTTTCGGCAGACTAGAATAGAATCACTCCATCTCTTCACGTGGATGTCGTACAAAGCGACTAAGGGAAATACATTATAAAACATCGATCAGGCCTCCCCAACCCGTCTGGCCAGCGTGGGGAGTGTAGGCCAAATCCTCCTGTCTGTGACGGACGAGAGAGGGTCGTGCTCCTGTAGTGGAGACTAAAATGACCTGATGATGAAGTTTCATTATCTATGTGGTCTTCATGGCCGTCGACTTCGATCTGATGATTCTCTTCCCCTCACTACCCCACTTTTTCCCTCAGGTTTTATGTCTGATTACTGTACCTTCCTTCTTTGGAACGCATTACTTATATCTATGAGAAAAATATCAAATAAATTAAATGTCAGAAAGAAAGTTTATGCTAACCTCTTAAACAGCTTAATTCAGCACCGAGTCATGTATCTGGCATATATATGTATATTTTTTATATATATGTATATATATATATGGTAGAATATGTTTGTATAAATGTAATTTGTATAGTTTATGTATAATATATATTAGACGGCTCAGTCTTATTTACTAGCAGTAAAATTTGGGCACAGCGCGCCTGAAGTAGTGTTCAGTTCAAAAATGTCATGTATAAGGCGTATATACTTCTACAATCCTACGTCAAATAATTTAAATTTGACGACCCCGGTGGTTGAATGGCTAACCATGTCCACTTTGACTCCGCGGTCGCGAGTTCGATCCAAGGCAAATATTTGTGTGCATGAACATGTCTGTTTGTCTTGGTCTGGATGTTTTCTATGTATTATATGTATGTATTTAAAAAAATGTATTTAAGTATAATATCAGTTATCCCATAGCACACGCATAGCGCTTAATTTGGGTCTAGATGACGTGTGTAACTGTGTAAATTGTCATGAAATATATTTATTATTAAAATTGCCATAATTTTATACAAAGTTTTACCCATACGTTACAGAAAAGTAATAACGAGCGATTTTTTTTGTTTATCGCATGATAGAGAGAAATAAGTTCTTGGCGATGGTGTCATGTGGTGTAACTTGCAAGATTTGATTACAGATACCGCGGTTAAACTATATAAATGCTTATAAAAAACATTTTTACTATTCCATCCAACTATTCAACTTCTAACAAAGTGTACATTTAGTCTCAAGGCTGCATATTATTTTTAAAAGTTAATGAGATACAAACCGACTTTGCTAATGAGCCAGTTCGCAATTATAACATCACATAATTTGTGACCGCCATTTGAATTCCGCACTCAATTCAAGGCGGGTCTCGATGCATATCCTGGCAAATAAATTAACACATCCAAGGCGTAAACAAAGTTACAGAGCTACGACTGCTTACTATTAGGGATCTACGCTTGTCTGTCACTCTAGTCGTGTAAAAAATCTATTTCCTACTACCGCCGTCACCCCTTACTTATCCCACTGCTGGAATACGGGTCTCCTCTCAAATGAAGGGGTTTAGAGCATACTCCACCACGCTGCTCAACTGTGGTTGGTGGAGGTTAGTGTTTTCAAGCCGCCTAAAGACTTCTGACCTGGCTCGACTGTCATCTAATGACAATAATCGGGACCGACGTCTTAATGTGCCCTCCGAAGCTCGGTATTTTGTACTATCCTACTAATATTATAATTGTAAAAGTTTGGATGTTGTTATTTAATGAAACAAAAACGTCTGAGCGGTTATAGATGATATTTCATACACAGATAGTATGAAACCTGGTTTAACATTTGATATAATATGGTTGATGCTCGGCGTACATATAAAATAAGTTTTGGCTAAAATATATTTATTATCGCAGTACAGTCTCGATCCGTGCGAAAGTGTCGATCTGTCTAGATATTGAAAACCGTCAGTTCAACTGAGTCAACTTAGTCAGTGGCAAGTCTTGTATTTTTTTTAAATAATTATAAATGTTTATTATTAAATCGTAGTAGCTACTACGATTACAAATTTAGATATACACATACACAACACATTAGTTAATGATACATGACACAAGTATATGGTTGCACTGACGCTGTGACGTCTAATTGACAACGAACTAATTGAATTAAATGTGATAACGTGAAACTCACACTCGAGAGACAATTGCATAGAACATGTTTACGTTGTGTTATGACATTATGAAAATGAGGAAAACTTGACTCGCTTAGCTCATTCATCATAGATATTGGATCAATCGAATCTAGGAATTTCATTTTATTTCATGTCATCATTCAAGAACATCAAGGATATATTTGTTTTATTTCGAGTCTGGGCGGACATTTCGGATCAGATATCTCAATTTAGCCAACATTCAACAAGAGGTGAAGATCACAGCTGCTGCGGTCAGCTCAACTAGTGATGGGTAGTTCTTCGAATTATCATTATAGCATGCTATTATTAAAACTTGAAAACTATTTCTCATTTTAGTTAATACCGATTTCTAGATGGGTACTTTTAATTGATTTTTACTTTACACATTTTAATTATTATTCAGTAATTCACTGCAATTAACTTGAAGTATTTTTTCATTATGATTGCACCATTTTTGCGTTTGTTTACTTGTTTTAATCATAGATGTTTGAGTGCTCAATTTGAAGAACCGATTTTTATTTTACTTTTTTTCTTACGTGTTCTTGAACTATTTACATAGAATTAGTATCTATACTAAAATAATAAAGATAAAGAGGTTTATTTGAGGTTTGATCTCTAGAACTAGCAGCCGAATTAGCATTTTTGATAACCGAATTCTTGATTAAAGTTATAGAATATAATATAACTTAACATCACGGTATGACAAATTAGTAACCGAAATGGCGGTTTAAATCGCAATGCAGCCCGAGTAATAGGTACTTTCATAAAATAAATGCCTATCTGTCCTGTGGCTTATATACGAGGCCGTTAAACAATAAAAGAAAGAATCCTATATTCAACTGTGTAAATATCTAAAAAAAAATACATTTTTTGTGCTTCAAAGTGTCGATTTATCGCATAATGAGTGATTTTGGTTGATATATGTGCTTGCAAGATGTTACAGCTCCATATATACTCGTACATGTCGACTGACAAAATAGTGTAATGATTTGACGCTCAATTCTATGTCTATTTCATCGCGGGATTCATTTCATTGTATTCCGAACATGTTTTAGCAAATTTAATATGTTTAGAATGTGTTTTATGTAATACTTTTTATTTAAGTTTTCGAATAACTTCACAATCGAGGCACAAAATCAATAAGCCAACTACCTTTAGAGTAATAACTAACGGTAAAACTTTTTGATTTTGTGTTTGTGCGTCCATTCAAGTTATTTAATCACCGTGAATGTAAAACGACAAATCGAAACTGTCATTTTGTGATGAGCGCATATTTCTCTCAAGCTCAAGGGAGTTTTAATAAGATTTCATCTTTAAAATTCTGTTTAATTCAATTTTTAATCTCAATAACCGTTAGTGCTACACACAAACATCTTCGTTTCGAAAAAATATAACCTGCGTGCGCAATATAAGAATGAGAACCCCTGCTCGGTTATTGACTACCATAGTCTACAGTGAGATGATTTCTAGTTAGACTTGATACTTTTAGCAGTGAGTTAATAGTGGGAGACATAAAATGTGTTAATACATACTTTTCAGCAAGTCGCCGGGCAGTAAAAATGTTTTTATAGCGTTTCTTTGTGCCCGGTCTGCGGCGGTCGGCCCTCGGCGGCGGAACGAATTTATATCAAATTACCTATTATACCGCGAAATTACTTCTGCTCGCTGTTACCTGCGCAAACAAACAAATTATTAATGCCATCTGATACCACCCATGTTCATCTCATGCTAAGAGCATTCTCCACCAGTCAACCTTTGGGAAATTCAGATAACACACGAATGCGGTTTGCAAAATAACAGCTATGAACGTATACACAATAAATACCTATGCAAACATAAAATTACATACATACATAGAAATATGCTAATTACACACACATACATAATCATATACATGAATACATAATCATACACATCTACATAATTATACACGGAAACGCAAAGGAAAAACAATAGGACAATTATGATTATTGCTTGGACAATTTCTCAAGTAAATAAGTTTGAACATTCTTTTTGAAAATGAATTTACTGAAAGATTCTCTGATGGCCTCCGGTAACGTGTTCCAGAGAGAGACATGAAGCCAGATCGAAAGAGTGGGGTATAGAGTGCAAGAGATTTGTTAGAACGGAGTTCGCGATCATGCGTGTACTGAAACTTACATTTCAAGTAATCAGGAGAAAGAGGGTTAAAAAGAATAGAGAAAAGAGTGCAGAGTAACCTTTGTTGTCTACGCTGGCGGATAGGAAGCCATTTAAGTTGGAACCGATACTGCGATATATGATCAAATTTTCGAAGGCAAAAGATGAAGCGGATAGCATTATTGATAAGCCGGGCCAGCTTATTGAGTAGATCTTCAGTCAAATCAGGATAACAAACATCAGCATAATCAATGAGCGGAAAAATGAGAGATGTGACTCGTGTGACCTTAGTATAGATAGGTAGAAAATTCCTGAACCGATTAAGAAATCGTAACGTAGAAGTAACTGCACGGCTAACTTCCGCAATATGTGTGATCCAGCTCAACGTAGAGTCAATGTGGAGACCAAGATTTTTGACACTAAGACTCAACGGAATGACAGAGTTATCAAACAATATAGGCGATACATTACAAGAATCAAAGTTAGCGACTTGCTTAGAGCCACCCACTAAGATAGCCTGATATTTTACAGGATTAACTGGTATCCCAAAGTCTTTAGACCAAGAGCTAATGTTATTCAAATCAATATTCAACTGTACAATCGCAGTATTTACTTGCTCTACAGGTGTTTTTTACATATATTTGCAAATCATCAGCGTATAAATGGTATCTATTATGAAGTTTATTATGCTACCGATTCCATCAGTGCAGCTCGAGTCGTTTAATCGCACGACTAAATCGAGATCGCAGTCGATTTCCTTTTTTCGAGACGAACTTATAATCGAGTGAGTGGAGCGGCATCGCGGCGGCGACTCGCCCGACGTTGATGTGTTTCGACGTGTACTCGCCCTGACTTAATTGGAAAACACCCGCATCTCGGCGTCATCGAGTACATACTCGTACACCATTAGACTTCGAAACCATATAGTATAATATGTTGTTGACGTGAATATGTCTTTAAAATTGCTTCCATAGGGAGGCAATTCAAAAAAACTAACGATAACAAAATCTATCATCTCTATCCAAAATTCAATCACACCACTGGATAGATGAAGGATCAAATAATTTATTACGCTTTTAAGTAAAGAATATGGAACATCGCGTGCGGCGGAGGAGGAAGCGTTGCCATTTTGAGATAATTTTAGTGCATGTAACGTATTCACGTACAACACACGGCCATGTCCATGACACAGTCTCACTTTTTATATGACTAGTGTAACAAAGAAGCCTACGACTGCCTGATGGTAATCAGTCATCGCCTTTGGACGTTGTCACACTAGAAGCATCACTTACGCATTGCCGATCCTGTAAAAACGCCCTTTATTTCTTGAAGGACCCCATGCTGAAGCGCCATGCCATTCACTTCTGTGAAAACCTTTGCAGGGAGTTCGTTTTATTACCTGCGAGTTCGAGGTAGATAACTCCTTTGGAACCGTACTGTACGCGCCCAATTTGGTTCTAATCTGTGAATATGTCATACTCCCCGCTATGACCTTCGGTGCAGAAACTTGGGCTGGTCCAGAAATTGAAAGTCGTTCGGCATTTCTCTACGGGACCGAATCCGGAATGAAGAAATTCGACGTAGAACCAAAGTTCTTGACATAGCTCTCAGAGTGAGCAGGCTGAAGTAGCCAGTGGGCCAGCCACATCTGCCGAGTCAGCGATGGCAGATGAGGGAGGAAGGTCCTAGAGTGGAAACCTCGTATGGGGCGACGGAGTGACGGGCGTCCCTCCTCTAGATGGACCGACCACCTCAAGGGAACGGCCGGAAGCGTTTGGATGCAGTAAGCGGAGGATCGCATATAGTGGAAGGCATTAGGGAAGGCCTACAGTGGATAGATACAGACTGATGATGATGTGTGAGGATAAATCCCCGTAGCCTACGGTACAATTTTGTACTTGTCGAAAATAGTTACTTAATTAATTAGATAAATTAAACGGGTCACTCACGTCTTTTTGTCGGGAAAGCCGACTAGTTTCGATCTCAAAAGGAGACCTTCATCAGGGCGAATGTCCAGACACGTCCACCCTTTGTCTCTCGCGCCGGACACTGCGCGCCAATGCGCGCGCCGCACGACTGGAAAGGGTGGTGAGGGGTTGGTGCGTTGATTTGAAAAATTGAAAAAAAGACGTGAGTGACCCGTTTAATTTATCTAATTAATTTAGTATAATGTCTCACGTGAGTTTTAATAATAGTTACTACTGAAAATATTATTTGAAGTTTAAAGTATAGAATAAGCTCAGATTAAGCAATATATAGACTTTGTTTCAATCTGAT
This sequence comes from Hypsopygia costalis, assembly GCA_937001555.2. Taxonomy (NCBI): domain Eukaryota; kingdom Metazoa; phylum Arthropoda; class Insecta; order Lepidoptera; family Pyralidae; genus Hypsopygia; species Hypsopygia costalis. The sequence continues at coordinate 26,616,777 of OW443340.2, forward strand.
GTCAGTGAAAAAAAAACATTGTCATTTAAAGTAATTGAAATTGAGCTTGGTGGTCGAATGGCTAGCAATGGCCACTTTGACTCCGAGGTGGCGGGTTTGATCCCCGCACAAGACAAACATTTGTGTGCATGAACATGTCTGTTTGTCTTGGTCTGGATGTTTTCTATGTATTATATTTATGTATTTACATAAAGAAATGTATTTAAGTACATCAGTTATCTAATACTCATACTACAAGCATTGTTTGGAACTAGATGGCGCTGTGTAAAATTACACAGCGCCATCTAGTTTAGGACAAATGTCCAGGAATATTTATTTATATAAATTCGCCTGTTCAAAAGTGTACAACAGAAGTCGCTAAAAGGGTTGACATTTCACGCGGACCGAGTCGCGGTCACCAGCTAGTTAGTTTATAATATGTACTGAAATGAATGTCTAAATATACACTTTAAGTGTGGGCATTAGCAGTGGCGAGATGGAGGCACCAAGCAATTTGTTACAAGCAGTTTACAGCGCACTAGCGGACTTAGGACTTAATCCGGCGGCAGCGGTTATATACCAGTAAACACCATTTTACGTTACGCGCTAAGCCGCCCATTCGTCACAGGATAACCTCGTATCAAATATAGTAGCGCTAAGGGAAATAATCGATCCAACTTGACGTTACAAGCTTTTATTTAGTTTCATCGCAGTGTCCGTATTCAAATCTTGCAAGTTAAATTTGACCCCCAATTGTCCGTTTGAGGTAAAATTTGGCACATTTGTTTGGTTCTCGAGACGGTACGATTAAATTAATGCCGTCATTTTGTATTCCAATATGGCGATGACAGGTGTCAAGTGACCCGACAATTTATTCATTGACTTCTTTGTGGTCATATTATGATGATTGAAGTGATTCATCAACATCTTTGAACAAAGCCAACTTCACCTGCACGTGGTGCATCCTGCTGACTGACAAACGAAGCTCTGGCGAAAAGAGAGGCAGGGAGCGTAATTGTAAGCTGCCCGACTGGGGAATGTACCTCCACCTTACAGAATATCGCACATAGCCTTACACAATATCGCAGCCAAATAACAATTCCTTTGAGAGTTGTTGTGTTTCTGCGAGTGAATGAGTCACCAGAAAGGACAGAGATGCTGCGTTGGCAGCGCGCGAGCGATATTTTATGTTGCGAGCGTTAATATGGCTACGGTAACCGCTTCACATCAGGCGGGCTGTATGCTTGTCTCCCACCCATCGTAGTATAAAAACAAAAGTGTCAAGTGCCGCCGCAAAATATCGGTTTATAATTTCCTCATCAATCTCCATGATGTATCAAGTGAAAGGGGCTTGAACAGCGAAACACATTAACTTTTCAGTTCTTTTTATATTAAAAACTAATAGAAGCTACTTTTATTCTTGTTTTCAAATGATATATGAAATTTGATATATGAATGTCTACTAGTGACTTGCCCCGGCTCCGTCCGGGTATAATAAAATATAGCCTACCACATCTGTAGTTTGTCAATAATTTTAATCAGACTATTTTTATCATTAGAGTTTCATCAATACAGTATTGAGTGGGAGGTTTGGAATGTAACTCAAGCATATTGATCCTGTATAGACAGACTAGTTCTCGCCCGTTTCGTACGCGCTTATTTCGGTTTTCAAAAAACTTTTCTTAGCGGATGTCCACGTTATAACTGCTACCAGTATGCCAAATTTCAACCCAATCCATCCAGTGGTTTGAGCTATTATATCAATCGGCATATTACTGATCTGTATTTGTGATATGTTGATCGATCCGTCAGTAACGCCTGTTATAAAAAGTATATTACTTACATAATCAACAAAAAAAGGCTAAAGAAGATTTCGGTTCGACTTTTTTATTATTATTTGAAAGCTGGTGCATTGGAGCGGTGAACTATGTAATGGCGAAATGAGTTTAACTGCGTCGAAGCACTTTAATATAACAATTTAATAATACTTCAATGTCGCAGTTACGTTAACAGAATATAAAAACGAATTAAAAAGAATTGTATCTAAAATTATAATTAAAAAATAATATAAAACATCAAAAGAGCGTGTCTAAAGAAGTCAGTCGCCAACAGATGGTTGTTTGGAGAAAATAGGTTCAGTGGTTTTTCAGTTATAGCGTTAGAAGTAAAAATGAAAAATGTCAGAGATTTTAAACAATTTTTGAACTTTCTGGCGTTATTATTGAAGATTTCTGATTGGCTACGTCTAGAACTCCCATCAGTCACATTATTTGTAAGTCGTTATATAGGTATAGGTATTTTTTTATTTATTTTGTATAATATGCGACTATGTAAGTAATATCAATCTGTTCTTAATATCATAATTCCCACTTGCGTGTGATCGTACCTAAGAGTAGCTAGGTAGCTACTATGGACATGATAGGCTACGTTAAGTAGGTTACATCTAATCACATTGCCAGCCATTTAAATAGAGACTCAAAGATGTACTCTCTCTGGTCGATCTCTGAGCTCGAGCGAGTATTGCCTGATTTTTTAAACACACTCAATATGTACATAAGGATTTATAACTCCACACCAAAAGCTACCAAGACGCTGCGCTGTAATATTTTTAAAAAGACGCCATATAACAATTCCTCAAAGAAATATTTACAGTATTGAAGAATTCAACAAAAACTAATATTTACCTCTCTAGATATCTTGGGGAAGGTGAAAATTTTTCGATTTTTTAAATATAATATTCTGGCAAGTTGGCCAAGACAACTATTTAAATAATAAAATCTAATTACAATCCATTGTACAATGATATGGTCTGTGCACTTTATCATTAAAAGAGTACTTTTAAGTACTATTTTATTCTTAATCATAACGTAAAAATACAGAATCGTTTAACTGACGGTTAGCTAGTATGCAACTTCTGTTAATCTACTTAAAATCTGAATCGCCCGCTAGCGAAACTGCGAACAATATCTAAACGTATATTCATTATACTTCTTCAAAACTTACATAATGCATTCAGATTGGTATTGTCGTCGGTGGTACCGTCTAGACCCGCGCACTATCATAACGTTTCCACTACGTGATAATATGAATATTGCAGCGAGACCCCCGCCCACCTTCTCTGTCAAGTTCGCCACGCTCATTATTATTTCAATGTAACCGGAGCTAGGATCTTTACCTAAGCGTATTCTACCTTTATTTACCTTCACGAACCTTCTGAGGCACGGACTTTATGTATAATTTTAATTGTAAGCGTTCATTTAGCAATTATACCTACGGTGTTATATTTATTACCTACGGTGTTGAGGCTTGGACGCCGGAGGCTTGTCCATTTCCTTCTAGGGGACAGAATCCGGAGTGTTCCTCACTCCGGATTCTGTCCTACAAACGAAGCATAACGTTCTACAAACCATTATCTGTACTAACATCAAATGGTGAAGGTATCATTGTTTATTTTTATACTACGTCGGGTGGTAGACAAGCATATGAAGCGGTTGCCGTAGCCATATTAACGCTCATAACATGAAATATCGCTCGCGCACTACCATCCACGCTGCTAACGCAGCGACTCCTTTCTGATGACCTCACTCATTCGCAGGAATACAACAACCCTCAAGCGAATTGTTATTTGGCTGCGGTATTCTGTGAGGATGTGTACTTCCCAAGTCAGGCAGCTTACAAATACGCTGTACCCTACCTCTTCCACCAGTCAGCAGGTGAGGTTGACTTACGCCCGAAAACATTTTGTTTTACCTTCGTATTGAAATACTAGCTGACCCGAGCTTCGTACCGCCTACGATACTAACGTCACTCAATTGTTTTGCCTTCCCGGAACCTCTCCACTAACACTTGAACTTTATGGTATGGTATTAAAGTTCAAATTTACTTTTAAGTATTATTACGAATCGTTTGTATGGGAGTATAGAAAAGTGTTGTTTTTAGACTTTTTCAGGCAATTTTTTTTTTCTCTGCGTAAGAACCGTACTCGCGCTTCATGGAATATTAAAAAAAAAGAAAAAGAATTAGCGAAATCGGTTCAGCCGTCCTCGAGATTTGCGCTTAGCAACACATTCAGCGATTCATTTTTATATTATAGATAACCGGTTTGAGCAGCCGAAGGGTGCTTACATAATATAGAACCCGATTACTGCTTGCTGATAGCCGCTACGTGTGAATACAAAGCAAGTTTATACTTCATTGCATACACTTATTTTATCATACCGAGAGCTTGGACCAGTCGCTTTATAGAAGTTATTACATTATTAAATACAACGGTCAAGAATCTACTACGACGCTACGGCGTAGCGCGTAGCAATGAAGCTTAGATCGTTGGTGCTACGCGCTTATCGTAGGTGCTCTTGATTCTGCCCGCGGCTTCATTGCGCATGTATACAGTACCGAAATAAAAAGCATTCTTATGTGTTATGTGAATTCGTATGCCAAATTTCATTCACATCCGTTGAGCCATGCACTTCCAACTAGTATCTATACCATATATACATTCTATTCTCACAAAAACATTCAGAAGATTGGTAGGATTGAAAATATAACAATGTAAAGTAAATCTACAGAGTGATTTTTTTTTATACTACGCCGGGTAGGGCAGACAAGCATACGGCCCGCCTTATGTGAAGCGGTTACCGTAGTCATATCAACGCTCGCAACATAAAACATCGCTCGTGCGCCGCCTCCCCTGCTGCCAACCCAGCATCTTCTTCCTTTCTGGTGACCTCACTCACTCGCAGGAACATAACAACCCTTAAGGGAATTGTTATTTGGCTGCGGTATTCTGTGAGGTGGAGGTACTTCCCCAGTCGGGCAGCTTATAATTACGCTCCCTACCTCCCTTTTCGCCAGAGCTTCGTTTGTCAGTCAACAGGGTGCACCGCGTGCAGGTGAAGTTGGCTTTGGTTCAAAGATTTGATGAACAACTTACACCACAAACCCTGAAATTATAGTAAAAGATAAAGTTAAAGTTACAAGGTAGGACTCCAATTTTCGGGATGCTTGCCGCATTTGAGGCAAATGAGCTGTCAAAGTCAAAGTCAAAGTCAAAATTCTTTATTCTGTGGGCCCTCGCGGGCACTTAGACACGTCTTTTACAATTAGGTATATTTTTTATCTACCAGCATTTCGGAATGACCATTGACGAGAAGAAATGCCGAAAGAAACTCTGTCAATATAGGTCTTTTTTTTAAATAGCCATACAATATTATCATAATACAATAAAAAGAATGTCAATGTACAATAAAAAAAATGGTATGTCAACCAAAATAAGAGAGAAAATAAAAAATGTGACACACACTTCGTGACCTTTGTGAAACGGGACACGATCATCACAATCTAAGCTTTACAGTGAAAATAGTGCACGCCGTGTGCTAATAACAGTTTATTTTACTGGCCAGTTTAATGCGGTTATCACCTTCAGGATAGATTTTCGAATGTGATTTGCTCACCATTATCTTTGCGTCAACGCCAACCACACCTGCACGTGTGCATTCTGCGGGAGAACGGGAGTAGTACCTCCACCTCACAGAAGACCGCTGCCAAATAAGAATTCGATTTTGAGGTCAATAGATGGACAGCTGCTGCATTGTTGCTATTTGCGAGAGTTTATATGTCTCTTCACTAACGAGACATGTATATATACATATAAAATAATAGTAGTTTATGAAACTGTTGCAACCCTTATTGGGTTATTAAAATACGAGTGTGAGTTTATAACATGAGCCGAAGGCGAATGTTATAATAGACCACACGAGTATTTTAATACCTAATTATGTGCAGTTTCATACACTACTTTATCTAATCTCATGAAATATATTATAATAATATTTTAAATACAACCATGAAGTTAATTTAACAGCTATAATTCTTACTCATAAATCCATTTGCAGATCGAGCATGCGTAGTGCACATGCGCGACGCGCCGCGCGACGCCGCGTTCACAGATTATGTAGAAAAAGTTTGCATAGTTGCAATGTATTTGCATTGCAACCTGTTTAAAATACCTGTATCTAGGGCTGAAGCTGTATCGATATGGTAAAAAAGTTATTTTACGATACAGTTGTCCATAGAAGAGCTGTATCGAAAAATAACTTTAAATTTATTTTTATAGTTTTTGCGTAAAGGCTGTCATTAAGATACCTTGTTTAGTTTTTTAATGTGTAAATTTCAGTATGAGATTAGATAAAATTATTTAACGAGTATCTCTAGCTTTCTTGTTCTCAAGCTGAGAGCGTCGTGCCTTAACAATGAAGCTTTTCGCTTCTATTGTTGAAACTTTATTTCATTATGAAATTGTAGTTTATTTTCTGGTGGAGCAATGTTTCGTGTTTCAAGATCTTTGAACTGTTTTAAAGTTTGTTTTAAGTTAACGTTTTCAGTTTTATGTCTTGTCTTATTCTTATAATTACCCTGTTATTTATTTAGATAATGCTTTTGTTCGCTGATCGTGCTCGCTTGTTTACGCAGACGGGCACGTTGAACCGTTGGTCTTGCGTTTTGCTGTTAGACGGCTGTCGTTAAGCTAAATACAAGTAAATAAATATTCATATTAAAATTGCGTGACGCCATCATATCCAGAAGAACTACCGGTCGTCACGTGTTACAGTTGAACTGAAAAACCCATCTCTAATCCGACGATATAAGAGTGGTCCAAAGGTCAAAGTGTAACGCTTAACTTGCTGCTGACGTTACAAAATGATATATAATATTTTTAATCCTTTTTTATGTAAATACATTGTACATACAACATACTATACATCACAGAAATCACTCAGATCATGTCAAATATCCAAATCGCCAATTTCGGCGATAAGTTGGCTCACCGCTTTTAGCTGTATCGGCTTCTTGTCCTCCTCCTCACCCGATGTAGTTTGAAAGCTTCTTCTAAAGTTCTATCCTTCTAAAGTTTGATCCTACCTACTTTTCATTACAATTTTACGGCTCGTCGCGGCGTGGCATGACTCGGTACGATTTCGCGACGAGCCGTATGCTGAAGTCATTAATTTATAAAATTGACACAACCTTATAAGGCGTTATGTCAGTGCATACATAATATTTGACAACAATGCTACGTAACGTTACAAAAATCCATTTATGGAAACCGGCGGAAACTGTACTCAAATCCATCGAGCGCTACGTCGTAGCTCGATGCAATCAGCTACGAACCTCTACAAATATGTATGCTACGTCGCTACGTTAATTATAATTTCATTGTTTGTTTCACTTCAAGAGTTTCTTTGCACTGTAAATATAAGCGTGGAAGTGATAAACTCGTTTTTAGTGACACTTTATGGTTTAATGCAATACGTGAACAAAAACATTTATATAATAAATATAGTTAAAAAAAACTAAAAAAAACACGCTTTTAAAGCACATCAAACTAAAAAGTGAAAAATAATTCTTAATACAAGCTGAAAATAATAATGAGTAAAAAATACTAGCATTATTGTGAAAAAAGCGTGGGGCGCTTTGTGCCATATTTTACTTTACTTTTTAAGCACCCCACGCTTTTATTACAATACAATCACAATACATATTTTGTTAGTCTATTTATTGTTATTTTAAGTTGTTCGATACACGAAAAATATGGCACAAAGCGCCCCACGCTTTATCACAATATTGCTAGTATTTTTTACTCATTATTATTTTCAGCTTGTATTAAGAATTATTTTTCACTTTTTAGTTTGATGTGCTTTTTAAGCGTGTTTTTATAGCTTTTTTTAAACTATATTTATTTATCTCTTTTTAGTTTGATGTGCTATGAAAGCGCCCAAGAGGTCGCCGATCCATTACCAGCCTCTACTCCTTCCTTGCTTTTTTTCTGATGCACCACCTGCAGGTGAGGTTGTATTGTTCCGATAGGTTTGTTATAACTTTGAAACCTGATCGTGTTCAAAGTCCAGTGGCATTTCTCACAAGTGCAAACACGACTGTGATTCGATATTCCATCATGGAATGCCAGTGCCTATCTTCCGGCTTCATCATCAGACCTTGAAACCTAATCGTGGTCAAAGTTAATTACAAGACTTTTCTAAGAAATCCAAAAACAGCTATGATACGATGTTCCATCATGAAGTTCCAGTTCATATCTTCCGGGTCCATCATCAGATCAGTTCGACAGTACCATATTATTTTATTGTCATCAGAACTACATACAGCTCCCAATTTTCATTACGCTATGATCCTTGGAAGATAGTTAAATTAGTTGCCTTAGATTCCATTACATAGTTACATACAGGTCGACCTAATAAAAGCGTATTAAAAAGTAGTTGGTTTTGATTATTTGATATTTTCGAAAGACAGAAAAATTTGTTGTTCATGCTGCCTTTATGTATAAAAAAATATATCAACCCGATCGATATAACAACCAAAGAGTAAATCGTACAACGGAAAAAGTTACAGTTTAGTACGCGATAATGTTTCTTATTTATATGACAGAGGCAAATACAGGTGTACGCGCTCTCGCATTCGGGAATTGGTGTGCTAGTAACGTGTGAGTGATACTCCTTATGTTACCCAGCTTATACTACTTCCTTTCTTTCTTTTTGTTTACCTCACTCACTCGAAGGAACACAACTACCCGTAAAGGGAATTGTTATTGGGCTGCGGTATTCTGTGAAGTGGAGGTACTTTCCCATACGGGTAGCTTAAAAAATACGCTAAGCCGCTACCTCCCTTTTCGCCAGAGCCTCGTAGTAATTTCCCGCGGCATACCGGGACATGCTTACGAGGTCGCGGGCGCAATGTAGATGTTTAGTGTCATACTATTAATCAATTCAGTTGGCTTCAGGGAATCTCTATAAAACAATTGATATTATAGGCACGTAAAATAAGTCGCGTTTATTATCGGCGAGACTTGCAGCGGACACTCGGTGCAGTGTCGGAGAGGGACACCGTAAATGTCGCACACTTCTGGGACTAACTCCCGATTATATAAACGCTTGTAAACTGATTTTTTTTTATTACGTTAGGGACATTTTTACTAGGTACGTGAAAAACACTTTTTATTCAATAAAGGAAATACTCAAGCAGTGACAATATTATCAGCCTGGGACCTGAAATCAATAGATATTGAATATTAAAATGTAATACTAATTAAATTAATTAATTAATAACTAATTTTATTTTATTATCTTGTTGGTTTATATAACTTACCATGATAATTAGTGACATATATATAACTTATTGACTACTTGTATGTAAATAACACAAATTTGCATGCCATATGACATGGCTAAATAGGAATGTACCATAGGAAGTAAATGTGACACCAACTTGTAATCACCCTATTTATGGCAAATAAAGATTATTATTATTATTATTATATAAAAAGTTTCTATAGTGAAATTCTCGTTTGGTTATCTATCCGAGAATCTACAGTGTAAAATGTCGCTGTGTCTCTTTAGGTGGGAATTCCTTGGCTAATTGGTAGTATATCCATAGGTATACTACCAATAGATAACTGATATTATACTTAAACACATTTTTTGGTAAATACGTAGAAAACACCCCGACCAAGACAAACAGACATGTTCATGCACACTGCAAATATATTATTATGTCTTGTGTGGAAATCGAACCCGCGACCTCGGAGTCAAAGTGTTTAATGCTAACCATTCGACCACCGAGCTCGTCCTACTCTTTATGCTATATTTCGAATGATAACAAAATACCGCCAAAACGCACGTATATTTTCTATCCTAATTTCAAATCTATCGACATCAAATACGAGTGTTTTCTAAAAGAAATGCCATTATTGTACGTTACGCAACAATAGGACCAAAGCAAATATTCCAATTCTCCAGCGACATACCTCGCTTAGTGGTACAAAAGAAAGTTACTTTAGCGAGTTCGATCCCGGGAGGCTTGCATCGTTTGGGATAAATGAATGTTTTAGTGAGCCCACCGGAAGCCATTGTGCTTATACGGAGCGACTGCTAACCGGAAACGGGCCGCGGCAGCGGGTAACTACAGCCCGTATGTGTATTTTGCGACGGAAGTTAATAAACCGTATTGTATTAATTAGTTATAGTCAGTGCTTTTGATACTATAACCTCGAACGGTCGAATATTGATATTGTTTTGGATTTTAATCCCAAAGTCCATTTTCGCAAATTGGTCCTTTGCTGACTCAGTCCTTTTTGGAGGTCAGTTATCGATATATCACGAATTAGACGTTTGTAGTATTTAGCAAGCATTTTAAGAATAGGTCCTTCATCGAATTAGACATCATTTCATCATTGGACTAATGATGAATTGATTTCTAGACTCTGTATCCATTACGTGAATTAGACATTAGGGGAAGGAAACTGGTAACGATTTCAACAAAAATTTGGATTTTTCTTAACATTGGTGTTAAGAATTTTTTTTACTAGAAATCTTTCATGGTTATACGAGTATCTTTCAGATAAACATTTTAGAGAGATATTTAATATTGAGTTATTATGACGCAATCTTTTGCCAATTTATATGCCTTTGACAATATCACCTTTAAAAAGTTCATGAAATTAAACAGAAAGTTACTTGGAATACCCTATCAAACTATTTTAACATCACTCAATAACAAATACAAAAAAACATCTTTATTTTCGGCATCAACTCATAATCATCCCACTTTTGGGATACGGATCTCCTCTCAGTCGAAATGTTTTAGAGCATACTCAACCACGCTGCCCAATTGCGGCTTGGCGGTGGCCAGAGTTTTCAAGCCGCCCAAAGGCCACTGACTTGGCTTAACGACTGCTATCTAATGACAAAAGCCGGGATCGACAGCCTAACGTGTCTTAAGAAGTACGGAAGAGCTAGAAATAAATAAACCCATCCATGGACAGGCTTAGGTCGACAGGTTAAGGTTAAAATTCTTAACCTTTCAATGGTTTACCTTGTATACGTTTTTTATATATGTAACATTTTTGCAAATAAAACACTTCAATGAATGTGATATAGCTGTGAGTGAGTTCTTCGAGTAGCGTGCAGCGGATCAGCTGTGGGTCAGCGCTACAAAAGCGCAGGAATTTTTAATAGCGCACAAAATGTCCGCAGGCGACTCCACGGTACTACGACGGGGTTTATTCTGCTAAGTTTGTACATACTTTTAGAATTGCAAATATATGGAATATATTTAGCATATTAACAACCAAACCATATTAGTATTTTATTTTTATTAAACGGACACATTTTTGGATGCAATGGGGTTTTTTTGGATACGTGTGTGTGTCGTTCGCGTAGCGTGCGGCGTTCGTAATGTGTTTTTTTATACTACGTCGGGTGCAGACATGCATACGGCCCGCCTGATGTGAAGCAGTTACCGTAGCCATATTAACACTCGCAACCTGAAACATTGTAACTCCGTTCTCTCTGGTGATCTCACTCACTCGCAGGAACACAACAACCCTCAAAGGAATTGTTATTTGGCTGCGGGATTCTGTGAGGTGGAGGTACGTCCCCAGTCGGGCAGCTTACAAATACGTTGTACCCTACCTCTCTTTTGGCAGAGCCTTTTTTCTAGTCAGCAGTGTGCACAACGTGCAGGCAAGGTTGTGTGTTAAAGGTGAAACCGCACTTAAGCGGCGCTGCTCGAAATTATTTCCACTATTTCTTATGAATTAAAACGCACTTCAGCTGTACTGCAACGGAGCAGCGTGACGCTGTGCGGCGCTGCACGGCAGAGTAGCTCCCTAGAGAATATTTTGGCGCGCCGCGCCGCGCCGCTTAAGTGCGGATTCACCTTAATGTGTAAAACTCTTCGACTGACTGCATGCGTGACTTGCACCAGCACGTGTGCACGGTGAGTAGGTGCACGGCCTCCACGTACTAGGCGACCGCTCCATGGTCGCAGCGACCAGTACTATAAATGGTTGGTGGCCGCGAATATATTGATTACTATAGCTGACCCGACAGACGATGTCGTGTCTTCATAACTATAAATATTGTATTCAATTGGTTCGCGCACCCTGTCAAATAGTTGACAGCTCTGTCAAAAGCCATAAAGTTACATCAGAAAAGTTTATATGGTGGTTCATTTTTCTTAAATTTTCTAATAATTCGTTCGTTGTTTCTTATTTTTTTTTTCTGTCATAAGAACCTTCTGACAATAACGAACAGATCAAAACAAGAATTTACAAAATCACAAGTCCGGATTATTTCTTAACTTTTTCTTTTTCTTTGTCAAAAACAACCTAAACGCTCTCATCGAACTAACGCAAACATTTTTATTGCACTTTTGTGTCATCTTTTTCCAAATCAAGTCTTCGTTTCCAACTCGCCCCCGGATATTGGTTTTCGTCAAAGTGGAAGGCCGACGTCTCCAGATCCAGCCGATGCGCCCGAACTGGGTGCCGATTGTCTCAAAGTGGGTCACGGTCTAGATTCGTAATTTGTGATCTATTCTTAAGTGAATGACATATGTAACTCAAAACAAAGCTAGGGCGAATTAGGGAATTCATCTTGACACGTAGAAACGAAAATGATATTTGGCTTAAAGTTGATAAAGTAACATATTGCCATAAGGGAGAAAATACCAAAATGGTCCCGTACTTTGCGGTTTTAGAGACTTTTTTCTGTAAGCTATCAATTTTACTGAGGTTTTCTCATGAGACTACAACAAAAGGGTAATTCCAGGGTCGACAACGCGTGAGTAAGTCGATGCGTTAAATGCGTTGCAGCAAGCAACTAAAAGCATTAAAGGAAAGATCACTTTTTAGCATTCGGCTGCTCGTATACTTATTAGTCGCCATAATGGTTTAAAAAATAATGTAAACGAGGAAACAAAAGAACCTCCAGGTGGTTTTACAGATAATAAATCTCCAAGTTAAGACCAGGATTCCACAAGTTATGCCGTAATCCGGCCGAGTTGAAGAGTCTTCGGGCGGAACAGAGAGCCGCGAACGTAGCCCACTTCCCACTTTTACCAAGTTATAATACATGAGAAACTTGCCTCCCTCGGGGTAATTTCTCACTAAGACTGCTCAGACTTACAATACAAACAGTTCAGAACTTGGTAAATTGCAGCAGAGCGCTGAAGTTAAATATGAAGAGGTTAATTTTTAACTACGGTTCAGAACGCGTTGAATAATGAATGCGCATGCAATGCAAACACGTGGATATGATTATGACTTGTTTGTTCAGGGAGTTCACAGAGCATTATATAAACTATACTAATTTGCTCCCACAGTTCATCGGCATAAATTATAATAAAGCCTCATCTCAATGGTTTTTAACTAAATGGATAAAAAATGTCAAGATAGATAATAGTAGATTATTGCATCGAGCACAAAGTAATTTATTATTGCACCGAGTGCCTGATTTAGAGCCCGAGCGTCAGCGAGGGCTCTAATCTAACAGGCACGAGGGCAACATAAATTACTTAAGGCGAGGTGCATAATCTGCTTTTCTTTCAACTAATACCTATAGGAATAGTAGATAAAAGAAACTCATATCAAACAGTTAAAATAGAAGTTTCTATAACACTGTCGGTTTCATTTAGAATGTTTTCCGGAGTTAATGTGTCGCTAGATGATTCCATTTTAATTCGAAGCCGAAGCACTCAAAATCAGATAATATCACACTTTTATCGTTTCCAAAAATATTGTCAAGCAAAATTAACAAAGTTCCCGCCAAATCACTTTTTTAAATTTCTTTCATTTTTAACTCAGAGTTAGCAGCAATCATTTTTTAAATTTGGAACAAGTAGGATAGAAACGAATAATACGTACGAAAAAAAAAGTATTGATATCGGCTGGCTGAACATCTCGTAGAGCTAATCCATTGAGATTGGCACCTTTTGGTGCGATTAAAAAAAACTGTGCAATAATGAAATTTCATACATTTTTATTGCTCTAGAGCATTAAAGACTCGTTTTGTACTGAGTTTTTAGTGTGATTGTGATGAAATTAAAGCATAGTTGGAAGAAAAATAAATTTATGTCCTAGCTTAGTTTCAATTGTTTTTATTTAATCAGTATATTTTTTACATAACAAAGAACATACCGGAAATGTATGTAATCCGTCATTGTATATAATTCCTAGGAAATGTATGTAATTCCTAAAATCGCCCGGAAATGTGTGAAATAAATTATATTATTCATATTTCCTAGGAAAACTATACATTTCCTAAATAGCAATCGGAAATGTAAAACATGATCGTAAATGTAAAATTTGATCATCAAAATAATAGATCTGTCACCTAATAAATAGATCCGCTCCTTAATTTAATGAAAAAATGGCTAACAGGGGCGGAGTCAAATTGGCGTCATATTGACTGACGGGTATAACCAATGCTTGGTCAATGTAATAAATCATGTTTTGGTTAGATTTGAATTGATTTTTGGTTAGGTTAGGGTTTTCTGTGTCCTCTCATCGGAAATAGGAGCTCCGTCAACCTAGACCATGAATGATGTGGTGCCAAGTACATTTCCTAATACGATGTAGGAGTAATATACAATTTCTAGGAAATGTATACATTTCCTAGGATATGTAGGTATTACTTATTTTTTAAAACAATATTTTATACATTTCCTAGGAGTTGTATAAAATTCCTAGATTTCATACATTTCCGGTAACATATACACATTACAGGGAGCATCTTAAAATTCATCCGTTACACTCGCTGCATTCTAGGAAAATTCATAATTCGTAAAGAGATTATATTTTAGTTCTATAGTGGACCTGTCATTACACTATGACTAAATTCGACAGTTCCAATTCCAAAAGCTTACGCCTACTAATTTCTTGCAATGGACTTCACTATTCATTGCCTTTTTGGCGGTCGCCGCTGTTAATCCTGGCTATACAGGAGACACAGTGGTGGGAATGTGTGGTGGGCCCCGTCCTAAATTCGACTGTGTAAAGACAAACTGCAATAGATGTCTTGTATCTCACTCGAGCGTTAAACAAATGGCAACGAGTTAAACTCTATATACTGTATTTCAATTTTAAAGTGAAAAATGTCTGCTCGTTCGTAAAATTGGAAATACCCGCATTTTTCAGCGTACAATAGCCACCAGGACAATTTATACTTGTGTAAAATATTTTAATGGCGCATTTCGTTTGATATATTATTTGTCGCATTGTTTTTTACTGAATTAATTTTTTTTTTTTTGTGTTCTGAATCAGAATGAGACATACAACATCGCGGCGTCTGTCCATCGTGTGTAGCACACTTATTTCCAAACTAATACTATACGAAATTTGCTAGATCAATCTGCAAATATATTGTTATATACTTTGGGGTGTAAGAGGTTCATCAATACTTTTCAAGGTCTTTGAACTAAAACCAACCTTAATTGCACGTGGTACACCCTGCTGACTGACAAACGATGCTCTGGCGAAAAGAGAGGTGGGGCAGAGTGTATTTTTTAAGCTGCCCGACTGGAGAAGCACTTCTACCTCCCAGAATACCGCAGCCAAATAACAATTCCCTTGAGGGTTGTTGTCTTTCTGCGAGTGAATCAGGTCACCAGAACGAAAGAAAGGAAGGAGTATAGTCTGGCAACGGATCGGCGACCCCTTGATGCTGCTGATTTCTATGGACGGTGGTGATTGCTGTCCATCATGTGAGTCACATGCTCGTTTGCCCCCTCTCATATAAAAAGAATCTCTAATATCAAAATTGTGAGTATATATTATACACAGAGCTAAAATGTTGACTTAGCAATTATTTGAAATTTAAGATAGTGTTACTGTTGTAATAAGCGTATTTATTTATGCCTTCTTATGAGACGGGCCTAAACAACTTTACCTTACTAATAAAATTTATTATTCAGGGATATCCATCTATCAAAGTATAAACTTTTTCCTACTTCTATTATTCTTTCTGATTAAATTTGTTCCGACAGCCGTAGTTTTTCTCCGAGGAAATATACTTCAGTTCTCGCTACCAATTAGTTGTCCTTTGAATCTCGACTACTCAGGAGACGCAGTAATTGATTGCGTTGTACAGTTGTTCTGTAAAAGGAAATATACAGAAATACAGGTACGCCATAATTGTACTGTCAATCTTACACAAGGGCGTAGTTATCGCCGTATCAGCCGTATCAACGGCAGACTAGAATAGAATCACGCCGTCTCTTCCCGTGGATGTGGAGGCGACTAAGGGAAATACATTACCAAACATCGATCAGGCCTGCCCTGCCCTTTTGGCCAGCGTGGGAAGTGTAGGCCAAATCCTCCTTCTGTCTGGAACGGACGAGAGAGGGTCGTGCTCCTATAGTGGAGACTGAAATGACCTGATGATGATGATGACTGCCATTAATAGTAATAGTGGGCCCTACTTCTCTTTCGCCAGAGCCTCGTTAGATCTTTAAGTAAAAAGTTCTCTTAGATATATTTATCGATATCTTTCTTTCGCAGGGCATATTCCGGCTGGCATGCGAACACGTGTTGCGAACGATGCGCCGAGGACGCGAAACGCTGCTGACTTTACTGGAGGCCTTCGTCTACGACCCCTTGGTGGAATGGGGGGCAGCAGGCGGCGTGACAGGAGGAGCAGGCAAGCGCAGGAGAAGCCAACGGGACGTGCGCGCCGCACTCGCCATGCTCGCCGTCAGATCACAGGAGCTCAAGCATCAGCTCACTGAAGTTACGTAAGTTGACAAACAGTTAACAGTTATACAAATTTCGCTAATTTTTTTTATACTACGTGGGGTGGCAGACAAGCACACGGCCCGCCTGATATGAAGCGGTTAACGTAGCCATATTAATGCTCGCAACATAAAATAGGAGATGCCAACGCAGCATCTCCTGCGTAGGCATCTTCTTTCTGGTTACCTCACTCACTCGCAGGAACACAACAACCCTCAAGGGAATTGTTATTTGGATGTGGTGTTCTGTGAGGTGGAGGTAGATTCCCCAATCGGGTAGCTTACCATTACGCTCTCTACCTCTCGTTTCGCCAGACCTTCGTTTGTCAGTCAGCAGGGTGCACCGCGTGCCGGTGAAGTTGGCTTTGGTTCAAAGATGTTGATGAACTACTTACACCTCTAATACTTTATTTCTGATATGAAATATATGTTTCTTCTAAAGAATAAAGCTTTCTATAAGTGGTGAAAGAGTTATTAAAGTTACATGTACTAGAGATAACGATGACCATGCATCACTGTAAATTCATTGATGTAACTCAGGGACCGGGTCGAAGTATCAAAGTCGCCCAAGACCCGTGTACATAACATTCACTTCATTATATTTGATCAGTCTGGGGGCTCAGATTATGCTAACAAAAGTGTTCATGTTGTTATCTTATGCAAAAAAAAAATATTATGCAAAAAAAATGTCCTTGACACAGCCAATCACATTAGTCTAGTCGCTCCCCGCGCCAAACGCGCATTCTATTTGGTTAGGTGACATCCGCCTAGTGTAAAGTATCTGACATACGGAATCTATTTAAGTGTTTATCTATCTTTATCTAGTCTCAGTAGGAATCTATCTGTGTCCGAGTTCCTAGCATTGAGATATAAACATATTTTAAAGCCCCTAGTAATATTATCAATAGATAACTAGTACAAAAACTTTTGCGTCTACCTAAGACGCATGTTTCAGAATCTCAGTTTTCATACAAAATGTCGACGTAAACGCAAATTATAAATCTTTGTAAAGTTTACATCTCTGAATTGTTTCTCTATTTTATCGTAAGTATTATATAGTAAGAGAGTATATAAATGGAGAAAGATAATAAAGGGGGAAAATGAGCAAATAAGTTTCTTGATAAAGCTTCAATTCTACGTTCAACAAAAGGCAATAGTTCTATACGCATACATGCCGACCAGTAATGATTTACTTTCCATAGCTATATGAAATCAATAATGTCGATGATGTGAATTTTTTGATAATCAAGATATGTTGTATAAAACCTAGTGGGTATAAACCGATATTTGAGTTTTTTTTTTCTTTGTTACATATCTGCAATCAGTCGTCAGATGAGTTAAATTATTTAGGCTTTTATAGAGCAGGAGGCCAGCGCCCCTTGACTATTCAAAATTTGAGTAATATAAATGTAGAAGTAATCTTTGTTCAAATTCATCAATGTTCCCAAATATTGTTTATCAAAAATATATAACAGAGAACTTTGTATTCTCCCATGAACTAACTTTCCTTTTATGACAACAAAAATGTTTGTCACAAGTTCAAGTCGTAACCTTTACTGCGAAGCGTCTATTGTTTTAATTCGACGTTAAATCGAAACACGTCATGCATGATTTACGCCCCTAATATCGGAGATTATTATTGTTAATGTTTCGCTAAAAGCCATCCCAGTTTAGTGACGCACTTCCCGCTAGAGTACTGAATTATTGAACAGTTTGTGTTTCATATTCGGCACTCATTAAACATTCATATTGTCCGCAAACTCATGGTTCCGCCGTTATTGTTTCAGATCACAGTTTGTGGCTGTGCTCCCGGAAATAAAGCAAAGTGCAGACAATTGGCTACAGGAGCACGAGGAGCTGAAATCGGTTGAAACAAGACTCCAAGACTGCCACCAGCAAATGGCGTTAATCAAGGAAATAGAAGCGTATGGACCCAACCTAAATAATCATCCACTATACGCCATCTCACAAAAATATACCTCGTACAAACAAGCTAAGAATGCTGTCGAAGATTCCATGAAAGCTCTCGTCAAGATTCTCAAAGATTTCGATACGCAAATTGAAAATTTCACCGAAACGAACGAAGTCCTCAACGGGTCACAACTAATGACGTGGGTCCAAGAATTCTCTGGGCCAAATGAAGAAGACAACAAACCAATTTTTGATCATATCAAAGATTTCCTGACAAATGCCGGCCAGAGTTCCATGATATCACAGTGCGAGCAGGCCGAAATAGAATTGAATCAAAGCATGCAGCAGACTCACCATCTGGTGAGGTCGTGCCTAGAACTCTTGTCGCAGTACGTAGCGGTATCCCAATACTACCCACAAAGCCATACCGAGTACCATCGCATTGTGATGTTCAGAAAATTTCTCGCTGCAGCATTGGAAAGCAAATCACCTGAAGTGTGCAGAGACGTGTCCAGTCAAGTCAATGCATTAGTACTTGCTGATTCAAACAATACAGACTCGGCGCAAATTGCTGCCTATAACTACCGCTTACAAGCCATCCATGCGGAGGCCAATGTGACACTTAATAAAGCCATTGAAAGATTGCAATTAGAAGGAGGGCAGGACGCATTGGTTCTAGCTCAAGAAGCATACATGGAAGCAAAGGCTAACATTAGTAATTGGGTGAGGGCAGAGGAAGGCGCAGCAGCTGCACTAGAATGTGTCTCTATAAGCATGCTGTGCAATTTGAATAGGAGATACCTTATGTTGGAAAATGGAGCCCAAAGCGCTGGTGACTGCCTCGTGGACCTGACATCAAGAGAAGGAGAATGGTTTTTAGACGATATGAGTGCATTATCGATGCAAGCAGTTGAACTGCTCTCTTTGCTACCTTTACAGTCAGCATCAGCCGAAGATGCAACTTTGCCAGTGGCAGTAGAATGCGTCCGTAACGCTAATCTCCTCTTGGCTGATCTGGTGCAACTGAACTACAACTTCAGCACTATTATCCTACCAGAAGCATTAAAGAAAGTGCATAGCGAAGACCCATCAGCGTTGTTGATGATAACTGAGTTGAACACGGTGATAATGAACACGCCAGTGCCGTTGAATGATTTGCTGGCGCAGTTGGAAATGCATCTACGCTATTTGGTCATGGATATGGAGGTCAGTGTTTTGATATCAAATTTTATAGGAAACCATAAATAGTATAGAGATTTTAAAGTAAAAATGTTTTATGTTTTCAGTCCCCTGCAACGGGTGCTCAAGTATTGGCAGCAGAACTCCGTTCCCGCTATGAAGCTCTTCTCTCCGCTTCCACTCCTGAGGCAGAAGGTCAATCTGCAGGCCGTATGCTACTCATGGGTTTCAACGGACTCTTCGCTGCTGTGGAGCTCAGGGCCCGAGAGCTCGCCGACCACATCAGTGTGCCCACGCCTCCTGCATGGAGGAAGATCGATCATATCAGTGATGCTATGCACATGTCGGTAAGTGTAATAGTATTCAATTACCTAAGTTATTGTATTGATTATAATTATGTGTCTCTTAAATCAAGACTTAAAGCGAAATAAAAAAAAATGTGCATTTCGAATAAAACCCTAACGTATTAAAATTAAGTGGAGATTGAAGATATGCGTTGTCCATATGTAAATTAATATACAAAAAAATCTCAATCTTTCAGGCCGCCCTTCAAGATCCAAGATTGCGGTCGGTGTTGGAAGACATTTTCTTAGTTCGTCGCATCCAGACCGTGGCTGAAGTGTTCGCTATGTGCGTGAACATGGCGCGCGCCTTCAACGGAACTGGTCCGCTCACCATATATGACGACGCAGCATTGTGTAAACCTGTCAGGAGGTATGTACCGAGATAATTGTAGGTAGGAACTGATTCTTCTCTGTTTAGTTAGACTTTCTAAGAAAAGTTTGTAGAACAAGTACAAAAAAAACTTTTCATTAGTTATAAAGAAAATAGTTAAAAAGTTTATATTTTTTTCCCCTTTCACTTGATAGCTATATTAAAGGGCTTCGAAAATAATAAATCGCCATTTCGTCGTTCGTAGCGGCCGCCATATTGGATTTCAAATGACGATATTTAAGTAATCATGAATTGTCACCAGAACCTAACGAGTGTGTTAAGTTTCAGCTCAATCGGACGCTGGGAAGTGCGTCAAATTTTACTTGTAAGATTTGATTGCTGGTCGTGCAAGTTAAATTGGCGAAACTAAATAAAAGCTCAGATCTCCAAAATAGACCCATTAGACATTAGATTAACATAAATTTCTATAACTAGATAGATAGAGTTAAATCTTAAGTCAATCATCTTTACATTTGACATTAGTTCAATGTTGATATTAATTCAATGGCAGGTTCAGCGCGGAGTACGTGTTGCGCTGCGTGCTGGGCGTGCACTCCCGCGCGCTGGCGTCCGTGCTGTGTCTGCTGCTGCGGCGCGCGAGGCTCGACCTCCACGCAGAGGTCGAGCAGAAAGAGATCGGTGAGTGTCGACATCATTGTTATGGACTTTTTTAGTCGACTGTAATGTTTGCTCTGTTAATCTTTAGGTTTTGGTACGACTCCACATTCGCCATATCTTTCACACGGTATATTGTAATAATACTATTTTTGGTCTCTAATTCTTTTATTCACAAGAATAAGGTGATTTATAAGTTGAGTTCCATTTATTTTGCCCCGTTTTGGGCGTGGCGCCGAAAAGTCATTCTTGCAATTGTATAGGCTTCAAAACCACTGAACCGATTTTTATTGAACTTATCGCAATTTAAGATCTCGACATACTCGAGGTTCGCGTCGAAAAAAAAAATTGAGATCGATCGTGTCCTCGAGGAACGATCGTCGAATACATTTTCCATCGAAATCAATAGAAAACATACCCTCGGCGAATCTACTCACTCCAGTCGACCTCGATTTTTTTTTTTTTTTTAATTTTTTTAAGTAGTTTATGAATGCGAACCGTCGATCGCGCAGTGAAACCTGTGTGTCGAATCCGTAGGAGCGTCGTGGAGCGTGTCCCTGGAGTCGCTGTGCGAGAAGGCGGCGGCGCTGGGCGCGGCGGGCGGCGGGCGCGCGGCGCGCGGCTCGCGCGGCGCGGCGCTGGCGGCGGCGCTGCAGGCCGCGCGGGCCCGCCGCGAGCGCGCCGCGCGGCTGGCCGGCGAGCACGCGCGCGCCGCCGCCGCCGCGCACTCCGCCCGCCTGCGCGGCCTGGCGCACGCGCAGCTGCACCCCGAAGTACGTCCTGCGCCCCGCCCGATGGCGGCCGATACTCACTTTGGCGTACACATTTGACATACCCTTCGATTTATACCGTACCTAAATTAACGTTTAAATTTAATTTTGAATAATCTTTCTCTCCTTGTGCACGTCCTATATCTGCGTCACCCTGAGGTTGACAGTAAAAAATGCTCGCATAGCATTAAATCCGTCTGTGATATTTTATATATGTGCGACTAGCCGACGCTGTAGATGGGGCGTGTGTCCGTGCGCAGGTGTCGAGCGGCGGCGGCGGCGGTGGCGGCGAGGCGGGCCCGCTGCTGGCGCGGCGCGGGCGCGAGCTGGCGGCCGCCGGGGAGCGACTTGCGGCCGCGCGAAGCGCTGCGGAGACGCTCGTCACCGCCGCGCACCAGAGGTACTCTCTACACACGCACAGCTCCCGGCCCGGCGCGAGCTGGCGGCCGCCGGGGAGCGACTTGCGGCCGCGCGAAGCGCTGCGGAGACGCTCGTCACCGCCGCGCACCAGAGGTACTCTCTACACACGCACAGCTCCCGGCCCGGCGCGAGCTGGCGGCCGCCGGGGAGCGACTTGCGGCCGCGCGAAGCGCTGCGGAGACGCTCGTCACCGCCGCGCACCAGAGGTACTCTCTACACACGCACAGCTCCCGGCCCGGCGCGAGCTGGCGGCCGCCGGGGAGCGACTTGCGGCCGCGCGAAGCGCTGCGGAGACGCTCGTCACCGCCGCGCACCAGAGGTACTCTCTACACACGCACAGCTCCCGGCCCGGCGCGAGCTGGCGGCCGCCGGGGAGCGACTTGCGGCCGCGCGAAGCGCTGCGGAGACGCTCGTCACCGCCGCGCACCAGAGGTACTCTCTACACACGCACAGCTCCCGGCCCGGCGCGAGCTGGCGGCCGCGACTTGTATGCTTGCGCGCCGGATCGCTATGGCAAAAAATTAGTTACTTTTTTTTAGCAAAACACAACCTTATTTCCAATAATCAATTTGACTTCATATCTGGTAAATCCACAGAAGACGCTGTGAGTATACTTGTGAAATACGTTACAAATTAGTTTGACAATAATCTGAATTGCATGGGAGTGTTTTTGCACCTTGCGAGAGCATTTGACACTGTTGCAATTTCCATCATCATCATCAGGTCCATTTTAGTCTCCACTACAGGAGCACGACCCTCTCTCGTCCGTCCTAGACGGAAGGAGGATTTGGCCTACACTCCCCTCGCTGGCCAGACGGGTTGGGGAGGCGTGATCGATATTTGATAATGTATTTCCCTTAGTCGCCTTGTACGACATCCACGGGAAGAGACGGAGTGATTCTATTCTAGTCTGCCGGAACACACACGGGCAATTTCCATACTTTTAAGAAAACTCGAGAACTCTGGTATGAGAGGAATACTCTTAAAATGATTCGAAAGTTATTTGACTGACAGATCTCAACGTGTAAAAGTTGGGAATTACATGCAGTCCTCAGAATGTTGGATTTGGTGTGCACCAGGGCAGCGTTCTCGGCCCAATACTATTCATTATATATATGAAGGATATTTATCGTTTAAGCTTACCAAAGTCTGAGATTGTCTGTTATGCAGATTATACTGCGATCCTTTTTCACGGGAAATCTTAGGAATCTGTACATTGAAATACGAAATATCTATTAACATGTATCACTATGGCCTCCACGAGACGGGCTCGACCTAGGGTGGAGACCACTAATCAATAAATATTTTCTGTATTTTAAGTTACAAGTTTAAGTAAGTGTAAAATGTAAAGGAAATTTGTATTCCAGTTTGGTAATAAAATTATTTTCTATTTCTTCACTATGACTTCACTTTAATGATATGCGGGGGGGACCGCCCCCGCATGTCATCACGTCGCATGTCATATCGCAGGGTGAAGTGGGGCGCGGGCGCGAACCCGGCGCTGAAGTCGCTGGTCCGCGGGCTGGAGGCGGCGTGGAGCGCGCGGCGCGGCGCGGCGGCGCGGCTGCAGCGGGCCGCGGCCGCGCTGGCCCAGCACGCGCGCCGCGCGGCCCAGCAGCGCCCGCCGCGCGCCGCGCACCACCGCGCCGCCCGCACCGCGCGCACCGCGCTCGCGCACTGGGAGAAGGTCAGTACTACACGGCACAGCTCGCGGCCGCGCTGGCCCAGCACGCGCGCCGCGCGGCCCAGCAGCGCCCGCCGCGCGCCGCGCACCACCGCGCCGCCCGCACCGCGCGCACCGCGCTCGCGCACTGGGAGAAGGTCAGTACTACACGGCACAGCTCGCGGCCGCGCTGGCCCAGCACGCGCGCCGCGCGGCCCAGCAGCGCCCGCCGCGCGCCGCGCACCACCGCGCCGCCCGCACCGCGCGCACCGCGCTCGCGCACTGGGAGAAGGTCAGTACTACACGGCACAGCTCGCGGCCGCGCTGGCCCAGCACGCGCGCCGCGCGGCCCAGCAGCGCCCGCCGCGCGCCGCGCACCACCGCGCCGCCCGCACCGCGCGCACCGCGCTCGCGCACTGGGAGAAGGTCAGTACTACACGGCACAGCTCGCGGCCGCGCTGGCCCAGCACGCAACACCAGCACCAGTACATTACTAATTTAATTGTAGGTGTGAGGTGCAGTTGGATGTACCGATGACCTCCAGGGAACGGTCGGAAACGGCTGAATCATCAATTTAACAAAAAATACTAATATGACTATCTGGTATTCGGAGTTTGTTCAATTAGGACGTCGATTTAATCATTTTACAATCTAGAAAATTTCCCCATAAAAGCAATTTGCAATCTAATCTATATGAAGCCAGCTCATTCCTCACAGTTTCACCAGTTACAACAATTTATACATGAACAGTTTTACTCGCTATTACATTTCACAGCGCCAATGGAGTACAGTAAAGTACACTTCCATTATCCTCTTGTCGTGTTGGTTACAGGCGTGCACTCTCGCTCAGAAATATTCACTGCAAGTGTCACCGGTAGAAGAGTCCTTGATGGAAATGTTACACCCTGAAGGAAACATCGATTCACAGTGGGTAAGTGCGCGTTCACATCGACCCGTTTGGGACGAGATCGTAAAGCTGCGTTGAGACTCGTATTTTTGACAATAACTAAAGTTTGTATTCGAATTACGATCTCGTATAGAAACTGGCAATCGGAGCTTACTTGGACGACAGGTTCGGACCACGTCTTGTTCTCTCGAGCTAGGTCCATAAGTGACAGCTGACTTGTGTGTCCTGAGAAGAAAAAAAATTCTCAGTATAACACCACGGTATATTTATGAAACTGCGAAATAGAAAGATTCTTTGGATAAATAAAAAATAAAGTTGCCAAGAATTTAAATCGTTGTTAAGCATAGCTTCTTTTATTTTTCTTCGATTTACTTGTAAACGTAGTGATCTCCTATTTCTTCTATTAAAAGGTTGAAATCGAAGTACACCAACTTAAAATGTAACCCTTTTTAAATTAAATTGTAGCTCATAACTTTAACAGGCATTACTTTAAAAATCTTCGAGACCCAGCAGAGGAGCGAACGGTAAATGTGAACAGGGTTGTAAATTTCTAGAACAAAGAATGGGTATACCAATTGGCGGGTCTAAGAACTACATAGTAACATGTATGTATTTTGTGTGTGTTCCCAGGTGCAAAACGTGTCAGCGTTGCTCCGCGAGATGATATCGCAGCTGACGAACGAAGTGGGGTCCCGCAAGAGCGGCGTGAAGGCGGCCGGCGAGAAGCTGCGCGCCAGCGTCGACAAGATGGCCGCGGCCGAGGCGCAGCGCGCGCTGCTGCTGGCCGACGTCAAGGCGCCGCTGGCCGCGCTGCAGCCCGTCAACGAGGTAACATACGGGAGGACGACGAGACGGTTTCTGGAATTATTCTCGAGGAAGGTTTCAGATATACAATAATTTGAGGACTCGTGTAAATCGGACGAAATTATCGATGAAGATGTTAAAAAAGATCCCAACGAATCGAGTACCTCCTCCTTTTTTTGAAGTCGATTAAAAAAATATTATGCCGCTAGGAAGATTTCCTGACAGACATCGCGTAAACTAATATAGTCGGGTCGATCGTTCGCGACCGGGCGTAGGGACACTAGTGACTAACATGACGTGCGTCGGTCCGCAGGGCAACAACCCGGCCGGCGAGTACTCTCGCGCGGCGGCGAGCTGCTCCGCGCAGCTGGCGGCGCTGCGCGAGGCGGCCGCCAGGCCCGAGCCGGCGTGCGCCGCGGCCGCCGCCGCCGCCGCCGCCGCGCTGCAGCGGGACCTGCCCGCCGCGCACGCGCGCCTGCTCACGTCAGTACATGCTCCTCTACCTAGCTCGTCTGCCCGGCTCCGGTACCCGTCACGGACAGCGGGCAGCCAGCTGCCTGGCGCCCGGGTGGGGGTACCGTTACACTAGCCGTGCAGAACGCGGCGGGAAGTGGGCGAACGATTCCCTTTAGGGGGGAGCGTCCCTACAGCTCAGGCACCATCATGAAGATTGGGAAGTGGTGGTAGGGCCCCGATGTTGGGAAACAGAACATCGGTCGCCACGAGCTACTCGACTTAAGAGTGACCGAGTAGTCTGCGTATTAGCGAAAATGGAGCAAGACATGCTATCTATTCGCTTTAGTACCTGGTTGTTTTACTGGCCGAGAGGCTCGTAATCCTGTGATATAACCGTAAGGTTGGTTCACAGAGAAGCATTAACTGTAGGCATAGGGTCGTTGATCTATCTAGGTTAACAAGATTGATTATTATTTTTGCATAATTTAACTTGACGTGATAATTACCATGAATGCTTTTGTAGCTGTCGACATAGCGGTTAGTTAAAAATATGCCACGCACCAGTAACGTGGAGCATTCTACACGCAAAAAAAAATACGAGCATTGCGCCTTAATAATAACAATAAGAATAAAAGAGATATAAAACATACTTTGAGCAGAGCAAATGCACTTTGTTATCTAATATAGCTTAGCTGTCTTAGTACCTTCGTACATTTTTAACGCCCTAATTTTCATGTACGTGATGGATTTTCATACAACTTTTCGTACTAGAAATTTTGATGAGCGTCTTTCCCTTCTATTGTTAGGGTAATATGTAAAGACTCCAATGCAGGTGTATAAAGTAGTATCGTTTGTTCGTCCCAGGCTATCTCACAGCTGGTCTTCGGAGGCGTGGGGTCGCAAGCTGGTGCGGCAGACGGCCGTCACCAACTACTCCAGGCACGGTGGGTCACACATACTACATACTGGTGTTACATTACACATATATATTATTTCTAGGTTAGTGAAGTGTGCATGTTTAGAAGGAAGATCATTTAGGGTTCGAGCTGACTCGTGCGAAGGCTGTAAACGGCATACGAATGATGTTATTTGTGCTTACCCCTGAGTGAAATTTCCGAATGTTTTTAATTTTTGGCAGAAATATAAAAGAAAAATTTGTACAAATCGTTGCACATATCTGTTTTTTTGCAAGATTCTCAGTAATTTCTTACTCGGTTATTTTTTTCTAGAGTTACTCTCTGAATAAAACATAAATTGTGTAATTCAAATGAAAAACACTTTTGGTTTTAATTCGAATACTTCGTGCGCAGCGAGCCTGTATTATGTTTTAGTGAAGTTTTCGTTTCTTACGTTGTACTATAACGAATAAAGTGTTTGTCGCAGGCGCGAGCGGCGCGGGCGAGCGTAACGCGCAGGGCGCGGGCGTGTGGAAGCGCGTGCGGCTGAAGCTGGAGGGCCGGGACCCCGAGCCCGCGCGCCGGGCCCCGCCCGCCGAGCAGGTACACTACCGCGCGTCGCACGACTCACAGTACACACTGCACGTCACGCAGTACACACGGCACGTCACGCAGTACACACGGCACGTCACGCAGTACACACTGCACGTCACACAGTACACACTGCACGTCACACAGTACACACGGCACGTCACGCAGTACACACGGCACGTCACGCAGTACACACTGCACGTCACACAGTACACACGGCACGTCACGCAGTACACACGGCACGTCACGCAGTACACACTGCACGTCACACAGATGACATTTAACTTTGATCTTCGTTTACTTATTTCGGGCTTTATTTTTTACAACGACAGAGCCAGTTCGGACCGCGGAGCGTAATAAGTAAGATGTTTTTCCAGGTGGAATACATAATATCGGAAGCGAGTAGCGCAGAGAACCTGTGCCTGATGTACGAAGGTTGGATGGCGTGGGTGTGAGCGACCGGGAGGCGTCGCCTTGCCCCGCCCCTCCGCCCGCGCCCGCGCCGCGCGGCCTGCGCGCCCGGCGGAGACTGGCCCGGCCCTACGCCGGGGACACCGGCCCCACGCCGGCCCGGACCGGCCCACGACCGGCCCGATCGACTACGACAGGAACACGACACGGAAGTGTTCAGCCTTTACTTCTACTATCGACGGTTGTTGCGTCAGTGTACGACACGCTCTATTATCGGTGTCGCACCACTTTCTAAACATTTTTATTTTTATTTTATCCCGGTTGTCGAAATTATCACGAATTTGATTTATCTATTTGATTCTATCCAAACAAAAAAAATATTTAATGTAAAACAGCTCTGGAAATTAATTTACCGACTTCCCTTCTCCGGTATTACTAGGAATAAATAATTGTAAGACAATGAAGGCATCCTTTATGAACGATGCTGAAGCGCCAGCTGAAAGCTCGAGCTAGCGCGTAGACGCGGAGGATAATAATGTATTCTTTGATGACAAATTTGCGTCTGTCGCCGGTTTATCATTTGATTTCCGAAACGAGAATTCGAAAGACGACAGGCCCGGCTAATTAGCGATAGATTTATTTGTTTCTGTGTAGACGGCTTAAATATAACTATGATAGTAATGCATGTTTGACTTAACGCAGCTCGCGTCCACCGGCGAGCTTACTTACCAATAAAAAACATCAAAATTCAGACTTAGCCGCTAAGTTAGCGGCTGCATACTTGGCTTTCTAGTATAGTATCGTCATTCATCGTCTGGTAAGTTATCATCACCAAATATAATCGAAAAACTCCATCAATCTAATATTATTCCCAATTATAAATCGGTTTATGTTATGGTAGAGGTTCAAATTGTTAGTGTTAGGAAGTATAACCATTATATCTACGTCATAGTTGAAGAGTATACCATCTCACTCTATTTTATATTAACGTAGATCTTCCATCTTTGTAGGCTTTCGCGGCGATAGCATGTACTGCCGCGAACGTTCATTAATAGCCAGCATATGGTTTAGGATAGTAACTTTTAAAATAATGTATGTTAATGTTATCCTACTGTTAGTTTAACTCATCTCCTGTGCGTTACCGATTATCAAAAATTTAAATCGTTGCACAAGACTCTATATATTTACTTTGTTCTTACAATATCGTCGTTGTTAATAGTATTTTCAATTCAATTTACATTTGGGTGGCACAACCATTTGACTCCATTACCATTAATTCCATATATGATCCGATTTTTTACCAATAGCAGATGGAAGTATAAATAATTTGTATGAAATATACCGTTCATCATTTATGATATGATATCCGAAGCCTCCATCCATGCAGATACTAAATCTACGCTTACATAAGTACCGAAATATAGTTAAAATTTTCATTTTTAATTGATTATTTCCATATTTGTATGTATAATTTGAATACATATGTATCTTTTTGAATAAATCGACGGTCCCTACGTATAAAGCGACATGTCATTTCAGACATGTCTGGTTATACTACGATATAGTAATTAAAGAATATTATTATTAGACAAATGAGTTAATTTCTTACTTTTTAATTATATACAATCAATAAAATAAAAAAGAAAATGTTTTTTACGGGAAATCTATAGCAATTTATGCAATAAAAAAAATTGACATTTTTGACATGTCGCTTTATACGTAGGGACCGTCGAAATAGACTTTTAAGGCAAAAAAATTGTAACAATTCGGATATATTACTTCTTCATTTTTTGTCAAAACGTTTTACTTGTTTTTATAGTATTGTACAGCATGTTATGTGCAAATAAGTATTCCTTTTTTCATCCTTTTCATCTCTAAATGTCATTGAAAATTCTTAACACATTCGTTCAGAGAAAGTAACACCCGACTACTGGCAGTACTGGTAAGGTAGTCACATACTAAGCCGATACAATATATTTCGCATGAGACACTGCTATTTGTGAGACAAGAGAGGCTATATCACCATCTCTTACACGCGTATAGCGGTGTCTCGCTCTAAATATATGGTATCTACTTAGCGTACAGTCGTTCTTACTTGCTACTGGTGTTTAACATCAGTAGGTACTAATCACAAAACAGTAAAATTTCTATGAGACCTTCCTGCAACATAGTTTTACCAGCTGCAATATAGTTTTACCAGCTTCAGACGAGAAGGTACATTTTTCTACGGCTAATAACGCAAATAGTCTATGGAGTAAATATTGTTGATTAATATTGCTTAACTTTATTATAATAACGACGATGTTGTAAACATGGTTTATTCAAAATATATCCATATTAAATACATTTATATTCACAGAATTCAATGGTCCACAAATTGTTTTCAATTCGAATTTCATAGTACGCTTTTGTTAACCAGGCCGGGTGCATATTTAATGAAACTGTTCGATTGAGATGTGTGTACTCGATACAATTTCTTTTCACTAAATGTAACTTAAAAGTTGTGGACAACTTGACCAAAACAACAACTGAAACAACCAAATATTGGAAAGTTGAACATACGAAGCATAATGCAGTTGATTTCATTACTACTGTATCAAATATACGTATGCTTTTATGTATTATGTAAACAACACACGAAGGAATATGTATAACTGTCGAGTCTTGTGCACGCCGATTACAATCACAGTGGCAATCGCAGTTACATTGGAAATAGAAGTAGAATATAAGTAATATGTAATGTCTCACTGTCGTACAGTAGTTGCTTTTTTTGATGTGTCAAAAACCGTAGAAGTTACCTAAAATTAATGTCATTACGTACGCGAACGCGTACAACCCTAGTTATTGTGAAAAGTGACAAGAACTTTGTTTGGAATTTAGGTGTGCATACTGCAACGTTGTATTTTGTGTAATTGTAGTTCTTTTTTTTTACATCCAACTAATTAAAAAGTTAAAAAGAAAAAAATAGGTATGTTCTTACAAATCGGTACTCACTGGTATATGTGCTACGTTGTCGACCTACTTTCATGCTATGTATTTTGGAACGTGACGCACTGCTATCGATTTTTTATTCGCAGTAGTTCTGTACTATTTTTAAAGCTGAATGCAAAAACTGCAACTCCTGTACAAGTTTATTTCTATTATATGCCTTAAAACCGTATTTTTTAAATTATATTCGCGTATTTGTACCGAATAATTAGGACACTACATCAATTAAAAGCCCGACACAGACGCCCGTATATAAGTAATGTGTACTAACATTTATAATATTCAATATACATTCTAAAATCATTACTAGGTAACAGACCACAACTTTGTTTTATGGAAATATAGTTTAATTGGCTTCCAGTACGCATTCATTTGTTAATCACGGACCTGGATCGACTATGCTTACATCATCATTGAGCATTGAGCATGGCATTTCAATTCAGGCATTAATGCAGTACAATAAAAACCAGCTAAGAAACGAGTCGAGTTCGAGGAAATGGATAGGTATTCGTACCAGCTTATAATATTTAACATTACATCTTACAAAAAATATGTATCATAATAATATCAGAGCCCGTTATAATTTTTTTTTATTCACACTTCTAAATTATAACCCTGTAATAAACGGACGAACAGATATGCATCGTAGCCTTATTAATAAGATTCCGTCGGCATCCTTTGAATACGGAGTGAAAATTGTGACTTTTTTTCCTGTTCTTTGCCTGTACCCTTCATATCATATTATTAACTGTTGCTAGCACAGGTTTTTATATTTGATCTACTTATGTATAATGTCACTTTCTAACGGTGAAATAATTAAACCGATTCAGTAGTTTCAGAGTTACTATATTTCCCTTTACAATATTAGCTTAGATGTCCTATATGTGTCGGGCTTTAATATCTCAGGAGATGAGTTTATATATAATCAGATTATTATGTATCGCATACGTGTAGCCGCATCCATAACCTCATGTGTGAATGTCGTGTGTCAAAATTTTAATTCTTTTTATTTTTTAAGTAAGTACGATTGAGGCAATGGATATTTTTCTCTAAGACATAATTATACCAACTTACGGATCAAACACGAATATATACAATCTTGTCATTGTTTTCGATTGTTGATCTAATGTTAACATATCCACTGCGTGTGTTTGTATCGCTTTATTATTAATAATAAATAGTGTATGTATGTAATGGTGTTTTATTTATATAATGAACTCTACCGGCTTCGTGTTTTGTGAAATTAGCCTGTTGTTTTAGGATCAATTAAAGTAGGTTCGGCTATTTCAACAATTATCTATATTTAATGAAAGTTACGTTCATGGGCAATGAGTTAATACACGAGAAATTTAGATATTTTTGATATACAAATCATACAGCCTTAATTTAGAATCAAAAGAAACTTGGAAGGAGTTAATATAATGTCAAAAAAAACAATTTATTAATATTCCTCATATTTATTTATGTACATAGCTAGGAATAATTGAGGGTGAAAATAAATCATTTTCTATTTGGTTACAGTGTGATTATAAATTATAATTATTTGAAATATTAAATACTATCCGTGAAGATGCCCAACAATATCTTACATAGATTACCTCCCCATTGCTTTCGAAGCAAACTGACAATACAATATAACTTATTCCGGTTATTTTAGGGTAATAGACTACAAGCCCATGGACAAAATGTACCTGTGAAATGAACCATCGTGAATAACGCTTAGAAGGCTGTTACTATATCAGAAAATAACACTGAGGTACAGGTGAGCACATGAGTAAATGGAATTTCCCAGGTACAAGTGAGGAATTACGATTAATTATTAATGTACGGTTTTTTTATAGTTTATAGATGATTAAAAATAAATGTCAATAAACCTAGTGCCGTACTAAAGCGGTGGTGCAGGAAGTCAGTGCAAATTTTTAATTCGCCGATAATTGTAGAAGCAATATTCCGGACATTTATTACTGTACGTAATATTTTTATTTGTTACCATTTATAATGAACGGCTATAAGGTACAACGATAATATTTAGTAACATTATATATAAAAAAAAGTTGCCGTACATTAGTTTATGATCTTACAGCAGTAATAACTCGGTAAATCCAAAAATTTTGATAATTATGTAGGTACACAAATATTAACAATAATTTTTGGACGGCATATTTATTAAACATTATTGTCTGTGTTAAATAATATTTTGAACAAGATGCCGTACATTTTACAATGACCTTATATCATATGGGTGTAGAGAAAGGGTTGCGTTACATATTTCCAGCGCTGGGGTCTATGAAATATGTATGGCGTTCATGGGTAAAGTATCTGTATATGTATACAAAAGGAATTACACAAATGCCGTATAGTAATAAATGACCGGAATATTGCTTCTTAAAATTAAAAATTTGCACTGACTTCCTGCACCACCGCTTTAGTACGGCACTAGGTTTATTGACATTTATTTTTAATCACTACATAGTATAAAACAAAGTCGCTTTCTCTGTCCCTATGTCCCTTTGTATGCTTAAATCTTTGAAACTACGCAACGGATTATGATGCGGTTTTTTTTAATAGATAGAGTGATTCAACTGGAAAGTTTATATGTATAATATATGCATAACATGTGAAAAACACTGATAATTTAGAGGTTTCTAATGTGATGTCGTAAATAAACACATTTTTTTGCTCTTTCATTGCAAACGCTGGCTGAACCCAACGAGATAGATCAAAATAATGTAGTACAGTATTGTTCACCTTAAAATGGTCTACAAAAAAGTTCGCGATGGTATATGTCTATCTCTTAGTGGTAACACACAATAACCGTTATTTTATCCTTTGCTTTTTACAAGAAATAATGCCTTATTTACGAAGCGATTTTAAGCAATACAGAATTAATCCTTATCCAATTAAGTACCTTAAATACATTGCGCATTTAATATAGATCAATATGGCCCTTCACAGCATGTAATTTAAATGAATAGTTTAGAAGATATTACACATTTAAAATGCAGGGACGTAACGGCTGTGGCGGTACCGGCCGTGGAGCCGGCGGCGTGTGCCTATAACTGGGGAAGTACTGGATAGGACAAAGCGCAAAGACCTTCTGTAGTACATTTAGTATCAGCATTGCACCCGTGCGAAGCCGGGGCGGGTCGCTAGTCATCTATAAACTATAAAAAAGCCGTACATTAATAATTAATCGTAATTCCTCACTTGTACCTGGGAAATTCCATTTACTCATGTACTCACATGTACCGCTCAGAAATGACGGCATAGTGCTCCGAGTTATTTTCTGATATAGTAACAGCCTTATATGCGTTATTCACGATGGTTCATTTCACAGGTTTTTTTTTTCCATGGGCTTGTAGTCTATAAGCACTGATAGGTGACATCGAAAATACATGACATTGTTTATAGAACTTTTTTTTTATTGGTTATTAACATAACAAGCATTTTTTACACATTAATTATATGCCAAACTACAGTATAGTTTATCACATGCAACTGTTTTCATTTACTGAATTCAGAAAATAATATTAAAATTTAAAATATTATAACATACTAAATTAACCGGAATAGAATATAATAATGGAATAAAATAACGTCGCGAGCTTATCGATAGATTGCATCATTAGCATCGTATTCGCACACAAAACTATCGATATAAGACTTTAATATCTATAACGTTCGCGACATTATAATGTAATAATTAGGGCCCGGATTAATATGTATTAAACTTTTTAAAACATGTACATAAATATGGATAAAAAAATCTAAAAATATGGAACTATAAATAGGTACACAATATTCTGAAAAATAATCACCGTGTATTGTGAAAGATCAAAAAAAATTCAATTTTACTGAGCTTTCATCTTATTAACATTTGAAATACAGTTCGTAACCACTTTGCTTCTGTAAATTATCAACATTAAACCTCCGTCTTTTCGGATGAAATAATGCTAAGTAGGTACAGCTAAGAGCTCTTGAAGCTTCAAAGTTGCTAACTTTGAGCTTTGTACGTTTCTTATAGCGTATGTAATAAGAGTTACAATTGCATGGCGCCTTGGCAAACATGATCTGCTGTACTGTGGCCTATCAAGATTTTAAGACATTTCTCAGCACCGCTAATCATCTAGCATGAAATGATGAAGATATGGATTATACATTACTTTTTTCGTAAAACATGGATTTATATATGAAATATGGAAAATAAAAATTGCATTTTCTTGATCTAAATATCATAACGTATGTAGAAAATATAATTACGAACAAAAACTACTTCAAATAAAAATATTTACACATTTACATATAAATCCGAACCGTAGTAATAATAATTATGAAGCATAATTTATGGCCATATCACAAAAGGCTATTTATACTGTCCGCACACGACACCAACTCAACAAATTGAGGGAAATATTTTCCAGAAACTATGACCAAAACTGAAAATAATAATAAGATAATATTTATATGCCAAAACTGAAAATAATAATTATGTGAAATAGTTTTTGAGTTATGAGGGGGTCAAAAGTGGCTCCAAATGGTTCGTGTAATATTACACACGGTGCTGCTCGCCAGTTCTGTTATACTTGAACTTGGCTTGACACGCTACCGCATGTCTAGATAGCACATAAGCATTGCAAAGATTTAGACCTTCAGCACATGGCCCGTTACGTCATCGTAGCGTACGGCTGTTACTAGGGCACGTGCTAGAAGAGTGTGCCGAGCACATATATCTCCCACCACAAGGCTCGACATGCCTCACTCACAAATAGGGACATGATCATGATTCAAATAATGAATTGTAAACATAAGTATAATAAATTAAAAAGATTATTTAAAAAATGTGGCAGTTACATAATAGTTTGTCAGAAAATATTTCACCCCAACGCACAACATTACACTGTACAAAACAAACCATAAAATGATAACAATATAATACAACTTCCGTATCAATAATATTAACACTAATTAAGAACGTTTATGAAGCAACTACGCCGTCAA
Source organism: Hypsopygia costalis (assembly GCA_937001555.2). Classification (NCBI taxonomy): domain Eukaryota; kingdom Metazoa; phylum Arthropoda; class Insecta; order Lepidoptera; family Pyralidae; genus Hypsopygia; species Hypsopygia costalis. The sequence continues at coordinate 26,652,660 of OW443340.2, forward strand.
TAATTCATAGCTCGTGAACGGTGATAAGAATATTAATGTCTTATAATTAAGAACAATTTTCAGTCACCTACAAGTACTTTATTATCTCCTTGAAAGACGATACGCAGCTATTCTAGCGAGCTTTCGTAACATTGTACACGAGCTATGTTTTTTTTTTTCAATGGTAGCGATAATGTCCTGCATATAAACGCTATAAAAACGCTACGGGTCGGAATACACGCCGCAAAACGATCATCTATTTCATAGATATACTTCAAGCACCGAAATACATGTTTTTTTAAATCGCCGCAATGTTAGGCTGTGAGGTGATACGGTTACGTAAAAGCAGTAAATCAGAAAAATTGCTTCACTACAGTAAACAAAAAAAAAAATACAACTAGTATAATTTATCCAATATTAATCCTATATTTGCATTCGACGCTGGTTGTCACAAACGCAATTCGTCATTAACGCAGTATATCATCGCCGATCTACGCCGCCGATATTTACGTAATTGGTCACTTTCGCGATTCGTCGGGACGTCTCAATAAAATAACCATAGGTGATAGAATTACTTCGATAGCACAAAATCTTTTGAAATATGTTGATTTTAAAATCACAATTTTGGACTTTCCCGAAAATGCAAAATACAAAATCAGAAATCTGTACGACAGCTTTGTTAATTATTACGTTTATGTAATTAGTATCACAATAAAAGTTATAGTATTTTTATTGCTTCTCCAAAGGATTTTTTTTTTTAATAATTTAATACTTTTAAAACGGTCTTTCCCGCCAAACTTTGACCGACCCTAAAATAAGTCGGGCGGAAGATATTAGAATGAAAGTTTGCAGATCTTAATAGATTTGTGTATTTTACGATATTGTTAAATAATTTATACAATTTTTGAACATTGTCAAATAGCCTATTATGGAACATGTACAATAGGATCGAAATTGCGTATGTGACAAATTGCGAGTGGGGCGAAGTGCGTCGAATCCATGTATTTATTTACCAACAAGCCCACGTATAAATTCGTAGATGCACCCACATCCAAACTTAGCAGCGACAGCAGGCAGTATTCTCTTATCACTATGAACTTTAAGACTAATATAATGGCTTCAGAGAGGAACTTATACAATTGCCGTATTTCAAAAGCACTTACATTTCGAGGTACATTCTAATAAATCAGTGCATTATTACAATAGAAAGAATTTTATTGCACTATCCGCAAAAAATCGGAACCTTGGTTAAATCCTCAGGTAATTGTTCGTTCCTTGTAGAATTTCAAATCACGTACACTTCAAATCAATTCTTCTAAAATTCAATTCACAAGTGATCTAAAAACATTTTCTTCGTTCTCAAATTAAAGAGAGAGTTAAAAATAAATGTAAATGCATTATTAATTATAGCATTTTCACTTATTTTTAACTGTTTCAGTAGAGTGATATTACTATTGTATACTTGTGAGATTTTCATAAAAACTACTTGCGCCAAAAATTCTTAAAATATTTATTGAACTAAGTCATTTATACAAATCTTATAGTAAGTAATGTAAATTTATTTATTTAAATGTTACTTGGATCACTTGCGAACGCAGGTCATATTTGGATATCTCATAATTCAACACTCAATATGATTAAAAGACAGAGAAATAAATTTAATGATAACGGGCCACTCGCGTATTTTCGTTGGAAATTAGAAATGGGGTTCATCGTCAACGCACGTTTTGTCGCGACGAGGCGTACGAATTATCCTTGATGAACGGTGATCCCGTTTGAGAATTAATATAGCCCCACAAACGGGTTTTCCGCTTTTTTTTCTTTTAAAACGCTTTCTCCACAAACGGGTCTCGGATAGAGTAGAGCAGAATGTATGCAGGCAAATAGGCTACTCAGCAAGGTCGTCGCCAGTCGATGACCCGGGGGGGGGGGGGGGGGGGCAAGTTGATATGGAGAATGAGAAAAGTATAAATTGTAGGTAAAGTCGAGAGTTATAAAAGCCCAACCTGTAAAGCTTCACGAGAGACTTTACAATAAATAAATCTCTGTTCGGGGGGGGGAGGGGGGGGGGGGGCAGCTGCCCCTCTCTGCTCCCCCTTGGCGACGCCCTTGCTACTCAGTACGCGGCCCCGCTTTTTCGCCTCGCACGATCGTTCCCTACCCTGCGATATCATTTCGCCGTACGTCATTCATTATCAACGTCAGGTCAGTACGCGGTATTATCCTGTTATATAAGCCGAGACTTTTATACGGGGTCTTTATTCCTGTTAGCAGAATTCAGTTGAGATCGAGTGATCTCGTAGTCGGGGCCTCCTCGTCACCACACGTGGCGGCAGGTGTCCGCGCGCTATCGCGGGCCGGCGGCCTGCTTGAGCGCGATGAGCTCGTCGAGCTGCGCCTTGTACAGCAGCGTCACGTCCTGCAGGTCCAGCTTCACCTCCTCCAGCTGCTCCTCCTTCTCGCCGTACATCTGGAGCAGCGCGTCGTACTGCTCCTGTAGACCCTGCAGTTATATTCAATGTTAGATAGTCTAACAAATACTTTCTGCTCGCGACTTCGCATGTGTGAACGCGTTGTTGCAATATAAAGTATACTAGGAGTTAATCACGCATTAAATAATAAATAAATATAAAGTGGATACTGTTGATTGTTGGCACTTGGTGGAACATTATTATCATAATGTTATAATAAATAAAACACTTGTACTATTCCACTTAATTAATATATAATTAAGTTGAATCGTACAATTGTTTTATTATCTAAATATATAAAAGGAGAAACTGACTGACTGACATATCAACGCACAGCCTAAACGGCTAAACGTAGGCACTTGAAATTTGGAAGGGACGTAGCTTAGGTACCGTAGAGGTGCACTAAGAAAGGAATTCCCGAAATTCCCACGGGAACGGGAATTAGCGGGAAAATCCTTTGGAATGAAAAATCTAAACCGCTTAAGTTAGACGCTTGAAATTTGGCATGCAAGTACCTTAGTAAACTTAAAGCTTAGTTGCAACAGGATATTGCAAAATTCCCACGGGAACGGGAGTTAGCGGGAAAAAGCTTTTGTATGTAAAAATCTAAATTACGTAAGATAGATGTTTTCAATCTAGCATGCATGCATACCTTATCTAGCATGCATGCATACCTTAGTAAATATAAATTTTAGTTATGGCTGTATTTTGAAAAATTCCCATGGGAACGACAGTTAGCGGGAAAAAAATGTTGTATGAAAAAATCTAAACTGCATAAGTTAGATGCTTGAAATTTGACATGCATACCTTAGTGAATGCAAAGTTAAAAATTCCCCTGGGAACGGGAAGCGAGTTAGAGGCTTGAAAATACTTGAAATTTATAGCTCGCGGTAGTGGCAACCAATAAACGTCGCGGCCGCGGCGGCGGTTGTGGGGCGGCGACAGCGGTGGCTTGGCGCGGAGGGGGGGGGGGGGGGGGGGGGCAGATACCCGAGTGAGCAACCGGAACGCGGCAGACGCGTGAGGGCAGACGTCGTTGATGGTCGTGTCAAATATTGAATTTTGCGGGCGAACTTTTCACTATTCTTGGATGGTTCAAATCTTTAGTAGGTAGTTTTCTGTTGTAAATTACTGTTGAATTTTCCAGGTAGACGTTTTACGGCCCTTGAATCTAAATATATAAAAGAAGAAACTGACTGACTTATATATATCAACACACAGCCAAAACTGCTGGGTCTAGAGATTCCAAATTTGGCACGTAGATTCCTTATGATGTATAGGGTACTAAGAAAGGATTTTTCAAAATTCAACCCCTAAGATGGTGAAACGGAGGTCCAAAATTTGTATGGGGAAACAAGATTAGTTGAACTATTTTATCCGAAACTTTACACGAATACTTCTATAGATAAATGAGTAATCACGTGTTTTAGGGTTTTACAAAATTCAACTCCTAAAGGGGTAAAATGGGATTAAAATGTATGAAAATCGTCATGGGTATTGTTTTTATGGTTTATCAGATCGCTGATTACGAAAACAACAACAATTTTATAATCCAACATAGCCAAAGTGACATAAAATCACCCCTGTGTGGGTGCGATAGGATTGAAATATCTATTTATCAATATATGTGTCGTTCATCAATCAATCCATACTTTCATACTAATATATTATTATAAATGTGACAGTGTGTTTGTTTGTTTGTCCTTCTTTCACGTCGAAAGTAACAAACGGATTGACATAATTTTTTTTCGAGATAGTTTAAGACCTGGGGAGTGACATAGGATACTCTTTATCCCGGAAAAAACATTTTATTCCCACGGTAAAAAAATAAGTTTATAATCATTTGTCCTCCTTTCACGTCAAACAGAACCTAATTGCTAACATGATTTTTTTAATAACCAAGCAAACAAATGTTTTTTAGAGCCAAAACCAGCCTCAGCTGCACGTGGTCATGGTATTTTTAATGGGGATAGTTTACGGTCTGGAGAGTGACATATGCTACTTTTTATCCCGGAAAGACATCTTATTCTTACGGGAAAAAATAAAGTTTATATTCATTTGTCCTTTTTTCACGTCAAAAGGAACCTAAGTACGGACATGATTTTTTTAATGGTGATTATTTCCGGTTTGGAGAGTGACATAGGCTACTTTTTATCCAGGAAAAACATTTTTCCCACGGGAAAAAAATAAGATTATAATTATTTGTCCTTCTTTCACGTCGAATGGAACCAAATAGCTAACATGATTTTTTTTTAACAACCGTGCAAACAAATGTTTTTAGAGCCAAAGCCAGGCTCAGCTGCACGTGGTGCACCCTGTCGTGTAACGAAATTGGCGAAAGAGTGGTAGGATACAGCGTATTTGTAAACTGGCCGACTGGGAAAGTACGTCCATCTCACCGAATACAGCAGCAAGCAAGAAAAAAATATACACAAATCAATGGCAGCTCGCCTGGACCACGCGGGCGAAGCCGCGGGTGATAGCTAGTAACATTATAAATAAATATTCTTGGATACAATTACACACGGCCATCAGTATTATGTGATCTAGTCCTAAACTTACCAAAGCTTGTACTACGGGTAGGTACTAGATAACTGCTAGAATATAATTAAAACATTTCTTATTGTAAATCCATACGCATAATACATAGAATACACCCAGATGAAGGCAAACAGACATGTTCATGCACACAAATATTTGTCTGGTGCGAGGATCGAACCGGCGACCTCGGAGTCAAAGTGGTCATTGTCATGTAACAATATGTGTGTAAAATTTCATCTAAATCCGGTTTAGTCGCTTATACAGGTAATACACATAATATTAATTTTTCAACGCGAGCTAAACACAAATCTGCACAAATCGCTCTATACGCGTATGCGATTCGATCGGGTTCGTCATGGCTCCATCCATTATGGAGTACGAAGTGGTTCAGTAGATAGTATGTGTGTGTGTGTGTGTGTGTTAGTACATAGAGGACCGGCAGGTGTGTGTGTGTGTGTGTGTGTGTGTGTGTGTGTGTGTGTGTGTGTGTGTGTGTGTGTGTGTACCTGCAGGTGGTCGAGGCGGGCCTGGTGGCCGGCCAGCGCGGCGCGCAGCCCGTCCCGCTCGGCCCGCAGCCGCGCCAGTGTGTGTGTGTGTGTGTGTGTGTGTGTGTGTGTGTACCTGCAGGTGGTCGAGGCGGGCCTGCTGGCCGGCCAGCGCGGCGCGCAGCCCGTCCCGCTCGGCCCGCAGCCGCGCCAGTGTGTGTGTGTGTGTGTGTGTGTGTACCTGCAGGTGGTCGAGGCGGGCCTGCTGGCCGGCCAGCGCGGCGCGCAGCCCGTCCCGCTCGGCCCGCAGCCGCGCCAGTGTGTGTGTGTGTGTGTGTGTGTGTGTGTGTGTGTACCTGCAGGTGGTCGAGGCGGGCCTGCTGGCCGGCCAGCGCGGCGCGCAGCCCGTCCCGCTCGGCCCGCAGCCGCGCCAGTGTGTGTGTGTGTGTGTGTGTGTGTGTGTGTGTGTGTGTGTGTGTGTGTGTGTACCTGCAGGTGGTCGAGGCGGGCCTGCTGGCCGGCCAGCGCGGCGCGCAGCCCGTCCCGCTCGGCCCGCAGCCGCGCCAGTGTGTGTGTGTGTGTGTGTGTGTGTGTGTACCTGCAGGTGGTCGAGGCGGGCCTGCTGGCCGGCCAGCGCGGCGCGCAGCCCGTCCCGCTCGGCCCGCAGCCGCGCCAGTGTGTGTGTGTGTGTGTGTGTGTACCTGCAGGTGGTCGAGGCGGGCCTGCTGGCCGGCCAGCGCGGCGCGCAGCCCGTCCCGCTCGGCCCGCAGCCGCGCCAGTGTGTGTGTGTGTGTGTGTGTGTGTACCTGCAGGTGGTCGAGGCGGGCCTGCTGGCCGGCCAGCGCGGCGCGCAGCCCGTCCCGCTCGGCCCGCAGCCGCGCCAGTGTGTGTGTGTGTGTGTGTGTGTGTGTGTACCTGCAGGTGGTCGAGGCGGGCCTGCTGGCCGGCCAGCGCGGCGCGCAGCCCGTCCCGCTCGGCCCGCAGCCGCGCCAGTGTGTGTGTGTGTGTGTGTGTGTACCTGCAGGTGGTCGAGGCGGGCCTGGTGGCCGGCCAGCGCGGCGCGCAGCCCGTCCCGCTCGGCCCGCAGCCGCGCCAGCGAGGCCGTCTGCGCGCGCAGCTCGCCCGCGCGCCGCGTCAGCTGCGAGGCCAGCTCGTGGACGCACGCCGCAGACACGCCCGCCCCCGCCGACACTCCCGCCCCCGCCGCCGGCCACGGACCCTCCTCCTGCAACCACCGTCACCACCGTTAAAATAGGTAGGGGAAAAAGTCTTTTCGCATTATAGTATGTATGAACTTGTAATAAAAACTCTTTGGTTATACCATTTGTATCTAGCAGGTTTTGATATCTTTAAAAAGTTTAAATTTTAAAAAAGATAATTCCAAATTCAAATTAGGTAAATGTGTGATTTTCATTTGTTTTTTTTACTGTCAAGATGAGTGAATCTAATGAAGAAATTCGATACATTTTAAAATTTTACTACAAAAAAGGTAAAAATTCAACGCAAGCTGCGAAAAAAATTTGTGACGTTTATGGACCTAGTGCAGTGTCTGTGAGAGTGGCACAAATTTGGTTTAAGCGTTTTCAATCCGGAAATTTTGATGTGAAAGATGCACGTCGCTCTGGTCGCCCTGTTACTGATAAAATGGATGCCATTTCTGAAAAAGTGGAGCAAGATCGGCATATCAGTAGTTACGACGTAGCTGAAGGAATTGACCACAAAACAGTTTTGGCGCATAAAAAGGTCGTGGTCAAAGGCCGGCCAGGCTTCACAGACTCTGGCGAAACCCGGGTTAACCCGCAACAAGGTGATGCTGTGTGTATGGTGGGATTGGAAGGGAAGATATTCATTATGAGCTGTTACCGCCAGGCAGGACTATCGATTCTGAACTCTACTGTGAACAACTGATGAGATTAAAGCAAAAAGTTGAGAGAAAGCGGCCGGAATTAATTAATAGAAGGGGTGTGATTTTTCACCATGATAACGCTAGACCTCACACATCTTTAGCCACTCAGCAAAAATTAAGAGAGTTTGACTGGGAGGTGTTAATGCATCCGCCGTATAGTCCTGACCTTGCAGCTTCTGATTTCCACCTGTTTCGGTCTCTTAAGAATTCTTTAGGCAATGTCAGGTTAACATCACGAGAACACTGCCAAAACCACTTGTCGCGGTTTTTTGAACAGAAGTCCCAAAATTTCTATAGTAATGGGATCATGTCTCTACCTACAAGATGGCAAAAAGTTATCGAACATAATGGCACCTACATACTTTAGTTAAATGTAAATAAACTTTATTAAAAAATGTTTTGAATTTTCATATAAAATACGAAAAGACTTTTTCCCCAACCTAATATATATGTCGCATCCAGTTCGTAGAACCCGCCGCATTACATAACGGCTAACTGTTTTATAAAATGGCCAAGCCATTATTTCAAACCGCCCTTTAATCATATTAGGGAATTGTCACCAAATATGCAGCCGGCTATCCGGTGACAATTCACTTGGGTATCCACCAAGTTTGTGGAACCTCGCATTTCTAATTAATTATCCGCCTTAAGTTAGCCGTTATGTAATGCGGCGGGTTCTACGAATTAGCTGCGACATATACACCACATACATACATTTCTCTGATCTCACCTAACCGAATAGACAGGGCCTCGCGATATATTATACTTAAATATATATTAACATAAAAAAAATACGAGCAAAATATGGTTATAAATTTTGCTCACATTTTTTTAAGTTTAATCCTTTATCTGTTGCTGTTGTTGTTGTAAAATCTTTATTGTACAAAGAAATACAAACATGTTATAGAAATAGGTAGTTACATGTACGATGGCGGCCTCATCCCACATGGGATTTATTACAGCCGACCATTTAATATACAAAAAACGTATGTAACATGGCGCCGCCACCCCCGCTGCCAACGCAGCATCTCCTTCTTTTCTGGTGACCTCACTCACTCGCAGGAACACAACAACCCTCAAGGGAATTGTTATTTGGCTGCGGTATTCTGTGAGGTTCCCCAGTCGGGTAACTTACAATTACGCTCACTACCTCTCTTTTCGCCAGAGCTTCGTTTGTCAGTCAGCAGGGTGCACCGCGTGCAGGTGAAGTTGGCTTTGGTTCAAAGATGTTGATAAACCACTTACACCCCAAATTCTCCTGTATTCTATCTCCTGCTTTCGCTGCTTCTGCTAGCTGTACGCGTTTGGAACTTTTTTATGTGTAATACAAAAAAGTATAATATCAGTTTCCTTTAAAAAAAAACATCTTTAACAATACCTGAGCTGCAACTGACAATGTCCTTGAACTTAATTAGACCTATTAATTTTTAACTCAATATAAAAAAAAACGGGCTCAAAAGAACAATGGTTCCAGAACCGTAAAGTTATTTGATAAAAAAAATCCATAAACATATATACTGGAACTAATAGCTGAAATATTCCCACAACTATTACATATATTACGCTTTTTTGAAACAGACGTGGAATAAATAATATCATGAACTCACATTTGCCCAAAGCGAGCCGGACAGCGAGTCGGACGCAATGGAGTGAGGCGGAGAAATGTCACCGCGCGACGACAGCTGCTCCTGAAATATGTACAAAGAATACGATTTATTCGGTAACAGATATAACACTACCTTATAAACGCATCACACACTAAGGCCGGCCTTACACAGTCCGAATTCGTCCCGGAATTCAGAAACTTATTCCGGACGTACGAAACTCCGTACAAAACACAACAATCTTCAAGGCGTTGTTATTTGACTACGATATTCTGTGAGGTGAAGATACTTTCACAGTTCGTATCTTTCTCTCACCAAAGCCTCATTTGCAGAACGGCAGGATACACCACATGCATCGGCAAGATTGTCCGGAGAACTAGTCACCTGCAGTATGGCGTTTCTCTTCTTCTCTACGTCGAGTGCAGCGCTCTCCTCCTCCAGCCGGTGCTCCAGCCCCGCCAGCCGGCCCTCGAGTTCAACTCTTCGAGACTCACTTTCTGTTCTCATCTCTTCCAGTTCACGATTTTTACTGAAATAAAACAAAATATTCAATGGTAATTTTTCATCGGTGTACGTTTTTCTAAGAGACTGTGCCTCCAGTTTTTTTTTATCTCACATCAACGACATAACCAACAGAGTTAATACAGACGAATTTTAATATGTACAAATGAGACAAAAGGTGCTTTCCATCTCACATGCGTACATTACAAGTTTCCTAAGTCGGAATCATCACGGAATTTTGAATTTAATTCCGGACGCACGCAATTCCATACGAAACGCTTATCACCACACATATATGATAAATTTAAACGAGTATGTAAATTTTAAAATCTGAATTCAGAACGCACGTCTTTGTATACATTTCTGAGGAGCGAACTGACACATCGGAAATTTAGATTCTTAAATAAAGTTTCTGAATTCCGTAACGTATTCAGGCCATGTAAAGCCAGCGTTGTAATAGTGGCGGCAGCGAACAAGAGCATACCCAGCGAGCACGCTCTCGGCGGCGGCGAGCGCGGCCTGCGCCTCCTCGCACTGGCCCCGGGCCTGCTGCAGCGCCTGCAGCGCCTGCTGCAGCGCGGCCAGCTGCTCGCGGAGCTGGCCGCACTCCTCGCGGGACAGCCGCTCGCTCTCCGCTGCCTTCGCGGCGCGGGCCTCCGCCTCCGCTGGACAATTTATAATCACAGTTGATCACACCTTAACAACGTCAACATCAGTGCCGAGGCTGCCGAGGCCGCCCGGGCGCCATCGGCGTCCCAAAAATCTTTAATCACATGCCAAAGACGTCTATCGGCGTCTAGGTTTTGTAATCGATCGAGGTCTAGGCTAAATAGCATGTATGACGCAAGACGACAAAGTTCTTAATACATGAACATAAATACGTATGTATAAATACCTAGTTATAATAAGTATAAGGTGTGTTTCACTGTAACAGACAGTACCTGAAGATGTTACAAAGGAAGAGCGGAGTTTCCTAATACAGGCATCTTGTTTGCCTAAAAGGGAACTCCAACATTATTTACTATTACTGTCCATTTAAAATCCATTATATTTTTCATTTCATTTCATAGGAAATCTCCATTTCTACTCATAATAAAATTTCCCTACACATATATTCTGATTCTTTCGCTAACACTGGCATAGTAGATTACGATCAAGATATCAGACCAATGGTAGACATAACATAGGCATATTTTTCATCACATTTCATTACTTTCTGTTTACTTCTTTAGATTATGATCTTATTTATTTTATATATTTTGTATCTATATCTCTCGCAAACACTGGTCTAGTAGATCACGATCGAGATGTAAGATAACTGCTACACTTACAAAGCATAGATATTTTTCCATTGCCTTTTATTTTCTTTACTCCTTTTTAATTAATTTATTCATATTATTTTTCTCCATATATAATCTTATTCTCTCGCTAACACTGTTCTAGTAGATAACGATCGAGATATAAGAAAATAATTTTACATATTTTTAAATTTGTCTCTCTATACTGCTTAATACAGTTACCTAATAGTTTTTTTCTTTCTTTGAGAAATTCTACAACTATAGGTTGATCAGGCCTATAGATGAAAAAACCTCATTTGTCAAAATCAGACATAATTGTTATCTCCTGAGTTATTTCTAAATCAGTACAACCTACATACGTCATCAAATGTTGTTTATAAATCAAAAGATTCCTACTAGTACTTGGAGTGGAAATAGCTTTATTTATTTTATTCACTAATGTTACGCGGTCACTATATTTGTTTTTATACTTTTAAACTAACAGCATTAAAAAATATTCAACATTGATAAAAAAATTAGTTGAAATTATTTCATAAAATATTTCAATCTAAATAGTATCAAAATATATGATGACATTTTGATGACCATGACGAACTTGAGCACGAGTGAATGCTGGCCGCGTGACAGTGAGCCATGTTTGGCAAAGTGCTGCGTAGGCACCGCATGTTTGCTGATGACCGCGCAAGGCACCCGATGTTCCGTATTCAAATTACTATCTATTACGATTGTAACTTGCCTAAGTTATTGAATAATTATTATAAAACTGTCTTTTTTATTACATATACAATTTGTATTTTAGCTACATAATTCAAATTTTATCAAATAAACTGCCACCCCGTAGTGGAGGATAAAATCTTTCGATTGAGGGGTGATCTAAATCCCGAATGTTTGGCCATGAATTAAAATATAAATCGTGAATAATTTCTCTTTCACATATATTACAAATTACTATAAAATATTGTTTAGTTAACGTCTGTTCATATAGGGCGATGCGCCGCATACCGCACTGCACTTGATATCGCTATGAGTTATTTATAGATTTCGCTAATGAATTAGGTATTCGTAATAACAACATAATTTTGTAAGACATTATTAGCAATTTAAAGTCCGCTTAATCCAATTTTGTCTATTTATTTTGGTATTTAGGTAAACGTTTTAAAAGGTCCACACACGCACTTTTTTTTTACCTTTTTTTTTTGTTAAACATCTACACTATATTGCCTTTTATTTTAATTTTATTATTTGCACTTTTCATATTAATTAAAAAACGTTCACGTTGTTTTTTGTTTCACTGGTTTCGTACTTCTATTATGTTCTCGTCCTTTGCATCATCATCATCCATTGATTTCATCCTTACTGCAGCTGGGATAAAAGCTGATGAAAGATGTATGTAGTCTCACTGCAATAAATCTCTACTTCTGTCATATTCAACATTGACAGCATTTTATTTTTATTAATTTCCCGTTAATATTATTAAGTCTTTTTTGTTACAACTATTAATTTGTAATTCGTATACAAATTTTATATAATTCTTTTTTATATGTACTTTTTTCTCCTTTATATTTAAAATTTCATATACTATTCAATAATGTTATTTTTTCTCATTGTTATCAGTGAATATTTTTCAAATATTAGCTCATCTATATTTATATCTAATGATTTATCAAATAAATTAAAACTGTAATTTTATTTTATTTTCTCCAAGGGAAGGAGATGTAGTGGTAAGGTAATATATAGTGAGTAAGTTTATGTAATAAAGACAGTATTCGACGAGCAGTCAGTGTTTTAATACGTCTCAAATACACCAAACCCTACACTGCAATAAATTTTTTGATTTTTTGATTTTTTTTTTGATTTTTTTGACATACACGGCAATAAAAAGGTTAAGTATTTACATCTATTAAATAGTAGGTATGTACTTTTTTAATACAGTTGCTCAAAAAGTGGCGTAGTGCAGGAACGTATAGCGTTCGGGATGTGGGCTATTACACACTCGTGCTTTTTCTTTACCTTTTCCGAACTCGTGCGTTCTTTTTCCCAACTGTCAAAATGATGGCTATTGAAAAAAAAAAAAAAACAAACCACGTAGTTTTTACTAAAAAAAATCATAGAAGTTTTTATGATTCATGCAAATATTTCTAAAAAGAAGCTACTAATTTGTTTCAATATCAGATTTAATAATTTGATTCAATGAATTAGGTTAGGTTTCATTTCATTTCATCTCATTAAATTTCATTTCATATCAATAAAAAAAATCTACTGAAGACTTGGCTGTATGGGCATAGTTTCCTTTGCCTACCCAGAATGGGTGAAGAAAACAAAAAAAAAATCTCTGTATTATTTTACAGTTGGCGCCATTTTCCAAAAATTTTATTTGCGAGTTTAGTTGTTTGTTGCACAAAATGAGTCATTTCGACGATATTTTTTTTTTGAATTAACACCACCGGAACTCAGTATAATTGCACAAAATGCTTCGGAGAACATTTTACCGGAAAAGTCAAAAAGTCGCTACATATCTACATACGACGAATTTATTGCGTGGAGAGAAGAGAAAAAGCAAATAGCATGAACATTCATACGAAATTAATAATAGTTTGTCTCAAACAATTATTAATTTGCAACTGTTAAATATCGTTTCAGTGTATTTTATAAATCATGTACCTAAGTACTTTACAGAACGCATTGATTAGTCATTACTTGTTTCATATCAGATTAATTACTGTATAAATTGGTTAGCATGACTTCCGTGAAGTCATGCCCGCCATTACTATTTCCTTTGTCAAGTTACTGTACAGTATAAAAGCTGTTAGCATGATTTCCGTAAATTAGTTTACAGTATAAAAGTTGTTAGTATGACTTCCGTGAAGTCATGCCGCCATTATGATTTTCTTTCTCAATTTACTTTACAGTATAAAAGTTGTGAGCATGACTTCAAGGAAGTCATGCTCACCATTGCGATTTCCTTTATCAAATTAACTTACAGTATAAGAGTTGTTACCATGACTTCGGAGAAGTGTAGTAGGGAGGGAGGCGATGTTAGACTTAAAGTAGCATTGAGACATTATTCTGAGACAAGCAGCTGAAGTGATAACACCAAATTGTCATCGTATTTGTTAGAATCTTATCGAAGCATTAAAACAGTGTAACGGACACCGGTTATTTTATTCGTAATACAAGTGTTGTGCAGTTAAACAGAGTTATCAATTATTTCAACCGTGAGGAGCTAATACAACTAACTAACTTAAAATATGCAACCTAAAACTTCCCCAGTTAGTATAAAAAACTGTAACAATTTCAATGTATATGTGAATTATAACTTTTAAAAGATGTACGGTTTACCGTACACATATATAATATCCATGCCTACATAGATATAACAATTACTTGAAGATAAATTTAGCATAGCTTGCAATATGCGCCGTATGTGGCTATGTTGCAATTAGGTGAATACAATTAATTTATTAAATTAGTGTACGTTCAACACTCGACGGGTTTGGTCATTTATTAGCTCTCCTCGGAGTCACCAAACCCTCAGCTCAGCTCACCAGCATCAGCTTATAACATAAGTATAGCTCTATGTAAAGGTCCCCATCAAGGTCCCTTACATTGTGGTCCTTCGAGCCGGATTCATTTTTACATGGATGACTTACTTAGCGGAGAGAATTCACTAGAAGCGACCAAGGATCTATTGAAACAGCTTATAGAAATTTTGAAAGGAGCGGGAATGAACTTACGAAAATGGTCAGCTAATGATCCACAGCTTCTAGATGGTTTGTCATCTGAACAGCTCGATAAGCCTTTCGATTTCAAATGTTCTGAAACTCGAAAAACCTTAGGCCTTAGGTGGACTCCCTCATCGGATTCTTTTACTTTTACTAACAAGGTTGAAGCGATACAGACTAACAGGTCGAGCACGAAGCGACAACTACTTTCAGATATCTCGAAAATATTCGACCCTTTAGGCTGGCTTTCACCACTGACGGTTAGAGCTAAAATTATATTTCAAAAAACATGGTCTGCCAACATAGGATGGGATGACGTTGTACCAGATCAACTCCAAGGAGAATGGATACAACTTCAGCGTGATTTATCACACGTCGATCAGATTGAAATTCCGAGATATTTAGGAAATACTCAAAAAGCATACCAAATTCACGGTTATAGCGACGCCTCAGAAAAATCTATTTCGGGTGCCATCTACTTAGTAGCGCGCAATGATAAAGGAGTGTACACATCACGACTAGTCGTTGCAAAAACTAAACTAGCACCTCTGAAGCAAAAGGTTACTCTGCCACGTTTGGAGCTATGTGGAGCGCTACTTTTAGCTCAATTAATGAAAACTGTGAAAGCATCTTTAATAAATAATGACTACAGCGTTTATGCATGGACTGACTCAATGGTAGTCTTAGGTTGGCTCCATGGAGACATCACTCGTTGGAAACAATTCGTAGCGAATCGAGTTCAGCAAATTACTGAAATAATTCCAGCAGTGCATTGGAATCATGTACGGTCAGAAGACAACCCTGCCGACTGTGCCACCCGAGGTTCAACTCTAAGCAAGCTGCAAGCGAATTCCCTCTGGTGGAACGGGCCAGAATGGCTCACTCAATTTAACCCTAGCAACATAAAAAACAAAACTTATGAAGCACCAAGTTTAGAAGCGAGGAAACTCAATGTAAACGCAGCTTTACAACAGACTAACTCAAGTTTCATTGATAGCATATTAGTAAACAATAGCTCCCTGACACGTGCTGTGAAAACAATCGGTTGGATATTACGTTTCACCGCAGCGTTACGTCACAAAGCTAAGGAACATGACGCCTTTTTATCATCTGGAGAAATTATTAACTCTTATAACTTTATTCTTAAACACGTTCAAGCTAGCGAATTTGCGTGCGATTTGGAAAATATTAAGCATACAGGTCATGTTCGATCTAATAGCAAATTAGCGAGTCTTTGTCCTTATTTAGACGAAACTGGGATATTGAGAGTGGGTGGCCGTCTCGGTAATTCGAATTTAAACAGCACAGCTAAAAACCCGGTTATTTTGTCTAGTCATAGCCGATTTACAGACTTAATAATCGACCAAGCGCACTCTACTACTTTGCACGGTGGCCCACGATTAACCCTTTCGTACATAAGAGAAAAATATTGGATTTTAAGCGGTATGAGAACAGTCAAGCGACAGCTACGGAAGTGCGTCAAATGCAGACGTTTTAGCACTGAAAATCAACAGCAGATTATGTCTCAACTTCCGAGAACGAGTAACCCCTTCACGCCCTTTTTCTTTTACGGGGGTGGATTTTAGCGGGTATGTCAATCTTAAATTAAACAAGGGAAGGGGTGTAAAAACCTATAAAGGTTATGTCGCGGTCTTCGTTTGTCTAGCGACAAAAGCGGTCCACCTGGAATTAGTGTCGGATCTTAGTACACCAGCATTCTTAGCAGCTTTTCGCCGTTTCTGTGCTCGGAGAGGGACCCCTCGTCGTATGTACAGCGATAACGGCACAAATTTTATCGGAGCTAAGCGAATACTGGACAAGGAGTATCGAGCGATTATACAGACTATCAATCAAGACTTATTCAAAAAGGTCAGCGAGTTCAATATCGAATGGTCATTTAACGCTCCAGCATGGCCAAGCGCGGGTGGTATATGGGAAGCAGCCGTCAAAAGCTTCAAGCGGCATCTAAAACGAGTCTTAGGTGAGCAAAAACTTACCTACGAGGAGTTTTCTACTTTACTTCAGCAAATAGAAGCCTGTTTAAACTCGCGTCCCTTATATCCTCTGACAGAGAACCCTGAGGACTCTTACTTGACTCCTGGTCATTTCTTGATAGGTGACTCCTTACTATCTAGACCTCAAGCAGATCCAGATCATATCAATTTACCTGCTCGCTGGCAACTGGTACAAAGCATGAACAAGCAATTTTGGAAACTTTGGTCTACAGACTATCTTCAGCAGCTTCAAGAACGTTCAAAGTGGAGAGTACCCACTAAAAACTTAGCGGTCGACGACATCGTCGTTATCAAGGAAGATAACTTACCTCCAGGCAAGTGGTCACTCGGTAGAGTTCAAGAGTTACACCCTGGAAAGGATGGATACGTCAGAGTTGTTTCTATAAAAACTGAAAGCACCGTCCTCAAACGTCCTATAAATAAACTTATACTATTACCTGTGAAACCAGCATCCGATGATGATTCTCCAAAGGAACGTGTCATTGAACAACCAGCAGCATCTCAACCAGGTAGCTCGACTACACGAGTCCGTAGAAGTAACAGGAAAATTAAAATTCATATTCATATTCATATATTTTATTTGCGAACATGGGTAATGTAACAATACAGATGGAGTACAACAAATTAGTCCTACCATATTCTACCTTTACGGCATGCAAAATTATAAAATGTTTATAACAAATTCACAATGTCATCAATTTAAACAGTTAATTGTCAATCAGATTAAATATTAATAACATACAATTTCAATTGATACGACACAACAAACAATTTTCAATAAAATTACATCAAAATTAATGTCAAGAAATGTCAAGGTCAGTAATAATAATAATGTATACAAGTCAAAATTTATCCTCTAGGAAATCTTTTACACTATAGTATGCCCTTTCTATTAGTAACATATGTAGTTTCTGTTTAAATATGCACAAACTAGAATTGTCTCTAATACTTTTAGGAAGTTTGTTATATATCAAAGGGGCCATACCTATAACATTTTTGCGAAAATGTGTCGTCTTGCCTGGTATATTACATAGTTTATGGCCATTACGACTACTCTTTAAATTCATAAACAGGTCTAGATTTTTCTTGACAAACAAGGCCGTTTCATATATATAGAGACACGGTAATGTCAATATCTTTAGAGATCTAAAATATGGCCTGCAGCTATCCATCTGAGATATTTTACAAATAGCCCTCACACATTTTTTCTGAGCCCGAAAGACTGATTCCCTCTCTACTGAGTTTCCCCAAAAAATGATTCCATATCGCAATGTAGATGCCACGTACGCATGGTAGACTGTCATCAATGTAGGCGTATTTCTTACAACTTTTGATAGCATATACAATGCGTAAGAAAATCGGTTTAATTTATTACAGACATTTGTAATCTGCTCTTTCCAATTTAAATGTCGATCAAGTAGTAATCCTAAAAATTTTGTCGTTTCAGTTTCTTGAATTTTATGTCCCAAATAGTTTATGTCAACAGTATTAATTGCCGAAAATTTATTTGTATTTGTAAATGTCATTATTTTAGTTTTGTCAAAATTAATTTTTAAATTATTAGCTTCTAACCAATTGATTATGTCTCTAAGAGATTTTTCAATGTCATTTTGAAGAGATGCCTGATTATTGTTAGAATATATTACAGTGCTGTCATCAGCAAATAAGATCATGGGGAAATTTACAGTACTAGGGAGATCATTAATATATACTAGGAACAATAACGGACCTAATACACTACCCTGTGGTACGCCAAATTGTACCTGTTTATAATTAGACAGGTGCTTGAGTTCTATTTTCGTTTTCTCGCAGATTCTTGTAATTAATGTAGCTTGTTTTCGATTGCTAAGATACGATACAATGAGATCAAGGGCAATTCCTCTAATTCCATAAGCGTATAATTTGTCTTTGAGAATATCATGATCAACGTAATCAAATGCTTTAGTAAGATCCATAAATAAAGCACATGGTAGACATTTCTCATTCAAGGATGTCATTATTACGTTCAAAAAACTATAAATGGCCTGGTTAATGGTTCTACTTCTCCTAAATCCTACCTGTTCTTTTGTTAGTATATTATTTGTCTCAAAATAGTCATAAAGTCATATATAACTTTTTCAAAGATTTTGGAGAATACAGGGGTAAGAGATATCGGTCTATAGCAGGACATGTCTTCTCGGTCATTTTTCTTAAATAGTGGTTTGACTATTGTTATTTTTAATTTATTCGGAAAAAAACCATGTAACATACAGAGGTTGAGGATATGACTTAGAACAGGACATATTATACTAGCAACATACTTTATGATTTTGGTAGATATTTCATCATATCCAGTACTAGCTGTATTTTTAAGACCTTGGATAATTTCATATACTTCATCAGGTGAAGTTGGTTTCATAAAGATAGAATTGTATTTATTATGATTAACTTTTACATATTGACTGTTAAGTTTGCCTTGACTTTTTATTTGTTCAATGAAAAAATTATTAAATTTTTGGGATATGTCAGATGCATCAAATATTATTTTTCCATTTACACTTATTTTTTGTATATCGTGTTTAGGTTCATTAGTTTTATTAATACTATTATTTATCACAGACCAGGTAGCCTTTGATTTGTTGTTAGATGTTTTTATAAAGTACTCATTTTGCGATGTTTGTGTCAATTTAATTATTTGGTTAAGTCGCTTAGAATAAGTTCTAAATTTTATTTTATCGTCATTTAATCGTGTCTTTCTATATTTCCATAATAAAAATCGTTTCCGTTTGGTACATTTCTTTATGCCTCTACTTATCCACTTAAGGTGTTTCCGAGTTGATATTTTTGTTCTAATAACAGGAAAGCATAATTTGTAAAATAATAGAAAATCATCATAAAAGTTTTCGAATGCAGTGTTTGGATCGTTTGTTTCGTATACATCTTTGAATGTTAGTTGACCTATAGCGTATCTGAATTTATCCATATTTTCCTTTGAGTAATCGCGTTTTTCAATAAACCAGTAACTAATGGGTGCTCGACGTTTCACTGGGCATGTTAGCAGCTGTGCAGTATGGTCAGATACTGCAAATTCCAAAATTTTTGCTTTGCATCCCTTAATTTTATTATGTATAATATTATCTATGCACGTTTGGCTACAAGGTCTTGTAGGTGTGTTAATTTCTATTTTTAGGTTATAACTACTTAGCAAAAACTCAAAATCTAAACACGATTTATTTCTTTTTAGTAAATCTATGTTGAAATCCCCACAGATAACAACTTTTTTCTTCCCGTAACAGTAATTATGCAGAATGCTACTAAAGTTTTTGAAAAATATATCAAGATCATCATTAGTATTGTGAGGAGGCCTATAAATACAAATGACTATAATTTTATGTTCCACAAGTTCTATTGCACAACATTCAATACGATTACTTATATTATAATTGGATATCTCCTCTACATTTCTATACTGTAGACCATGTCTCACTAATATGCACGAACCTCCATGTCTATTTTTCCTCGTCGAAAGAGATGCGAGAATGTAATTCGGCATCGTCATTAGTTTAGCATCTTCATATATCATGTTGTGTTCTGTAATGCATAGAACATCAACGCACATGTTATTTTCATTCATTAACGTTTCAATATTTACGCATAAAAGATCTTTTTTACCGATTAGCCCGTTTATATTTTGGAATAATATATTTATATGGTTAGACATGAAAAAGATTACATTCAGGAGTTTTATTGACGATAGCCGGGATTTGGTCATTGTTAACCGATTTTTTTATTGTGGATTCGGTTTGTGTACATTTATCAATAAGTTGAAGTTTGTTAGTATTTCGTGCATTTTTTATTTCGCTGTTATATTTAACCATCTTACTCATGTAATCAATTCGTAATATTTCTCGTAGTAGTGATCGACAAACGTTCCGGGCAAAGAAATCATGGTGAGGTCTATATGCACTATAATTCATGGGAATATAAGTCACATTTTCAAAATCGCCACAGATAAACCTTAGCTCATAGTTTAATTTTCCAATATGTAAATATTTGTTAAATGGAACTTCTGGAAACAATATTTGAGTGTTATTTACAGATTGACACCATTCTCTAACATTGAATTGAAATTCATATGGGTTTCGATCATTAATTCCACCCAAAATAATTACATAATCTGATTTTGTTAATTTGGATAGTACATGTTTGTTACCATTTAAAACATCTTTTAATTTCGCGCCAGGCTTATAATAACATGAAACCAAATATTCAGGTCCCACTAAATTTTGAAGAATGCTTCTCATTTTTCTTCCCTGTTGGTCAGCAAAGATGACAATTTTATTTCTCTCCACACATTCATTATTTTCCAATTGTGAAGGCACTTCGTTTCGTGTGTGAGTATTTCTTAGTTCTTCGTTACATAATGGAGTACTGCTTGGTGTTCTTTTATCAGGATAACTGAAAGTATCACCAGTTCCGCTTATGTCTTCAAGAACAAGAACTTGTTCTTGATTTTTATCCAGAGAGTATACGTGTGTGGGAGTATTCGGTGTTTCTGTTGTAGTTATCGATTTGTGAGTGGTATTTTTTCTTTTAGATGTCAACTTTTTACTCATTCTACATTTTTGCATTGTCAAAGTGGATTTTGGTGTAGTGATTAATTTATCTGGCATTTGAACTTTTTTGTATGTTTCTATGACCCTATTACACTTTTCTAAATCATTTCTCAAACGGGAATTTTCTATGACTAAATTATCAATCTCTTGATGCGCACTTTGCAGTTCCGTTGTCAGCTTACATATAGTGTCATTAAGGTCGGCGATTGCTTGACTGTCATTTATTGAAGTGTTTGGTAAGCTCATCATAGTTGCTTCGAATAGCGATGAGTTGGACTGGGTAACGTCATGCAATGATCGTGATCGCCTACGTAGACGCAACGTAACATGTTCCGTTTCCATAATTAAATTTATAATAACAAAATATAATATACAAATGCAGTCTCAGTAGCTCTGTTTGCAATACTCAAATTTTTATGTGTGCTTATACCATGAAAGTTTACGACAAAAAAACATGCAAATCAATTTCGGTCGTTTTTCTGTCGCTTTGGTCTTGGTAGCGGCAACAGCTGTCACGCCCTGTACCACGAGTCACAACTACTTAATAATTCTGTCGCAAATTAATCGTTTTCCTGTCGCAGTGTTCAGGGTAGCAGTGAATGAACGGTTATCATAATGTTAAATGGCGGTAGATTTTTTCTCTTTATCTAGTATCTATTTATTACATTATATGTGTTTCGAGTCAAAAATAATGCGCTTCTTGGTTATTATTTCACGTTATAGGTGTAATAGACAGAATTATATATTATATGAACACTCACCGTTTCGTCAGTTGGTCATTTTTCAAATAATTTTGTCGATTCAGTTTTTATTAGTAAATCTTGTTTGTGAGCGTGGATAGTAATTTTACATTACAATTACACTGACATTTCACTATTTTATCAATAATTACACTGTATACTGCTATAATTTGATTTTAATTAAAAAATGTTACGGAGCTGTTGTTTATGTGTGAGGTGTTGCCCTCATTCTCGAAAGCTAGCTAAAAGCTTCTTTACTATGACACTTTTACTACTTACCATGATTATTTCGCCTTCCTGTGCAAAGGATATTCCCAGTATACATTTCACATCATTAAACGACAATAGAGCTTTATACTTCGACAAGATTTCGAACTTACAATACATTCGAGACGAGTGGAGGCTGATAGTCTACTATAAGCTTTCTAGCTATTGGCAAGCGATTGATGACATGGAAATATACGTGAGACATCTAAAAGGCATGACGATGAAATCTAACTCACAGTCTAAGGGAGTTTCTGAACAACTAGCGCACGAGTTAACAGAAATTGAGCACTACAACCGTTTACTACAGGCGCCTAAAAGCATGCGACAGAAGAGAGGCTTAGTGAATGGCGTCGGAAGCATAGCTAATTATTTATTTGGTGTATTAGATGATAATTTTGCTCAACGATACGCCAAGGACATCGAAAAGATTAATTACGATTCTAAGCATATTAAAGATCTTATAAAAAACCAGACAATCATAATTGAAGCAGAATCCAACATAATACGGGGCAATGAAGAAATAATGAACAAACAACTGTCTTTATTTAATGATCAGCAAAGAAATATGTCGGCGGAAATAAACAAACTTCGCTCAGACTTTAGCAACGATATCTATATTACATCCTCGGCTTTATCAGCCAGCATTGTTCTTGAAAATCTGCGACGTATCCAAGACACCCTAATTGATACGGTGACCGATATTCATCATGGTCGCATCGACACACATCTTCTGTCAAGTGAGCAACTAGAAGAACAAACTAGTTATATATCTAGCCAACTACAAGGTGATTTGAAAATAGAGTTGAACCCGGAAATATTCGACAATTATATAAAATGTTAAAAGTATTCGCAAGCGTCTTCAAAAATTACCTTATTATAGAAATAAAAATTCCGTTAGTTAGTAGCGAAATATATGAGCTCGATAAAATAATAAGCATTCCACAGAACATCGGAAACATTTCATATCTTGCTATACCTACTTACCCGTACCTGGCATTTAATCTACGAAAAGATGTCATAATATTCTTAACAGAAAATGACCTACAAACTTGTATACATATATCCGAAGAAAAGATAATGTGTTCCTTAGACAAACCACATTACGATTTAGATTTGAGACAAAGCATATGTAACATAACTTTAATAAACGCCGACAGAATAATATCATCCTGCAATTACGAGCAAGCGCCGTGTGTAAACAGATGGATTAAGTTACAGCGCCCGAACGTCTGGCTCTATTCGTGTTGCAACGAATGCAGTGATCGCACATTCTGTTTATCAGGTATGACAATAAATACAATTACTGGCAATGGCCTTCTTGATATAGGTCAAGGTTGCACACTTAAGAGCGATTCCTTTACGATACACGCTCATAATAACTTTTTGAGTAAGGTGCATATCCAAGCTACCATCGAAGTCCCAGAGGTATCTATGTTAAACAACATCTCCAATATGTCTGTATCAAGCTATCACTTCACAACAGAGAACCACCAGCAAGCGTATAATAAGATAATGGAGGAGATAAACGACCTGAAACATGAACCAGCTTCCACCATCAGCGGTCACGATATCCATCAATACAGCGTCAGCTATGGTATGCTAGCGGTACTCCTGCTGTTAGGAATTGCTGCAACAGTCTTCCTAGTCAGAAGGAGGAGGAGACTTCAGCGCAGGTGGCTTCCCGCCCCCCTCGGGAGGGAGCGCCCGCCGAGAGACGCCGATCGAGACCACACGTCAAGTGACCCAGTAATTAGTGAAATTAGTGAGTTGCGAAAAGCAGTGAGCATGAACGTTTTAAGCGCGGCTCCACCTAAACCCCCGCGGGCAGTGTCAGTTCCGATTCCTACCGGATCATACAGTGAAATTTTAAGACCAACCGGGGGTCAAAAAGCTCCATGTGAATAGTTTTTAACAATAGACATTTTACGAACATTGAAGTGTATTTTTAAGCAATTGTATTAGCAGCTAGCATTGTTTTCACCTTATACCACAAAAAATATATTATTATAACATTTAGAATACATTCAGCTTTATTGTGTGGTTGCTATTGTAGGTATCATTTTAGAACTAAGCTATCTACCCTTCCTTTTTGGGTTGGCAAGATGTACGGTTTACCGTACACATATATAATATCCATGCCTACATAGATATAACAATTACTTGAAGATAAATTTAGCATAGCTTGCAATATGCGCCGTATGTGGCTATGTTGCAATTAGGTGAATACAATTAATTTATTAAATTAGTGTACGTTCAACACTCGACGGGTTTGGTCATTTATTAGCTCTCCTCGGAGTCACCAAACCCTCAGCTCAGCTCACCAGCATCAGCTTATAACATAAGCATAGCTCTATGTAAAGGTCCCCATCAAGTCCCTTACAAAAGAAATAAATGATTAGTTAGTTGAGTTTATTGTGTTTTTATTATTTTATTAAATTGCTTCATTTTTTCGCAACTGTATTAAAAATAGTTGTTCAGTACACGTGCGGAACCGTCATTGCAACTTGTTCCGACTGTCAACCCTCACCTTCGGCTGCGTCTCGGCTCGGGGAGACATTTGTCGGAACTCTTTGCAATGACAGGCTTTCCGCACTCGTAATGAAATATACTATATTATAAGTATACATTTTATACTTTAATAAAGTACGTACAGACGCGGCGTGTCTGTACGTTTATTAAATTTATCAAAAAATTTATGTGAACATTAGGAAAACGCTTTTTTAGACGCACTTTATTTTATGGCTAGTGAAAAAGACGACCGTTTAGACGCGTCATGCTGGGCTCTGTGACGCTCTTTCAGATTTTTATCTTTATGGGCAGGAGCCGAGTGAAATATGAAAACATGACATGACTATATGATAAGGTGAATGGATGAAAAAGACATACTACGTCGGCCACAAATAAGGGCCACTGTGCAGCGGGCGGTGTACTGACCGAGCTGCGCGGCGAGTGAGCGCGCCGTGTTGTGGTGGGCGCGGTCCCTGTGCAGCGCAGCCCTCTGCAGCGCGGCGAGCTGCGCCAGCAGCGCCGCGACGCCGTCGTCGCCGTCGGCCGCGCCGGCCGCCGCGCCGCCCTCCGCCGCCGCCAGCTGCTCGCGCGCCTCGCGCGCCTGCCGCCGCAGCACCTCCTCCCGGTTCAGCCACCGCTTCTCCTCTACAATGTACAAGAACGTCATCGGTCACATGTCAGTGTCAATAGTCCCTCAGCTCGGCCTCGCGCCGCGCGCGCCTCGCCTCGTCCTCGAGCCGCGGCCGCTCGGCCGCAGACGTTCACTCACCGGCGGCCGCGTCGGCCCGCAGCTGCCGCAGCTCGAGGTCCCTCAGCTCGGCCTCGCGCCGCGCGCGCCTCGCCTCGTCCTCGAGCCGCGGCCGCTCGGCCGCAGACGTTCACTCACCGGCGGCCGCGTCGGCCCGCAGCTGCCGCAGCTCGAGGTCCCTCAGCTCGGCCTCGCGCCGCGCGCGCCTCGCCTCGTCCTCGAGCCGCGGCCGCTCGGCCGCAGACGTTCACTCACCGGCGGCCGCGTCGGCCCGCAGCTGCCGCAGCTCGAGGTCCCTCAGCTCGGCCTCGCGCCGCGCGCGCCTCGCCTCGTCCTCGAGCCGCGGCCGCTCGGCCGCAGACGTTCACTCACCGGCGGCCGCGTCGGCCCGCAGCTGCCGCAGCTCGAGGTCCCTCAGCTCGGCCTCGCGCCGCGCGCGCCTCGCCTCGTCCTCGAGCCGCGGCCGCTCGGCCGCAGACGTTCACTCACCGGCGGCCGCGTCGGCCCGCAGCTGCCGCAGCTCGAGGTCCCTCAGCTCGGCCTCGCGCCGCGCGCGCCTCGCCTCGTCCTCGAGCCGCGGCCGCTCGGCCGCAGACGTTCACTCACCGGCGGCCGCGTCGGCCCGCAGCTGCCGCAGCTCGAGGTCCCTCAGCTCGGCCTCGCGCCGCGCGCGCCTCGCCTCGTCCTCGAGCCGCGGCCGCTCGGCCGCAGACGTTCACTCACCGGCGGCCGCGTCGGCCCGCAGCTGCCGCAGCTCGAGGTCCCTCAGCTCGGCCTCGCGCCGCGCGCGCCTCGCCTCGTCCTCGAGCCGCGGCCGCTCGGCCGCAGACGTTCACTCACCGGCGGCCGCGTCGGCCCGCAGCTGCCGCAGCTCGAGGTCCCTCAGCTCGGCCTCGCGCCGCGCGCGCCTCGCCTCGTCCTCGAGCCGCGGCCGCTCGGCCGCAGACGTTCACTCACCGGCGGCCGCGTCGGCCCGCAGCTGCCGCAGCTCGAGGTCCCTCAGCTCGGCCTCGCGCCGCGCGCGCCTCGCCTCGTCCTCGAGCCGCGGCCGCTCGGCCGCAGACGTTCACTTACCGGCGGCCGCGTCGGCCCGCAGCTGCCGCAGCTCGAGGTCCCTCAGCTCGGCCTCGCGCCGCGCGCGCCTCGCCTCGTCCTCGAGCCGCAGCCGCTCGGCCGCAGACGTTCACTCACCGGCGGCCGCGTCGGCCCGCAGCTGCCGCAGCTCGAGGTCCCTCAGCTCGGCCTCGCGCCGCGCGCGCCTCGCCTCGTCCTCGAGCCGCGGCCGCTCGGCCGCAGACGTTCACTCACCGGCGGCCGCGTCGGCCCGCAGCTGCCGCAGCTCGAGGTCCCTCAGCTCGGCCTCGCGCCGCGCGCGCCTCGCCTCGTCCTCGAGCCGCGGCCGCTCGGCCCGCAGCCGCGCCAGCTCTGCGCCGGCCCGCTGCAGCTCGCCCAGCTCCCTCCGCGCCGCCTCCAGCGACGTCCGCGTGCTCTCCAGACGTTCCAACGTGTCGTCCAGGGCGCTTTTTGTCTAAAATTTTATGATGATGGGCTTATGAACGCTTTCCTTTTTCGATTTGTTATGCGAGGACGACACAATAATATAACTTATAGGTAAAAGAATTATTTCGCTAGCGTAGAAACGATAACGTAAAAATCGCAATTTTGGACTATCCCGAAAATGGACCGAAATCTTCATATTTAATATACATTAAATCAGAAATTTGTACAGCTATGTTAAAGAATTGCAATTATGTCGCTAATGCCGTACCAAAAGTATTTGTTATTGTTTTTCCAAAGGTAGTATTTTTTTTTAATAAATTCATCATTTTAAAAAATCCTTATTTAACGTATCTCCCACACGTATTTTATATTCTACTATATACCCACAATTTAGCTTAATACCTAAACCTATTTATCTACTTACAATATTATTTTAACTACTACCAAGTGACCAGTTTGAAGTCGGTGCCGAGGGCAAACAATACAAAAATAATAATATATTTTTGTGTCATATACACAAGACAAGATTACGAACAAATTATAAATTACGGACAAAAGAAAATCTAATTTGTTGCTCGTACCAACAGTTTGATGTATCTGTTGGCTCGGAGATTGTTATGGAGTTTTGATTAGTATGGAGTTAGCAAGTGCGTGAATGACATCTGGCTGTATTTTTACTGTAACTGTAAGCAGTTATATACTTGCCATATGTCAAACCATCAGGCGAGCCCTATATTTTTGCCAGCTTAGTGGTACATAAATAATTATCTGGCCTTTTCTCTGGAACTTTTCTATATAGTAATTTTGTTTTTTTCTTGAGAATTTCCGAGAGTCGGTCCGAATCATCATTTCATCGGTACGATATAATAAATTGTCTTAGATTCCAGTTGTCCATGTCATAGAATAACGATTGTTCGGTGATGATCGGATTCAATTCGGAACACTAACTGAAAATGTAGCTTTAGAAAGTCCATTTTATTTTTTTTGATAAATTACACAGCGCCATCTAGCCCCAAAGTAATCGCAGCTTGTGTTATGAGTACTAGACAACTGATAAACATACGGAAATACATTATTTTTTTTGTAAATACATACAGACATGTTCATGCACACAAATGTTTGTCCTATTGTGGGAATTGAACCCACGAGCGTTGGTGTCGAAGCCGCGTCATTGACCGCTACGCCACCGAGCTCGTCAAACATTAAAGGAGCGGAAAGCGGAAGATCCAGTAGATAGAAATGGGCTAATGACTATGATTGCTCCATTATCCACTAAAGTTAAACTCTAATATCAACAGGGAGCATCATTTGAAATAAAAAAAAATGGCACTCCGGGAGTGCCGACAGAAGTGATAAATTCAAGTTATCACGTTTTTTTACGTGTGTATTTTTTGAATCGTCAGAAAATATTTTGCACTACTGAAAGCATTCTCATTTTCTAACACCCGTACGTGTATTTCGGCAACGAAAGTAGCGTGGACCCAACGCGGAGAACAAAGGTCGACTGACGAACCAATAGCGCACAGGCAAGCACGCGGCGCGCGACCCGCCCGCACCGTCTTACCTCACACGGCACCAAATAGACCGGTGTCGGTTATGGTAACAGTGTCGCGAGTTCAATGGCTTTTCCCACCTCAAAAATCGAAGGAGTATAGGCTGGCAACGGATCGCCTACCCCTTGGTGTTACTGATCTCAATGGGCGGTAGTAATTGCTTTCCATCAGGTGACCCATATGCTCGTTCGCTCCCCCCCATGTTGCCATAACTATCAGGCATGCTATTTGCTTATTTACCACAGTGATCACAATGGTCTATTTGATTCGGTGTGGGGTATCACACCGCACCAAATAGACCGGTGCCGGTTATGGTAACAGTGTCGCGAGTTCAATGGATTTTTCCCATCTCAAAAATCGTCTAACGCGCCTAAAGAAGTGTAAATTGCAGGCCAACAACACTATCAATCATAAATCAGATAATAAAAAGCCCAATTTTAATAATGAACTAGAACTCACCTCCATGAGCTCTGTCTCCAATTTCTTGTTGGCAGTGGTGAGCCTGTAGACGGCTTCGATCTGGTTCACCTCCAACTCTTCTTTGGCTGCCACAGACCTCTTGAGTCTGTCCATTTCGGCAGTTTGTTCCGCTATTTTGTCTCTGGAATCACAATAAACTATTTTTAACATTTGATACTAACATTTGATCGCTGCTATGGCCACGTCGTGTTCGATTTAAACTTTTATCCAGAATTCAAAAAGGTATTGCCATATCAAAGTTGTCAAAAAAATCAACAAATTAGGCAGATCTGTCTCATTTCGAAAATCAATATATTTTTAACAATTAATAACAACAAGTTTTGGGGTGCAAGGGGTTCATCAACATCTTTGGACCAAGGCCAACCTCACCTGCACGTGATGCACCCTGCTGACTGACAAAATAGGATCTGGCGAAAACAGAGGCACCTCCACCTCGCAGAATACTGCAGCCAAATAACAATTACCTTGAGGATAGTTGTGTTCCTGCTAGTGACTGAGGTCACCAGAAAGAAAGTAACGAAGTAATATAGGCTGGCAATGGATCGCCTACCGGTCGGTGGTAATTGCTTTCCATCAGGTGACTCACATGCTCGTTTGCTCCCCCCCCCCCCCTCATTAAAAAAAAAACAAATACAATAAATGTTGCCATAACTATCAGGCATGCTATATGCTTATTTACCACAGTGATCATTACAAAAAACCGTCAGATACATTCTCTAAACTATGGACCACATCTGTTAACAGCTGATTTCAGATATAAAAACAAACAACAAAACAAAGGATCCAGGAACACATTCTCACCTGCAAGTGAATATTTGTTAATTGTGTTACTATTATTAACTAATTTTTTTTATTTTATTACTGTAAGCAATTATGATATAAATACTATAGACATGTTACTAAGCCACCGAATCGAACACCCGATATATGCCCCAACTATCGCACCTCGCAATTAGTTCGCGTCAAGAAAGCGGGCGAATGTGACTGACGAAGTTAGGTAAAAATGGTGTCTTGTGGGTTTCACAAGTGTACAAATTATGGTACTAAGGCAGCTAGAGCGCATGGGATCACATATCTCACGTATAAAGAAAAGATGGTCAACGTGAAGGTAAACAATCTATAATAGAATCATTAAATATCATCTAAATTACTAGATAACTGATTAATGTACTTAAATAGATTTTTTTAAATACATACATAGCTATAATTGACAGAACACACCAAGGCCAAGACAAATATACATGTTCATGCATACAGATATTATCTTTTATGGGGATTGAACCCGTAAACTCATAGTAAAAGTGTCCATTCGACCACCAATCTCATCAAATAAATAAACAAAATTTCACCATAAAATTCATCAGCTCACCTCAAGCCCTTGATAACCTGTTCGTTATCCTTCTCCTTGGCGCGAAGTTTCTTGATGATGTTTGAGTGCTGCAGTTGTTGCCGAGCCAACTTCTCACCCTCCTCCTGGAGCTGGGCGATCACTTCGTCTTTCTCCCTCAGTGCATTTTCTAACTCAGAGGAGTTCTTCCGTGATGATGACTCACACTTCATTGTATCTACCTGCTTCCTTAACTGATCCTGGGTTTTGAACATGCAATGAAAATTAACTATAGGTCACAAAAATGATTGATTTTGAACAGCTTAGAGTCAAAGAGTCACTCGAGGTACCCCTCCCCGCCTCCTCCCCTCCCCCTCATGTTATGAGGCAGCCAAATAACAACCTGTAACCCATAGTGTTGTTTTCATATGGATGGTAAAATGAGAGTGATACTTCTTGCATTGCAAAGCATTCATAAACTAGAGTAACCACTTCACATCAACAACTGCTGTCTTTCAGTGATGTAGCAGTGATTCAAGATAGTTGTGCAGAACCTTAGGCTTCCATGGAAAAGTCACCAGTGTTTCTCTTTTTATTAAAAAAAAAATATATCTATGATAGGTAGGATATAATATACATTACTTGATGTCATATAAAATGAGTTTCGTTTAGTATTTCGTAATATTAAAAATTCAGGATATCAGGGAGAGAGAACTTCATCAGGGAGAGACGAAGAAGTTTGTCTCTCCTTGATGTAGTTTCACTAACAATAAATAAAAATGACAACATACCTTTTCCCTTATGGCTTGTTGGAATTTCTTCTCCAAAGCGGACATTCGCTGTGTGTAATCCTCGGTGATAGTATTGATGTCTCCACCCTCGTGTTTGGCAAGCAAAGACTCAACTTGACTCTTCAGATCGGCATTATTCTCCACCAGCTCAGCATTACTCCGACTCACCTCCATCAGTCTGTTCTCTCTAGCTTCCAGAATCTCGGCCATCTCACAAAGCCTTTTCATCAACCGGTCATTCTCCGAGCATTGACTCTCATCACTTGTATTACTTTGGATCGATGTCTCTGACAACTCCCGGTTATGACCACGAATTTTTGTAGCCAAAGACTTTCCTAGCACCAAATCCACTAAGTTAGGAGAAGTAGTACCGTCAAACTTAGATTGCTTAAATGCATATTTAGCCGGGCTATTCCTACAGAAGCTATGACCGTTATCACCATTTGGACTAGGAATTATCTCAATATCAGAAGAAGTTGTTGTTTCAAGTTCATCCCCAGACGTGTGTCCGGACGTCCGGTCTGAACCGATCTTGACTAAATCACTTTTACTATCAGAACTGATTGGTGACGTTCTTTCTTTAATACTGCTCTCTTTTTGTGACGATTCATTGCTGTCAGATGCATTACATTGCTGTTTTTCAACATTGACAAATGCTGAGGTTTCTGATCGCATTGCATCAGCTGTAACATTAACGTTGTAAAATGATGACGAATCACTAAGTTTTTCCATGAAGATATCTTCATGTTCCTTTTTCTGCTCTTCTGTAGTGGCGTCTAAAATGATGCTATCATTATCTGCATTCAATGTTCTATCGGACCATGACCCATCATTAGACGAATTCTCACTAAGTTGCATTTTCTGAGAAATAACTGACTGTTCTAAATGTATAAAGTCCTTCTCTACTCCTTTCTTAGCTTCAGTTCTTATGGCTTTTTGAAAAGGACTTACAGGTTTCTCATCAGTATCTAAGACTGTAGGTGCCGTACATTCCGATATAGAATTGTATGACATTGTGTCTTCATCGTCATCTGCCACTAAGCTGACACTGTCTGCGGTTTCTGCCCTTTCTGTTCTCTCACCAACCGGTGTGGATTTCTTGTCACTGACATCACCCGGCGACAAATTTGAGGATGAACTTTTATCACTAGAATAACTATCAAAACCAAGGCATTCAATTGAACTGGGACTCACAAGACTGTCTGGCAAGACTTCAACTGAATCGGAGTTTTTCTGTCCTATACTACTACTGTGAGACATTGACTGACCTGAAGCCACCTCTGAATCTGGAGTAGTCTTCATACTCTGTGACAGAACTTCCACAGAATCAGAGCTAGACACTAGTGACAATCTATTTGACCTCGAGGAGCCACGTCGATCGTCAACTTTTGATATGGCAACATCCTGTTCAGATTTCATCTTCAGTTCCAACCCTTCAGCACCATCTGACATGACAAGTTGACTCTTGGAAAATAGATCATCATGACTACCATATTTTGAATCAGAAATTAAGTTCATTGATTTGGCTTTAGGTGGTCTTACTATTGTGGAATCAGAATCAGTTTTAGGTTGTTCGAAAAAGGACCCCGCAAAAGACCCCCAGATACTTTGGGAGGTGGATTTCGACGGACTTTCCGTGACAACGGGTTGTTCTTTAATAGGATCATTTTTGGAACTCTCAGCACTTACAGTTAACCCCCAGGAAGCGAAGAAATCAGCGTTATCTTGCTGAGGCGTATTAGTTCCGTCAGAGGAGGTTTTCTCCTTGCTCGGCGTCGGTGACGCCTCCTGCTGTTCGTCGCCGCTTTCATCTTGTATATCCAGGGCTTTATCAATAGTTTTTTGGGCTTCTTTCAATGCTGTCTTTGCCAAACTCGTCAAACCCGAAGTATCGAACCAATTCATATTGAGGTCACATTAGATACACTTACACAACACATATCACGAGTACATTAATACAATTGAGCAAACAAACTCGTATTAATAACGTAAAAACACAATTTTATGTGTAAAAACAAATCGAATATCATAGGACAGGTGACGTTTCCATTCCATTTTGTTTATATTTTTCTGGCTTTAGCCTTTGTCGAACAATATCACAATTTAATATTTATAAATCTAAATGAAAGTCTTGATAAAAAATTCTAAGAATCTTTAAGATTATTTAGATTAATTTTATTTTTATTCCATTAATTCCACGACACAAAACGAAATTACACATCAATTGCATTACTGAATTTGACATTTTTGACGTTTAGCTACTGTAAAAAAGAACGTCATTTGACTAAAGTAGTGGCGTAGAGCTAAACACGGATTTTCAACAGTTTCATCATAGCTCCAGTGGCGCAATTGGTTAGCGCACGGTACTTATAAGACAGTGTACGTGTGAGTAATGCCGGGGTTGTGAGTTCGAGCCTCACCTGGAGCATAGTTTTTACACTAAATTAAACTTTTTGAGATAAGTTTTTATTCGTTTTGCGCTAGATAAAAACGTCAATTACGAATCATCGCACGTTACTCACTAAATGTTCCTTACAAAATATTGTAACTGTTTGGAATTCAATTAAGCTATTAATTTCTTACTCGATCTTAATTTTGCTTACCGAAGATAATATGCGATAATGTGAAGTTTTTTTTAATCTTTTGTCATGAAGTAGTTTACGTTACGTAGGGCCATGACACGACAATCTTGTAAACTGTTCTAGCGATTTTAGTAAAATTTACAACTTAGCTTGACTGAGCTTGGAAAAATGTTGGGAAAATTGGAAAAGTTTTGTCCTACAAAATCGAAAAAGTTCGCCTGGAATCATTGTATTTCGATACTAATCTATTAATCACCGGGAAAAGAATAGCACTGGTAGCGCCAACTTCATCATGACGGGCTCGGTGGTCGAATGTTTCTTTAGAAGTAGGTACCTACTTGTATTACAAGTTACTCTATGGTGGAATGACTAGCAACGTCCACTTTGACTCCCGGGTCGCGGGTTCGATCCAACAAGACAATATTTGTGTGCATGAACATATCTGTTTGTCTTGGTCTGGGTGTATTCTATGTAAGTATGTAAGTAATTATTTACAAAAAAAAATATGTATAATATCAGTTACCCATTACCTACCCATAGTACAAGCTTTGCTTTAAATATTTATTAAAGTATTATTATTTGAACTTAAGTAATTTTAGCTACTGACATAGATAGCACTAGGTACACGTCGCATAGTATTAGCGTGGTTTTAGAAATGACTTAAAAATACTTACTGATGAACGCCGAGCGGAGCGCGGTCATCTAGGTACCTACTCGACTATAAGGAAAGCGGCCGGATTCTTCTAGATCGTATTTTGTTGCTTAATGTCTCAATATGAAACTTTACAAAAGGTATTAAAAATTATTAATAATTCCTTTTCAGTCACGAGATATATTTTTTTCATTGTAAGCCCTCCTAAGATAATCCTTTTAATTTACGGAACCCTAAGGATAGCGCATATTGTGTGATGTAGATATAAAGGGATACAAATCATCTCTGGGTGTGATCGGAGTAATGTTCCTTTTCGAATTGTTTTGATTTTTGGAAGCATGTGGTGTGCCCTGGCGATTAGCAAACGGAGCTCTGGTGAAAGAGAATAGTGCATAACCATCAACTATAATTACTTTACTCTATTAACTAAAGCTTTTAACTATTAACTAAAAACTTATTTACAAATAACAATTCTCTTGATGAATGTTATGTTCCAGAAAGTGATCAGTCACTTTTCAAGTTCCAAAGGCTGTCTGCTACTGGCTGACTGCGTTCGCTATCTAATGACAAGGAATATTTTTTTATACTACGTCGGGTGGCGGACAAGCATACGGCCCGCCTGATGTGAAACGTTTATCATAGCCATATCAATGCTCGCAACGTGAAATATCGCTCGCGCGCCGCTACCCCCTCTACCAACGCTTCAAATTGTTCCTTTCTTATGACCTCACTCGCCGGAACCCAACAATCCTCAAGGGAATTATTTGGCTGCGTTGTTCTGCGAGTTGGAGATAGTTTTTGACTGGAAACTATCTCTTTTTTACTTTAGGGGGTTGATGCTACTAGTTTCCCTAGTTTCCCTGCACGTGACCCCTGGGTGATGCTAATCGAGTAGCTTTTTTCCTGATGTGGTAGAGCCAAGCTGTAGTCGTTTGGTGTCCAGAATATGATCGCGGTCAGGATTTAGACATTAAATGATTGCAGCTCGTAATTGGGCCAGCTCGTCCGGGGCAGTACCACTCTCTCACAGAAAACCGGCGTGTAGTAATAGCTCGCTATTGCGTTTCGTACGGTGAGTGTTGAGACCCGGAGCCCAATCCAAAACCCACAACTCTAAATATGGCAGCGGTAGTACAAAGAATAATACCCCCAGGAGGCATAGGTGGGCATTAACTCGTTAATCCGTTAATCGTTAATTAACGAAGTTAACATTTCGAGTAACGGATTAACTTTTAAGTTAACTTAAAAATATGTTAACGGACTCGTTAACTTCCGTTAAATTTCCCAAAGTCCGTTAATCGTTAATCCAGCACAGATACCCGAATGACCAGATTGACAAGTGACAAGTGCCGCGAGTGAAATGTTACTATTTTGCTGTCGAAAGTTAAAGTTAGGACGGAGATAGTTTAAGTGGAGGCAGCAACGTGAGTAATTCTTGTCTTTCAGTCTAAAGAAAAACCTAAGAGCCACAAATCAAAGACTCGTCAAAATGTGGCTAACATGAAGTCGAAAGACTCGTTATGATGCGGCATTCCTCGGGGAACAGATATTCGCAAATCTATTTATTAAATACTAGCTGGTCCGGCGAACTTCGTACCGCCTAATAGTCAATTAATGTTGTGGTATAAATATTAGCTAAACAAAAATTATGATTTCTTGAAATTTATACAATGAATAATAAAAAATAATAGAGAAGCACGATGGCGTCATTGCGCGTGTCAGTATAATTGTACACGCAAGTTAAGCAACGTCAACCGTAGCCTGTTCATGGGTGAGTTTATATTAATCTGGAGCTCCTCCGTGCTTCGGAAAGCACGTTAAGCTGTCGGTCCGGGTTGTAATCATTAGATTATCTCGAGCTCCTCCGTGCTTCGTAAGGTACGTTAAGCCGTCGGTCCCGGTTGTTATCATTAAATTATCTCGAGCTCCTCCGTGTTTCAGAAGGCACCTTAAGCCGTCGATCCTGGTTGTTATCATTAGATGACAGTCATTAAGTCAAGTTAGCGGCCTTTAGGCGGTTTGAAATCACTGGCCTCCGCCAACCCGCAGTTGAGCAGCGTGGTGGAGCATTCTCTAAACTTCTTCGGTTGAGGGGAGACCCGTAACCCAGCAGTGGGTAAATATTAAGTTCAGTACATTATACGTCACAAAAAAAGTACCAACTGACAACCAAAAATATTTCAATCCACAAAACTGTTTTCAAAACAAATTACAGACAACTTTCAAGACGTAAAAATGAAACCAATAGAGTTGACCTTTGTTTTTAATCTAAATTTGTTCTATGTTAAATGAGCTTGATGTACATTTCTGAACGCACGCATACATTTGACGTACGCACGTTAACGTCACGTTTGACAGGTCCGACATCCACGAACATTTTGTATGGAAAAATGATTTTTCTTTTATTTTATTTTTTTCGTAAATTTTCCAATGTTTTTAATAGTTATTCTGCTATTCTCGACGGAGACAAATCCAACAAATCAAAAACCATGGCAATCGGTCCAGCCGTTCTCGAGTTATAAGTGTTGTAACAAACACGACTTTCTTTTATATATATAGATAATACAGATAGACCCTTACCCGTAGTTGAGCGTATTTTCTCCACGGGCAAGGATATACTACAGCCGAAACGTTATTCACATACAACAGACGAATCTTAATCCAAATGAATGAAAAACCATTGTTTGTCAACATGCCGATATTACACTTTTTTTTTATACTACGTCGGGTGGCAGACAAGCATACGGCCCGCCTGATGTGAAGCGGTTACCGTAGCCATATTAACGCTAGTAACATAAAATATCGCTCGCGCGCCGCCACCCCCGCTGCCATCGCAGATGCTGCGATGGCACCTTGCTTTCAGGTGACCTCACTCACTCGGAGGAATACGACAGCCCTCAAGGGAACCGTTATTTGGCTGCGGTATTTTGTGAGGTGGAGGTACATTCCCCAGTTGGGTAGCTTACAATTACGCCAGAGCTTCGTTGGTCAGTCAGCAGGGTGCACCGCGTGCAGGTGAAGTTGGCTTTGGTTCAAAGATGTTGATGAACCACATACACCCCAAATTCTAATACCACACTAATATTTATACCCGTCTTTTTTTGTTTCTAACCTGTTAGCTTCCAGAACCAACAGTTTTTATGAGAAGATACAATTTTTATCACGTGTTAACGGATTAACGATTAACGTTAACTTCCGTTAAATTTTCTGAAATGTAACGCTTTAACTTTTAACGAAGTTAACTTTTTCAGTGACGGATTAGCGATTAACGAAGTTAACCGTTTGATTAACGGTGCCCAGCTATGCCAGGAGGGTACCGTCATCGTTGGTGACGGAGAATCCCTCCCAGAGCACCATAGCTCAGGCCGCCCGACGTATTCTGGGGCGGGCACTACGCCGCTCTGTATTTCTGCCGGGAGCAAACACAAGAAGAGTGTTGTAGCACCCCCCCTGAGCTCTGTGTTGAGTTCTGTAACATTAGGGGGCTTAATTCCAATATAAATGCTGTCCATCATCATCTGGAGACGGCTGGGCCGGCCACGCTCTTTTTGACGGAAACTCAGATATTCCCCCCTGCTGACATCTCGTATCTGCGCTACCCGGGATACAAACTGGAACATCACTTTGTGCCTCGAGCCGGTGTTTGCGCGTACATTCGGGAGGATATCTGTTGTCAACGTCTTGGCAGTGTAGTATGTAGAGCAAAATGGCTAATTTGTATGTTTTACCGTAACTTCATGGTTTACTGCGACATAGACGCATACTGCTTGGTCAGCGACAACCCAGTAGTATAAATAGCATTAAGAAATTATAATAAAGGTTCTATTCATACACAACAACAAGTGTCTACATCATTGGTGCTCTTCGGAGCACCCTGCACCAACCACCCTCACGTCACATTATTACATGGCGACCCTTGCCTAAGAACCCAAAGGAAAAAACTCTGAAGAAAATCAAAAATGAAGCATCAATTTTGAAAATCTAGAAATTTTTTTTTAGAAGATATTTTTTTAAGAAAATCAAGAACACATCTGAAGAATTAAATTAAAATTAATTTTGAAAACAAAGCTATTATGACTTCCGAAATGTAGAGAAGAAAGAAGCGTACGGGTCCAGGATGGCGTCCAGGGTATAGCCCGGCCCAAAGAAGATCTCCAGGACGACCATAAGACGCAGACGATGAGGCCTGAGTGGTCTCAGCCGTGAACTCATCCAGAAGACCGCCATCGCTAATACGAAGCCGGAGCAGGCTGGTCACCCATAAGCTTCCATAAGATCAGCCATAAGCGATGAAGAGGTATA
Source organism: Hypsopygia costalis (assembly GCA_937001555.2). Taxonomy (NCBI): domain Eukaryota; kingdom Metazoa; phylum Arthropoda; class Insecta; order Lepidoptera; family Pyralidae; genus Hypsopygia; species Hypsopygia costalis. Next base: position 26,691,227 of record OW443340.2, read on the forward strand.
ATTTAAAATTAGATTTGCTCAAGTATCTTTTAATAATTTTGTCATATAAAAATGTAGTTTCTTTATTCATATGTAGTACTTATTCGCTTTGTTTTTCTGTAGGCATACTGAATTTCAGTTAGTACCTATTTGTTTTGTCTTTTTATTATTTTATTAATTAACATATTGGTTATTTTTTTATTGTTATTATTTTTTTTTAGACTATTTCATAGATTTTTTTTATATTAGTAATATGTTTCAGTTTTAATTTACAAAAAAAAAAAGGGTTGTCGCCCAAAATTTATATTCTGGATAGTGAACATAAAAAAGATATACGTTTCTTTGCAAAATTACTAGTGTCACATGTAATTAATTGATTAGATCATTTAATTTGAAATCATATATAACATCGTAATTACAATTGTCTATGAGTGCATTTAGCCGTAACAAGGTCACGCGCTCTTGAATTTCGTAACTTTGCACGCGCGTTGTCGTTTACGCGCATCAGCAAATTCTTGTAGGTTGTTGAAATTATTGATTTAAATAATGTTATGTTTTATTGCAGTTATTTGACGAAAATATTGAACATTTTAATATTGCTTATATGAGTATGTATATTTATTTTCATTTCTAGTGATGAGTTTAACTATGACTAGTTACCAGACTGATCACCTTGTAACATAGTACGAGTTACACTTATTGCTTTGAAATGTTTAATTACGTTATCAGGTTCGGTACAGTAGTAGTTAGGAAGCACTAGTCCTTCAATTCGATCATGGTGCGAACTACCCTTCCTCTGTGAGAATGTGTTGGAGACATTTGTCTTAAACAGTAGCTTCTAACTAATTGATAGAGATACGCATAATGTGTTATCGAGGAGGCCAGTATGGAGAATAAAAGAATGAGTGAAATAGTATGAAGATAAAGGGTGTGCACAGAAGCACAGCCCATGTTAAGATATTGATCATGGTCGACCGTAAAGGTGTCTGTGAAATACTTAACTATTATGTAGGCCCCTTTGTATTTTGTAATGATAAAAAAAAAATGTACCGATACCGATGAAAACATCATTACTTAGTTATTATGCTCATATATATATATATTTTTTTCTTAGATTGATGATTATTATCATAACATGACATGACACTTATCATTTCTTTCTTTTTGTTTGTATTTGATATTGATTTTTTTTTATAGATTGTGACACTAGAAGAATATATACTAGAGGAATAATGGTTATTTTTAACGAGCATTCATGATGTGAGAAATTTTTATTGTTTTGTAAAAAAAAAAATGTAAATTACTTAATATAAATATATTAAGTATTTTGAATTTATAGTATTTTCTATTACGTTTTATATATATTGTGTTTTTTAACATATAGGTTAAGTATCTCTTATTTACAAAAATGTAAACGAGTAATATGCGTTTAATTTTTTTTTAAAGCACCCCGGGGGTGAACGGGACTTTTCGGGGGAGCTGTAGTATGTAGAGCAAAATGGCTAATTTGTATGTTTTACCGTAACTTCATGGTTTACTGCGACATAGACGCATACTGCTTGGTCAGCGACAACCCAGTAGTATAAATAGCATTAAGAAATTATAATAAAGGTTCTATTCATACACAACAACAAGTGTCTACATCATTGGTGCTCTTCGGAGCACCCTGCACCAACCACCCTCACGTCACATTATTACAGCAGACTTGAAGCGAGGAACCTGTCAATAATGTGGCTGCGCACAGATTTCGAGGACCGCACTCGTATCTATGCGTGCCTCTACAGGTCCCATAGCGGTAATGTCGAAACGGAGCGTCTTATGGAGCACATACAAACGACGACTGAAAGTATACTCCAGCAGATGCCATCTGCAGAAATTGTGGTACTGGGTGATTTTAATGCCCACCACATCGAATGGTTAGGGTCAAGATCAACTGACCATGCTGGAAGAACTTTCCATGACTTTGCCTTGGCATATGATCTGGCACAGTTAGTTTCCTCGCCCACGCGGGTGCCGGATGTGTCGGACCATATGGCGTCCCTTTTGGACCTTTTGCTGACCTCCCACCCTGAAAATTATCGTGTATCTGTTGACGCCCCTCTTGGGTCTTCGAATCATTGCCTCGTGAGGAGTATTGTGCCGCTCACCCGCCAAAAGCGGCCGCGGTCGGCCGGTACACGTCGTGTGTGGCATTTTAGGTCAGCGGTTTGGGATGGGCTGCGTGGTTTCCTGGCCTCCTACCCTTGGGGGCGGGTTTGCTTTTCGCTGGACGATCCCAGCGCCTGTGCTAATGCTGTCGCTGATGTGGTTCTGCAGGGCATGGAACTCTTTATTCCTAATTCTGCGGTGCCCATTGGTGGCAAATCTCGACCATGGTTCGGTGGGTCTTGCAAAGCCGCGTTGCGTCATAAGCAGGATTCTTACCGAGCCTGGTCAGAGGCTCGGGCCGCTGGAGATGCAAATACCGGTGTCCTCAAAAAAAATCTGCATCGCCAAGGCAAAGTCCAAATTCATTAGCAAAATTGGTGAGAGATTAGTGCGTTTGCCCTCTGGGTCTCGTGCGTTCTGGTCGCTCGCCAAGGGTGTTCAAGGTAACTTCTGTCGGTCGTCGTTTCCACCATTGCACCGAGTGGATGATTCACTGGCCCACACTGCAAGAGAAAAGGCCGACCTCCTGGGATTTCTCTTTGCGTCTAACTCGACTCTCGATGATCAGGGAGCAGCACCGCCAACCTTCCCACGGTGTGAGAGTTCTATGCCAGACATTAAGTTCTCACAAAGAGCTGTCCGTAGAGCGCTTTTCTCCCTGGACATCCATAAGTCGAGTGGGCCGGATGGCATTCCACCTATTGTTCTAAAAACGTGTGCTCCAGAGTTGGCTCCGATTTTAACACGCCTATTTCGGTACTCCTACTCACATGGCGTGGTCCCCTGCTCATGGAAGGAGGCTATGGTCCACCCGATCCCTAAAAAAGGCACTTGTTCAGATCCGTCCAATTATAGGCCCATTGCGATAACTTCCATATTTTCCAAAATCATGGAAACTATTATCAACCAACAGCTTGTAGCCTACTTGGAGAGTCACCAGCTGATAAATGATCGCCAATATGGCTTCCGCCGTGGCTGCTCAGCTGGTGATCTTCTGGTATATTTGACTCACCGTTGGGCGGAGTCAGTGGAAAGCAAGGGCGAGGCTTTGGCTGCTAGTCTGGACATAGCAAAAGCTTTTGATCGGGTTTGGCATAAAGCATTACTTTCCAAGCTTCCTTCTTTTGGGCTACCTGAGAAGCTTTGCATTTGGATTGCCAGTTTTCTCACTGGGCGTAGCATCAAAGTTGTAGTTGACGGAGCACGCTCGGATCCACTACCCTTGAATGCTGGCGTACCACAAGGCTGTGTATTGTCCCCCACGTTGTTTCTTCTGCATATCAATGACTTGCTACTTGTACACAATGTTCATTGCTATGCGGACGACATTACAGTAGACGTAAGATAGATAAACTGGCCAAGCTAATGTTTCTCGGGACTGCGTCGATGAGTACCGAACAAAACTTGTGTCTGAGATTGAGACGTCTCTTGGACACGTCTCGGATTGGGGTAGATTGAACTTGGTACAGCTAAATCCCTCAAGGTTTGTGCGTTTACCGCTAAAAAGTCCCCGTTTATCGTAGCTCCTAGATTAGAAGGTACTCCCCTTAGTGTTAGTCCCAACATTTCCATCTTGGGTGTCGACATATCGAGTGATGTTCAGTTTCGCGGCCACTTGGAGTGCAAAGCCAAACTGGCTTCTAAGAAGATTGGGGTCATCAATAAAGCGGTATTTTACACCCCGACACCGCCTTCAACTATACAAAGCCCAGGTTCGCCCTCACATGGAGTACTGTTCGCATCTCTGGGCCGGTGCGCCCCAATACTTGCTTACTTCATTTGACCGCATACAACGAAGAGCAGTTCGAATCGTCGGGGACCCAATGATCTCGGATCGACTGGACTCTCTCTCTACACGCAGAGATGTAGCGTCTCTTTGCATTCTATACAAATTATATCACGGGGAGTGCTCGGATGAGCTGTTTGATTTGATACCTGCCGCTGAATTCCACTATCGTACAACTCGCCATAAATTAAAATTCCACCCATATCATCTTGATAATTGGCGATCTACTACAGTAAGTTTCCTAAGGCATTTTATACCACGAACGGTTAAATTGTGGAATCAACTTCCCTCAGCGGTATTTCCGAACAATTACGACATGGGAGTATGTAATTCCCTTAAAAGGCTGGCAACGGATCGGCGATCCTTTGGTGTTGCTGATCTCCATGGGCGGTGGTGATTGCTTTCCATCAGGTGACCCACATGCTCGTTTGCCCCCCTCTCATATATAAAAAAAATATATATTCTCAGAACAACGACAAGCTTTCAGTATAGGTATTACAAAGTACTCTGTGAGTCGGGCTGCTTCACAGACAGTAGGATTTCTCGCTGGCAGCTTACAAAATATACGCTGTACCTTACCTCTTTAAGTACTCTCAAGTAGCCTGCTTGCAGGTGAAAGGGGAGTTAGACCTGCTACTAATCAGCTCGAGTTTTTGGTTGGTTTACCGAGCGCGATGGCGGTGCGGGTAAAGGTCCTCTTGTCTGCTTGGTTGACCGGGCGAGAGCCTCGCAATCGTGTGATATAATCGTAAGGTTGATGCACAGGGGAGCATCAGCTGTAGGCATAGGATCGTTGTACCCTTACCTCTTTTTTGCCAGAACATCTTTCGCTAGTCGGTAGGATGCACCACATGCACATCGTGGTGAGCACCCCATATAGCGATTATTTGCAATTTGTATAAAAATCTAACCTAAATTCAAAGAAAAGAATCATACATTTTATTGGACACTAATTGAAAAAGAAACGCTGTATAGGTACTTTTTAAACAGAAAACATTTAATATCACATTTAATTAATTACATACATAACTAACATGACTCTATCTACAATATAAATTATAATACGGAATTAAATATCTGAAAATCACACCGGTATTATTTAGGCTCAATTTGGAATGGAATGGAAGCGTCAATTTCGCCTCATGACGCGAGAAGTTGCGCGAATTCGCTGAAATGTTCGAGTATTCTCACGTATTCCACTGCTGTGACCAACCCGACCGACTCCCCGTTCGTGCCACTTCACGCGGATTCCACAAGCAGCGTCTGTAGTAGCTAGGGGAACTCTCGAGAATGCGCGAGTATTCCCCGGAAGACGCGCGACCTTTTTTGGCTCGTATTTAAGTTTATACGTTATACAGTTGACATAAAGTTCATTATGCTATGTACAATTTCGTTGCATAGTCGCTTCCATTCCATTCCGCGGCGATGTAAATAGAGCTATAATTACCGGCAGCCTTTGCTGAATAAATAAATATTATTACCATGGACTCACACAGATTATAAATATTTTGAAAAATGGAAAAATTCACCTGCCCCCCCTTGGTGTGATTTGAACTCACGACCTCTCGATGTCCGGTCGAGTGCTCTTCCAACTGAGCTACCAGGAAGATCTGTGTGGCTGACGAATTTTTGCATCTTATATTCTACTGCGTGAGTCACAGTGTGGCGTCATCAACCTATTAAGTAATTAGAATACTAAACAAGGCATATCAGTCAATCGTTGCAGATGAAATTCGGCTATTTTTTGATAACACCAAACTAATTAAATTATTATTAATACAATATAATATATATATATGATTTTTTCCATTTTTCAAAATATTTATAATATTCTCGCATGTTGGCCAAGACAACTATTTAAATAATAATAATGACTCACACAGACGTTACGTGACTTAATATATCAAAAATGTTTACAAAATTGGACCGAAATAAATGCTTGAATAATTCACATCTTAAATATACTTAACTAATATTATGTATTCAATCTATAATATTAAATAACCTCCGAACAAAGAATACAAAAAATGTAGAGGCGATAGACGTTGTATATACATTTTCAAAATAAAATTTACTAAGTCGATCTACATTAGAATTTTAGATGCATTTTTTATTAAATTCGTTTTAATTTTTTTTTCTGATAGTTCAAGACAGACCCTGGAATTGCTGAGAACTTCACTATTCTTTGTCATTTTCCACATAACCCAAACAAAGCCCCACAAGAGATAAATGTTAGGGCCATGTATTGCCTATTGAATTTAAGAAATGTTGGTAGATTTATCGGGGTTTCTTCGAGGGATCGAATCCGGAACGAAGAAATTCGACGGAGAACCAAAGTTGCCGTTGTTTGTTGTGAACATAGCCTTGAGAGTTTGCAAGCTGAAGTGATGGCAGATGGGAGAGGAAGGTATTAGAGTGGAGGCCGCGCGTAGGACGTTCGATGACCTTAAGAAAGCTGCTGGATGCGTAAGGCGGAGAATCGTGTTTGGTGGAAAGCATTAGGGAAAGCTTTTACATCCAGCAATGGGTAGTTACAGGCTGATGATGATGATGGTAGATCAAAGATACAAAGGCAAGGTGGTCGACAAATTGCAAACTAACCACAAACCTCTCTAACTAAACTTTTGGGGTGTAAGTGGTTCATCAACATCCTTGAACCAAAGCCAACTTCACCTGCATGGGGTACTTGCTGACTGACAAACGAAGCTCTGGCGAAAAGAGAGGTAGGGAGCGTAATTATAAGCTACCCGACTGGGGAATGTACTTTCACCTCACAGAATACCGCAGCCAAATAACAATTCCCTTGAGGGTTGTTGTGTTCCTGCGAGTGAGTGAGGTCACCAGAAAAGAAGATGCTGCGTTGGCAGCGGGGGTCGCGGCGCACTAGCGATATTTTATGTTGAGAGCGTTAATATGGCTACGGTAACTGCTCCACATCAAGCGGGCCGTATGCTTGTCTGCCATCCGACGTAGTATAAAAAAAAACCGACGACCGCAACTGGAAACCACAGGCGACACTACTTTTTATTGTGGCATCTGCTACATCTTTTTGTGTTGGTACATATCATTAAAAAGTTTCAAAATTCTAAACGGCCTAGCCGCCCTCACGAGTTTTTTGGTTTTATTTGATAGTCATTTCTTTTTTATTTTCAAAATTAATTTTTTTTGCAGCACATCCTAGTTCATACGAATCTCCGCAGTCTGAGATCGTAACACTGTCTTCGCGCTTTTGGCGAAGAAACACCAAAAGACCTCTATACATACGTATATATCCTGTGTACTTAGTGTGTGATGAGCTTTAGATATTTCACGTGTACAAAAATATATTATGATCCTATATTCGTCGTACTCCGCGAACTGAGGCCTTGTGATTTCTTACCCCAAAAAGTTTTGACATGTCAATAACCACTCAACCAATTACGATCACTAAAAGAATCCCTGAACCAAAGATCCGGCGTCACCATCCCAACAGTGAGATGATTCCATTATCATAATCAATAATCCATATTAGGAGTTTAGAGCATACTCCACCATGCTGCTCAAAATGATCATATTTGGTTTGGAAGAAGAAGCAAAGTTGTTTTAATTCCCAACTTTAACATTTCCCAAACATGCGAAAGCAGTGCCGTAACTCGTAAAGATGCTGGGTTACGCGTTGTAACCTCTGCAAAGCTTAGCTGCTACAAATTTTACCTTTTCGCGGAAACTAGTTGAATGAAATTGCGCTTATAATCAAATTTACATAATTTATTATTGATATTGCTTCATAATACTGTAGTATTCTGTAAATTATTATTATTATAGCGCGTATTTACACTATTGGAATCTTTGATTATAAGTTTATCCCGCTTCTATCTAGTTGCTCAAAAATTGTTCAAAATCCAAGTTGCTGAATAATTACAAGAAACTGAGGAACGATATGATTATTGACGACACCTTTCGAGCATGCCCTTAATGCCGGTACAAAGAACTGATACAAAAGTCTGGCTCTAAAGGGCTCGTTTCCAAGGCATTAAAACAATGAATATAAAAAAAAGCTAGTTGTCTATACGACGCCCGCGTTAGTGGTGTTGGCGGGCGCCGGCTGGGCTGAGAACATGAACGTGGAGGCGTTCTGCAGGATCTGCTTCTTCACGAAGTCTGTGGTCACTGACTTGAGGTTTTCTTTGGCACCAAACTTGCACTTTATGTAACCATAGAGATTGGCACCGGTTAGAGTCAGCGCGATTAGGACTAGCAGCTGGAAATGTAAAAAAAAAGTATGAATAAATTCTACAGCACCATCTAGTCATAAACTAAGCAACAAACGCTAACGTTCATTGCTTAGTTTAGCATATGAGAAGTACCCACATAAAATAGAATACCACAGCAACAATGCCCTTGAGGATTATTGCGCGCCTGAAAATGTGTGAGATCACTAGACATAAGGAGGTGTTGCATTGGTGTTGCCAGCACACAAACAATACTCTTTGTATTGCTAGCGTTCATATGTCTACAATACTTTACAAAGTCTGTAAAGTTTTGTACTAGCTTTACAAAGCTGTTACCGAATACATCTATATTTTTTGGGGTGTAAGTGGTTCATCAATATCTTTGAACCAAAGCCAACTTCACCTGCACGCGGTGCACCCTGCTGACTGACAAACGAAGCTCTGGCGAAAAGAGAGGTAGGGAGCGTAAATTGTAAGCTACCCGACTGGGGAATGTACCTCCACCTCACAGAATACCGCAGCCAAATAACAATTCCCTTGAGGGTTGTTGTGTTCCTGCGAGTGAGTGAGGTCACCAGAAAGGAAGGAGATGCTGCGTTGGTAGCGGGGGTGGTGGCGCGCGAGCGATATTTTATGTTGCGAACGATAATATGGCTGCGGTAACCGCTTCACATCAGGCGGGCCGTATGCTTGTCTGCCACATGAGGTTGTATAAAAAAAAAAAAAAAAAATACGCTAGAACCGCTTAATCTATCAAGCAGTCCGTACACTAGTTTGTCATTCGGCATTATATAATAAAAATCATCATCAACATATTTTAGTGACGTAGTTCCGACCACTAAAGTTTCGTCCACAAGTATTCTTACGATCATACATGAAATACCTGAATCGAGCTTTTAAAGTATAAGGTCCATAATAATGTAAATTGACTATCAGCAAAGATAATTTTTTTTTCTTAAAAGGCTGGCAACAGATCGGCGACCCCTTGGTGTTCCTGATCTCCATGCTGATTGCTTTCCATCAGGTGACCCTGCGACCGTCACAGTGGCCATTGCTAACCATTGAACCACCGAGCTGATCAATATTTCGACGGTCCCTACATATAAAGCGACATGTCAAAAATGGCAATTTTTTTTTATTGCATAAATTGCTATAGATTGCCCGTAAAAAACATTTTCTTTTTTATTTTATTGATTGTATATAATTAAAAAGTAAGACATTAACTCATTTGTCCAATAATAATATTCTTTAATTACTATATCGTAGTATAAGCAGACATGTCTGAAATGACATGTCGCTTTATACATAGGGACCGTCGATTTATCTTATATTATATGTATGTATATATTTTCTGATTGTTGTCTAGAACATATGAAATCCCTCACCAGCCACTTGAACTTGAGTCCGAAGATACATATGATGAAGAAGCCGGACCAGATGAGCGGGCACAGGATCAGCCCCATCCAGAACAGCCGGCTCTCGTTGGCGTTCACGCGGTTCTGAAACATACATACTCTCGATCAGGTATGTCTTTTTAAATTGACAAGTTCAGTAGCCGAGAGTAAGATATAAATAAATAGCATATTGGAGAGTAAATAGCTCTTTTTTTTTTTCTTGATCTGGGTGTTTTCTATGTATAATAAGTAAGTATTTACAAAAAAAAAATGTATTTACGTATGTTTATCAGTTGTCTAGTGCCCATAACACAAACTTCGCTTACTTTGGGGCTAGGTGGCGCTGTGTAATTTGTCTGACAAATATTATATTATATTACCTTCACACAGCGAAAAAAAGGGCCACCATGGAATCGGTTTTCTAATCAAAAAAGAGTACAAAAATAACATAATAGAAATTGGATGTGTATCTAATAGAGTAGCATACCTCAAATTGAAAATTTCCAAGAAATACTGCCTAGGAATAGTTCAAGTATATGCTCCTACCACCAACAAAAAATATACCTCGGAATATGTCGAAAAGTTCTACGAAGACATAGCGAAAGCGAAATCTAAATGTAACTCGCACTTCAATATTATAATGGGAGACTTTAACGCCAGAATAGGATCCAAACAATCAGACCACGAAACTTGCATTGGTGGCTTCGGTCTTGGTGCAAGAAACGATCGCGGAGATATGCTTATACACTTTATCCATCAACACAATCTGTACTGCATGAACACCTTCTTTGAAAAGAAACCCCAGCGTAAATGGACATGGAAACACCCGGATGGACACCTAAACGAATATGATTACATATTGTCTGACAGCACATCCATTATAACAGACGTCTCAGTATTAAACCGTTTCGATACAGGCAGTGACCATCGACTAGTCAGGGCTAATGTCAACTTGAATGTTAGGAAGCAAAGACGTATACTAACCACAAAAGTATCACCGTGCTCAGATGACATAAAGGCTGAAATCATCAAGTACAGTGCGCCAGAGTACGAAGCTTCAATTGAAAAATACATAAAAGATGTTACAGCCCTACACGAAATGGATATTGAAGAACTCAATCAACACCTTACGGGGGTAATGGAAACAGCTTTCGATGAGATGACATCTGGGAATATCAGTAATAAAAAACCTCAAAAACTATCCAAAGACACACTAGACTTAATAGAGAGGAGAAGACAGTTAAGAGCAGACAATAATACGCAAGGAGACATCTACAAAGAATTGCAAAGGCAGATCCGAAGGAAGATTAAGAAAGATCTCAAGCGCTTTGAGGAAAGAACTATAATCAAAGCCTTGGAACAAAATACCAGCAAAAGGGTCCTAAAAACTAAACTGAGCAAAGGCAAAAAAGAAATCTTCCAACTCTTTGATGATCAAAATGTAATAGTGACAAATAAAGATCAACTGCTAGATGTTGCTAGGTCCTACTATGAACGTCTCTTCGAAAGCAGAGTAGGCGATCCATATAAGGTCCAACCAGAAACACAACCATCGCGCCGCCCCGTTGCTAACGTTGGCTCTGAGGAAATACCTGATGTGATAGAGGATGAGATCAGGCATGCACTACGGCAAATGAAAAACAGGAAATCACCAGGTGAGGACAAAATTCTCCCTGAAATGCTTAAAACGAGTCCAGCAAGCCTTTGGAAAGCTCTCTGTATTCTGTTCACGAAGTGTATTCTGGAAAGTCGTGTGCCGCTAGCATGGAACAATGCCATCATAACACTACTCCACAAGAAGGGGGACATAAGGAAACTGGACAATTATCGCCCTATAAGTCTTCTCTCCCACGTATACAAATTGTTTACTCGAGTCATCGTTAACCGACTCCGACGGAAACTCGATGGCTATCAACCATGTGAGCAGGCTGGGTTCCGTGCCGGTTTTGGTACCAATGATCACCTCCACACGCTAAAAACTTTGATCGAGAAATGCCATGAATATCGAATTCCACTCATTATCACCTTTGTGGATTACGAAAAAGCATTTGACTCCATTGAATTCTGGGCTGTGGAAAAAGCTCTTGCAGACTGTCGTGTAGATGAACGATATATCAAACTCATCAAACATCTGCAGGAGCATAGTACCTCATCTGTGAAACTACACAAATTGACGGAACCATTCAAACTTGGCCGTGGAGTCCGCCAAGGTGATACAATCTCGCCAAAACTGTTCACTGCGGCGCTAGAAAATGTGTTTAAAAATCTTCCATGGAACGACAGAGGGTTAAGCGTTGGTGGCGAGAGGCTTAGCAATCTTAGATTTGCAGACGATATTGCCCTAGTGTCCGATAATATCGACGACATGCTAGTCATGATACATGAACTGAAGAGAGAATCAGCAAAAGTAGGTTTAAAAATGAACACTTCAAAAACGAAAATCATGACCAACCATCCGAATGCTAATTCTTACCAGATGCCTGTCGAAGTCGTCGATCAGTATATATACCTGGGACACAAAATAACATTGGGGCTGCAAAATCAAACAGTGGAGGTCGAAAGGCGCATAACACAGGCGTGGTCAACTTTTGGAGCCAACAAGCAAATCTTCCGATCAAAGAGTGTACCACTGGAACTAAAAAGGAAAGTTTTCGATCAGTGTGTCCTGCCAGCTTTTACCTACGGAATGGAAACGGCAACCTTGACACTGAAATCTGCAGAGAACCTCCGAGTAGCACAAAGAGCGATGGAGAGAGCGGTGTTAGGAATAACGCTGCTCGATCGAATTCCGAACGAGTGCATTCGGAGACGGACCAGGGTCAGGGATGTCGTAGATACTATAAGAAAGCAAAAGTGGAAGTGGGCAGGACACGTAGCCAGAATGGATCAGGATCGGTGGACCAGGAGAGTCATGGAGTGGCGACCATGGGCAAATACCCGGGGCAGAGGCCGCCCCGCTCTTCGTTGGGTGGATGATATCAAGGATCACGCAGGCCGCGACTGGATGAAAGTGGCACGGGAGAGACAAAGATGGAATGATTTGGAGGAGGCATATATCCTGAAGAGGATAATCTAAATGCTGCGATGATGATGATGATTACCTTCACACACGTCAGTGAGTGAGGTCACCAGATGTGAGGAGGTTCTGTGTCAGCAGCGGTTGTACCATTGCGCTAATAATACTAAAACTACTGTACATCAAGCATGCCTATTCATGCTTGATTATGGTAACATTGTTGGTCCTTTGCAGCCGCACAATACCATCTGTATATACTAATGTGACGAAATAGCAGTAGGTTTCTTATAAACATTTTTGGAATATTTTACCTGCTTCGCTTCGAAAATCCAGTGTGATTTTCCATCGTCATCGACATAGTTCCACCATCTTAGACCGACTAACAGGCGGCCTGAAAACATAATAAAAAAAAATTTATAGCCCATTAAAAATATGTGTTCTAGTGAAGTTTATATTCCTTTTTTATATTCGTGGACAAATTACAGGACAGCGCCATCTAGTCCCAAACTAAGCAAAGCTTGTACTATGGGTACTAGATAATTGAAATAATACATAAATACATTTTTTTTGTTAAATTCATTTATTATTTTATTATTATTTCCAACGGGGACGCCGGCTGACGGGCGGGTGATCAGCCTTACCTGAGGCCATTTCCCCCATTTCCCCTTTGTTAAATACATAGGAAACACCTAGACCAAGACAAACAGACATGTTCATGTTCAAATGTATGTATTTACAAAAAAAATGTATTTAAGTATAATATCAGTTATCTAGTACCCATAATACAATCTTTGCTTAGTTTGGGACTAGATGGCGCTGTGTAAATTGTCCAGAAATATTTATTTATTTATTATTGGCTTGGGTTCAAGAGCACATGACGCATACATTTTTAATGTCCTGCACAGAAATACTGAATTAATATCAGAGAGTACATCATCATCTTCATCAGGTCATTTTTGTCTCCACTACAGGAGCAAGACTTTCTCTCGTCCGTCCTAGACCGAAGGACGATTTGGCCTACACTCCCCACGCTGGCCAGACGGGTTGGGGAGGCCTGATCGATGTTTGATAATGTATAACGAGCTCGGTGGCGTAGCGGTCAATGACGCGGCTTCGACACCAACGCTCGTGGGTTCGATTCCCACATAGGACAAACATTTGTGAGCATGAACATGTCTTTTTATCTTAGTCATAAGTAAGTATTTACAAAAAAAAAAATGTATTTACGTATGTTTATCAGTTGTCTAGTACCCATAACACAAGCTTCGCTTACTTTGGGGATAGATGGCACTGTGTAATTTGTCTGATAATGTTTATTATTATTATTTACATTTATTTCCCTTAGTCGTCTTGTACGACATCCACGGGAAGAGTCGGAGTGATTCTATTCTAGTCTGCCGGAAACCACACGGCCAAGAGAGAGAGAGAGAGAGTACATACCACTGATATTTTTAACTGTCCAGAAGTCTGCAGAGAGAAGCAGCACGACGAGCACAAAGCTGGAGATGAACGAGTCCGAGAACAGTCCGCACAGGATGTAGACAACTATCGCTGCACTCCGGAACACTAGGTGGAAGAACACTATGTATGGATGGCTGGAAAATAACACCGCTTATGTAAATTATGAAACATTCAATACTTTACCACAGTATAAGTTATTACTTATACTGTGACAACGTAGTAAACCAGCCCCCTTACCACCATCTCTTATTGAGATTCAATAACTGAATAGAAAGCTTATTCATACCAATGAATAAGCGACTCTATTTAAAATGGAATAGAGTCGCTTATTCATTAGTATGAATAAGTAATCTATTCAATTATTGAATCGCAATAAGAGATGGTGGTAAGGGGTCTGGGAGTACTATTGCACACCTAGATCACTCCAAACAAATGTACAACGTGAACTTTACTGCTGCATAAACAATGACGTATGATGTGCAGAGCGTGAGTTTGCGTGTGTGCGTGCGGCGTCATACAAACTGTACCTGATTTGTCTCAGAGGGCAGGGAGTGGCCATTCTGTACGTAGTACTATTAGCACAGTATAAGTAATAGTACTACGTACAGTTTGGACACTCCCTACCGCTCTCTTGTATTAACCTCACCTCCCCTCTGAGGCAAATCTGGAACAATCTGTATGGCGTCGCACGCACACACCGCTCTTTACAGACGTCACTGTTTAAGTAATAGTGAACGACGCGACATTAATTGTATGGAGTGGCAGGCTTGTGACTTGACTAAAAATACTTACTTATAATAGACTTATAAATAGCAATACTTTGGATGGAAACAAGCTGTCAAAAACTTTTTATATTGTTTAGATATGTTACAAGTTTCTATAGGTTATGATAACTGCTTTACATCAGGCTGGCTGTATGAATATTTGGCACCTGACATGATATATTATTCTCCCAAAACGCAATAAATAAAAAACGGAAATGAACTAGAAATCTTCACTAAATTATTATGTCCAATAAAACCACATTATGCAAACTAAGCTAGGGAGCAAACTGTCATGGCGTCTCTTTTGCACATTGTCTAAGTACCCTCATTACATAATCTTATACAACCTACAAGATTAATAATCTAGTACCTACTTACATTAGAGGAATAGATTAGTGTTTTGTTTTTCCTTTTATTAGTTTTATTCTAGTAGTTTTTTTTTTTTTTTTTTAGTTTTTAATCAGATTATTTTAATTTACTACAATTTAGTTGTATTTTGTTGTTATATGTATATTTCTTATGTAAGATCAATAAGTTAGAATTGTATTACATATTGTTATTGCATTAAAGCACCACTTACATTTACAACATCCATTTATAAAACCATACTTTTATAATGATTTGGGGTGTAGGAGCTCCGTCAACATCTTTGAACTAAAGCCAACCTCACCTGCACGTGGTGCACCCTGCTGACTGACAAACGAGGCTCTGGCGAAAAGAGAGGTAGGGCATAGCATATTTTTAAGCTGCCTGACTGAAGTACCTCCACCTCACCTATTTGGCTGCAGTTTCTACCGCAACCAAATAGCAATTCCCTTGAGGGTTTCCGTGAGTGAATGAGGTCACCAAAACGAAAGAAAGGAAGGAATAAAGGCTGGCAATGGATCGGCGACCTCTTGGTGTTGCTGATCTCCGCAGGTGGCGGTGATTGCTTTCCATCACATGACTCATAAGCTCCTTCGTCTCCCAAAAAAAAGAAATTATATCAACTTCTTAATCCAGATCGGTCTCCAAAATGAGTGACTAAAACAAGTCACTGGCATTCACAAGCACCTAGCTGTCTTTTTAATTTCACCCCTTTTTTTAAAAAAAATAACTACCTATGTATTTTTTTGTATACATTATTGTAACAATTAACAGATAATAAAATAAACTTACACAAACTTTTTGTTGGCATTATCTTCTTCCCCGAAGGCGATGGTGTCGTCGTCGAGCAGCGGCACCTGCGGCACACCTGGCTGTAAGTAGCGTGGTAACACAACTACATCAGGCCAAGCCGTGCAAAGCGCAAGAAATTAACAGATACTGCAGGTTACATGGTCAGATTAATTGTCAATGATTTGCAGAAAGGGTGAACGTGCCATTTTCCTAATTAAATTAAACCCATTAGGTTCAGTAGAAAATAGTTTCAAGTTATACCATTGTTGGAAGTGACAGCCAGGAAAGTATAAAAACCGGCGCGAACACGTGCCGACTCTCATTCCGTAGCGAGTCGTCGAAGCGTCAACATCAGGGTATATTTTCATTTTGAGTACTTTTGTAGAAACTCTTGTCAATTGTTTAATTTTGTTGTAATTAAATCAGTGGTTTGCTGCTGTTAATTTTGTTTTAAAAAATATTTGCATAAAGAACTGCCAAAACTATTGTATCCGTAGGACGAAGTCCGATGTGATCTTAGAACAAAAACCTTTTAACCTAGCTAGACTAGACAAGGAATATGACTTCTTCCAACATTTTTTTAGAATTTTCTTATCTCATTCATCTTCCGATATTTAGAATCAAATAATGTTAAATTTGACATTAGCCCTCCGTAGAAACACATGAAAGTGTACTACCAACAATACAGATCGAAGTTTATTCTATGAATGAGTATATATATACAGATAAAGAAAAGATTGGTCGACGTAACTGGTGACCCAAGATCTGGCACATTCCTTGCCCAAACGATCAGTTTAGCCATCCAGCGAGGTAATGCTGCTAGCATCTTGGGAACGATGCCACATGGGCCAAACTTTTTACATTTATTTTTTGTTTTATTTTAATATTATTTAATTTTAGGTACATTGGTTTTATAGTTGAGTTGTATGTATTGTTTATTTGAATAAATACAACAAAGTAACAACAACCTAAAAAAAAAATATATATATACAGTTTGTTCTAATAATTCACTGCACTAATAATTCAAAAATATGTACTATAAATGATAGTACATTACATACAGACAGTACAAAGATAAAAAACTAGTATAATAATTATAGTGACAAACTTTGCTTTAGCGGATTTACCCTTTCTACAAATAAACAACTAAATGAACATGAGAATTGCATCTGCATACATAAAAAATTGGAGTTCTGAAACTGTAAATTTTATTATTATAGGGCAGAATGGTAATAAGTTAATAACAATTGCTAACCAATTAAACTCTGGGCGGCACATAATGGGCCATTTACTGCACATTCTCACATAGTTTTTATCCCATCAACTAAATAAGTTGATTAGGTAGCAGTTCTGCCGCCCTTAGCTTGAACAATACGACAAGAACTTTATTTCACTAACTTATCCTGAACAACCAGATGCAATACTCATACATTGATTTATGGATTGTTCGTAACACGTTATTGCAAATTAACGATTATTTAACTCTATAACATGATTATAATCTACTCATTATGATATCAATAGTTAATAATACATGCAAATCAAAAGAGCTAGGTATTAATGTAGTAAATAATGACAAAACGAAATTCAGTATGTATGTCATATCACAACAAAAAATACAACACAGGAATACTCACGGTTGCAGAGTTCATTGCTGGGTTGTTCATTATCTCATCACTTAATGTAACAGTTATTTCCAACAGAGAGTGGTTTTAATAGAAAGAAAATAATATATAAAATATTTTTTTCTTGTTTCGATCTGCAATGGCAAACAGGCTAGGCAAATGACGTATGCATGCAATCGATTGACAATGACATTGACATTGACGTTCTTCTTTATTTCATTATGGCAACCACTTTGCTTTCGAAGATTATATTTGCCATTATCAAGTTAATAATTTCATAATCCCGGCTTCAGGGAAATGCTGAAAAATAGGAATAGTTCCTCAATAACTCAACTGCAAAACCGATATTTGCTGCCTATTAGAATTCCATCTTGTCGAAAAAACAATATATCAAAAAAAATTGTGATAAATTGGGGCCTACTCCGAAATAAAATCAAAATTTTCGTGCTAAAATTCGGTTTTTTTTTAATTCATTTCGTTATGTATAGGACCAAAGATAAGTCATTAATTTATTTTTGTCATGTCACGAAATGCCCGTAGAAACAGACTGAATGTAATAAACTTCATATTATTATGTGAAAAAAAATGCAGCCGAAACTTCGGCTTTGTATTTCGGAGATGACGATTCTTATAAATAGTCTAGGTAAAAATCTCAGGGTCAAAATATTGTCTTATTTATGAAAAATGGTACTAGTCACTGAGAAATATTTGAAGATACGTAAGAAAAGGTTTAAAATAAACATAAAAGGAGCTACGTCTTTAGAAAGGCAGAAGTTCCAAAGATAAATATGATTTGAAGGTTGAATACCATCAGGCGTTTTCATTTTGTTTTACTGAAGTTTAAACAAAGTTTAGTTCGAAGTAAAGTTATTACAATCTAAAATTTCTCTCTCTCTCAAATAAACTAACAGCACCAGATATACCTACAAGTTTTATACAAGGCGGATATCCTCACAGAACCACCGCTTTATTTATTTTTTATTTTTATTTATTTACTTAATTCAACATTGCATTACATAAGGGCCTTAATTAAATTAAATTAATTAAATCAGTACCTTGTCAGGCATCGCAATGGTCGAGAGAGAGGTTAACACTAAGAATTAAAGTATTCCGCGACCGAGTAAATGTTTTAGAGAATTTTAGAAAATCCTATCATTTGTTTCGTCTTTCATATATTTGGGCAGTTTGTTATACACCTGCATAGACATGGGGTAAGGCCCAGAACTATGTATTTTTAGCTTAGATGTTATTTGCATGAAATTGTTAGGTCTCCGTGATTAGTAATGGCGCGGTACGTCATTTACAAATTTGCACAGTTCCATTATAGGTATTTATATTTGGCAGTGTCAATACTTTTAAATTACAAAAGTGTTGTCTACAACTCTCATAATGGCAGCTTCCCATATCAAGACATGAAATGTTGGAACAACATACCTTCCCCATTACGATTATTCAGAAATAAAGTATTGTTCAGAAATAAATTAAAATAAAAAAAAACACTCATCTAGTTTGTGATCTACGTTTTCGGTTGCCCATATAGGTATTATTTTTAAACCATTTAATAATAAAGTGCAGAGGAAAAACGAGGCCGAATACTGGTTAAAATGCCATATTCTATTCTTTTTAGTTATACCAAACCCCGGCCACTCCATACAAAAATGGCGCTTTTGCATGTAGTAACCAAATGACGTCTGTACACGTGTCTGTGTGTGAGTGACGTTCTCTAGGGCTGACATTATTCAATCAGTCAGACATGTAAGGGGGAGTAAGTGGTTCATCAACATCTTTGCTCGCTTTACGAACACCGGTTCATTGTAATGGTCAAACCATTTCATTCTCACTAATTGTAGCTTTTTACTATTCATATAAATGCATGCGTAATGATTTGATTCATTTTCATATTCACATGGAACAAACATAATTTAAAACTAATACCACACATGACATCACGCACAATAAACATTGAAATGTAAATAAGAAAATTGTAAACATTAACAATAAACCACCATAACTCAAGTGACAGCAATGTCACATCCGCGTCTGCGCACTCACTTGCTCTTCGAGACATATAAATCTGCTATATATCCTTTTCTCATATCGTATTAATTGTATCTTGTATCCTACTTTGACAGACATGAATTAGTTATGATGAAACTATGGCTGCCACATGCTTTTTAGGTAATTTATAAAAAAATCTGTACTATTTTGCATCCAAAGGGATCGAATAAATTTCTTTTTTTGGCTTTCCATGTGTTGAGACATCCAACCACTACACAAATAACTCCCATCTTTTAAACTGAATGGAGAATAAAATACGAGCGACGTCAATTTGTAGGACGTTGCATCCATTGCGAACGGTTCCAAATCGGTTCCATAGGGGAGGTGAGGTCGACTAGTGAGAGCGGCAGAGAGTGTCCATACTGTACGTTAGTACTATTACTTATACTGTGGTTATACTACGTCGGATGGCAGACAAGCATACGGCCCGCCTGATGTGAAGCGGTTACTGTAGCCATATTAACGCTCGCAACATAAAATATCGCTCGCGCGCCGCCACCCCCGCTGCCATCGCAGCATCTCCTTCCCTTCTGGTGAAGGGAAGGAGATGCTGCTCTTTCAATGACCGATCTGGACCATAAGACCGAGGCTAAATGATGTATTTTGAAGTGCTCTTTCCATCTAGAATACAACTGGCCATTACTTATCTCGTTATGCCCAAATCCCCCCCACGCTTAGGGCATTTGGTTTAATGGTCTAAGCCCCCACGACTGTATGACTATAATGTTCAATCGTTGCGTTGTAGAGTTGGAGTGATTTGGCCGTTACACGTTATGAAATCCAATCGAATTGTCGCGTGAATGTATGAAAAGTGCTTCAGCTTCAGCTTCAGCGACTGACTGACTACTGAGGTGACATATAACATTTATGGGAATCGAAGCAAGTTTTTCTTATCTACTTACTTGTAAACGTATAGAGCTTGGCCTTCACGTACTCCTACGTAGGTATGTAGCTATAACCTTTATGTAGTGATCGGCGTTAGTAGTGGCATTTGAGGTCAATGGACTTCAATCTTGATGTTAATATGGATATGATCAAGGGAATCCGGGATTACGTTTAGTCTAGTTTAGTAGTAGGTACATAATATTTTTCCAGTTGTGGCTGTATCGCTAAGTGTGTAATACGTGAAAATTCGATTACATAGAAATTAGAAAAAGAAATTCTCCAGACGAACAGTTAAGAAAATTAATAAAATAAAAGTTAAGTTAAGTTAAATAATAGCATGGTAAAGCATATAAATAGGTACGTAGAATATAGATAGTACTAAAATAATTCAAAGTTAAATAAAATTGTTTAATGAAAATGCCGGGATTTGGGAGGCATATCCATATTAAGACAACGGTCACTAATCCCGCGTAATGGCACTACCAACTCCGATCACTGCTTATAAGGTAACCATTGCCATGCCTCTTTGTTTCGATATTTATGCAATAAGTTTGGAAAAAGAAATACTTGCAGGAACACGGCTTTACACTATTCTTTGTAAACATGAGACTGAGAGAGTACTAATCTAATGCCAGTAATGCCAGTAATGCCCGCCGGACATCATCCCGTCGGCCATCCAATCCGAGTCATTCCGAGATTTCAAAGTTCCTCTTACATTTCCTGAGTGAGTGAATAACGGCAAATGTTGGAAAATAAAAAATATATTTTTGCAGTTTTCGGTTGCACTGTTTATTTAAATAATTATACAAGAATTGCTCCGTTGCTTATTAGACGCACAGATTCATTGATTGATTAATAGGATAGGATATAATAATTGAGTATGGGATTCTAATTCAGTGATTTCCTAAAATAATTTTAGTACAAAAGCAAAGTATGTACGCAAAAAAGTAATAAAATATTGTAAAAAAAATTCTAAAAGTTTTCGATCCGTATGTTTTCGAACGATTAGACTTGCGCAAATAATCAAATTGTAGCGAACTTCATACAAGAGGCAGAACTGTCAAAATTTTGCAGGAAGGCAGGCACATGCAAACGCTGTTTACAATTTCCTTACCCCCACGACACCCTTGTGTTTGTTGTTTTACGGTGTTGTTTTTCTCCGAGCCGCCTCCAAGTTTTCACGTACCGTACAATGTCTTCCGAGGACGCGAGTGCCGCGTTACGCCTGTGCTCGTGATCGTAGAAAGCATAGGCGATTCTGTGTATGACGGGAGTGATTTTTGCGTAACATAAAAGTCGCTATGGGGGCTAAGGCGAGTACCGCGAATGGAGGCCAGAGTCCGCGCACTAGGACATTCTCGACCAGCTCGAGTTCGGAAGTGGTCTCGGGAGGGGCGGGCTTCAGTTTACTCCGAGCGATTCCTGGGATCCAGGTATCGAACGACAGGCAGCGGGCTAGATCGCTCTCTTCAGTGCCGGACTTGCATTCATCACACGAGGCGATAGCGATTCCACCGAACTCGCAGAGCTACGAGGCGTCGGCAGCGGCCAGTCCAGATACGGACTCGAGTTCCAACGAAGAAGCAGGGCCGGCGCCCGGCACGTCTCTGGCGCTGGGGCGTGTGTACGCAGCCCACTCCTTGCCTTCACATATCTGGTCCATTAACGGTGAGTACTTGATATAAACACATCAATTATGATTGTTAGAGTACAAAATGAAACTGCAAATCAGAGTTATCAAATCGTTGATAGCTGTCAAATCAACACATGCATGCTATTATGGTAGAAACTGCTAGATGTTTATTAAACTAAATTATTTGTGATAAACAGAGGACATAACATTTACAACTACAGGAGCATGGCAGTTATTGAAATAGTATAAAAACATGTTATTATTTTGTATTGCTTTCTTTTTGCTTCAATTATAAATAATGAATCTATCAAAAATTATTTCATTGTTTGCAAGTTTATTTATTGGGAGGTTCATCTTTTGTTTTTGTTTATCATACTCAAACTTATAGCTTGAATATGGTAATTTTGAGTAAGTAAGTTATGAACTTGCATTTTGAGATATACTAGGCCAATAGTAAACATTGTTTTTGTGGATTGATATAAAATCTTTTGATGTTGAATATCTACATTTTTAAATTGAAAGTAATACTACAGATTTGTGTAGTGTTTTTACCAAACTCCGAGTATGTGTATGAATATTCATTGTTATGTAAGTAGACGTAAGTCGTCTTTACAAGAAATCTTTGATATTTTATTACAAAAAACATATTTACATTTTAGTATAAACTGAACTATCTGGTACATTTGTAGTCATGAAACTTTTTTTTTTTCTTATATTACATCAGGTGCAAGACGAGCATATGGCCCGCCTGATGTGAAGTGGTTACCATAGCCATTAATGCTCGCAACATAAAATATTGCTTGTGCTCCACCATCCGTTTACCCCCACACCACCACCTCCCCACAAGGGAATTGTTATTTGGCTGCGGTATTCTGTGAGGTGGAGGTACATTCTCCAGTCGGGTAGCTTACAATTACCTCTCTTAAGTCTTAAATTTATATTTAAGACCTGAAGTTCTAAACTTCACTGGGTTGTTCCGTACTTTACCCACTTGATTGGGCCATTGACGTTCTAGACTTTTTCTAGGTTAATATTGTTTGTTAATTACAGTATAATTTTTATTTCCTCAGTTAATATTTTAGAGCTAAATCATGTGTTGAGAAATGGTAGAATAGTTGCAAACAAACAATTGTGTTTAATTAATTTAAACTTTATTGCAAAAACATCATCTCCCAGGCTAGGATTATGATTTTAATAACAAAAAAGGACTTTTTTTGTTATACTTTTTGTAGAATGTCTAGTATGTGTCTAGTTTTGTATGGTCATTTTGTGGTGTTAGTAGGTATGTGGTACTGTAGCACTCCACCACCCCTTGCCAATTTGCTGCATTGTCAAGGGCGGCAACTTCACTTGCCTGAACCCTCAAGCGAATTATTATTTGACTTCAGTATTATGTGAGGTGGAAGTACAGTTGTGCCCTAAGATAACTGACCACTAAAATTACCTTTTATTTATTTTTACTTAAACTTTGTTACACACAAACATAGAAATTGTATACAGGAAGCGAACTTAAAGCTAGAAACCTTCTCTACCAGTTCACCTTTAATGATAATACATATAGTATGAATATATTTATACTAGCCGCCTGCCCCGGCTTCGCACGGGTAGAAGAACAAAACACACAAAAGTCGCTTTGTTGACAATTATCAAGTTTTTTCTCCAAACCTTAACAAAAATAACTGGAATTGGTCGAGCCATTCTCAAGTTTTGCGCTTTGCAACACATTTGACAATTCATTTTTATATATAGAAATAAAATACAACAATCCATCAAGCACCTTGGCCAGGGTAATTTCAACAAGGGATCAATAGATGCATTCAATTGGGCTGGGCAGCTTTTGCAAGCCTATGGCATATCTTGTCTGCGGATATCCCAGTGAAATTAAAGACAACGCATCCTCCCTGCAATGACCTATGGTGCAGAGACTTGGACTCTTACCATGGCTGGTCCACAGACTAAAGGTCGCGTTAAGAGCGATGGAGAGAGCTATGATCGGGTTCTCTTAGGAATCAAATCCAGAATGAAGAAATTTGACAGAGAACTAAAGTTGTTGACATAGCCTTCAGAGTTCGCAAGCCTTCAAAGTGGCAATGGTCCTTCCACATCTGCCGAGTCAGTGATGGCAGATGGAGGAAAGTAAAATCGAGGAAGGTATTTGAGTGGAGGCCGCGCGTGGCACGATGCAGAGTTGGACTATCCTATCCTTCTAGGTGGTAGGATGACCTCAAGGAAAGCGACTGGACGCTGTTTTCGCACGGCTTCTCGTATTTTGTGGAAAGCATTGGGGAGGGCCTATATCCTGCAGTGGGTAGATACAAGCTGATGATGATGATGATTACAACAATACCTAATAGAAAATATACATAATAATATATAGACAATAGCCATGAAAGAGGCCGATCAATCCAATCAAGTAAGGATGTTGTTACGTTGGTAGAGGGGGTGGCGGCGCACGAGCGATATTTCATGTTGCGATGTAACTGCGTCACTGCTGCGTTAGGCGGGGTGTATGCTTGCCTGACGTAGTATAAAAAAATCCATCTGAATCCCAATCGCAGGGCAAGAGCAGGGAATTCATCCTCACATGTAGAGGCCAAGATGGATGGAGGGTTTTCTTCCGTGAACTCTTAGGTTGTGGAATGAATTCACGAGACCTGCCGAAATTTTCCCAAGAGACTACAGTATGGGGTTTTTACAAGGTCGGCAACTCGTGCGTGATACTTCTGGTATTGCTGCGGTGATAGCTTACCATCAGGCATGTCATATGCTTGCCTGCCACCTTAGTTGTATAAAAAACTGACTGGTGAAGTACCAAGACATTACCAGATTCACCTGTTCTCTGTGATCTTCACCTTATAGATGATACTACACTCGGGAGGCAAACTCTCACGCCCGACCCGCCTTATGTAACAAGCCCCCCCCTCCCCCCCCAACGGTACACGTAGTATGGGTCATCGTCATCATCAGGTTATTTTAGTCTCCACTACAGGAGCTCGACCCTCTCGTCCGTCCCAGACAGCAGAAGGATTTGGCCTACACTCCCCACGCGGCCCAAACGGGTTGGGGAGGCCTGATCGATGTTTGCCTGTTTCACGTAGTATGGGTATGTTCCCTAAAATCTTTTGTAATGACAATTAACGTGTCAGTGCGGGTTTCCGTTTAAATCCGGTGGTGACCCAGATGCCGTTGTGTTGGTAATGCTTATTGCATATTCTTGAAGATGTTTTTTCTTTACAAGTCGGAATCTAATTGGGTGTAAGTGGCTTATCTTTGAACCAGAGCCAAGTTCACTTGCACGTACCCTGCTGTTTGTCTAACGAGGCTCAGCGTGAACATAAGCTGCCCGTATAGGGAATAGCAATCCGTAGTAACCTAGAGGGTTGATGTGTTTCTGCGAGTGAGTGAGGTCGCCAGGTAGAAAGGAGTGGCTTCCCTAGTAGCGACGATGGCGGTGCTCGAGTGACATTTTATGGTGCAAGCGTCTTTAGGCTACGCCCACAGCTAACATCTGGCGGGTCATATGCTTGTTTGCCACCCGATGAGTTAAAGTTAAGTGTCATGTGATTTACAGTATGAATGACTGTCACGTACTTTACGAGTCAATCTTTTGATCTGAACTTGAAGGTGTAAATATTTGACCGTTCTATCTACTTATTGTAATGAAAGTTCATTCGCAAAACGGCCAAGTGGCCGTTTTGCGAACAGGGCTCAGACTTAAATGGTGCACCTTATAGAAGATTACGATAAATGGTGCTGGTCTTCGTGGTAAGCCAGACGGGCAGTTCCGAAATTGAGCCAAACATCGACTTTCGCCAAGATCCCATTCTCTATGTGTCACCTACGCAAGATCTTAAAAGCCAAGGTCAAAGCTTTCGAGCCTTAAGTTTTTACCCTAATGAAGTGACGTGCTTCATTCCTCCGAAACCTGAATCCCTACTTCGAAATGAAAGTCCGATATTTCAGCTGAAACTCCTGATTTTTACTACGTTTTGCTTGCCTGACTGATTGCTTAGACAGATTGACGACCAAACAAAACAGTTTATAGCAAAGCAGTTTGTGCTTCTCGTGCCTAGCTATCTCTTTAAGTTTTAATCACAGTGCTGTCTCTCACAAACTGAACTGAAGTTGTGAAGCACTGAAATCAAATTCAAAAAGGTTGTATTGTTTTCTTGTGATTAAAATTGATGTGACTTCCAATCCAAGGCAGCCGTAGTTTTGCCCCCGGGCCTGCAATGGACTTTAAGTTCATTGTATTTTAGGTAGTCGCATACTGGCTACACTGGAGACGCAGTAGTGTTAATGTGTAGTGGGCCTGTCTGTCCCAATAAAAAACCAACGTACAGTTTAAACCGCTACTAAGACAAAATTGAGATTATTCAGGAATGTTCACGCGATATCGAAATACGCGCGAACCAAGTTGTGGGCGAAAACTAGTACATGATAAATTAGGTCATGCTGAATGAAAATCTACATGAAAGTCTAAATGAAAGTCTACGCTGATCGACCGAACACTCGACAAAACTTCGAATTTTGATTCCGGAATTTTCCGGAGGATTTTCATTTCATCCCGCTGTGGGACATGTATCGGTGCGAGTGATATATAGCGACATAGACAACACATAATCGGCTGGTCCGTGCGTCCGTGCGTCTAGCGACTTTCTTGTACTATAATAAATCGCGACCGCTTTTCCGGGTTATGTGCGCCTACGCTTTTCAGTTCAGTCGCATCTTAGCCGCCGCTGTGTCCACACCGTCCGTGATGTACCGCCGTCGTTACCGCACTACCCTCGGCCTGGGGTTGGGATCATCCTTCTCGTCGACCTTCTCAACGACGCTGTCGTTCCGAACAACAACTCATACGACAACCGCGACGGATACAGTCCGGTCTGACGCGCGCGCGACAGCCGCGAAGCTCAAATCCAAGTACGAAAACGCCGGTACAGCGCAAGGTGCGTTTTTTTGGACGTCTTGATTGTGTGTGAAACGCTTTAACGAATTTTTTATACTTGTGTTTTAAGGTGTCGATGACGGGTTATTAAGAGTGTCGATATAGTGTTTGTAATTTGGCGCCCGGAAGAGGAGTTTCCTCGAGCGCGTACCATACAGAAATACATCCATACAAATGGAGTTAGATCATATTTCGAATATTGGAAGTCGGTGCTTGGAGAAATTCGATGTTTCAGTACGTGATATTTATGTCTAGTTTTCAATTTGAAAACTATAAGTTCAACTGAATTTCCCTTTGAATCTTGTAGTTTTGAAATTGCTAAAAATGGCGTTTAATTTTGGCGTTGTAATATTTAATGACAAACTAGTGAGATATTCTAGTAAATATTCGCAATGGGATCAAACTTCGTTGGTTTTTTTGTTTTTTATATATATTAGAAGGCCCCCTTCTCAACATGCTCCATGCTCCACATGCTCAAACGAGCATGTGGATCACCTGATGGATAACGATCACCATCGCCCATGGAGATCGGCAACACCAAGGTTCGACGGTCCTTTGCCAGCCTATAACTCCTTCCTTACTTTCTTTCTGGCGACCTCATCACTCGCAGGAACACAACAACCTTCAAGGGAATTGTGATTTGGCTGCGGTTATCTGTGAGGTGGAGGTTCTTCCCCAGTCGGGAAATTAAAAAAATATGCTATGCCCCACTTCTCTCTTCGCCAGAGCCTCGTTTGTCAGGCAGCAAGGTGCACCATGTGCAGGAGAGGTTGGCTTTGGTTTGCAATTCTCATGAAGGGTTGGCCACGCGTTATGTCTTTGTTGTGGCCGTTTGTTCCGTCCATAGACTGCCATGATTGCTTACCACCAGGCTAGTCATAAGCTTGCTTTTTTTATACTACGTCGGGTGGCATACAAGCATACGGCCCGCCTGATGTGAAGCGGTTACTACCATAGCCATATTAACGCTCGCAACATAAAATATCGCTCGCGCGCCGCCACCCCCGCTGCCATCGCAGCATCTCCTTCCTTTCTGGTGACCTCACTCACTCGCAGGAACACAACAGTCCTCAAGGGAACCGTTATTTGTGGAGGTATATTCCCCAGTCGGGTAGCTTACAATTACGCTCTCTACCTCTCTTAGCCAGAGCTTCGTTTGTCAGTCAGCAGGGTGCACCGCGTGCAGGTGAAGTTGGCTTTGGTTCAAAGATGTTGGTGAACCTCTTACACCCCTATACTTACGCTTTACATCTTAACGCGACATTATTACCTGACATTGTAAAATCGTTGGTGTGTTTCTGGGAACTACTTATATTGCACAAAAAATACACCAAAAGTACCAATATGTACAATAGCGGATTTATCCCATCAGGGATCTCTTCCAGTCAAAACATAGAACACCAATACGTAACCGAAGATCAGCGGGACAGTCTAATAGGCTACTAATTGCTCGTTATCACGCTATACAATTTGTTTGCTTGCCGGCTCAGTGGTATAAAAACACAAATATATCGTGTAATGTAACTGGTTATTGTTACGTTGATTACGATTAACTTTCATATTATGTTCTAACAAGAAGTAATAATAACTTTCTTAATTTCAGTACTCGAACCTGGGTCAGACGGGTAATTAACCTGATTTCTTTGCTAGATTTATTCAATACTAGCTGCCCGCCCCAGCTTCGCACGGGTAGAAAGTGGTGTTTTATTTTCCTCGCAAGTTCTACGTCTTTTCTCTCCATAAGAACCTTTATTATACTTTAACGAAAACATTAAAATAAAAATTTGCAGAATTGGTTATGAAATATAAGTTGCTCGGTGTATAACTATATTTTATGGTCAATATAATAAATTAGTTATTATTTATACTGACTAATACTTGGTCAAAGTGATAAATCGTGTTTTGGTTAGATTTGAGTTGATTTTTGGTTAGGTTAGGGTTTTCTTGTGTCCTGTCACCGGAAATAGGAGCTCCGCGATGCGGAGCTCTGTCAACCTTGATAATTAATGATCTGATGCTAAATAAGCTTAATTATTAATAATTGACAATTTATTACATTGGCCAGCAGTGGCTGGCCACAATCATAGTCAATGTAATAAATTGGTCATTATATATATTATATAAATAAAATAAATAAATATTTCTGGACAATTTTGGGGTGTAAGTGGTTCATCAACATCTTTAAACCAAAGCCAACTTCACCTGCACGCGGTGCACCCTGCTGACTGACAAACGAAGCTCTGGCGAAAAGAGAGGTAGGGAGCGTAATTGAAAGCTACCCGACTGGGGAATGTACCTCCACCTCACAGAATACTACAGCCAAATAACAATTCCCTTGAGGGTTGTTGTGTTCCTGCGAGTGAGTGAGGTCACCAGAAATGAAGGAGATGCTGCGTTGGCAGCGGGGGTGGCGGCGCGCGAGCGATATTTTATGTTGCGAGCGTTAATATGGCTACGGTAACGGCTTCACATCAGGCGGGCCGTATGCTTGTCTGCCACCCGACGTAGTATAAAAAAAAAAAAAAAAAAATTACGCAGCGCCATCTAGTCCCAAATTAAGCGCAAGGCTTGTGTTATGGGTACTAGATAACTGATAGTACTTAAATACATTTTTTTTTGTAAATACATACTTATAATACATATAAAACACCCAGACCAAGACAAACTTAGTAAGTAAGTAAGTAACTCCATCTCCAGTCACCAGAAAGATAGGAAGGAGTGGCTGGCAACGAATCGGCGATCTGATGTGTTGCTGATCGTCATGGGCGGTGGTGATTGCTCTCAATCAGGTGACCTATGTGCTCGTTCGTCCCCCCTCTCATAGAAAAAAATACTTTTACCCTTTTCATAGCTGGTTGGTTATGAAAAAGTGAACAAAATCTTTTTTGTAGCTAGTTATGGAACTCAGTTACGATAGTGGATGACTTTCTTTTACATTGGTAACTTACTCCAGTTTCGTTATAATCCTAAGTGCATGAACTTTTATTAGAATCTCATTTCTCTAGTTTTTCTATTTCTGCTCGTGACGTGGAGTCTTCGTGACCAATTGCCATTAATCATACGTCAGCTCGATACAGATCTGTTATTATGCCTTAAATCAGCTAGAACACTAACTGGAGCATTAACGTCTAGTCCAGCTGTGTACTAGACAGC
The DNA here is from genome assembly GCA_937001555.2 of Hypsopygia costalis. Lineage (NCBI taxonomy): Eukaryota > Metazoa > Arthropoda > Insecta > Lepidoptera > Pyralidae > Hypsopygia > Hypsopygia costalis. The sequence goes on from OW443340.2 coordinate 26,721,446, forward strand.
TCATTTAACGTCACTTTTTTTGCGTTCAACTCTGCGTGTAATGATCAAAGTTTTCCCAGGAGTTCATAATGTTATAAAAGCACTTGTGCTTGTGTAAAAACACAAACACCATCCGCTTTACTGGCGAAACCAGTCGGTAAAAATAACTGTAATAGGCGATTTGACAATGTTCAAAAATTGTACAAATTATTTAACAATATCGTAAAATACTCAAAACTATAAAGATCTGCAAACTTTCATTCTTATCTTCCGTCCGATTTATTTTAGGGTCGATCAAAGTTTGGCGGGAAAGTCCATTTTAAAAGTATGAAATTATTAAAAAATAATATATCCATTGGAGAAGCAATAAAAAATAATATAACTTTTATTACTATACTAATTACATAAACGTAATATTTAACTTAGCTGTCGTACATTTCTGATTTGACGCATATAAAATACAAACCTGTGACGTCATAACTCAGTAGCATTTTGTATGGAGCGATTTTCGGGAAAGTTCAAAATTGTCATTTTCAAATTAACAAATCTCGAGAGATTTTTGTGCTATCGAAATAATTATTTCACCTATGGTTATATTATTGAGACGTCCCTACATATCAAACCGAAAAAAATGTTAGTCAAATAGCCTATTACGTGGAACAGTACAAGTGTTAAGTTATTATAACATTATGATAATAATGTTCCACCAAGTGCCAACAATCAACAGTATCAACTTTCCCAAGAGTTTTTTTCAGGAGAATGACAGTTGTGAAGCCAAGTCAGTGGCCTTCGCGTACGCTTTTAAAATCCTTCGATTGAGGAGAGACTCGTATCCCAGCAGTATAATGAATGTAGGTTTATGCTGTCGTCAACCCTTGTTCATCCCTCTTATGGGTCCCTCCAATCCTCCTTCGGGTTTTTTTCAAAAAGGACGTGATGTTTTACAACAACAAATTTTAATTTATAAATAAAAATTCCAACCATATCATCTTGATGATTGGCGATCTACCACAGTACGTTTCCTAAGATATTTACACCACGAACGGTGATACTGTGGAGTCAACTTCCCTTAGCGGCATTTGCGAACAATTGCGTACATACATACATGGTTTTAAGGCGATTCACAAATTTCCAGCTGCCAACGCAACACTGCCGAAAATATGGGTTGTTACTTGGAAATTAAACAAATTCCGAAAATTAAAGGTACACAGTCACAGTCGTGTCGCGAGACATATCGCCTCTTTGGGGTGCACCTAAGATTATGGGTAGCCCTAAAGTAAATATAGGGAATAGTACTACGTACTGCCTCACCACCCCTCTGACACAAATCTGGAACAGTTTGTATGGCGCCGCACGTACACACGCTCATTCACGCTCTGCACAGACGTCATTGTTTATGTAGTAGTAAAAAACGCGACATTTGTATGTAGTGGCTGGGGTGTGTCTAAAGACTGGCGTTTATATCTAAAAATCATTCACTTTGTCTTCGAGACTAATTTTATAGTTTTAGTAAATCTTAATTTAATTATCGATCTACTTAGTTTTACGATCAGCAATTCCATTATTTACATGTCTCTGACATTTACTGTGGTTTAGTTATGAAATTTCATCACACATCTGTACGTCTAGCTTCAGGACATGTTAATATTTTATTAGCGATTCTGAAGTTTACGGTTTAGAGGAAATTCATTTCTAGGCCGGACATTGCGTCAAATTATATTTTATTGCGATGAAATGTTTATATGACACAGATTGGTGTAAGGAACCGCGAAGTTTTGATTGTAAATATTGTTTTGTAAGAAATGGAAAATACTCACTCGTAGCTGGGGCGAACTTGGTATCCGTTTTCCGTGAGAATTTTCAGAAATCCTTTATTAGTGAATAATTACATCGACCTTTAAAAGCCAAATACCTTCAAAATTAAAACTGGCGGGGCCATTTTAAATAATAAATAAATGTTTCTGGTCAATTTACACAGCGCTATCTAGTCGCAAATAAAGCGCAAAGCTTGTGTTATGGGTACTCAATTATAAAAATATACATATTTTTTTCAATGCTTCAGTACCATCCATTGAACTTGGTTTGAAAATCCAAAGTTACAAACCTACTACGGGGAACCTGAATCTGTGCCTGAATGTAAAAATGGAAAGCTGCGGAATACGTGGTTAAACATGTATTTATCTATATCTATATATAGATCGATCGAAATATTTTTTGCCTTCTTTCGCGCAGTTTACCCCCTTAGGGGTGGAGTTTCGTAAAATCCGTTCTTAGCGGATGTCTACACCCTATAAGGAAACTACCTGCCAAATTTGAAGTTTGTAGGTGTTATAGTTTCTGAGATTTGGTAATTAATCAGTGAGTGATATTTCGCTTTTATATATATAAAAAATTAAAGTGTACTTTCAATGTTTACCCATACAAAATTGTGTTGGCGACTGCCGTAACTTTGAACAAAATGCGCATTGTATAAGTAGATATTAAAAATTAATCTAATTTACTTTATACATATTTATTAAGTTAATTAAAAATCCTGATTCACCTCAGTACCTTCGTTCTCGTTTTCCTCATTTACCACCTCCTACCCGCTCCCAACGACCCTGCCTTACAGAACGTTAAATTATCCCCCTTCCAACAACTTTTTTCTTTAACTCATTTACTGTTCGTGCAGCACCGCTCTGGAATAAATTACCAGTGGAAATACGTAAGTAACTTTCAAAAAGAAATTAACAGAGCACTACTTTACTCAAACTAGTCGATTATATCTATCTATATGTATACAACAAAGTCGGGTTTGTTCGAACAATTATAACTCGAGAACCGCAGGACCGATTTTCATGGTTTTTGGTTTGTTGGATTTGCCTCCGTCCCGAATAGCAGAATAACTATTAAAAACATTGGAAAATTGACGAAAAAATAAAATAAATGAAAAAACATTTTCCCATACAAATGAAAGTGTCAATTGAAAAAGGATTGCGATATATATTGGTTGTCAGATATTAAAACTGACTGGAAGAGATCCCCATGTGGGATAAGTCCGCCTTTGTACCACTTTATTTTCATGTACTTATTCAATATGTAATTTGAACAATAAAGATAATACAAACAAACAAACAAACAAAATGACAAATCGATTGGGGTGAAAACGCTTGGTCCATGGGGTCGCAAGAATGAAATCAGAGTAAACATCAAAAGAAATGACAATTATAAATCACCAAAACTTATCGTTTTCAAAACTAAAAAATAAAACAAAACGTTTTTTTATTTTTTTTTTATTAAACAATAAGGAAATGTTTATTTTTATGAAATCTTCAGTTTTTATGGATACAGTTTTTACGTACGTCTATTTCCATATTTCACTTCTGTAAGTTTTATTGTGAACGTCATGTGTCTCCGATGGTGTCGTGTTTCTCATGTGTGTTGGGATATGAAACTAATAAAGTATTCTTGTCTATTTTTAATTAGCCAACGACAACATTATATTACGATTGCGGCCGCCGGCTTTTAATAAACGAAACTTTCTTCGCGGCGACATTGGCCCACGCCGCCCAGCTGAATTGCCTATTGCAACATTTGGACAAGGTCTTGTGAAAAATAAACGCGATTGTTATACATCTTCGTGACAGTTCACAAGATGTTTTTTGTTAATTAAAATTATATTGAAGGCTTCTGGCAGTTTCAGTAAGCGACTAAGAAGGTTTACGCATAAACGCCTACAACACCTTTTTGCGTAAATCTTTTCTTGTGTTATAGCCCGGTCAATTTAGACATAAAAATAGTGATCAAATAACAAAAACTCCGACCGAGAGCTGAATTTTCGTAGAGACCTTCAGTTTACCATTACAAATGAAGTGCCAAAAGTCCCCATCGATCCCATGTGTGCTAAGAAATTTATTCGGGGTCAAAGGTCTAATTTTTAGGTTTTTTGGATTTTTCTCGAAAACGGTCAGTTTTATCGAAAAAGTACATGATACCAATTTGTAGATCTTAAAATTCTTTATAAAAATGGACCTTATGTTTTTTTCTCTAAGACCAACCATTTCCCAGATATTGAGCTTTTCGAGAAAAATAAAAAAAACCTAAAAATGACCTTTGACCCCGAATAAATTTCTTAGCACACATGGGATCGATGGGGACTTTTGGCACTTCATTTGTAATGGTAAACTGAAGGTCTCTACGAAAATTCAGCTCTGTCGGAATTTTTGTTATTTCAATTGTCTAAATTGACCGGACTATTAGGTATTTCATTGTTTTTGTCCGACTTATAGCCTACACTCGTCTACAATCAACTATTATGATGAGAGATGATTTGTGTATTTGATAAGCTAAAAAAACAATTTTAAAAATTATTTCGCCTATAGAAAGGTACATGATCAGCGTATAACATAGGCTATATTTCATTGCACCCGGGCGAAGCCGGGCCGGGTTGCCAGTGTTTCATAATTTTCTTATTTTATTTATCTTGCTGCGTTCGGTCGCAGTGTAGTCCAAAAGTTGCGGAGCGTAGCCTTTAGTCGTTGTGTAGAGCAACTCGTTTGCCGCGATCGGTGGTTTTATGTGTGTGGAGTGGTGCGTATTTTTTATACTACGTCGGGTGGCAGACGAATATACGGCCCACCTGATGTGAAGCGGTTACCGTAGCCATATTAACGCTCGCAACATAACATCGCTCGCGCGCCTTCACCTCCACTGCCAATGCTGCAATTCTTTCCTTTCTGCGTTCAGTCGCTGGATCTAGCTTCTGAAAAGAAGCTGGATCGCCAATAGCCGTGGCTAAAACGAATGTCTATTATCGAATGTTAACAATTAGGCAAATCATGTTAACTGTAATTTGTCACATCCTAAATCCAATTTCTCCAGAAACCGCAAAAGTGTAAGATTACTATCAAAACAGAACTGACGTAGCAAACAAACGAATATCTCATTTAGGAAGGAATTATAAAAGCAAATATCATAGCTATTCTACCGAGTGTATGAAAATGGTTCTAATTAGACAGCAAGTTGGCGGCGCAGTGCTAAGAGTGAATAACTAATGAGGTTCCTACACGAACACTAAATGTCTAGGGAGATCGATATGTTATCTAACTGTATGAGGTAAGTCTACGGCACGACCTCGTGCTAGCGGGGTTGTAGGCAAAAGCTGTTTAATTCAAACCTTGAGGTCATAGGGCACCTTGCTTGAAACTAAAACAAAGTAGAAGGTAGTATTTCTGTACAGCATGCACCTGCCTTTCGCTCGAGCCGACATCATCTCCTCTCAGAGAATCTGAGACTATTGAAAAAATATTCCTTGACATATTAGACAATGCCATCTAGTTCCAAACTAAGCAAAGCTTGTACTATGGCTACTAGATAACTGATATATGTACATAAATAACGGAAATTCACGTGAAACTTGACTTGAAATTGGTGTTGAAATTCACTTAACTCGATTTTAATATGGCAGGACCAAAGCTAAAATTAAATGATTAATTTGTTAGGATTAGTTACAATCAAATTTACATTAATATTATGAAGAGAAACAATCCCATTATGTATGCTCATAAAAATATTAGCAGTTCCTAAAATTCGAAGATGTATTAATGTAAATTTTAGAAAGGGAAAATATTAAACTGATCCACCAAAATAACCTGATTTGCACATGAAATTAATCTGATTGCTTATCAAATCTTGTATAAACATTGGAGAGAAATGCCCTTGAGTCGCCACGCTGGGCAGGCGGGTTGGCGACTTTCGCCAGAGCCTCGTCCGTTTATCTGCAGGGTGCACCACGTGCAGGTGAGGTTGGCTTTGGCTCCGAAGATGGTATTGAGCCACTTACACCCCTGGAGAGGGCTATGCTCGGGGTTTCTCTGCGGGATCGTATCCGGAACGAAGAAATTCGACGGAGAACTAAAGTTGTCGACATAGCCTTAAGAGTTTGCAAGCTGAAGTGGCAATGGGCGGGTCACATCTGCCGAGTAAGTGATGGCAGATGGGGGATGAAGGTATTAGAGTGGAGGCCGCGAGTAGGACGACGAAGTGTTGGGCGCCCTCCCTCTAGATAGTCCGATGACCTAAAGAGAGCGGCTGGGAGCGGTTGGATGCGGAAGGCGGAGGATCGTATCTGATGGAAAGCATTGGGGAAGGCTTATATCCAGCAGTGGGTAGATACAGTCTGATGATGATGATGATGATGATGATGATGCTTATCAAATCCGGCATGTGATGTGCAATAAGTATTTTTTAAGTGCAAAATAGGTTAGGTTAGCAATGTTACTCACTTGATCTTACGTTAAATAGTATCCTTTTAGAAATAAGTATAAATTGCGTATATCGATGCATCGGTATGCTGGGACAGCGAAGTCTTTTGGCGAAAATTGCATTTGGATTCTAATAAATTGACTGAAACGGTCCTTTCTCTACCTGAAAATATGTTCAAGAAAAATATGAAATAAAAAAAATCGAGTTAAAATCGCTGATAAAAATAAACAAGTTTCTTATACGATCGATCTTACGTGTGACTCCCTTTTATTTGTAACTTTATGTTATTTGTAACTTTATGTTAATTTTAGTAAGTATTTGTTATGTTATTTTTAGTAACTCTTGAGTGGTTGACGCTGGAAGCTTTCTCGCTTACAGCGCCTCTGCTGTAAGCATGCTCGCGCATATTCCCACTTTGCACAAACATCATAGACGAGCTCGGTGGCGTAGCGGTCAATGACGCGGCTTCGACACCAACTCGTGGGTTCGATTCCCACATAGGACAAACATTTGTGTGCATGAACATGTCTGTTTGTCTTGGTCTGGGTGTTTTCTATGTATCATAAGTATGTATTTACAAAAGAAAAAATGTATTTACGTATGTTTATCAGTTGTCTTGTACCCATAACACAAGCTTCGCTTGCTTTGGGGCTAGGTGGAACTGTGTAATTTGTCTGACAATATTTATTATTTATTTATTTATCATACTACTAGCTGTCCCGGCGAACTTCGTACCGCCTAACAATCAATGAATGTCGTGGTACATATTAGCTGAACTAAATTTATGATTTTATGGAATTAAAACAATGAATAGTAGAAAATAATAGAGAAGCTCGATGGCGTCATTGCGCGTGTCAGTCTAATTGAACACGCAAGTTAAGCAACGTCGACCGTAGCCTGTACACGGATGGGTTTATATTACCTCGAGCTCCTCTGTGATTCGAAAGACACGTTAAGCCGTCGGTCCCGGTTGTTATCATTAGCTCATCTTGAGCTCCTCCGTGCTTCGTGTAATATACACGTTATTTGTAGTTGTACGGTAACATAATAATTAAATGTTTTCCTACAACATGAAACTGCAACGTCTGCAGATTGGAAGGAGTTTCGTCACCGCTACTTACTTTGTACGTAATTTTAATATCGATGGATGATTCTACTTGTGATGGCTATAGAATAAACATCATTTTGGGAGCCTATTCTTTTATTCAATTTCAACATATTTCATGGCGACCCTGCCTTTGAACCGATATCGTGAAGGATGAATATAATGAAGAAAATAAATTTAATTGGCGTTTGAAGAAAGAAGATTATCATGAAGGAAATTTATCAAGAAAGAAGACTATCAAAAAAGAAAATTATCAAGAGAGAAGACTAGTAATGGAATAACGGAGATTAATAATTGCTATATCGACGCTAACAATATTTTTTGGTATAGTTTTTCTATACGTGATTGTCTTACGACAAGAAATAAACAGAGGGAACCTTACCATTTCCTCTTTTGAACTTTCGCAACCCCAAGCAAACGTATGAAGAAAGAATAAATTGGATGGCGCTAAGCAGTTGGAGACCGGTGTCCAGGGTATTCCCGGCCCAATCCGGGATTGTCATTGCATCATCGCACAGCGAAAATATCTTCGTGAGCAGCACGAAAAAAGTGGTACCCGAGCCTACGTAATAAAACCGTCATCGAGCTGCGACTCGACACGTGTACCTACTCGAATGGCGTGACCCAATTAACATTATGATAGTAAGTGTTTAATTTTTACCTTATTTTCAAAGTAATAAAAATAGAAATAATTTTACTTAATTTCAATTTAATTTTTGACATGTTTTTTTTTCTCTTTTCATTTTCAAATAGATCTAGTATAAATATTTTGATAGTACATTGCAAACTATACTTTTATGTTTTTTTTTTCTGCAACCCTCATAATATGAGATGTCTAAGGAATTAAATGAGTTGCTTAAAAAGTTAGTATATTTAAAGGAATACTTAATTAAATTAGGACCAGAGCGTCGCGTTTCGAATTTAGCGTATAATAAATTAATTGAAGCACAATCATATTACGGAAGGTTGCAGGATATTTTGTCTCGTGTTAAGGAACAAATTGACGATTCTGAGATAGCCACCTCCGATTTAGTATTAGTAGATAAAATTGTAGGCGATATTAATTTAGTATTTAACAGTATTAAGGAGTTAGTTCCTTCAGAAAAGCAGCTTACTGACTCTGATTCGAGCTCAGAGTATCAAGAGTTTATTTCGGAATCTACGATGACTTCAACGTTTGACATAAAGACAGCGATAGCCTTGCTACCCGTTATGACGGGGCAAGAGCAAATAACATTACAACTTATCGATGCAATTATGTTGTATAGTAAAATGATTAGCGACTCTTTGAAGCCTTCACTTATTGAGTTTGTTCTAAAGACTAGGTTGTCACCCAGCGCCAAACTTCGCCTTCGGTCCTCTTATGACTCAGTTGAGAACTTAATTCACGACATGAAGTCATTGCTTATACAAAAAAAATCTGCTGTCTCGCTGCAGACACAACTTCTTCGTTTTAAACAAGGTAACAGGTCAATAGAAAACTTCGGTACGGGATTGGAAGAGTTGTTTGTAAATTTAACTTTAGCCCAGGCGGATGGAGACGATAACAAATACAAAGTTCTTCATCCCATAAACGAAAAACTGGCCATTAAACGTTTTGCGGACGGTCTATCAAACGAGCGCTTAAGTACTATCATTGCGTCTAGACATTTTGAAACGCTACCCGCGGCAATCAGAGCTGCCACCGATGAGCAGGCTCTTGCCACCCCAGAATATGATGTGATGAAGTTTAATCATCGTGGGCAATGGCATTCCTATCGGGGTCGAAATGACTATGCAAATCGTAGTCGTAGTGATGGGCGTTTTCGTTCTAATAATAATTTTAATAATTTTCAAAGAAATTATGGAAATAACGAATTTCAAAAGAGAAACACAATAGTGTCCGATATAAGTAGGTCGTGGCGCGGTCATCAAAGTTACCGTAACCATACACGTGGGGCGCGTGCCGCTTACAGTGGCAGCGCTCAAGTTTCGCACGTTCAACAGGCGGACGCGCCACAAGCAGAACACGCCGCCGCCGATTTAGAACAAAATTACGATTCAGCTATTACTAATACACCTAATGACACTCAGTTTTTTCGCGACTAATAAAGATAGTAATTTTATTTTTAGTTGTAATACATGTAATAATGTAACATTTAGTTTAGGAGATGGTAATTATTTACATTTATTAGTTGATAGCGGCGCAAGTTTATGTGTAATTAAGTATGAATGGTTAAATAAATATTGCAAAAAATTATTAGATAAAATTATTTATGATAAGCTGTTAATAAACGGTGTCAGTGGAAAACTTGCGTCGGAAGGATATATTTTATTGAATTTGCACTATGCGGGCGTAACCTTTACTGAAAAGTTTTATGTTTTCAAGGGTATGTCGTGTACTTCTAACGGCATAATAGGAGAGAATTTTCTTACGAAATATAATGCTGTGATTAATTACAAGTCCAACACTTTAGAGTTAACTCATGATTGTTCAACAGTCTGTATACCCATAAATCATAGTACAAATATTTACAAACACGTGATCCCCGCTCGTTGTAGAGTAATTAAATATATATCTCATAAAGGTGTCGAAGATTGTGTAACGTTAGCGACGGAGTTGCAAAAAGGAGTTTTTCTTGCGGGATCAGTGGCTAGTCCCAACAACGGACTTATCCCAATTAAAGTACTGAACACTACTGAAAACGACGTAGAAATTGATTTTTCGAATTTAAAAATTTTTGACTTAAATCATTTTAACATCTGTAGTTTTAGTAAAGAACAGATATCAGCGAACCGGGTGAAAAGTTTATTCACCTTGTTAGAATTAAATTATTTAAATAATGATGAACGTCTAAATATTGAGCAAATTTGTGCCAAATATGCTGATGTTTTTCATTTACCAGGGGATCGGCTATCAGTTACTAATTTGATGGAACATTCTATTACATTAAAAGATAGTAGCCCTGTTTACTCAAAGCCATATAGAATACCTCACGCGTTGAAAGCGGAAGTTCAAAAACAAGTTAAAGAAATGTTAGATAATGACATAATAGAAGAAACAATCTCAGAATGGTCCAGTCCAGTGTTACTTGTACCAAAAAAAATGGATAAATCTAATTTAAAAAAATGGCGTCTTGTTATAGATTACCGCCAATTAAATAATAAACTTGTCGATGACAAGTTCCCACTACCCAACATAACTGAGATATTAGATTCGTTGTCCGGTAATATTTATTTTTCCAAATTAGACTTAACACAGAGTTATTACCAACTCAATTTACATGAAAATTCAAGAAAATATACAGCGTTTAAATTGGACAAGATGTATCAACTTTCTTTAAATAAAGACTCGAGAAAATGCACTGCTTTCACCACGGACAAAACGTATCAAATGAAACGATGTCCGATGGGGTTAAAAACTTCACCGAGTGTTTTTTCTAGATTAATGACTATTGCAATGTCAGGCATCAACTACCAAGAAGCCATAGTATATTTAGACGATATTATCGTTTTAGGAAAATCAGTAAACGATCATGCTAAAAATCTTATAACAGTTTTAGAACGTTTACGACAAGTAAATTTAAAAATTAATCCACTAAAATGCGAATTCCTAAGAACCGAAATCACTTACTTGGGGCATAAGATAACGCCAGAAGGCATTTTACCCGATCCCAGCAAAATTTTGACATTACAAAATTACCCTGTGCCAAAAAACGCAGACGACGTTAAACGATTTGTAGCCTTTGCGAACTATTATAGGCGTTTTATCAGAGATTTTGCAAAAATTTCCTATCCTCTTAATAAGTTATGTAAAAAACAGGTAAAATTCGAATGGACAACAGACTGTGATAACGCCTTCCATAAGTTAAAAAATGCACTTATAGAGCCACCGGCATTAGTTTTTCCAGACTTTTCAGATAATAATACATTTTTGTTACACACAGACTCGTCACGCGTCGGATTAGGCGCGGTCTTATCTAATAGTAATGGGCAGGCGATAGCTTATGCCAGCAGGACTTTAAACCCAGCTGAAAGCCGTTATCCTATAATAGATCTTGAATTACTAGCTATAGTATGGGCAATAAGACACTTTAGGCCATACCTGTATGGTAGAAAATTCAAGGTCCATACGGATCATAGGCCACTTGTCTATCTTTTTGGGCTTAAAGATCCATCAAGTCGATTGACTAAATTCAGATTGTATTTAGAGGAGTACGACTTTGAGATAGAGTATGTACCCGGCAAAACAAATGTAGTTGCAGATGCGTTAAGCCGTATAGTGACTATTGACTCTAATGAACTAAAAAACATGCAAGAGCAAGTCGTGGCAGTTATGACTCGTGCGCAGTCGCGGAAAACCAAACATAACCTGTCACCGGACAGCCCTATCGACCTGGCTGACCTACCTAGTCCCAGTGTTGTAGAGGTATTGAAAAAGCCAATGGATATTGTAGAATTAAAATTTGACTCTTTTAATAAATGGATTAATATGACTGGGGCTATTATATCAACCGAGAAACAATGTACGTACATACCCCAGGAGTCAGCGATTTTTCTAGCGTCTCGATCATTATCAACCCCAGAGGTGTTAGTGAGAGATCTAGAATCCTTGTGTAGTAAATTAAACATCGCTGAGTTACTAATAATTAAAAATAAGCAAACTAAAAAATATATAGAAAAACTTGCAAGTTTTGTAAAGAAATTAAACATTAATGTGCCGCGGTTATTGATAACGAAAGAGTTAATTAGAGTTTCTGATAATGACGAAAAGAAAGTAATCTTAAATGACTTTCATCTGCTACCCACTAGTGGTCATGCAGGAATTAACAGGATGTTGAATAATATTAGGAAACATTATTTTTGGCCAGGCCTATCTAATGACGTTGTCAAATACGTACGAAAGTGTAAACAATGTCAAATACAAAAGCACACAAATAGGTATGTAAAAGAACCTATGGTTATCACGTCAACACCCTCATGTGCTCTTGAATGTATCACCCTCGATATTATGGGTCCGTTAATGCCAGACAATAATAACAACAAGTATATTCTTACACTACAATGCAATTTGTCCAAGTTTGTCGAAGCCTACGCACTCCAAACCAAAGACACGGAAACTGTAGCTAGAACTTTGGTAAATAACTTTATACTGAGATACGGTATACCCAAAAGAATTATTACAGATAGGGGCACAGAATTTATGTCTTCCGTCATGTACGAAATTTGTAAGTTACTTAGCATCCAAAAATTAAGCTCTACTTCGTATCATCACGAAACTGTTGGTGCGCTTGAAAATACACATAAAAACCTAGGTGCTTATCTCAGAATCCAATGTGAACAAAATAAAACTAGTTGGAGTAGCTGGTTACCATATTGGTGTTTTTGTTTTAATACTACTGTGCATACGGAGACAAAATATTCGCCCTACGAATTAGTGTTTGGTAAGCACTGTTTATTACCAAATAATTTGCAAACTGCAGTAGATCCTTTATATAACTTTGATAGCTATCCTCTAGAACTTAAATTTAGACTACAAAGGGCGCAAATAGACGCAAAAGAAAATTTACTGCAGAGTAAGCAATTAAGAAAATATCGTTATGATAAAACATGTAATCCTATTGTGTATAAGGCAGGAGATTTTGTATTAATAAGAAATCAAATAGGCGATAAGTTAGATAATATATTCACTGGTCCATTTAAGGTACTAGAAGATATTAGTCCTAATGTAAAAATATTGAAAAATAATAGAGAATATTTAATTCATAAAAATAACACTAAACCCTTTGTAAGCTGTTAATGAAAATATATTACTTTTAAAAACAATTTGTTATCTTAGAACTAGCATATTTTACTTAGCTTAAAATCATAATTGTAAGGCGAAATTCCTTTCATACAGTTTTTTTTTGTTTTTTTATAAAAAGCGGGGGTGAACCGATACTTTTTGGGGGAGTTGTAATATACACGTTATTTGTAGTTGTACGGTAACATAATAATTAAATGTTTTCCTACAACATGAAACTGCAACGTCTGCAGATTGGAAGGAGTTTCGTCACCGCTACTTACTTTGTACGTAATTTTAATATCGATGGATGATTCTACTTGTGATGGCTATAGAATAAACATCATTTTGGGAGCCTATTCTTTTATTCAATTTCAACATATTTCAGAAGGCACGTTAAGCCGTCGGTCCCGGTTGTTATCATTAGCTCATCTTGAGCTCCTCCGTGCTTCGGAAGGCACGTTAAGCCATCGGTCCCGGTTGTTATCATTAGCTCATCTTGAGCTCCTCCGTGCTTCGGAAGGCACGTTAAGCCGTCGGTCCCGGTTGTTATCATTAGCTCATCTTGAGCTCCTCCGCGTTTCGGAAGGCACGTTAAGCCGTCGGTCCCGGTTGTTATCATTAGCTCATCTTGAGCTCCTCCGTGCTTCGGAAGGCACGTTAAGCCGTCGGTCGCGGTTGTTATCATTAGCTCATCTTGAGCTCCTCCGTGCTTCGGAAGGCACGTTAAGCTGTCGGACCCGGTTGTTATCATTAGCTCATCTTGAGCTCCTCCGTGCTTCGGAAGGCACGTTAAGCTGTCGGTCCCGGTTGTTATCATTTAATGACAGTCGTTAAGTTAAGTCAGTGGCCTTTAGGCGGTTCGAAAACACTGGCCTCCGCCAACCCGCAGTTGAGCAGCGTGTTGGAGTACGCTCTAAATCCCTTCGGTTGAGGGAAGACCCGTATCCATAAAAACTGAAGATTTCATAAAAATAAAGATTTACTTATTGTTATTTTTTTTTTTAAAAAACGTTTTGTTTTATTTTTTAGGGTTCCGAACCTCAAAAGGAAAAACGGAACCCTTATAAGGATAAGATCACTTTGTTGTCCGTCTGTCTGTCTGTCTGTCTGTCTGTCTGTCTGTCTGTCTGTCTGTCTGTCTGTCTGTCTGTCTGTCTGTCTGTCTGTCTGTCTGTCTGTCTGTCTGTCTGTCTGTCTGTCTGTCTGTCTGTCTGTCAAGAATTTCTATGTCGAGAATGCGTGGAGGTATCAAGCTGAAATTTGAACTGTATACTCAGGTCTACGGTCCCATGAAGTTAAAAAAAAATCAAACTGCTAAGTTTACGTAGAAAAAAGTTACGGCCGTTTATTCAGCAAAAAACGCATATTTCGACACACTCAAGGGAATCAAAACCTATAGGGTACTTCCCGTTGACCTAGAACTATGAAATTTGGCAAGTAACATCGTTATAGACTACAAGTACAGGAATAAATCTCAAAACTATACATTTGTAAATAGATCTTAAAAAATAGGGGGTCTATATTTTTTATAGGGTGTCGAAATTTCAAATTGAAACTACTAGTTCAAATGGGGTATCATATGAAAGGGCTTGATGTACACATTGCAAAATATATTTTATTTATTTTTTTCGACGCATTATTTCTTATTTATAATGAAAAATATCAAATTTAATAATGATACTACGTACCTACGGATTTACGGAACCCTCGGTGGGCGAGTCCGACTCGCGCTTGTCCAGTTTTTTTTTAGTTTTGAAATAGGTTTTATCATTTTGGTGATTTGTAATTGTCATTTCTTTTGATGTTTACTCTGATTTGATTCTTGCGCTCGAGCCCCATGGGAAAAGCGTTTTCACCCCTATCGATTTGACATTTTTAAATTTTCATAACAAATCACAGACAACTTTCGCGACATAAAAGTGACACCAATCGATTTGACGTTTTGATATTTGACAACCAATAAATATCGTAATCCCTTTTTCAACTGACACTTTCATTTGTATGGGAAAATGTTTTTTCTTTTATTTTATTTTTTCGAGAAATTTCCAATGTTTTTAAGAGTTATTCTGCTATTCGGGACGGAAACAAATCCAACAAATCAAAAACCATGGCAATCGGTCCAGCCGTTCTCGAGTTATAAGTGTTGTAACAAACACGACTTTCTTTTATATATATAGATATTAACATTTGTATGAAGTGGTCGGTATGTGACTAAGCCTAGATTGATCATTGGGTTAAGTCTTAAATAAAATAAATCCATTGTGTTTTATATAAATGTAACAATAGGCTCGCAAAACAAAGGTTATTGTTTTACTTAGGTCATACTGAAAGTTACTGGATTCTTCGTTGATATGTAACACCACGTTGGTGTTTGCTAGCGTCCATAGGCTGCGGTAACCGCTTCCCACGATTACGATCTAACGATCTCGATGAAATTTGTGATATAGTTCATAGGCTGCGGTATCCGCTTCTCTTTTTCTATGAAATTGGCCACCAAGGCACTTAGTTGTTCATGTAGCATTTGATTATCGTTAATAATTTAAGGTGCTTACCTATGTGTAAAATGTATCAACATTTATCAATTGGGAGATTTTAAAAACCCAAGACGCCGTTTAAAAAGGAGAACAATATTTTCTGTCACCTTAGTTTAGATGTGTCACTAATCTGCAGTAGGTACCCTAATAATAATATCTATCCCCAAGAAATATATTAGTCATCATTTTAATCAAAACTGTCTCTAAATATAAATCATCAGCTTAACAAACTTTTACTATCGTTTAATTCGTTTGATCATCAAAATAATATATCTGTCACCAAATAAATAGATCAGCTCCTTAATTTAATGAAAAAATGGCTAATAGGGGCGAAGTCAAATTGACGTCATATTCACTGACGAGTCTTACCAACACTTGATCAATGTAATAAATCATGTTTTGGTTAGATTTGAGTTGATTTTTGGTTAGGTTAGGGTTTTCTTGTGTCCTGTCATCGGAAATAGGAGCTCCGTCAACCTAGATGATGAATGATGTGGTGCCAAGTAAGCTTAATTATTAATAATTGACAATATAATACATACAAAAACATTTATTTGTACTAGAACCTATATCTCCATGATTTTAGGTGATTTATTGTGGTATCGATTTTATATTGTTTGGTGACTACATTTTGGTGACAAATCTATTATTTTGCGGGCAAACCCTATTAGTTAAGAAACACAAAACTAATTAAATTGGCGATAGCTTAAATGATGATACCATTTAAAAAGTATCTAGGACACCCTAGGACAATCCAAAAACTAGTACATGTCCAGGGAAAACAGGACGGTTGGCTACCCTAATATAAGGTGAAGGTGGAATATCCATTTTAGTTGTTGGTGTGTGTTGCTGCATTGCAAAGGGGCCATAGCTTAGTGAGAATTCTGCATAAGAATCACACCGATTTTCAGTTATCACCCAACATTTAACAACAACTAATATATGCATGGTTTTAAATATAAAAATGATTTTGTAACAAGTGGGTATATAAAAATATTCAAGGTTATAGTGATTAGTTTGTTTTCTCGTCTTTATTGTGCCAAATGATAAAAATAATTCTTCTCGTATTGAAGAATGTTTGAATCAATCTTACTCTCGAGATAAACGTCCGGAATAAATCTCTGTTGAGTTATGTTTATAATGGCCGCGGGTCTGCGTTTCGTTGTGGCATTGTTTTACCTTTTAGCGATACAGCAATCATCATCAGGTCCATTTTAGTCTCCACTACAGGAGCACGACCCTCTCTCGTCCGTCTTAGACGGCAGGAGGATTTGGCCTACACTCCCCACGCTGGCCAAACGGGTTGGGGAGGCCTGATCGATATTTGATAATGTATTTCCCTTAGTCGCTTTGTACGACATCCACGGGAAGAAACGGAGTTATTCTATT
This sequence comes from Hypsopygia costalis, assembly GCA_937001555.2. NCBI lineage: Eukaryota > Metazoa > Arthropoda > Insecta > Lepidoptera > Pyralidae > Hypsopygia > Hypsopygia costalis. The sequence goes on from OW443340.2 coordinate 26,738,460, forward strand.
CTAGTCTGCTGGAAACCACACGGCCATATACATGTTGTATACACGATACAGCAATGTAAGGTGCAAACTCATCATAATCTATATATAACTATAATATAAAAATGAATCGCTGAACGTTTTGCTAAGGGGTCGTCCATTAATCACGTGATGTTTTTTTTTGCATTTTTAACACCCCCCCATCCCCTTGGTGATACTTGGTGAGGTTTAGATCTATCCCCCCCCCCCCCCCCCCCCCTAAAATCACGTGTATTTTTGTCATGAAGAAAAGGTTGCTGCCTTTTTCCTTATCGTGGCATAAAAGTCATCATAAATAGTCTGAAACCATTATTATACTGTATGTGCAGGGAGTTGTAGGCCGTCATCGTCTTCAATTTCCTTTTTTTACTTCAACACGCCGCTTTTCGGTTTAGAAATTTGTCAAAAAATAAATACACGTGATATCTTACTATACCCCCCATCCCCCCTTGTGATATTTCGTGATTTTTACCGAACCCCCTCCCCCCTCTTTCGAGCCTCACGTGATTAATGGACGGTCCCTAAGCGCAAATCTGGAGAACGGCTGAACCGATTTCACTAATTCTTTTTTTAGAATATTCCTTGAAGTACGAGGATGGTTCTTACGCAGAGAACATTTTAAAAAATAGCCTGAAAAAGTCTAAAATCAACGCTTTTCTATACTCCCATACAAACGATTCGTAATAATACTTAAAAGTCAATTCGAACTTTAATACCATACCATAAAGTTCAAGTGTTAGTGGAGAGGTTCCGGGAAGGCAAAACAATTGAGTGACGTTCGTATCGTAGGGTACGAAGTGCGTCGGATCAGCTAGTAAATAAAGGGTATCATTTAAGCTATCACCAATTTAATTAGTTTTGTGTTTCTTAACTAATAGGGTTTGCCCGCAAGATTTGTCACCAAAATGTACTCACCAAACAATATAAAATCGATTTCACAATAAATCACCTAAAATCATGGAGATATAGGGTCTTGTACCAAATAGATGTTTTTTTATGTATTATATTGTCAATATTATGGTAACCCTAACCTAACCAAAAATCAACTCAAATCTAACCAAAACATGATTTATTACATTGACCAAGTATTGGTAAGACTCGTCAGTGAATATGACGCCAATTTGACTTCGCCCCTATTAGCCATTTTTTCATCAAATTAAGGAGCTGATCTATTTATTTGGAGACAGATCTATTGTTTTGATGATCAAACGAATTAAATGATACTAATAGTTTGTTAAGCTGATGATTTATATTTAGAGACAGTTTTAATTAAAATGATGACTAATATATTTCTTGGGGATAGATATTATTATTAGGGTACTGCAGATTAGTGACACATCTAAACTTAAGTGACAGAAAATATTGTTCCCCTAAATAATTAAATATTCCTGGAAAAATTACACACCCCCATCTAGTCCTAAACTAAGCAAAGTTTGTACTATGGGTACTAGTCAACTGATATATAATAATACTTAAATACATTTTTTTTTGTAAATACATGCCTATAATACACAGAAAACACCCAGACCAAGACAAACAGACATGTTCATGCACACAAATATTTGTTTTGTGCGAGGATCGAACTCGCGACCTCGGAGTCAAAGTGGTCATTGCTAACCATTCGACCACCTAAAGCTTGTCATATATATAAAAATTAATCCCTATTTCCTTTGGTCACACGGCTTCGCGCGATCGGCTGGATCGATTTCGATAATTCTTTTTTTGCTGTTTTTGTTATTTTTAGGAGAAGGTTCTTATGAAAGAAAAAAAATAAGAAAATTGCGAGTAAAATTAGAAAATTTAAGAAAACTGAACGACCATAATATCTTTTCTAATGTAAGCTACATTAGAAAAGTGTCACGGTGAACGGCTGGACCATTTTTCATTAATACTTTTTAGGTTGTATTTGTTATTGCAGGGAGGTTCTTATGAGAAAATAATAATAAGAAAACCGGGTGGAAAATTTGAAAATTTTAAGAAAACTGAACGACCATATTCACTTTTCTAATGTAGCTTTATGTCGTTTGACAAAACTGTCAGTCATTTGACAGATTGCGCGAAAACAATTCTAATTCAATATTCATTGTTAAGAAGCAGGACGTGTCTGTCGGGTCCGGTAGCTAACCCATAAACATTAGAGGTGAGAACATCACTATTATATGTATATATATTTGGGGTGTAAATGGTTCATCAACATCTTTGAACCAAAACCAACCTCACCTGCACGTGCTGCACCCTGCTGACTGACAAACAAGGCTGTGGCGAAAAGAGAGATCGGGCATAGCGTATTTTTTAAACTGCCCGACTGAGGAAGTACCTCTATCTCACAAAATACCGCAGCCAAATAACAATTCCCTTGAGTGTAGTTGTGTTCCTGTCTGTGAGTGAATAATGCCTAGTTCAGCAAGGATGGAGGAATTTGTGAGGAATTCAGGCCATGTAACTCGAAGCATCCTCCTCCAACACCACATTTCCAAGGCGTCAATTTTCTTTGTCTCCGTCCGCCTTATAGTCCATGTTGCTGCGGCATATAAGAATTATAGGAAACACCAACGATTCGACGAGCCGAATCTTTGTGGCTTGTGTGATGTTCCTATTGGCCCATATTTTCCACTCTTATGGTGTTATCTTAAAGTTGATTTGTTGAGAGAGAGAGAGGGGCAATGAGAACTTTAGCTGTAGGTATAGGGCAGTAACCCTTCCCAGATTGTATTTATATGCCTTTCTTTTATATCAAAGTAACTGCGTTTCTCATATTTTTTGAATCAGACCAATAATTGCGAGAATTCTTAAAATAGTTCAGTATTTTCGTTTGAATTCAATGAAATCGGCGTATCCGAATTTGTCACGTTGTTGTGTGTTTCACTCGGTTATTTATTGGCCATTCGTTTATTTATTGTTCATTTATTGAATCTTTATTGGCCACAGTAATTTGATACGACAGGCGCGTTACAAATGTTAATTATATTCTCTCCCAGTCGATCAATAGGAGTAGATATAATCACCAATGTGAAATAATAAATTCGTCATCAATATTATTTACTTAGTACATACACTAAGAATATATGTATACATATTTCTGGGCAAATTCTTCTTTTTTGTCGCTTCACTCTTGCCAGAGCGGTCGTGGTTATCATGATGAGGCAGGAGACAGGACTCTCCTCACGACGTCTCGCCACTTCTGCCTGCTTGTCGTGAGTCGGGTACATTCGTGTACCGGGGCGCCACCGCCGCCTTCACCTGATCTGTTCAATGCATGGAGGATCTGTCACGTGGTCTTGTGCCTTCAAACTTCCCCTGTACAATACGTCCCTCTATGGAGTCGTTTCCGCGGCGACTAACATGTCAAAAAAACCGCAAAATACGACTCTGCAACAAGGTGGATAGACGTTCTTTGATGCCAAGTTCAGCAAGGAGGAGTTTGTGCGGAATTCAGTCCACGATACTCGGATGATACACAACAAATTATACACTACCTATAATAATAATAAATATTGTCAGACAAATTACACAGCGCCATCTAGCCCCAAAGTAAGAGAAGCTTGTGTTATGGGTACTAGACAACTGATAAACATACGTAAATACATTTTTTTTTGTAAATACATACTTATGGTACATAGAAAACACCCAGACTAAGACAAACAGACATGTTCATGCACACAAATGTTTGTCCTATGTGGGAATCGAACCCACGAGCGTTGGTGTCGACGCCGCGTCATTGACCGCTACGCCACCGAGTTCGTCACACTACTACACACTACCTAATCTAACCAGAGCTTGTGCTTTGTGTGATAACCGATATTATACTTAAATATTTTTTCTTTCAAATGCATATGTGTACCTATCACATAGAAAACACCCCGACCAAGACAAACTATACAAAATAGATATGTCGATCGAACCCGAAACCCCGGCAAAGTGAACATTGCTAGCCATTCCCACCACCGGGCTCGCACTATACTGAGATCTAGGACCGGTGACCGGTACCAGTCGCTTTATGTAAGCACCCTTAGAGCAATAGGCTTGTATCCCATTTTTTTTTTCGATTTGTTATTTAAAGACGTCACAATAATATAAATATAGGTGAAATAATTACTTCGATTGCATAAAAACTTCTCGAGATATCATAACTTGAAGATCACAATTTTGGACTATCCCGAAAACGCTCCATACAAAAGGCCACCACGTTATGACGTCACACCGTACTATTTAATATGCATTAAATCAGAAATTTGTACGACAGCTATGTTAAATATTGCGTTTATGTAGCCAGTGCCGTAACAAAAGTTATAGTATTTTTTATGGTTTCTACAATGGTAATATTTATTTTTTATAATTTCATACCTTTAAAATGGACTTTCCCACCAAACTTTGACCGCACATAAAACACGTCGGACTTAAGTTATTAAAATTTTAAGATCGCAGATCGTTCTAGTTTTATGTATTTTACGTTACTGATAGAGTGTTTTTACAATTTTGTAACATGGGCAACAAGCCTATTGAAACATTATGCATCGTACTATTATTATTCGTTAAAATAACACACTCATCAATCAAATCTGGATGCAAAGTAATATATATTATTAATGCACACGTTTAGCCAAAGATATGACATCATTGCATTCAGCATACTAATGATTTTGTGTTTTTTTATGTGATAGGGGAGCAAACGAGCATGTTTGGTCACCTGATGGAAATCAATCAACGCCGCCTATGGAGATCAGCAACATCACCGATCCGTTGCCAGCCTATACTCCTTCCTTTCTTTCTGGTCACCTCACTCACTCGCGGGAACAAAACAACCCTCAAGTAAATTGTTTGCGGCATTCTGTGAGGTGTAGGTACTTTCTCAGCCGGGCAGCTTAAAAAAAACGTTATGCCCTACCTCTCTTTTCGCCAGAGCCTCGTTTGTCAGTCATCAGGGTGCACCAGCCTGGTGGTACAAAGATGGTTATGAACTACTTACACCCCAATTTGTTGTGTTTTTTAATATGCGCCACATCCATTAATACTACATATCGTTTCAAATTCAATAGTTGCGAATAAACTAGTAAATGTATTTCTAAATTTAGTGTGTGTGCCGCGGTTGCCACCTGGTCGGCGCTTGGTGCCACCGGCGTCCCACTGACTTGGCCTAGTTTGTCTTTAAATAGTGCGCGGGCGCAGCCGCCGGCACTCGCGGTCGCTTATTGGCAGCTGTCAATTTGACAGGAAGTGACACCAATTTCCCTCTTGAGATTGCAAAAGTTTTTTTTTGTTATGAAAGTTTCCTTCTTGGGTATTATTATTGATATCTAGCTATTGTCCGCGGTTTTGTTCGTGTGTAATTGGGAAATAGTCGTTTATGTTCCTTGGGTTCAATTGCTTTCGTCCAATATTTAACGTATTTATGTGATTAATATTATAAAAGAAGTGCCAATAATCTACACTATCAACATTAGAATTATGGCTATTTCTAACAATCCGTTTTATTCTATAGAAAGTTTTCAGGTCGCTAAGAAATTGTCACTACATGTTATAACTTAAAATCCCTTTATCTCAGAAATTATAATTGTTCATAGTCTCAAACGATTTTAATTATTTTTCAGCAATAGCAAGAATGTTTATGTTATAAAGGTGTAACTTACGAAAATTGTGCGAAAATAAGCCGTAGGTATAATGATATTCGGGAACTAAAGGAAAAGAAATTCGAGCAAAGCGCAACTAATTTAAGTAACCATCTGCTTTTGAAATGTAAGCAGCCTTTTAATAAGCATGTAGTGCAGTAAATAGTGTGTCAGGTTAATAAACGTATAGTGACTGCTGAGATGAGTGAATAAAGTATGAAATGGAACGAGAAAACATATGACCCAGAAATAAAAACATAAAGGCTACCGGATACGAAAAATAATTGAAAGCATATATCAAAAAAATCCCTTTATTTTTTATTCCAACAAAGAAATAACATTTTGTTTGTTACGCAGCGGCAGCCCAAACAAGAACACAATTCGCTTTAAACATAATAAAAACATGAAAATACTGCGTCATTCTATGAAAACAATATGAAAGCAATGCCATTGCTCTCTAACTAACCGAACTCGGGAAATATTCCCTCAGCTTTTTGTAACATGAAAACTTTTCGTAAAAACATTCTCTCTTTTATCTCAGTTTTTGTTTGATGTTTACAATGGCTCAAGTGAATCACGACGTTTGTCATTACTCAGTTTGTAATTTACTGGACTAGCTAGAAGAACTGCAACAAATGTGTTGTATTTGTCCCCTGGTTGCCCACGCTGAAATACCTGGTCACTGAACTTCCAATAAAATATACCATTTGCCATCCATCATGGCTTCTAATTCTAAATCCATTTGCGCAGTCAATACAGCCGTGGGTTTATTAACTCTGGAGGGGCGGTTTGATTCCCCGCTTGGAGTCTGGCCAGATCGTTCTATCGGGTTTATCGCCGGTCTCTGAACTGCGGATTTGAATCTTACAATCTTCATTTAGATTGTCACGTGTTTTGTGTAGCTTCTTCCGTTTCTAAGAGGAAATTTCTTAAAATAAATCTTTGCAGTGAATGGACTTGTTTAGCATAATTTTAGATCTTGCAAGTTTCTATACTCTAGGATAATTCAGGGTGCTTCATATCAATTGAGCTGTCTGGTTACTTGCCATCCAACGTGGTATAATAAAAAAGTTTATCTAATCTCATACTGAAATTTACACATTAAAAAACTAAACACAGTATCTTAATGACAGTCTTTACGCACAAGCTATCAAAATAAATTTAAAAAGTTATTTTTCGATACAGCTCTTCTATGGACAACTGTAACGTAAAATAACTTTTTTACCATTTCGATACAGCTTCAGCCCTGGATACAGGTATTTTAAACAGGTTGCAATGCAAATACATTGCAACTATGGAAAATTTTTCTACATAATCTGTGAACGCGGCGCCGCGCGGCGTTTCGCCCATGCGCACTACGCATGCTCGATCTGCAAGAATTATAGCTGTTAAATTAACTTCATGGTGGTATTTAAAATATTATTATCATATATTTCATGAGGTTAGATAAAGTAGTGTATGAAACTGCACATAATTAGGTATTAAAATACTCGTGTGGTCTATTATAACATTCGCCTTCGGCTCATGTTATAAACTCACACTCGTATTTTAATAACCCTTATTATGCAACAGTTTCATAAACTACTATTATGCAGTTTTCTGTCACTAATTAGCAGGTTCCCTTTATGTATATCTTCTAAAATGTATGAAATTATTATACATCTAATTATTCATCTATTTCGTAATCGGTCATCTGCTGGAATACTTATTAGTGATTAATTTAATGGAATGCAATTATAGGTTTTATTTAATGCATTTTATAGGTAGAGCTTGCGCCCGCGTCTTCGTACGCGCATATCCCTGAATCCTGTGGGAATTTTCAAAAATCCTTAGCGGATGCCTACATCATAATAGCTACATGTATGTGTACCTAATTTCAATTCTATCCGTCTAGCTAGGGGTTTGTGCTGTGCGTTGAAAGATCAGTCACTCACCTTTTTCAATATAGAAGTTTTTTTTGGTCCAGAAACGTAGTACTTTTACTTATACTATGATTCAGATTCACAAAGATCTTTTGTAATATTGGTTCACAAACTTTGACGATTTGTCATAATGGATGACCAACTTCAGCAATATTAACAACTGGGTCAGTTAGATTTTAGTTTAATTATTTCACAAGAACTATTGTTTCTGAACATAACAAAATGTCATATCTTCATAAATCTAAAACTATACGTGACTAATTTCACAAATATAACAAATAAACTCTGTCATATTTACACGTTAGTTATAATTCGCGGTCGATTCCACTAGAGCAACGGAATTTCTCTCAAGCTAAATAAAATCTACACACAGTGACCTTAACTGTAAGTTTACAACGTAAATAACCGAAGTGCAAGCGGTTGGCGAAATAAAAAAAAGCCCGAAGGCCGGAGCCGAGTGTTCGCAAAGTGTCATACCGTTGGTATTTTTAGCTTACTCGCCCCGCCACTGTCTCCAAACTCTCCAATGTGAGGCTAACAACGGTTCCAACAAGACGATCGATCATCCAATAATCGTACAATCATTTGTTTCTTTCTCCATGTGCCTATTTGTTTCCCTATGTATAGGTTAGGGGTTTTTATCAAATGTGGCAATTATTTTTATTGTTTTTTGTGGAATTTGATAAAGATTAGATTTAGGAACACCAATAACAAATTTCGTTAGCACTCTTCGATCAGGAGTCAAGTTGAAAAGCCGAAAATGGGGACATTTGCAAATTAGTGGACATTTGCATCCGCTCAGGTGGGAAAATTACGTTCTCAACGTGAAAAGGTAATTAATCATTGTTACATAAGAAGAAAGCCCGTGATTGTGTAGAAACTCCGATGTTGTTCAGCCCCATCAGCACATGACAAAAGTATAGAAATAGGGATAGTAAAGGACTCGAGTGTGTCCTTTTATCGATAGCCTCAGTTAAATCTACGGAGTATCCTCAGATATAAAGTAAATGTCATGTTCAAGTCCTACGCACTTCAGAATACAAGTCAAATTGCGGATTTATTTTGGAAGTTGGACGTAACACCTGGATTCCTGGAAATGCAATAATTAAAGTGACTTTTACAGGTTAACGCACCCCGTTTTGACGCAAAATCTCATCCAGAACGACATTTCCACACTTGTTAATTTGCAACGTTTCCGAAAAACCGACAAATTACTTGTAATTAAAGAGTTGTCAGGTATTTTTTATGCAAAGAAATGATGCCAAACTTTTGATGTTGGTAGATCAGATACAGCGTGATCCAAGATTAATAATCTCAACCGTCGGAAGAAACTAAAGTCTCCTTGGCAGTGACGGCGCTGGTATATCTAATAATCTCGTAAACGTCCCATCAATTTACTTTATTTTTGCTAACAACTGGCTAAATTTAATAATGGCCGTCGGAGTTTGCAACTGTTCATTTTCAGTAAGTTTCTTTAGAGGACAAATATAATGATACTCGTAATATTCTTGACTAGTTTCATGGTTATCGAAGAATCGTGGACTTTGCTGATGTTTCTTGAGATTGATCTGATATATTATAACTTAGGACATAACTAGGAATAAAAAATGTGGTGTGTGATGGAGACGGCCGTGTATTGTACGTGAATACGAAATATGCGCTGAAATTATCTCAAAATGGCAGCGCTTCACCCTCCCCCGCTCGCGATGATGTGAAATTTTTTGTCTAGTTATGTTTTTAAAACAAGGACAAGGATAATTTTATTATATTTTAGAAAATTTCAGTTTTTATCAGCAAAACGAAATTCTTTCATCATATTGCAATATAGTCAATGTGTAACCTTATGATTTTCTTTTGTATTTTGCTTCAGGGATATCTCGTTTTAATGTCCAACAGTAATCTCCCAGCATACGTGGACTTTACTTGCCCTGATATCGTTGTTCTATTGTAGAAATGTCTTGGTGGAATCTTTCACCGTGTTCATCGCTGACGGCGCACAATTTTCAGAAAAGAAGTCTAAATGTGAATGTAGAAAATGTATTTTCAACGACATATTACAGCCCAAAGCCTTATAAGTGGATAACAGCTCCGCGATAATACTTTTATAGTCACTTGAGCGGTGATTTCCGAGAAAATTGAAAGTCACTTTCATAAAAGATTCTCAAGCTGACTTTTCCAAATCACTAAGTTTTTCTTTAAATATTCCATCTTTCATCAATTGTCTGATACCTTTTGTATCAGCAAGACAAAAATAACAATCAGATGAGTGGTTCGCGGGTTCCGTCCAAATCATAGGAATTGCAAAAGGAATAGGTCGAGATCTTTTCGGCCATCCAGTAAGAACACATCTGTTGAGTTACTTGTGTGGGTACACAAGTAACTCAACAGATGTGTGGAACCCACTTTTTGTCTTGTTGTGCGATGGCAAAGCCAATATACTATTCATATAACTTAGTTACTAATGGCGTTAAATTTCTTCACTGAGTTTTAAAAGTAATGTCGCCACAAACGTAACAAAACATGTCAGGATCAATTTTACACTTTCTTGACATTATTTAACAGTCAATTGAAAACAGAAAACACAACTATGCTCTTCAAATAATAAATACTCTGAATGCGAAAATGAAACTTAAAAACGGTCAATCCTTAATTTTGTGAGTAGTAGCTGTAACACGAAAACGAGACCTGAGGGGCTCGATTCTCGTAATTAAAAAATGTAGTAAAAATTCAGTTTCGATCCAGTCTCGATCTCACAAATGTCACATTTGGTATTCTCGTAACACAATATGTAACTTCAAAATTAAATTTAAGCGGGATTATATCGAAATAAGAGTGAAAAATTAAACAAACTAAGAATGTTACTTTGCCAACAACAAGAATTGTTAATAATTAATTAATGAATTCAAGTATATATAATTTTAGTCAATTCACAATTCAATCTCGATTCGGTCAACTTTCAATCTGCGTTCGTAGAAAAATTACGAGAATTGACCTTCTGATCAAATCAAACTAAATATGGTTTTCGAATGCGGATAGGTAGGTGATTCAAAAATTGTAAGCACCTTCCTTGTTACAAAATTTTGTTGACCAAATATAAGGAATTAACCCAATCCAGAATATTCCAAGTTTATCATCTTTTATTTTTAGTTTAACCGTGGTGTTTGTAATAAAAAATTTGAAGTTAATTTTGACCTATTTCTCAGTTCTGATTGAGCTGAAATTTCACACGCTCATTTGGTTCTTGTGTCAATGCACAATTCCGTAAATTTTGCCATTCTTGTCCAATATGGCGGCCGCCACAAAATGGCGTTTTGTAATTTCCTTGTTAGTTTTTTTTTATTAACAACTAGCTGGCCCGGCGAACTTCGTACCGCCTAATTGTCAATGAATGTCGTGGTATACATATTAGTTGAACAAAATTTATGATGTCTTGAAATTAATATAATGAATAATAGAAAATAATAGAGAAGCACGATGGCGTCATTGCGCGTGTCAGTCTAATTGTACACGCAAGTTAAGCAACGTCAACCGTAGCCTGTCCATGGATGAGTTTATATTATCTCGAGCTCCTCCGTGCTTCGGAAGGTACGTTAATCCGTCGGTCCCGGTTGTAATCATTAGATTAACTCGAGGTCCTCCGTGCTTCGGAGGGCACGTTAATCCGTCTGTCCCGGTTGTTATCATTAGATTATCTCGAGCTCCTCCGTGCTTCGGAAGGCACGTAAGACGTCGGTCCCGGTTGTTATCATTAGATTATCGCGAGCTCCTCTGTGCTTCGGGAGGCACGTAAGCGGTCGGTCCCGGTTGTTATCATTAGATTATCTCGAGCTCCTCCGTGCTTCGGAAGGCACGTTAAGCCGTCGGTCCTGGTTGTTATCATTAGATGGCAGTCGTTAAGCCAAGTGGCCTTTAGGCGGCTTGAAATTACTGGCGTCCGCCAACTCGCAGTTGAGCACCGTGGTGGAGTATGCTCGAAACATATTCAGTTGAAGGAAGACCCGTATTTAAAATTACCCAGCAGTAGGTAAATATTACCCAGCAGTGGGTAAATATTAAGTTCAGTATTTTACTATGTCACAAAATAAAGTACCATGACACTTGACAACCAATTAATATTCATTTTCAAGCATTCATTCATAAACTATTTTCAAAACAACAACGGACAACTTTCGCGACGTAAAAGTTAGACCAATCGATTTGACATTTAATTGAAAATCAATAAATATCCCAATCCGTTTTCAAATTTAATTTTTCGACAATTTTGTCAATGTTTTAATACTTATTATCCTATACCCACATTTCTGAACGCACGCATACATTTGACGTACGCACGTTAACGTCACGTTTGACAGGTCCGACATCCACGAACATTTTGTATGGAAAAATGATTTATCTTTTATTTTATTTTTTTCGTAAATTTTCCAATGTTTTTAATAGTTATTGTGCTATTCTGGACGGAGACAAATCCAAAAAATCAAAAACCATGGCAATCGGTCCAACCGTTCTCGAGTTATAAGTGTTGTAACAAACACGACTTTCTTTTATATATATAGATTTATAAAAGCTTGTTTAAAAAACTCTTTTTGGTTTATCTTTGTTATCGGCATTTAATGTAAAATTTTATTTTGCAACCACGGTCGATCGCCATAATGAAAATACCTCGCAAATTCCACGAATAAACGTGCAGCTCGATGAAAACCTGAAAATGCAAAGGGATTTTCAAATGATTGAAAAACACGGAAGCACGGCCTATTTCCGTACAAGGATTTCATTTCCGGTTCAATCAAATCAATGTTAGATATTTATTGGTAATATTTAATACATTACCTATGTGATTTTTTTACTACGATTGCATTATCGCATTCTGATGAGTTAAAAGATTATTTATGAAAAAAGGGTTTGTTATCTTTTGAAAGTATCAACAATCATTAAAATTGCGTTGTTATTGAATTGATCACCAGTTTTTGACGTATTATAAATTGATGAACGCCGGCTCCACGGACGAATAAGCATGACTCATTGTCACGTTCCTCCTGAGCCGAGCGTCCAAGCGAGAGCGTGGCTTGTGACGCATCTCACTGAACTCTTACACTCCATCGGCCGATGTTTTCTTATGACGTTATCACGTAAAATTATCGTCCGTAAACCGACTTTACAGACATCCAATGTTGCGAAGAAAAAATATCGTTTGTGTTTAACTTAGAAGTTATAAATTCGACTGTATATTTTCACGAAATGCAAATAGCGAAAATGTAAACTGAATTTCATATTTTTATTCAGCGATTCTAAAACTTACAGTAATTTGAACTTTCATACTCGTATAAGCATTAAGCAGTATATTAGTTATCCTCACGTATACAGAGTCAACGTACTAATGAAGTGTTGCCAACACAACAAATTGCACATCCCCTGCTGAGATTTTTATGATCTGTCTGGTCGGGGCGGTGCATTTAATTTATGTTCTGCTCTCGTATGTTGGAGATGAAACAATGCATATTTTAATTAGCTATGCGATAAAAAGTTTTAAGAATCGAGTTTGAGCGAAAAAAAAACTTTTTTTTTTTTACATATTTTTGTACAGCGTTTAGTTTCGTACCGATAGTACGCTTTCGATTTTTTTGTAGTTTTACGCAAATCGCATGAATGTTGGTTATATCGTGCCGAAAGATAGCCTATGTCTCTACTCTTGATATTATCTATGCCCATGGTAAATTTCATTTTAATCGGCTCAACCTTCTTGTCATGATTAGGTAACAAACAGAGAGACAGACAGACACAGTTTTACATTTATAATATTGGAACGGGAGTATGGATATATCCGAAATGATATTATTAGACTGTGCTTTTTATAATGTGCGCTAAGATGTCTGCACCGCGCCTGATGGAATGCAGGTGAAGACCAAATATGATATGACGTAGTAAAAAGATATCAGTAAATTTCTTTCCTGATATCTAATTTTGGGCAACATGGCGATGCTGATAAATAAATAAATATTTCTGGACAATTTACACAGCGCCATCTAGTCCCAAATTAAGCGCAAAGCTTGTGTTATGGGTACTAGACAACTTATAAATGTACTTAAACACATTTTTTTTTGTAAATACATACTTATATTACATAGAAAACATCCAGACCAAGACAAACAGACATGTTCATGCACACAAATATTTGACTTGTGCGGGAATCGAACCCGCGACCTCGGAGTCAAAGTGGCTATTGCTAACCATTCGACCACCGAGCTCGTCAAATGATAAATTAAGTTTTATTCTGGGCTCACTGATATCCAAAATTATACAAAATTTTAACTTTATCTGCAGAAGGTTGCCTGCCGATCCGTAAACAAGTGAAGCACAGCCCCCTTACCACCATCTCTTATTGCGATTCAACAACTGGATAGAATGCTTATTCATACCAATGAAAAAGCGACTCTATCACATTTGAAATAGAGTCGCTTATTCATTGGTATGAATAAGCATTCTATCCAGTTATTGAATCGCAATAAGAGATGGTGGTAAGGGGGCAGGGCATATCAATCCTGGGGCCCTGCCGCCGAGGCCGATTACCATCAAATATTTTGATTGGAAAAATAGGTCTTTCGTTTTAATTACTGATAATACATCTTCTGCTTAGTCGGTGGAGCTCCAGAGTTTCTACCAGCTAATACTAGCAATAGCCACTTTGACTCCGAGGTCTCGGGTTTGATCCCCGCACAAGACAAACATTTGTGTGCATGAACATGTCTGTTTGTCTTGGTCTGGGCGTTTTCTATGTATTATATATATGTATTTACAAAAAAAAAATGTATTTAAGTATTATATCAGTTATCTAGTATCCATAGTACAAGTTTTGCTTAGTTTGGGACTAGATGGCCGTGTGTAATTAGTCCAGGAATATTTATTTATTTATTTATACTCTAAAAATAACATCTATCTTCAAATTCTGTTACCTAGCCTATAGATTGACATAAAAATAAAACAAAATAACTTTTTGACTTGATAACGTCTTATAAAACGATGAACGCCGGCTGCACGCACGAAAAAGCATAACTCATTGTCACGTTCCGCCTGAGCCGAGTGTGCAAGCGAGAGCGCGGAACAAGCGATAGAGAGACACGAATGAATGAATGAATGAATGAATGATATTTATTTCACATTAAGTTGTGGTTACAAAGGTGGAACACATAATAGAGTAACAGATCGCACACTTAACTGGTTTCGGCATGCAAAATTAAATTTAAATTTAAATAACAAATTGTATTAATCAAATTAAATTACACGATAATGCTATGTTAATTCAATCAATTGTCAAAATTACAGTACAATAAAATAACGACCGGCCTAAGCGATCGGCTTGTGACTAGAGATGGGCAAAATGCCGGGCATTTACGATAAATGCCCAATAAGTAAATATAAATTCCCTATTTATGCCCAAAAAATAAGCCATTTATTAGATATTTATCGTAAATAGGCATTTTACCCATTTCTACTTGTGACGCATCTATCTCTCTTCCACTCCATCGGCCGATGTTTTCTTATGACGTTATCACGTAAAATTATCGTCCGTAAACAGACGTTACAGACAACAATTTCTTTTCTTTTACAAAAGAAGGTTTAGGTTACAAAAAAAAAAAAATAGGTTACGCAACATTTCGACTAAACGGTTTAAATCACCCGCACCATTAAAAGGAATTCCTTAGCATTGTTGCTATGAAAGATGTTTACATTATTTGAAAATCTCTCCGCCATTCGGCCCGTCCAATTTTCTCATAATAATACCTCTTCACCGCAATCGATTTACCGCTGAATAATTTCGTTCTACTCAACATAATTGGATGACGTCCCTATTGAAAAGCGCAGCTGCTCGCAATTTTATTATTTTAGGCTCCTTTGCAAGGACGTATCGCAGCCACGGTTGGCGAAGCACTGTTCGCAGAAAAATGTTACATCGAAAAATTCGATCAGTAATGTTCTATTTGGACAAGGGATAGGCTTACCTTGTCTAATCATTTATTTTATTTTTGACATAAGCCACGCCTATGTAAAGATACACGCCTAGATAAAATAATGCAATATTTTATGGACACTGAAATACTGAAGTATTACACTTTGTTGTCTATGGTTGCCTGTTAATGATTATGGAACTTTATAGGCGTGGCGTGCGTCAAAAGTAAAATAAACGGTTGGACAAAGTGTAATATCTGCAGATATATGCTGGGCCTGTAAATAGGAAAAACTCAATCCTACTTATATTTAGCCTTCTAGCCGCATCAACGACAGAGTATTTAGAAATCCCAGTTTGGGATTCTCAACTCTTTCGCAGCTTGTTAACTCTTTTTCGGTGCAAACTTTTAGCAGCACGATTATTTCATGTTTTATTCATGTGTTGCAAAGTGTGTTCATTCTATAAAACTCACTGGCGAGTGGTTATTTTGTTCATGTTAACAGAATGGGATTTCTGAACATAGATGACAACCTAATCTTAAGAAGGCTATTCTAACCCAGGTGCTAACTAGCTAGGTAGTAACTGACTAGTGCTAACTAGCTAGATAGTAACTAACTAGTGCTAACTACCTAGATAGTAACTAACTAGTGCTAACTAGTTAGCTAGTAACTAACGAGTGCTAACTAGCTAGATAGTAACTAATTAGTGTCAACTAACTACGTAGAGGTAGCCCTAAATATTACAGGAAAAATATAGCGGCACTCTACTACCTAGTTAGTTAGCTCTAGTTGGTTAGCTCACTAGTTTGGTTATAACTAACTAGTGTTAACTAGCTTGTTAGTAACTAAATAGTGCTAACTAGCTAGGTAGTAGTGCCGCAAAATTTTTCCTGTATATTTACGGTTACCTCTATCACCTCTAATTATTTTTCATTTTTCGCTTGGTAAACTTCAGAGATGGGGGGGGGGACTTTTTTTGTAGGTTTGCATAAAATGGCGGTTGGACAAAGTGCTCCTATGAGGGTTCCAAATCCGGAACCCTAACAAAAGACTACATCAGAATCCTTTGCGTAAAAGTAAACTGGGAAACACTGATGCGGATAACAACTTTGTTTTTAATAATGTCTCCATTTTGGAGTATATATGTCAGGAGCGACGCGTGTTTCCTCGTCGTAACTCGCCCTCCGGCGTGGTACGTACTTTGACAAATGTTCCATTATTTACGAAACTTGCTGGAATCTCTTCTGACCTTTAGGCGGTTCTCGGATTTTCCTTCATGGAAACTGATAGGGACTACATAAGTTTTGATAAAGTGCAGAAATAAAGTGCAAGAAAATGAATATATATATATATATATATATATATATATACTAGCTGGCCCGGCGAACTTCGTACCGCCTAATTGTCAATGAATGTCGTGGTATACATATTAGTTGAACAAAATTTATGATGTCTTGAAATTAATATAATGAATAATAGAAAATAATAGAGAAGCACGATGGCGTCATTGCGCGTGTCAGTCTAATTGTACACGCAAGTTAAGCAACGTCAACCGTAGCCTGTCCATGGATGAGTTTATATTATCTCGAGCTCCTCAGTGCTTCGGAAGGTACGTTAATCCGTCGGTCCCGGTTGTAATCATTAGATTAACTCGAGGTCCTCCGTGCTTCGGAGGGCACGTTAATCCGTCGGTCCCGGTTGTTATCATTAGATTATCTCGAGCTCCTCCGTGCTTCGGAAGGCACGTAAGACGTCGGTCCCGGTTGTTATCATTAGATTATCTCGAGCTCCTCTGTGCTTCGGAAGGCACGTAAGCCGTCGGTCCCGGTTGTTATCATTAGATTATCTCGAGCTCCTCCGTGCTTCGGAAAGCACGTTAAGCCGTCGGTCCTGGTTGTTATCATTAGATGGCAGTCGTTACGCCAAGTGGCCTTTAGGCGGCTTGAAATTACTGGCGTCCGCCAACTCGCAGTTGAGCAGCGTGGTGGAGTATGCTCGAAACATATTCAGTTGAAGGAAGACCCGTATTTAATATTACCCAGCAGTGGGTAAATATTAAGTTCAATATTTTACTATGTCACAAAATAAAGTACCATGACACTTGACAACCAATTAATATTCATTTTCAAGCATTCATTCATAAACAATTTTCAAAACAACAACGGACAACTTTCGCGACGTAAAAGTTAGACCAATCGATTTGACATTTAATTGAAAATCAATAAATATCCCAATCCGTTTTCAAATTTAATTTTTCGACAATTTTGTCAATGTTTTAATACTTATTATCCTATACCCACATTTCTGAACGCACGCATACATTTGACGTACGCACGTTAACGTCACGTGTGACAGGTCCGACATCCACGAACATTTTGTATGGAAAAATGATTTTTCTTTTATTTTATTTTTTTCGTAAATTTTCCAATGTTTTAATAGTTATCTTGCTATTCTGGACGGAGACAAATCCAACAAATCAAAAACCATGGCAATCGGTCCAGCCGTTCTCGAGTTATAAGTGTTGTAACAAACACGACTTTCTTTTATATATATAGATATATATATATACATATATATATACATATATATATATATATATATATATTCATTTTTTAGAATAAAAAGTAGTCTATGTCAACCATCCCCGTAAAAATAAATTACGTCATTCCAATGGTTTGTTTCGACGTGAAAGAAATCTAAATATTATTGGTCGAATTATACACTGCCACCTAGTTCCAAACTAAGCAAAACTTGTACTATGGGTACCAGATAACTGATATAATATTTAAATACATTTTTTTGGTAAATACATATACATACGAGTATCATCGTCAGGTCATTTAAGTCTCCACTACAGAAGCACGACCCTCTCGTCCGTCATAGACAGGAGGATTTGGCCTACACACCCCACGCTGGCCAGACGGGTTGGGGAGGCATACGAGTATAATAAATAGAAAACACCATGACCAAGACGGACAGACATGTTCATGCACACAAATATTTGTCTTGTGCGGGGATCGAGCCACCGATCCCGGAGTAGAGTGGCCATTGATAGTCATTCGACCAACGACACCATCAAATTCGATACTACAATATTTTACTTATTAGTTATAATTTTTTTTTGGGCGTAGAAGTTCATTAACATCTTTGAACCTAGGCCAACTTCACCTGCACACAATACACCCTGCTGACTGACAATCGAAGCTCTGGCGAAAAGAGAGGTAGGGAGCGTAATTGTAAGCTACCCGACTGGGGAATGTACCTCCACCTCACAGAATACCGCAGCCAATAACAATTCCCTTGAGGTTTGTTGTGGTCCTGCAAGTGAGGTAATGTTGCGAGCTTTAATATGGCTACGGTAACCGCTTCACATCAGGCGGACCGTATGCTTGTCGGCCACCCAACGTAGTGTAAAAAAAAACATAATTGTCAATATCTGCAACTATAGTTAAGTGGAAAGGTAAACCCAGTTAGGATGTATTGCATCATACGTCTTGCGAGGTGAGTGCGGCGTGATATATCGCAGCCATTAATAACCGCGCCGCGCCGGGGCCCAGAGAGCCGCAGTTGCTCCCGGCAACCCTGGGCTTCCGGAGCCACCAATATTTGTGTCTGCGGTCGGAGAGTAACGTTGTGGCTCACCGGCTTTGGGAGCGTTAACTTCTGACGTCAGATTTTGGTGTATTTTTATTTTATTTATTTCATATTTATATATATGTATATATTTTTTATTGCACATTACAAAAAAAAAAAAAACGTTACAAGATTTTGAGATATGCAAAAGCGAGCATATCTCTAATAGAGATCTCGTCCGGCCAACCTTCAGTAGTGGAACAGTTTGTTGAGTAGTGGTTAGAAGTAGCTATGTGCCTGAAATGATTAATTTTTGTTTATTCATTCATGAACAATATATAATTGTGTCTTAAATAATAATAAGCATAATTCCGTTCCTCTTCTGTAATAGCTCGGTATTAAGTTCACCCAGATCACATCTCCATAACCTATTTATTTTCCATCACACTTCGCAATAATCTCGACGCCTGCCGAGACCTGCTCAGGATATGTCATCGTTCAATTGACATATCCTGGAGCGGGTCACGGCGGGCGTACAACATTACATCAAACTTCTCAAAGGGGCCTCTACGCGTTGGATCCATATCCCCGCGCACGCCTATCAAATGACCGCGCTTGACCCGTGATTTAAGAGAGAGAATCATAATTATAATAATATAATTCCGTGCTTCGGAGGGCACGTTAAGCTGTCGGTCTTGGCTGTTGTCCTTAGACAAGATAGTCGTTAAGCCAAATCAGTGGCCTTTAGGTGGCTTGAAAACACTGGCCTCCGCCAACCCGCAATTGAGCAGCGTGATGGAGTATACTCTTAAACCTTCAATTGAGGGGAGGCCTATAACCCAGCAGTGGGATGAATAGGGTTGACCACAATAACATGTCCTAAATTATAATGATTCCTAGACATACGTCAAAATAAATAACAGAATTTGAAAATTCTCTAAAATCAAAGATCTGTTTGATGTTGTAGGCAATGATCCATCAATCATATTTTATTGTGCCACTTTTAATTGATGCTGGCTGAGTTAGTACCGATTATTTTTTACAAACCTTTATTTAGATTCGCCGCGGTGTCTGTACTGAAGTTTTGTAACTAAAATTTTACTCTCTCAGTGTTCGGTTAAGCTGCAATTTGACGCACTCGTTTTGTCCTCCTGACAATGCACAATTACCTAAATGCCGCCATTTTTAAGCGATTTATAATGAGCCCTCCGAAGCACGTAGGAGCTGGAGATAAATAAACCCATCCATAGACAGGCTACGGTCGACGTTGCGTAACTTACGTGATCGATTAGACTGACACGTGCAACGACGTAATTGAGCTATTCTTTTAAAAAAATATAAATAAATAATATCCTTTGAATAAATAATATCTTTTGACATATTGTACAGTGCCATCTAGTCCTAAACTAAGCAAAGCTTGTACTATAGGCGCCAGATAACTAATATAAGTACATAATAGTTATTTGTTATGCAAGGCTGCAAAGTTAATTTTTGGCGCGAGTACCTTGTATTGAAACCTGAGCAAGCGAAGGATTCTAGGATTGAGCCACGAGCGAAGCGAGTGGTTCAAATATAGAATCCTGAGCGTAGCGAGGGTTTCAAAGGTACGAGACGCTAAATAACTTTGCTGCCGAGCGCAACACACAACTTTTCACCTCACTAAAGCGAGGAAAATGTTAGGTGCAAGAAAAACAGTTTTAATAAATAATCATCAATGGACTGGCTGCAGAGAATATAAACTATTACCACAGTATAAGTAATAGTACTAACGTACAGTATGGACACTCTCTGCCGCTCTCACTAGTCGACCTCACCTCCCCTATGGAACCGATTTGGAACCGTTCGCAATGGATGCAACGTCCTACAAATTGACGTCGCTCGTATTTTATTCTCCATTCAGTTTAAAAGATGGAAGTTACTTGTGCAGTGGATGGATATCTCAACACATGGAAAATCAAAAAAATAAATTTATTCGATCCCTTTGGATGAAATAAAGTACAGATTTTTTTATAAATTACCTAAAAAGCATGCGGCAGCCATAGTTTCATCATAACTAATTCATGTCTGTCAAAGTAGGATACAAGATACAATTAATACGAGATGAGAAAAGGATAGCATTATATGTCTCAAAGAGCAAGTGAGTGCGCAGACGCGAAAGTGACATTGCTGTCACTTGAGTTATGGTGGTTTATTGTTTACAATTTTCTTATTTACGAGTACATTTCAATGTTTATTGTGCGTGATCTCATGTGTGGTTTTAGTTTTAAATTACGTTTGTTCCATGTGAATATGAAAATGAATCAAATCATTGCGCATGCATTGATATGAATAATAAAAAGCTACAATTAGTAAGAATGAAATGGTTTGTCCATTACAATGAACCGGTGTTCGGAAGGCGAATGTTTGATTTAGTGGTGATTAGAAAATATAAAATTTTGAGTAAGTTAGCAATGGCAATTATACAAGGCGTTTTATAAATATTGGCTGAAGTCAGTGTAGTGTATTTACTATGTTTTACTACGCCCACCTGATGGGAAGCGGTTACCGTAACCATATTAACGGTCGCAACATTAAATATCGCTCGCGCGCTGCCATCCTCGCTGCCAACGCAGCAACTCCATCGTCTCTGGTGACCTCACTCACTCGCAGGAACACAACAACCCTCAAGGAAATTGTTATTTGACTGCGGTATTCTGTGAGATGGTGGTACTTCGTCAGTCGGGTTATTTAAAAAATACGCTATGTCCTACCTCTCTTTTCATCAGAGCCTCGTCTGTCAGTCAGCAGGGTGTACCCCGTGGAGGTAAGATTGACTTTGGTTCAAAGATGTTGATGAACCACTTACACCCCCTTACATGTCCGACTAATAATTGAATAATGTCAGCCCTAGAGAACGTCACTCAAACATAGGCACGTGTACAGACGTCATTTGGTTACTACATGCAAAAGTGCCATTTTTGTATGGAGTGGCCGGGGTTTGCTATTACGAAACCAATGAGGTTCTATATATATGTAATTTATTGTACGAAACCTTTATTGAATAAAAATATTCGAATTTTAAAAACACTTTCCACGCTAGCGGATAAAGTGCGATTTTCCACGCAGATTTCGAATGATAAACAGAGCTTTTACGAGCTAGTGAGGTGAAAATACATTTTTTTGGGTAAATAAATACATATAACACACAGAAAACACCTAGGCCATGACAAACAGACATATTCATGCACACAAATATTTGCCTTGTGCGGGGATCGAACCCGCGACCTCGGAGTCAAAGTGGCCATTCCACCACCGAGCTCGTCGTCATCGTCGGGCGAAATAGTTTAGAAATAGTACAAGTTTCCATTCTGTCCAATTTGTGTTTCAACATCTGACAGCTGTTTCCCGGTTCATAAAGTATACTGGAGTTTTTCCATATAATGTCGCATGCGATAGTTTGGTGTATTGCCAAATTGCAATTTATGTTTTGACGCAAACCGCCCCCTCTTCAGGCTCTGCAATTTATAAATATGACAATTGGAAACATATTTTATGGGTGTGTTATTTTTTGTGACAGCGTTCGTAAAAAGGGATTATTAGAGATTTTATAGAATTAGCCAGAAGTATTTCGTATGGGTGTAAGGGACTCGCCAATATCTTTAGACCGTGTGCCTTATTTCGGCACTGCCCAGGTCTCAGATCTTGATTTTAACTAGACAAAAAATTAGTCGTTAATTTGTCGAAATTTGTCGCCCAAAGCAAAAAATTTGTCGGGGTCCCGTTAAAGAGTTATAAGGTTTTTTTTGTGGCAGTGCCGAAATAAGCTTATTTCGGCACTGCCCACTCGAGATCTATTAAACTACAAAACATAGCGAACATATGATTTTCCCCAGAATTAGTCGTCAATTTGTCGAATTCAGACACCAAGTATCAGAATTAGTCGACCTCCCGTTAAAAAGTTATAAGTATTTCTTTGTGGCAGTGCCGAAATAAGCCTTATTTCGGCACTGCCCAAAAAAACTACACCACCTAGCGAAAATCTGATTTCACCCAGATGTTGCCTTGAATTTGTCGAAATTTGTCGGATATAAAACACAACTGGTCGATGCGTAATTAAAAAGTTACACGCATTTTAATAATTCTCATAGTAAATATAGTCCGAGATCTTACATTAAAATTATATCATGCACAAAATGCAAAAGTAAACGTTTCATTTCCTTCCTTTTTCAGAGTCTGGCAAAGTTTGTCAATGCATGCAACTGTTTTCTGATCTACGAATGCTTTAGGTGTTCTTTAGCACTACATTAGTTGCTTTTTAAGATAGCCATATGTGAATGGGGTGGTGTTATTCTACTCTGCCTACGTTAGGCTCTCTGACTACAACGCGAATTATTAAAATGCGTGTAACTTTTTAATTACGCGTCGACCAGTTGTGTTTTATATCTGACAAATTTCGACAAATTCAAGGCAACATCTGGGTGAAATCAGATTTTCGCTAGGTGGTGTAGTTTTTTTGGGCAGTGCCGAAATAAGGCTTATTTCGGCACTGCCACAAAGAAATACTTATAACTTTTTAACGGGAGGTCGACTAATTCTGATACTTGGTGTCCTGAATTCGACAAATTGACGACTAATTCTGGGGAAAATCATATGTTCGCTATGTTTTGTAGTTTAATAGATCCCGAGTGGGCAGTGCCGAAATAAGCTTATTTCGGCACTGCCACAAAAATAACCTTATAACTCTTTAACGGGACCCCGACAAATTTTTTGCTTTGGGCGACAAATTTCGACAAATTAACGACTAATTTTTTGTCTAGTTAAAATCAAGATCTGAGACCTGGGCAGTGCCGAAATAAGGCACACCTTTAGACCCTAAGCAAACCTCACCTTAAGGTTCGATCCCCGCACAACGCAAATATTTGTATACATGAACATGTCTGTTTGTCTTAGTCCGGGTGATATGTATGTATTTGAAAAAAAAAATGTATTAAGTATAATATCAGTTATTGTGTTCCTGCGAGTGAGTGAGGTCACCAGAAAGGAAGGAGTATAAGGCTGGCAACGGATCGGCGACCACTTGCTGTTGCTGATCTCCATGGGCGATGGTGATTGCTTTCCATCGGGTGACCCATATGCTCGTTTGTCCCCCTCTCATATAAAAAAACAGTCATCAAAAAATAGTCAACGGATGACTATTTTTTACTATTTGCGGCGTGTCGTTACTATTACTCAGAGCAGCCCCCTTACCACCAACTCTTCTTGCGATTCAATAACTGAATAGAATGCTTATTCATTGGTATGAATAAGCATTCTATTCATAAATATAATCAATAACTGAATAGAATGCTTATTCATACCAATGAATAAGCATTCTATTCAGTTATTGATTCAGTGATTGATTTATTCATACAAATGAATAAGCATTCTATTCAGTTATTGATTCAGTGATTGATTTATTCATACCAATGAATAAGCATTCTATTCAGTTATTGATTCAGTGATTGATTTATTCATACCAATGAATAAGCATTCTATTCAGTTATTGATTCAGTGATTGATTTATTCATACCAATGAATAAGCATTCTATTCAGTTATTGAATCGCAAGAAGAGTTGGTGGTAAGGGAGCTGCTCTGTGTAATAGTAACGACATGCCGCTTAAAAATAGAGTGACCGGGTTATACCGAAGGAAACAACCCTTATGATTAGCGCCGCAAAGACTCCCGAAGTTATCGTTGACGTCAGGCGGTGTTAGCGTGTCCACCAATCTATTACCAACTTATGTTAACTCGCGTCGTGCGTGCTGAGCAAATAATCGATGCTGCGGTTATGCTAATTTCGACCCTATTGCATACGGTCTGGTTATTATTAGTTCTTTTTTTTTAGCACGGAAATCACACGGAGTCACAGTATATGAATGAGAAGTGATGTAAGTAGCAATTAAAATATGACTAACAATCTAAATGAATGATTTCAGATCATTGATTCCAAATGAAATCATTTGACAGTGGTCAAGCCAATTCTGTGGTATTTTTTATACTACGTCTACGAAGCGGTTACCATAGCCATATGAACGCTCGCAGCATGAAATATCACTCGCGCGCCGCCACCCCCTCTGCCAATGCAGCAACTCCTTCCTTTATGGTGACCTCACTCACTCGCGTTGTTCCCGTTTCTTTTAGCGTTTACCTCTTTTAAGTATATATTGCAAACGATAATAATCTGCAGCAATTATTCGGTTTATTCCAATATTTTTTCCCCTTCAGAACAGACGTCCAATTCTCGTAATTATTTTACGATCGCAGAACAAAAGTTGAGCGAATCGAGATTGAATTGCGAATTCAATCTCGATTCGGTCAACTTTGACCTATTGACTAGAAATTATATAATTGATTTCATTCATTAATTATTGTCAATTCTAATTGTTAGCAAAAGAACATTGTTAGTTTGTGTAATTTTTGGTTATATTTCGATATAATCCCACTTAAATAAGAAGTTTCATATCGTGATACGGGAATACCAAATTTGACATTTGTGATATCGAGACCGGATCGAAATTGAATTTTGACTACATTTTAATTACGAGAATTACGACTCTGTATTCGTGAATTTGTACTTTTCCCAAAGGTTGTCTGGCAGAAAAAGCTTTTAGCGTTAAATCCGCCTTCTCTACTTCTCTACCCTTATGTAATGTGTAGTCAATGAATTGAAGTTTTATATCTACTGCATATAAATTGTATATTGTGACAGTAAGGCGGCGCTATCGTCGGTGTATCGTGTACACATCGGGCGAGCAAATGGAACAGAAATGAGAAAAAAATCCACACCACTAGGTACGACGGTAAAGTTAATGTTACTAACTCAACTAAATTGATTCACTTTGTTTGAAAACCGTATGAATAAAAGATTTGCGTGTCTATGAAAATATATTTTTTTAAATATTTTAAATGATTAAATTTGATAGAGACAGAATAGATTAATATAGTAATAGAATAGATAGAATTATTTAGAAGATGCGAGGAAAATATCTAATTTATTCGTAAAAGTGAATAGTTCGACGTCAATACATTTTTTTTTATACTACGTCGGGCGGCAGACAAGCATACGGCCCGCCTGATGTGAAGCGATTACCGTAGCCATATTAACGCTCGCGGCTCGCAACATAAAATAACGCGCGCCCGCTGCCAACGCAGCATCTCCTTGATTCCTTTCTGGTGACCTCACTCACTCGCAGGAACAACAATCCTCACGGGAATAGTTATTTAGCTGCGGTATTCTGTGAGGTGGAGGTACATTCCCCAGTCGAGTAGCTTACACATTACGCTCCCTACCTCTCTTTTCGCCAGAGTTTCGTTTGTCACTCAGCAGGGTGCACCGCGTGCAGGTGAAGTTGGCTTTGGTTCAAAGATGTTGATGAACCACTTACACCCCTAAAATCATCAATCTTTAATTTCCGCGATTTTGAAGTACCTTGTTAAAAAGAGATAGGGTAACGTAATTACGTAAGCTACCGTACTGGCGAAGTACCTCCTACTCACAGAATATCGCAGCGAAATAACAATTCCCTAGAGGGTTGTGGTGTTCTTGCTAGCGAGTGAGGTTACCAAGACGAAAGAAGAGTTATGACCAAGAAAGAAGAGCAAGGCTATGGGTATGGTAACCGCTTCACACAAGGTGGACCGTATGCTTGTCTGCCGACCGACGTAGTATAAAAAAATAAATTTAGTTGACCCGTGTAATATAACCATTACGTATGGCAGTATTCGCGTATAGTAAACTCGCTTTTCCTAAGGTTTAGCATATTTTAGAAACTGCTTTTAACTAGCGATATTCAAGGATGCAATAGTTTGTGAATGGTTTCATTTGAGTAACTTGCAAATGCTAAATATATCCTTCTTGAATACCGTTTAAGTTTTTTCACAAGTCTTTTCCAATACATAGACCGAAAGTTCAATAGGTCGTTTATTATTATTGTATTGGCTCTGAAACTAATAGGACTACGGTTGCAATACGTTGGTGTCGGCTTCATCCGGCAGCCGAAAAGTTGCAGAGTACACGTAGTTCTCGACTTGTAGTCACACACTGTCATTTGTACGACAGCCGACAATTTGCAGAGTTGCTGTCGACCAGGCACTGTCGTCGGTTCTGCAGCTGAACCGTTGAGGAGTTGAGGCATATCGTAAACGTTTGTCGTGGGTACATGATAACACTGCTTTTATCTTCATGTCAGTGTTCTCGGCGATATTGACAGGGCCGTATTTAGAGGTGTTAAGGCAACAATGGTCGGAAACTTGGTTGAGTTTACCAAACTTTTTTTTAATAAGTATAATTTATGTGGGCGCCCCCTTTCTTGTGGAGGCCCTGGAAGCCGCCCCGATGGCCCGCTCTTAAACCTGGCAGTGCATATCCCCGATTTAAACCAAATATTTACGCGGTGTTTTGTTGAGCAGTTACCACCTCGATATCTTTAACCAAAATCGAAATGCTTTGTTTCTGATTTGGACAATCGCAGACATTTAATTTTGGTAAATAAATGGCAGTTTAAACTTTATATTCAAAATACTTATATTTTGATCACCGTGATCGGATCATACACATTCTACGCTCGAATAGAAGTTTCGTTGTGGCTAGGTAACTAGGTGTTTATGTGTGGGGCTAGTTACATTTTTTGTACCAGTGACAAAGAGTATGCAAGCATAGTTCTATGAAAAATAACAACGAGAATTAACGCGATCATGCGTAAGTGTATTTACACCCCTTTACTATTGCCTGACGTTTCGACCAGATTGCACCGGCCGAGGTCACAGGCTGACTGACTCAGGGATGTACCTTTGCCTCCGTATATACTCCGTACATACTACACTCACGACATCCCTATTCTGAGAAATAACCTACGCGTCTGTATTCTGTTCGACTGCAAAAAAGCAAAGCATAGTTCTGCTTGAAAATAATTAAACTATGTTTACATTTTATAACAAGTCGATCTTCAATTTATCTATATATAGCAAAGTGGCATCAATAGCTATTCTAAAATATAACAATAAAATGGATTCACTACGGAACTAGTTTTTCTGGTAGCCTTGCCACCCATTTTACATACTGGCTTTTGTATATATTTTTTTTGATATTCTAATTTTCGTAACTTTTATTATATGTATTACCTATATAAAAAATCTTTTAAGTGCCGAACTGTTCGTGTAGGTTTCCCTAGTTTTTCCTTGTTTTTGGGTTAATATAATAGTTCTGGCCTTGAGTGATATATATGCTGTGCTATCATTAACAACTAGTGTAGCTTCTATCTATCTGTTCTATCTAATTCTTGAAGTTTACTTAGTGTTTAACGATTATTTCCTATATAGTCTATCAAAATTGACTATAATCTACTAACCGTAAACAACGTCTTAAGATAAGACCGTCTAGCCGGTTCTACGTCATACTTGGCTATATTTTTACATTCTGGCAGTAAGCGGCAACTAACCGCGGCTGTTACGTCATCGGTATCATAAACTGCGAATTTTAATTGCTGTTTGTGTGGCCACACACTCATTTTATGACGATGACAACGATGATTCTGATTCATGCTTCCGATGAGTCGAAGGGAATGAATCTGTCTAGCACAGGGTTTCCCAACCTTTTTTACATCAAGGCTCCCCGGACCACAAATAATATTTTCATGCCAATAATATATTCAAAAAAATATTCCCCAATATTTTTTTCAGTAAGTATGTACCTACAATAAAAATCGCATTATTTTAACAACATTTATTTTTATGTAATTTGTACAAAAAGAATCACAAAATGAACTTTGATTTGTAATCGACTGAATGAATTAAAGTTATATTCTACCTACAGTGTTTACTTCATTATCGCATTGAAATAATTTTTCTATTGAAAACACAAACGTCTCAAGCCCCCCTTGACATCCCTCTACGCCCCAATAGGGGGGCGCGCCCCCCTGGTTGGGAAACCCTGGTCTAGCAGGACTTATTATGTTTTTATACCACTAGGGTGTACAACAAGCGTACAACCTGCCTGATGGTAAGCAGTCACCGAAACCACAAATAATATTTTCATGCCAATAATATATTCAAAAAAATATTGGGGGGGGGCCCCAATATTTTTTTCAGTAAGTATGTACCTACAATAAAAATCGCATTATTTTAACAACATTTTTTTTTATGTAATTTGTACAAAAAGAATCACAAAATGAACTTTGATTTGTAATCGACTGAATGAATTAAAGTTATATTCTACCTACAGTGTTTACTTCATTATCGCATTGAAATAATTTTTCTATTGAAAACACAAACGTCTCAAGCCCCCCTTGACATCCCTCTACGCCCCAATAGGGGGGCGCGCCCCCCTGGTTGGGAAACCCTGGTCTAGCTGGACTTATTATGTTTTTATACCACTAGGGTGTACAACAAGCGTACAACCTGCCTGATGGTAAGCAGTCACCGAAACCTATATGGACGCTTGCTACTCCAGATGCATAACACACCCTTTACGCTGAAGAAGTCGAATTGTGTATCTCGGTTCGGTTGACAATTTGACATCGATGAAGAAGGATTACATTGCTGATTCGACAAACGATCGATTGGAAAATGCTAACCTACACGCCACTCTGATTGTATTAACTAAAATAGTTTTGTGACGTCATACAATTAGGTCATAATGATCATAAGCTTTGTGTTTTGTATGTTATGTAATTTATGTATAATTTATATTTGTTATGTTCCGGCTCCTTTGATTTGATTTTGATTTATTGATTTTTTTATAATTGTTATGTTCCGGCTCCTGAAATACCTAGAAGAGCGCGACTTAATCAGCGAACATCAATACGGCTTTCGCCATGGTCGCTCGACTGGTGATCTTCTAGTGTATCTTACACATCGCTGGGCTTCAGCCGTGGAGAGTCAAGGTGAGGCATTAGCTGTCAGTCTTGATATGGCGAAGGCGTTCGATCGGGTCTGGCACCGTGGTCTTCTTTCGAAGTTGCCTGCATACGGTCTACCAGAGGGTTTATGCGAATGGGTCGCTAGTTTCTTGTCCTGCAGAAGCATTAGAGCCGTTGTGGATGGCAGTTGCTCCGACAGCATGGACATTAATGCTGGCGTCCCGCAAGGCTCGGTGTTGTCCCCGACGCTGTTTTTGCTGCATATCAATGATATGTTGTCCATTGACAGCATTCATTGCTATGCTGACGACAGCACCGGGGATGCTTATTATACGGGCCGCGCTAATATTCCCCGCTCTCTGGTGGAGGAGAGCCGCGAACAGCTTGTGTCGAACATCGAGAGCACACTGGATAGTGTGTCCGATTGGGGGCGAAAGAACCTGGTTCATTTCAATCCCACTAAGACACAAGTCTGCGCGTTCACCGCTAAGAAAACCCCTTTTGCTGTGGCTCCTCAATTCCTAAACACACCCCTTACCATCGCCAAAAACATTGGGATTCTTGGAGTTGAAATCTCCAGCGACGTCCAGTTTCGTTGTCACCTGGAGGGGAAGGTCAAGCTGGCGTCGAAGAAACTAGGTGTGCTCAACAGGGCGAAGCAGTACTTCACTCCGCGGCAGAGACTTATGCTTTACAAAGCTCAAGTACGGCCGCATATGGAGTACTGTTGCCATCTATGGGCGGGAGCGCCTAGATACCAGCTTGCACCTTGTGACTCGATTCAAAGGCGCGCTGTGAGGATTGTCGACGATCCCAAACTAACAGACGGTTTAGAACCTTTAAGTCTGAGAAGAGATTTTGCGTCCCTTTGTGTATTCTACCGTCTGTACAATGGGGTGTGTTCAGAGGAGTTGTTTGATATGATGCCAACGGCCTCCTTCTACAGTCGCACCGCTCGCCATCGACAGGGAATTCATCCTCACACATTGGAGCCTAAGTGGTCACGTACCGTGCGGTTCCAGAGAAGTTTTCTCCCGCGTACTGTCAAGCTGTGGAATGAACTGCCTGTCGAGGTTTTCTCAGGGGACTACAGCATGGGGTTCTTCAAAAAGGGCGTGAAGAGGTTTTTACAGGGTCGGCAACGCGCGTGTGATGCCTCTGGTGTTACAGGCGTTCATAGGCTACGGTAACTGCTTTCCATCAGGCGGGCCGTATGCTTGTTTGCCACACTAGTGGTATAAAAAAAAAAAAAAAAAAAAAAATATGTATATGCCACCGAAAATATGTTAATTCTGACAATTCTGTACAATTCTTAAGAAAATGTAATAATGACGATGATTCTTAGAAATGTGTAAATATAATGGTGATAATGGTGATTGTTGGCACTTAGTGTAACGTTTTAACATTTTGATATAATAAAATTATTAGTACTATTCCACTTAACTAGATTTATTTTTAACAAACGGTTTCGATTTTTACAGTATTCTCAAGGTATGAAGATGGATGTTCGTGTTTTTACAAAAGTTAAAAAGAAAATATTTTTAGAAGTAATTTTTTTTATTTTTTATGTAAAATTGTTTTTTGTATAAAAGAGAACACCATCTTCATATCTTGATAATGCTTAAAAATCGAAACCGAACGGTAAAAATAAATCTAATTAAGTGGAATAGTACAAACGTTTTTATTATATAAAAATATGTAAATTTCATTTGAACACATGTAAATGCGACGACACGGGTTGCTACCGGATTTTTCCGGACGGAATATTTCGGACGGCGAAAATTTGTATGAAATTATAATAAAGAGTTGTAATACGGAAACACATTCCGGACAGAGAACTTCATACAGATTAGCGCCGTACGAAATATTTCGACCGGAAATTCCTCTGCGTGACTCGCACTAACCTAACTGTAAGCTGTAACCTTCTTTTATTTTGTGAATTCGTATTTTTCTAGCATTTTCGTACATTATCCTAACCTATTTTAAACTTCATATACTTTTGCCCGGGGCTGCGCGCGCCCCGTGTGAATACAGTACTAGGATAAAATGTATTCTATGCTTTATTCAAGAGCATATCATCATTATCAGCCTGTATCTACTCACTGCTGGATATAGGCCTTTCCCAATGCTTTCCATATGCGATCCTCCGTTTTTCCGCATCCAACTACTAGCCACTTTTTTGAAGTCGTCGGTCAGTCTAGAGAGGGGGCACCTTACGCTTCGTCGCCCCATACGTGGCCTCCACTCTGACTCGGCAGATGTTGCCAGTCCACTGCCACGTCAGCCAAATTCATCCAGCCGTTTACGCATGAAACAGTAATAAATATCCATACAGTCAAACATCAATACTGACAAGCATTCCTATTTTCAATATAGTAGGAGGCCTAGGAATTGTATACAATGCCGGATCATACACAATTCCAGTGACTTTATTGAGCTAAGAGAGCCCTCGTAGGAGTTCACGGTCAATCAATAAGTCTGTTTTATATCAGGCAGTCGAGTTCATGACATTTGCGATGTGACATCGATACAGTTTCTAAATGAATTTGACTGAAATAACTTATTTTTTTACTCGATTGCCGATGAAGGAACGTAATGTTGTTCGAGAGTATGTCGTCCTCAACCCATATTCATCCCACGGTTGGTATACGGGTCTCCTCACAATCGAAGGGGTTTAGAGCGAACTCCACCACGCTGCTCAACGCTCAACTACGGGTTGGCGGAGGCCAGTGTTTCCAAGCCGCTTACAGGTTGGCTTAACGATTGTCATTTATAATGACAACGGCCGGGACCGTCGGCTTAACGTACCCTCACGGAGCCAACCACGGAGCACGGAGGAGCTTGAGATATATTTGGCGGCCACGTGCAACGACACCATAGAGCTCCTTACTACTCACTCTTACTCCTACTCACTCGAGAATATGTATGTTTGTCTAATTCGTTGACACGCTCTACAGCCTACCCTTTTTGACTGATATGAATATGTTACAAAGTATCATTACGTAGACAGGGAAAGCTAAAGACAAATTGAAAGTTTCCATCGCATGCACACAAGAAAGAGTAACGCCATCATCATGTGAAAAAATAAATATGATTTTTGTCAAAGGGAAGCACAATAATGTGCCAAATAGTTATAATGAATGCAGTGCTGTATAAAATGGCGACGTTCTGTATCTCATGTTAGTCACGCCAAGCAGGCGTCTATAAAACGTAGTGTTGTCTACGAGTATGTATCACTAGAATCATTAGATTCGTCGCAGTTGCGGAAGTGACATAGAAGGCAACATTATTCCAATATGGCGTCCGTAAAAGCAACGGAATAATTATTTTTTCCTGATAAATCCGCTTTACAGTATGCGTTGTAGGGATGCACCATTTGTTGTAAACTATGTTGAAAAAAAATACGATAAATGTTGTGAGGGCGAAAATACGTGGTTGTTCGTGGAACCAAGATAAATCTTTTCTCATAAAAAAAAAATAATTAAGTCATTTCTATCACTAAAATGAGATTTACATTTCGTGCAAATTCCTTTGTTTTTTTTTTGATATCTTATCTTAGAGTGGGAGCCTCCAGCGAGTCGTTCAGTAGTGTTAATAAATATTTTTAAATTTTTTAGCTATTATCACCACAGTCTGCCGCAAAATATTTGCCTAATACAGCTGCAGCCTAAGCAGATGTATTAAACATCGCTAACTAAGTCTATGGCCACGATTTAACGCGGCAATTAACCTGGTTCCGGCATGGTTCCGCGTTGTGATTAGCATTTGTTATGTAATGTAATTATTGTTACCAGCTCTCGTACTGAACTAGAGTTCAAGGTTACGCGATAAACGAATGTGTGTCAATGGCATAAGTGTGATTTTATCGTAAAATGCTTGAATTACGCCATACAAAATTCAAATTAAACTAAGTGGTAAGCGGTGTCACCCCTAGTGATTGATTTTCATATTGCCTCCAGCTGGCTGAATGATATGGCTCACAGTGTAATACCAACACCTATGTTATCTCATTCAAAGGAAATAAACTCATTCATTCATCATTATCAGGTCATTTTAGTCTCCACTACAGGAGCTCGACCCTCTCTCGTCCGTCACAGACAGGAGGATTTGGCGATTTGGCCTACACTCCCCACGCTGGCCAAACGGGTTGGGGACGCCTGATCGATGTTTGATAATGTATTTCCCTTAGTCGCCTTGTACGACATCCACGGGAACGGGGGGGAGACGAAGTGATTCTATTCTAGTCTGCCGGAAACCACACGGTCCTTTAACCTTTAAAATAATAAAAATATTTATAAAATTAGCGAACTGTATACGATGCTCTTTCAATATGTGAACCGAAACCACGAAACATAGATTACCTCTTTACACACCAAGTCTCTTCAAAATCGGATCAACGTTTAGCAGTTTCGGCGATAGGACACCAGATTTGAGGCAAGGCTTCCCAGGACTTATATTAATGGTGGATCCTGGCTGGTGAATCCGTATATAGCGATATACCGTAAGATTTCATTCGTACTTCCTCAGATGGACTCATCTGGCAGATTTGAGGTCCTCCCTGTCCTTCATAAACCTTTCCTCTCTAACCGGTAGGATCTCGCCCTACCCATGATCTCTTTGTCCAGTCATGCTACTACGCATAATCGCTTTTTGTATGGCTAAACAGCTTAACCCAGAGTTCAAGGTTGCCCCTAATCAGTGAATGTCAAGGTCGCTAGCGTTAGTAGCCGTTATGTGAAAGTTACGTAGGTTCCTCTACAGCTATTGTGGTGATAATATCACGTTTCTCGGCACCATCACATTTTGAACTGTCTTTTTAACGTTTCAGCTCAGAATATCCAATTCACAAAATTTCCAATTCCTAAAATTACCTTATCTCAAAACATTCAAATATCAATATATCCAGATATATAACTTTCGTACAGTCAGAAGTCCAGAGGTTTAGTATAGTCTTCAGTTCCCTACTGAAGACCTATACCAAACCTGAATGGTTTAAAAAACATAACTTTAACCAGCGATCTTTGTGCCCTCTCAAGCTCCAGAAATTTTATTTTTGTTGCTCCACCCCATATAGGCAGGCCATATGTGATTATCGATTGGGCTAATGAATCATAGATTTGGAGTCGTTAATACTTGTAAGTACAAATAAACATTTCTAAAAATTGTTTTTTTCCTTTAGATTCTTACGTATGCCTATTCTTCGTCGGCCTATTCTTTTCTTTTCTTATCACAGGGGGGGAAGGGGTCAAAAACTAGCGAAAATAGTCTTACGTAATAAATGAATGGCCCCTTAGTCCTTACTCAATTGGGTTGTTTCCAATGTTTAAAAATTGTACAAATAAATTAACAATATCGTAAAATACACAAAACTATAAAGATCTGCAAACTTTCATTCTAATATCTTCAGTCAGACTTTTTTTAGCGTCGATCAAAGTTTGGCGGGAAAGTCCATTTTAAAAGTATGAAATTATTAAAAAATAATATTTCCATTGGAGAAGCAATAAAAAATGCTATAACTTTTATTATGATACTAATCACATAAACGTAATATTTAACATAGCTGTCGTACAAATTTCTGATTTGATGCATACAAAATACAGATCTGTGACGTCATAATTCAGTAGTCTTTTGTATGGAGCGTTTTGGGGCAGTCTAAAAATTGTGATTTTCAAATTACCATATCTCGAGAGATTTTTGTGCTATCGAAGTAATTCTTTCACCTATGGTTATATTATGGAGACGTCCCTACATATCAAACAGAAAAAAATGTTAGTCAAATACCCAATTCTTTGTCTTTAAAATATATAGTACTAAAAATCCGTGGTGCACGGCAGTTGTGCTTCACTTGATTAGCCATCTCTTTAGGCTTTTAATGCCTTATTTGCCATATTGCTGTCACTCACATTGCTAAGTGGGGAAGTCAAATTTCAAAAGCTTCTTACTCCTACTAATTTCTTCTGATTAAATTCGTTGTGAGTTTTAAGGCCGCCGTATTTTTACCCTGACTGCAATGGACTTCACTGTTCATTGCCTTTTTTGGCGGTCGCCGCTGTTAATCCTGGCTACACAGGAGACACGGTGGTGGGAATGTGTGGTGGGGCCCCGTCCCGTAACCGTCCCGTAAAAATCTTGAATAATATTTTCATACAACAAATGTATGCTCTTAATAGCTAAATTATGAAGGACAACCGAAAGAATATGTGGTCGGCCGACATTACAATTTTAATTTAAACACCGATCATTATTCGAGGAAAACGAGTGGCCTTGTCTGTTACTCTCTATTTTTGATGCACTGTGTCCTCGGGTGCATACGATTCTGTCCTCTAGCACCACATAAATATATCATCACCCGTTGATGTTTTATTTCTATTAGAAAATGTGTTAATAGTTTTGAATGCGTTTTTCTTACAATAGTGCATAAGATTTTTGTCACTTCGCATTATTATTCATTCTGCCAAGTTAAATTGGTAAGTTTGATAAACAGTTACTCTTGATTTATATAACGTTATTGATTTGGTTTCGGTGGACCTTTTGAGGAGATCCATGGCGTCGTTGCGCGTGTCAGTCTAATCGAACACGCAAGTTAAGCAACGTCTACGGATGGGTTTATATTATCTCGAGCTCCTCCGTGCTTCGAAGGGCACGTTAAGCCGGCAGTGACGGTTGCTGTCGTTAAATGACAGCCATTAGTCCAAGTCAGTGGCATTTAGCCGGCTTGAATACACTGGCCTCCGCCTACCCGCAGTTGAGCAGCGTGAGGAGTATGCTCTAAGCCCCTTCGTTTGAGGGGAGACCCGTATCCCAGCAGTGCGCTGTGGAAGGGTTGACGTCGTCGACCTTAAAATTATAATATGGTCAATATTGTTCATTATTCGTACTGACCAATGTAATAAAACGGTTAGATTGGAGTTGAGTTTTGGTTAGATTTTCTTGAAACTGGAAATTTCAATGAATCAATCAATGATGTGGTGCCGATGCCTTAATTATTAATAATTGTCATTGTATTACATTGGCCGGCCATTATAAATAATGACCAATTGTTTAAATTGACCATAACATGTATAACATAATGTATTATATAGCTCTTATTATTCTTAAATCTCAAATTTTATTGGACTGAATAAAATTGTGTAAATATCTTACGTTTATCATCATCATCAGCCTGTATCTGCCCACTGCTGGATATAAGCCTGCCCAATGCTTTCCACCAGATACGATCCTCCGCCTTCCTTACGTTTATATTTTCCTCATATTAATTATCTACCTCAGTGTCATTTTCTCTGTCTCTCTTGTGCCAGAGAGTCTATTTTCTCATTGTGTTTCGAATCTATTTGAAAATTAGTTTCTACTAAGGTTCTCTTTTACTATCTCTATTCTTTTGTGCTATTTTACCCGGTATTCTTAAGCAATCAGCGCCGTTCCGCCCCTTGGCAAAGTGCAATAAGTTTCAAACAGTTGCATTTGCGGTTGGCTTATTAGCTCTCTCAACATCGTGCCTTTATAAAGAACAAAGTACTTTTATACGTTTAGAACAAAATTGTTGGTCGAGTGTTATATTGTGTTAATTTAATAAAATGAGTCCATCTCTAAAGGTTTTTGGATCTCATTGTTATTTATTTATTAATACAAAATCAACATTCACATATTTCTAAACTCACTTTCTATGTATATGTGCATTTATTTACTTAATATTTATTGCATATAACCTTACATAAGATGGTATATATTACACGAACTTATGCATAAAGCACTATCCACCAGTTTATCTTTGGTACATTGTAAACATTAGATTTGGATGCTAAATCCACATAGTAAAACTACGGTATTGTTGCTCAGGCAATCACAGATATATCTCCCATTATTTGTTTCAACTACTTCGCGTTATTAATATATCGATTTATTAAGCCACTTTTAAACAAGTGTTGAATACTCCTGAATAAAATTTTAACCTAACAAAAAATTTACTGCTTTATTGTATTCAACAGCATTGTTTGCTTGACTTGAGCTTAACAATTTTGCAGGCGATTTACAGTTCCGGGCTGCGTAATGGTACAATAGTCAATCTTGACGTGCTCTAGATGAAAGGCAATCCTGCTATTCGTTCAATTTTCTCCTATTATTCCTGTACCTTTTTCTTGCAGAAATCCAGACAAACAATACGACCTTCGCGATCGCTTTACGAGCGCGGTGACTGTCGTAAAATCGACCACCGATGTTTTCTAACTAAACCCTTGGAGATCTGTTGTCCGACCCCGGAGTACTTTCAAGTATGTTGTCTTTTGATATATGTCTTTTTCAATATGTATTAGGAAGATAATATCATATTGATTTATAGTTTTCGACTAATCCTGCGACGAATCCTGTGCTTTTGCAATTTATATTATTGGAATCGATGTGTTAGGTAACAACTCAATTTTTAGGTCCCCAATCGTATTACATGCTAAAAATCCGTGGTGCACGGCAAGTTGAGCTTAACTTGAATAGCCATCTCTTTAGGCTTTTAATGCCTTATTTGCCATATTGCTGTCTCTCACATTGCTAAGAGGGGAAGTTAAATTCGCTAAAAAACTTCCTTCTGATCAAATTTCTTCTGATCAAATTCGTTGTGAGTTCCAAGGCAGCCGTAGTCCCCGGAACTGCAATGGACTTCACTGTTCATTGCCTTTTTTGGCGGTCGCCGCTGTTAATCCTGGCTACACAGGACACACGGTGGTGGGAATGTGTGGTGGGCCTGGGTATAATCCTGCGACGGATTAGAAAAGTGTCTAGCTAGTTCAAATCGGCGATATATTTCTAACTGAGAAAAATCACAATAAAAAACTTGCTTTTGGCACAGCAATCACGTCATTGTTCCTTGATGAGGCATCGTCGAGCGTCTTTGAAGTAGCAAGCCACATAGCTCGGAGACAAAAATAAAAATAAGTAAAGTACAAGTCAGCAATGCGATAGAAAAAGAAACAAGACTTGCCTTTGACACGGCAATCAAGGCATTGTTCCGAGTGCGCGGCTTAATTCTGTAATTTCTTGTAATTTCACGTATTACATGGAAGCCGAAACAATTGCAATAGGTGGGCACTGAACGTTTTATGACTGCGACTCTCGTAAAATTGGCCAAGCAGAATTGGACGTTTTCCCCCCACTACGAAATTACGGATATCGCTTCACCCTTAGCGATTCGCCTCGTGACAACAATGTCCCTCTTTTGATTTCTTAGATAGATATTTTTGATGTGTTTACCGCTGGATTCAGTTTAACTGTGGTTTAACTTTGATTAATTTCTTTAGAAGCCATGTGGTTTATGGGGCTTTATTAAATTATTAGTTCAACATTTGGGATGTCATGTGTTAATGGGACGGGCGGCCCCTCACACAGTCCCACCACTGTGTCTCCTGTGTTGGCTACACAGGAGACACAGTGGTGGGACTGTGTGTTATTGTGTGGATTAACAGCGGCGACCAACAAAAAAGGCAATGAACAGTGAAGTCCATCGCAGTCCCGGGGGTAAAACTACGGCTGCCTTGGAACTCACAACGAATTCAATCAGAAGAAATTATTAGGAGTAAGAAGCTTTTGGAATTTGACTTCCCCTTTTAGCAGTGTGAGAGACAGCAATATGGTAAATAAGACAGATAAAAGAGCCTAAAGAGATGGCTAGTCAAGTGAAGCTCTGGTGCACGGCAGAGTATTGCGACGTCATTTTTGTACATCATAATGTATATTTAAAACCTTTTACAAATTTATCACTGGTAAAAGCTATAAAATTCCATTAGTTGATCTTGAAAAGAACTCCTGTTCCACTCCAATCCACTGAACAAATACATCAATGGACGTAAATCTATTAAAGATAAGACTTTTAGCTCTTTCTGATCATTACAAAACACAATAAACATTGAACAAAAGATCTTCACTCAATAAATTACAAACACTGCAACATTTCGCCATGTTGTACGGGAAATTCGCGATGTGTTCATGAGAGTACTCGTAAATCCTGAAGCAAGTCTTTGTCTCGATCCACTTAAATTAATTACATACGCCGCCTGCTCTTTGTCATCTCCGAGTGGATGATTACATACATGCGTTTGTAAATTTAGAATGAACTTGGGCTGTTGAGGTAGGTAAGTATGAGTACTTTTTTTTGCATTAAATGACAATAATTATTTTCTTAGTTTTTGCAAATTGTTGAGGCCAAAACGATAAGTGTCAATGTCTCTGCACTATGGGTTATATTGAGTTGTACCTAGGTATTGATGCGTGATTAACATTGCTTAATGGCCCGCCTGATATGAGTCTGTTACCATAGATATATTAACGCTGGGAACATGAAATGTCGATCGCGCGTCGCCACCCCTGCTGCCAACGCAGCAACTCCTTCCTTTTGGTCACCTCACTCACTCGCAGGAACACAACAACCCTCAAAGGAATTTTTAATTGGCTGCGGTATTCTGTGAGGTGGTGCTACTTCCCTAGTCTGACAGCTTACAAATACGCTGTACCGTACCTCTCGTTCATCTGAGCCTCTTTTGTCAGTCAGCTGGATTAGTAGGATTTACAATCAAACAAAAATTGCATTGCTTTTTAATATAAAAGAAGAGGGCAAAGGATGGTAAGCAATCACCACAGCCCATAGACACCCATATATGGCCCGATAGATCCGAAGGTAGAAGATCATGGTGAGCCACTCGCACTCCTATCTCCCGATATCTGCGCGGATGGTTGCAATGACGAGGGTGTGTTGAAGTTTCTCCAATACCTATAACAAATTATCGATACTTGATAGTGTCCATTTTTATTCCGTACAAATACTCAGTAAATTTAGTAGCATGAAATTTAAAAATCCGTCCGTAAACCGATTAACCGACCAAATAAGTCCAAGATACTCGAAATACGTTACACTTTTAGTCATCATCATCATCATCAGGTCATTTTAGTCTCCACTACAGGAACACGACCCTCTCGTCCGTTCCAGACAGAAGGAGGATTTGGCCTCCACTCCCCACGCTGGCCTGACGGGTTGGGGAGGCCTGATCGATGTTTTATAATGTTAGTCGCCTTGTACGACATCCACGGGAAGAGACGGAGTGATTCTATTCTAGTCTGCCGGAAACCACACGGCACTTTTAGTTGTTTGACTATAATTTTTTACGAGCTTATTTATTTTAGACGAGCTCGATGGTCTTATTGTTAACAATGGCCACTTTGACATCGAGGTTGCGGATTAGATACAAATATTTGTGTGCTTGAACATGTCTGTTTGTCTTTGTTTGGGTGTTTTCTATGTATAATACCAGTTCCATAGTACAAGCTTTGCTTAGTTTGGGACTAGATGGCCGTGTTTAATTTGTCCAGAAATATTTATTTAATTTTAGCCTAGGGCTGTGGCCAGAATACGTTTTCATCATGTCTTATTAGGATGACAAAGTATTAACTGTACCTATTTGTATGATCGTTTAAAAATAATCAAGGTAGGTATTCGGTTCAGTAAATTTGGAGCTGCGAGAGGCATCGTCGTTTCAATCGAGCACATTCTCCGGAAATTGCAGTCCGTTGTCAATGCGGTTTCCGTTGTCTGCTTCTCTTCGTGCCTTATTTCGCAATTTAAATGATTATTTGACGGCGGCATTATCGTCTTTATTTTGGTTTATTGTTATTTAAATGGCGTAATAAAATTTACATCTATCTTCACGTCTATATTATCGTGGTGGAAAATATTTTGAGTATATTACTTTATCAGTCATTATATATTTATTTACTAGTATATTATTTATTTATTAACTTACAATACAAGTAAACAGATTATAAGGTTAAAGTAGGCACTGTCCTAAATTATAATCTAATTCATACTTAAATACCTTTTTTTTGTAAATACATACATATAATAAATAGAACACACCCAGACCGAGACAAACAAACATGGTCATGCACACAAATATTTGTCTCGTGTGGGGATCGAATCAGCGACCTCGGAGGCCATTGACCATTGCTAACCATTCGACCACCGAGCTGGTCAGTAGAAATAAAAATATAAATAAAAACACAAATAAAATATACAAAGATTAAGCAAACAAAGTAAAAACAAATATATAAATTGAATAAGTGATTCTCCCGGATAAAGGTATGCACGAAATCACAGACAGAGACGTTGCGGTATATAATATGTATTTATTTAAACTTTATTGACAATAGAATAAGGTATAAAAGGCGGACTTAATGCTAAGAGCATTCTCTACCAGTCAACCTTCAGGAAAAGCAGCTAGGACCCGAATGAGGTTCATAAAGTAACAGTATATGAACATACACACAATAAATAAATATGAAAATATAAAATTACATACTACACATATGCTAATTATACATATTTTTATATTATGATTATGTTTAAATGAAACATTGATGTTTTCCTTTAAAAAAATATATTACAAACGATTTTCCTGTCTAGTGGATAATTAAGATAGGTATATAAGGTAAGTATATTTTTTATTCATTGGGATATTTT
This sequence comes from Hypsopygia costalis, assembly GCA_937001555.2. NCBI lineage: Eukaryota > Metazoa > Arthropoda > Insecta > Lepidoptera > Pyralidae > Hypsopygia > Hypsopygia costalis. The sequence continues at coordinate 26,780,885 of OW443340.2, forward strand.
CGTTTTGTTCGTACTTATTCAAAATGTATAAATTGGACAGCACATCACTTAACCTAATTGCGATTCGTCTTGTTTTCGAATTTGGCTCAGTTCAAGCGATACATTTTATTTTTCGCATATTTTTGAATATAAATTTGAGCTTCCCAGTCTAATCGAGCACACAAGTTAAGCAATGTCGACTTTAGCCCGTCCCTGGATGGGTTTATTCATCTCGAGCTCCTTCGTCATTCGGAGGGCACGTAAAGCCGTCGTTCCCGACTGTTGTCATTAGATGACAGTCGTTAAGTCAAGTCAGTGGACTTTGTAAACTGATGATCAGAGTGGTGGAGTTTACTCTAAACCTCTTTGTTTGCGGGGAGACCCGTATTCCAGCAGTAGAATGAATAAGCGTTGACAACGATGATGCGAATAATTGTATTACCTAAACAAAAGGCAATGTTCAGTTCTGTTTCGACAAAGCGGCCGTTGCAAATAGCCAGCAGTCCTTGTGGATTTATTTTTGGAGGACTCACGCCCCTTTGTTCCGAACTGCGTCCGATTAATCGCCTGCCTCGTGTGGGATGGGTGTTAGGTGGTCTACAAACACTTGATACTTAAATAATTTCGAACTGAAATTCCATGTGTATTTGTACTATGTGTGCAGTTTAAAAAACACTTTGTTATAACCACCACGCGTGACGGTCTCTGTGGTGACTGTAGAAGGCCATGGGCATCATGTCAAACAAATCTTCTGAATACAATAAATAGAACACAAAAAAGGGATGCAAAGTCTCTTCTCGGACTTAAAGGTTCTAAACCGTCTGTCAGTTTCAAATCGTTAACAATCCTCACAGTTCGCTTCTGAATCACAAGGTGCAAGCTGGTATCTAGGTGCTCCAGCCCATAGATAACAACAGTACCGCAGTACTTCATATGCGGTCGTACATGAGCTTGAAAAGCAGAAGCCTTTGCCGCGAAGTACTGCGCCTGTTCAGCGCACACCTAACTTCTTCAGCGCTAGCTTGACCTTCTCCAGGTGACAACAAAGTGGTCATAGCTGGATCGTGTTTATATACTCGTAGTAATACAAAAGTTCGCACTTTGAGAAACGTTATTTCGATAAATAATTTATCGAGTCATATCACGTTGGCATTTATATAATATTTAAATTATTTATTGGCGATAAAGATTTTGCTAGAACTCGAAATCCTCATGCTATCAGTGACTCAGTGTTATCACACTGTCAAATCACGTCCTAATAAAGATTATAGTGATCGTAAATTAAGCAATACGAAATAAATTATCATTTAGTGACATATATTTATTTATAAACTATGATGAATGGCTTGCATCATGAAATTTGAATTAACGTCATTCTTTTTGCTAATGTTCAATTTCGATACCTCCAATGAACACTACGCCAACTCAAAACATACACATCCAGACACAAATGTCACATTTGGTATTCTCGTAACACAATATGTAACTTCAAAATTAAATTTAAGCGGGATTACATCGAAATATGAGTGAAAATTAAACAAACTAAGAATGATACTTTGCCACCAACAAGAATTGATAATAATTAGTTAATGAAATCAAGTATATAATTTTAGTCAATTCACAATTCAATCTCGATTCGGTCAACTTTCAATCTGCATTCGTAGAAAAATTACGAGAATTGGCCGTAAAGATACACACCGCTAATATGAGTTATACATTTATTATTATTTCCAACGGGGACGCCGGCTATCGGGCTTAGCGATTTGTATTTGTCAATTTTGTTGTGTCTGTGTGTCTTTTATAAAAAGAATTCAGGTAGCATAATGTTACTGAAGTAATGAATCGATTTAGATAAAAAAAAAAACTATCGAAATTTTAGTTGGCGTAGTGTTCCTTGGAGGTATCGATTTGTTTTTAAAACTACGGCGGCTGGCAAACAGACAAGTCTATGGCCCGCCTATACGAGCACTGACCGTAGCTGTGCCGTAGTTCACAGATTTATTAAATAAATGTGTCGCGTAAAGGTCCTCTTGCCTGGTTGGTTTACTACTGAGCGAGAGACTCGCAATTCTATGATATAACCGAAAGGCTGGTGCACAGAGGAGCATTAGCTGTAGGCATGGAGAGGTTACCATCACAGCAGCTCCTTCATTACTGGTAACCTCACTCGCAGAAACGCAACAACTTTCTGCGTCTCTAAGAAATGTTTATTTCGCTGAGGTGTTCTGCGAGGTGGAGGTACTTCCCAAGTCGGCTAGCTTATAATTATTACGATGGGTCCTACTTTGCCGGAGCCTTGTAAGTTAATCAGCAGGTTGCACCACGTGCAAAGTGAGGTTGGCTTATACTCAAAGATAATATTAAGCCGCTTATACTAAAAAAAAAGTTATTCTTTATTTGTTTATCTGTACTTTTTTATAGCCAGAGCTTTATGTATGAAAATTAGACTTTTTCAATCTGGAGTTTATACAATAATCTCCTAAGACCTAACAGATGGGCAAAACTTGGGATTGTGTTTCTGTGTCCAAGCGTTTCTAGATGTATAGGTATGTTTCTTTCCGAGTTGTTACGAAGTTCCTTCATTACAAATGTTCCCAAAGTTTTAGGTTGTTTCGTAACTCCTATTTCTGAATCGGAATTTTGTTCCTTTGATTTTACTAACGTATTTTTTTTTATAAGTTTGTATTTCAACCGGTTTCTGAAGTGCCTTCGACCCGTGTTTTTTTTTCTACTTCGGGTGATAGACAAGCGTACGGCTCGCCTGATGTGAAACATGGACGTTTGCGGTATTGGTAATTGTTATCTGTGAGGTGGAAGTATACGGTACTTCCACCTCACAGATAACAATTACCAATTACCAATTCGGGCAGCTTAAAATTACCCTGTGCTCTCTTTTGCCGAATCCTCTTTTAGTGAATCGAAAGGGTACACCACGTGCAGTGACTACGTACGATATGTGATTTTTAGTTATTAGCTCAAATTGTTCAAATGAAAGTCTGCGTATTGCCTTATTCATAATGTGGGGTCGACGATCTGTTGTCCTGTCGCATTATCCTTTTAACCATATCATTTGATTTAATTGGCGGCTAGACCTTAGAGAGAACTGTTCTGGACTACTGAGAATCGTAGGTCACTAAGGTCTCTCTAGTACTTTCTAGTTTAAGCTAGTTTGAATGTGAGGTTACTGAAGAAAGCCGAGCAACATTCCTGATATTATATCTTTTAAGCGTCTACAGACTACAGTAATTGTTTTACTGTGGTCCGCTATGACATGACAATGAGGCATTTACCTTGCTTGCTTCCTTGCCACAATGGAGGCAGGTAGAACTCATCTATAGGTAAAAATATCTTATCATAAGACTGACATGCATCCTGATGGTACTGCGCATGGTGGCAGTGCCATATTGATCAAAAATAATATCAGACATCATGAGACCACTCACTATTGCACACCCGAGATTCAAGCTACGAATATAGTGATAGAGGACTGGACCGGACCATTCACAGTTTCTGCAGTGTATAGTCCGCCTAAACATAACATAAAGAAAGATGACTACGAGAAATTCCTTAACTCCCTAGGGCACCGATTCATAGCTGGAGGTGACTATAATGCGAAACATTCACATTGGGGCTCACGCGTTGTCACATCTAAAGGGCGGCAGCTACACATGGCCGTTGAAAATTTAAATTTACATGTTGTCTCTTCTGGTGAACCAACATACTGGCCCAGCGCTGTAACAAAGACACCTGATCTGTTGGACTTTTTTATTGTCAAGGGCATATCTAGTTCATATTTTACATGTAAATCTATCTCTGATCTTTCATCCGATCACGCGAGCCGCCCGCCGCGTGATATCGCACCTCGCGCCGCGCAAAACTCGCGGCTAAGGGCACCTCTACAGCCTCAACCGTCACCAATATCGAAAATAGTGTAATAGCCTAAAATGTTCCTTGGTTCAATACCGAGGTGCTTTTTCTTCATATTTTTGAAATTCGGCCCCGTTCTCGTGATATCGGAAATTTTCTGTGAAAACACACGATATCGACCGATAATTTTTATGAGTCATTTTTTTTTCGATTTCAAAAAAAGTTTTTGACTTTTCCAAAACATTTTTTACATCTTCTTAAATCCCTTCAACTTCAGCGTCTTTTGAGCCCTCATACGTCCTCGTGGCCCTAAACCTCAGGGTACCACGGGCGAGTCGCACTTTGCGAAAATGAAGGCCTACTGGAGCGAACGAAAAAATATTTTCAATGTTAAAACATTTTCAATGTATAAAACTGTACGGAATTTTCAGAACACAGAACTTTTCATAATCGTCCGTGTTTTATCTTCTTCCTGAAAGCTGAAGCGTAAAATTGCTATATCATGTAAGCTTAGAGATTTATTCTGAAAATATTGAAGATGAGCCGAGGATTTCGTGTAGAAGAGAAATTCTTTTGGTGTACAACACGAGTACAGTCCACGGCAATAAAACTGTACGTCCTAAATAAAATTTTGTTGAGACCATCTCTTCTTCTTCTTTGTCCAACCCATAGCCCCTGTTTATCTAGGATTGGGTCTTCTCGTACATTTGCGCGAGAGAGTTCTGTTATGGGTTGTCGTCGTTGTTCCATCTCCTTCCTTATTTTGTTTCACCAAGTGGCGGATGGCCTTCCTCTTCCTCTGTTTTGGTTTGGGCTACACAGTGATAAGAACGTGTGGTGGGCCCCCGTCCAGTTAGACAGGTGTGGGCGGCCGACTGCTATTTCAACTTGCCGACTCTCGAGAACTATGTCGACAACTTTGATTCTTTCTTTGAGTCTCAGAAGATATTGTAGCAAACGTAATAAAAATATTATAACGACACATTGCGGGATATGATTACTAATTTAATTTAATAGACGTATTCGTGTACGGACTAATATTTTCCTAAGATAAGCTAAAGTAAATATTTAACGAACCCACACTTGCGATGACTTTGACGTATGGTTGCTTACAAGCTGCAGAGTAAACATTTCCAAAGAGACGAAATTGGAATTTTATTCGTCAAAAATTCTACCCTTGAAGTACATTTCAAGTGTGACAATTGTACTGCCGGGTATTGTACAGCTAAGGGTTCTAAGTGCAGTAACATCCACCTTACCTTTAATTTAAAAAAGCATTTATTATTATTAAAATCTATTTCTAGATAATGAATAGGGCTACAAAATAAATGTATTAGTAGATTTTTAGATGTTGGAGCACGCGACTGCCGTGCTCCAACATCTGAAACAGAAGAAACGTGCGACTGCCACCGCTCCTACTGCGCCGTGGCCCTCATCAGGCGATCTGTAAATGTTGATGGCTAGAACAACAGCCTACAAATGACAAATCCATTGCATTACCGCCCTTTATTTATCTAAAAACTATACAATTAATTATCTAAAAAGTATTACTCCGATAGTACTATTACTCACTGTCATAAAATTCTAATTCCATTACACTTTGCAGAAAAAGAAGTTTAGTCCAAATGAAAAATAAAGTTAAGCCCCATCATCACTTTCCGTCTATGCAGACGCCATTCTTAAGATCCGCTTTTGTATTCGGTGCATCCGTTTAATCCTAGCTTTAGAATAGTTCTTCGTTCTTCTTATTTTAAAGAAATTGCGACGTAGTTATTATCAAAGTAATGTGTTATCAGGCTCCATTAAAACGTAGGAGATAAAAATATTCATCAAGTTATCATGTCACGCTGATTTGTATGTTTATTGCGTAATACGCTATACACAAAACTGAAATATTTATTTAGTACTAGCTGCCCGACCCGGCTTCGCACGGGCAGAAAGTGGTGTTTTATTTTCCTCACAAGTTTTTCGTCTTGTCTCTCCATAAGATCCTTCCGTATATCTTAACGAAAATATTAAAACAAAAATTCGACTTCGACAGTCGAACCGTTCTCGAGTTTTGCGTTTAGCAACATTCATTTTTATTAATATAGATTTTTTTGCGTTTCGTATGAAAATAATTCAAAAGGAACATAAATTAAACAAAAAAAAAAAACATTTTTTTTTTTAAATAAGCTTTTATGAATTGTTAATAAAGAAAAGTAAAAAGTTTATTTACTCTGTTTCGCTCACCAAGTCCTTTCATTGGTCAGGTATAAATGTCATACGAGTTGAAGTGGAAATATATAGCGGTCACCGGTATTAAAAATGGCGGCATTTAAGTATTCGTGCATTGTCACGTGAACCAAATGACTGTGCCAAATTTCAGTTCAATGGAAAATTGTTCGGGCATTGTCACCTGAACCAAACGAGAGTCCTAAATTTCAGCTCAATCGCACAGTGGAAAATTGATCTAATTTAACTTACAAGATTTGACACCGCCGTAAATCTAAATAAAAGTTTGTAAAAAGGAACTCCTGTAAACTTACAAAATACCTTGAAAATAACAACGGGAATTACCGCGATCGTACAAGGATATTTACATATCTTCAGATATAAGTCAGCCTGTGACCACGGCCGGTGCAACCTGAGGCAATTCTCGTAATTAAAATATAGTTAAAATTCAGTTTCGATCCATAATCTCACATATTATTATGGTATTCTCGTAACACAATATGTAACTTCAAAATTAAATTTAAGCGAGATTATATCGAAATATGAGTGAAAATTAACCAAACTAAGAATGTTACTTTGCTAACAACTAGAATTGATAATAATTAATTAATTAAATCAAGTATATAATTTTAGTCAATTCACAAAATCTCGATTCGGTCAACTTTCAATCTACGTTCGTAGAAAAATTACGAGAATTGGCCTTCTGGTCGAAACGTCAGGCAATATGTGGCAATAGGTGATTGTTGTTGATTTTAGGCTGGGGAGTGAGAGACTGCATGCCTGAGTTAGGTTTATACCTAGCTCAGGCATCAGAACCTGATGACCTTTAACAAAGTTTTATCCCTGTGTTAAAGGTCACCAGGTTCTGACCCGCGGACAGATAGTAAATAATAAAGGTAAAGGTAAAAAGGAGATATTAAAGGTATGTTTTTTTATACTACGTTGGGTGGCAGACAAGCTTACAGCCCGCCTGATGTGAAGTACCGTACCCATATTAACGCTCGCAACATAAAATATTGCTCGCGCGCCGCCACCCTCGCTGCCAACTCAGCATCTCCTTCCTTTCTGTTGACCTCACTCACTCGCAGGAACACAACAACCCTCAAGGGAATTGTTATTTGGCTGCGATATTCTGTGAGGTGGAGGTACATTCCTCAGTCGGGTAGCTTTCAATTACGCTCCCTACCTCTCTTTTCGCCAAAGCTTCGTTTATCAGTCAGCAGCGTGCAGCACCGCGTACAGGCTTTGGTTCAAAGATTTTGATGAACCATTTACATCCCTAAATATAAATACCCGAATGATACCGTTAATTCCCATTGTTATTTTCATAAATCATGCAACGCGAAAGTCAATATATTTACAAAATACCAATTCCACATTAACCCCCATGATATGAAACATAGTGGGTAAAGTTTTTAGTTATTTTTAGGATTCCGTACCTCAAAAGGAAAAACGGAACCCTTATAAGATCACTTTGTTGTCCGTCTGTCTGTCTGTCAAGACCCTCTATGTGGGGAATGCGTGGAGGTATCAAGCTGAAATTGGAACTGTATACTCAGGTCTACAGTCCCATGAAGTTGTAAAAAAAATCAAACATCATAGGATACTTACGGTTGACCTAGAACTATGAAATTTGGCAAGTAACATCGTTATAGACTACAAATACAAGAATAAATCTCAAAACTATACATTTGTCATTTAATCTTAAAAAATATTTTTTATAGGGGGTTTATATCTTTTGTAGGGGGCCGAAATTTCAAATTGAAGCTACTAGTTCAAATGGGGTATCATATGAAAGGGGTTGATGTGCACATTGTAAAATATTTTAATTTTTTCCGACGTATTATTTCTTATTTATAATGAAAAATGACAAATTTATAATGATCCTACGTACGGAACTGAAATTTTAAACTGGAGTAGTCTGTTTCTGTTATTTTTTAATTTGTTAAAGATTGTACATATTGTGTTTTTTTATATAAGAGGGGGCAAACGAGTTTGTGGGTTAGCTGGTGGAAAGCAATCACCACCGCCCATGGAGATCAGCAATACAAAGGGGTCGCCGATCCGTACTTAAAACATCATTTCGTGTACAATTTTGTCGAATGATGGGATGAAAATATAACTTTTTGTCGCATGCACCCCACAGAACTCCTGTCTATTGACACTAGCATTTGTAGCGTATCGTTGTATAGTGGATTGTTAGCGAGAGTGGAGTGCTTTCAAATATAGCTAGATAGTAAGCACTTTACGTTTTGTTCACTCTCATGCTGTCACAATCTGTGTCACTTAGATTTAGAAAAGTAGAAGTGACGAGGAATTTGGTACTCGTATGAATTCGTTACTATAACAATGAATAAATCATTGTATTGATGATGCGTGAAGCAAAAACTTTGTACCCTTTTATACGAAAACAGCGCGGACGGGGGAGTATGAAATTTCGCACACTTATCTAAATATATAAAAGAAGAAACTGACTGACTGACATATCAACGCACAGCCCAAACCGCTGGGTCTATAGATTCCAAATTTGGCACGTAGGTTTCTTATGATGTCTCGGGGTGCACTAAGAAATATTTTTTGAAAATTCATCCCCTAAGGAGGTGAAACGGGGGTCCAAAGTTTGTATGGGGAAACAAGATGTAAAAGAACTCGTGTAAAGTTTCGGATAAAATAGCCCAAATAGGGCTATTTTATCCGAAACTTTACACGAGTACTTCTATAGATAAATGAGTAAACACATGTTTCAGGATTTTCCAAATTCAACCCCTAAAGCGGTAAAACGGGGTGAAAAGGTCTGAAAATCGTCATGGGTATTGTTTTTATGGTTTATCGGGTCGCTGATTATGAAAACAACTATGTTATAATCGAACATGGCTATGTTCGATTATAATTTTTTTTATAAAAAGTGATTTTATGTCATGTCGGCTGACATGACATAAAATCACCCCTGTGAGGGTACGGTGGGGTTAAAATGTCATAATATCAATATGGGTGTTGTTTGTATGGTTTTCTGGGACGTCAATTACAAAAATGGCATCGATTTGAAAATATCAACCCCTAAAAGGGTATTGCTTTTATGGTTTATCAGGTCGCTGATTACGAAAACAACAACGATTTTAAAATTCTACGTGCCTAACGTGACCATCATTCTCTATTGAGGTGCGATGAGGTTGAAATGTCTATAAATTATAAATGCGACAGAATGTCTGTTACCTCTTCACGCCTAAATTGCTGGACCGATTTAGATGAAATTTGGTTGAGGATGCCCGGTCGAGTGCTCTTCCAACTGAGCTGCCAGGAAGGTTTGTGTTGCTGACGAATTTTTGCATCTTATATTCTACTGCGTGAGTCACAGTGTGGTTATTCCATTTTTCAAAATATTTATAATATTCTGGCAAGTTGGCCAAGACAACTATTTAAATAATAATAATAATAGTTTATTTCTAGAAAAAATACACAAATTTTATGCTTAAGTCTAACTTATTTAGCCAAGTATTATACAGCAGTAGTAATACAGCATCCGTAGCCGAACTAAGTTTAAAACCTGTATTTCAGCATACGGCGCCACTCGCCGTGGTGATTACCATTATTACATATACATACAATTACATATGGCATACAAATTACACTTTTAACTAATATAACTAAACATATAAAAAAAATACAAGTATAAATAATAATAAGATACATTGAGTCCTGGGAAAGGACATACCTATGATAGTTTTTATCCCAGAAATTACCTATTATTGTTATTTATTGTACCCGTAAGGCGGTAACGTGACCATCATCCCCTATTGGGGTACGATGGCGTTTAAATGTCTAAAATGTGGTGAAAAAGTCTGAAAATCGTCATAGGTATTGTTTTTACGGTTTATCGGGTCGCTGATTACGAAAACAACAACAATTTTAAAATTCAACTTGGCTAACGTGACCATCATCCCCTATTGAGGTGCGCGATGGCGTTGAAATGTCTAAAATGTGGTGAAAAAGTCTGAAAATCGTCATAGGTATTGTTTTTATGGTATATCGGGTCGCTGATTAAGAAAAAAACAACTATTTAATAACCCAACATAGCCGACGTGATAACTCTGTAGGGGTGCAATGGGGTTGAAATGTCATAATATTAATAAGGGTGTTGATTCTATGGTTTTCTGGGACGTTAATTACGACAATGGCATCGATTTGAAAAAATAATGCAGTGGACACGAATTACTTAAAAAGATTTTTCAAATTTTACCTCTAAGAGGATGAAACGGAGGTCCAAAGTTTGTATGGAAAAACGAGATTAGTTGGTTTGTATGGGAAAAGATTAGTTGGACTATTTTATCCTAAATTTTACACGAGTACTTCTATTGATTAATGAGTAAACACGTGTTTGCCCCGAATGTCACGCGAGCGAAGCCGCGGGCGAAAGCTAGTTGTTTATATAGAGGAGTGCAGAATAGATTAAAGAAAAAAAAATAGATTAAAGCAATAAAAAAACCATACACAAACTACCGTCATTTGTTTTTTACACAGCGCCATCTTACCCCACAGTAAGCGAAGCTTGTGTTATGGGTACTAGACAACTGATAAACATACGTAAATACATTTTTTTTTTGTAAATACATACTTATGATACATAGAAAACACCCAGACCAAGACAAACAGACATGTTCATGCACACAAATGTTTGTCCTGTGTGGGAATCGAATCCACGAGCGTTGGTGTCGAAGCCGCGTCATTGACCGCTACGCCACCAAGCTCGTCAACAACAATCAATCAATGGCATAAGTGTGATTGTATCGTAAAATGCTTGGATTACGCCATACAAAATTCTAAGAGGTAGCGGTGGCACCCCTAGTGTTTGATTTTCATATTGCCTCCAGCTGGCTGAATGATATGTCAAAAGGGGTCACAGTGTAATACCAACACCTGTTATCTCATTCAAAGGAATTAAACTCATTCATTCATCATCATCATCATCAGGTCATTTTAGTCTCCACTACAGGAACACGACCGTCTCTCGTCCGTCCCAGACAGAAGGAGGATTTGGCCTACACTCCCCACGCTGGCCAGACGGGTTGGAGAGGCCTGATCGATGTTTGATAATGCATTTCCCTTAGTCGCCTTGTACGACATCCACGGGAAGAGACGGAGTGATTCTATTCTATATATATACACAAATTTAGGCCTCCGTTTGAGATCCGTTGCCGTCGCGACAGAGAGAGGGTGGACGCGTCCAGCGTCGCGTTGGACTTCGTTCGTATAGTGTTGATTAAATTGTTTTAGGCATAGTCGCAGATTGTTTTTTTTTTACTTCACAATATGAAGCGCCTTCGTAGAAAATAATATGCCCGACAAGAAAACTTGCTAACACAAAACAATCAGGCGCTAGTTAATTAAGTATCCTGGGCTATATTTTTTATGGTGTAAGCATAGAGCACCTAGACTAGACCTTTTAAGATGAATAATTCAGTCATATATGATTGTTGCGTAACCTGGGGCCCTACCACCAAAGTTGAAACCGATTGAACACGCAAGTTAAGCAACGTCGGTCGTAGCCCGTCCATGGATGGGTTTATTTATCTCGAGCTCCTCCGTGTTTAGGAGGGCACATTAAGCCGTGGGGCCCGGCTGTGATCATTAGATGACAGTCGTTAGGCCAAGTCAGTGGTCTTTAGGCGGCTTAAAAACACTGGCCTCCGTCAACGCGCAGTTGAGCAGAGTGGTGAAGTATGCTCTAAACCTCTTCAATTGAGGGGAGACCCGTATCCCAACAGTGGGATGATTTTGGGTTGATGTAATCTATGATGACATTTGTATGTGATTCGTGTACTGTACTGTGCACTGTGTTGTGTATTTTGCTACGGATATTAACACAAACGGCCAATGGGCTTGTTGCCCATGTTATAAAAACTCACGTTTTCGGGATAGTCCAAAATAGTGATCTTCAAGTTATCACATCTCGAGAAGTTTTTATGCAATCGAAGTAATTTATTTCACCTATATTTATGTTATTGTGACGTCTTTAAATAACAAATCGAAAAAAAAATGGAATACAAGCCTATTGCCACCCTGCACACAATAACATAACCGACAAACAAACGCTTTCCCGACACGGAAATAGCACCTTTCCGGGATATAGGGTTTCCAATGGAGCGCGGAGCGATTGTCTGGCGATTACCGCGTTATTCATATATAGACTTCGGTTATTTTATTAAAACTTTATTAGATTTATTATTGGTAACATCGAACCGTAATAAGTTTGATCCAATATCTGACGAGCACAAATACATACATAGAAAACACCTAGACTAAGACAAACACACATTTTCATGCACACAAATGTTTGTCATGTGCGGGGATCGAACCCGCGACCTCGGAGTCGCAAGTGGCCATTGCTAACCATTCGACCACCGAGCTCGTCAAAAAATAGTATAATTGATATAAAATCCGGCCAAGTGCGAGTCGGACTCGCGCCTGTAGGGTTCGGGTTCCGTACCATTATCTATAAAAACGGCAAATAAATCACGTTTGTTGTATGGGAGCCTCCTTAAATATTTATTTTATTCTGTTTTTTAGTATTTGTTGTTATAGCGGCAATAGAAATACATCATCTGTGAAAATTTCAACAGTCTAACTATCACGGTTCATGAGATACAGCCTGGTGACGGACGGACGGACAGCCTTAGTAATAGGGTTCGTTTTTACCCTTCGGGTACGGAATCCTAAGGATAATATAATTGATAAGAAAAAGGTAAAAAATAAAGAATTTCATTTCATTATACCTACATACGTTGGGCAAACATGGCGTGTTCCTCCGCAGTTCTGAGTATATTTTGATACATATAATCTGTTGTGAGTAAACTGTGTCAATATTTTGTTTCAGGTAAGTGATGGAGCCTCGTGAGCCGTGCGCCGCAATGTGACCGGCTGTCTGTTGACTTACCGTTTAACACGTCACTACCCTGGCGGTGACTGTACCCTGAGATGACTGACTCCGAGTTGACTTTCATATGTATCTCGAAGGTTTTTGACGTGACAACGTCTTATAATTCGATGGAGCCGGCTGCACGCACGAAAAAACATGACGTATGTGGCGTTACCTCGCTCTGAAGCGTTCCATTAAAAATTTTCTTTTGAAAACTGCAAACTTTCCATCAGTATTTTCTTATGACGTTGTCACGTTCAACTATCGTCAGTAAACCGACTTTACAGACAACCGATTTTTGTATTGCACGTCGGGTGGCAATTAACCCTACGCTAATGCCCAACAGTGACAAGGAAAAGTTTAATCATCGGACGCGCAGCATGCGCCACCATAGCGAAATTTATTTATTTTATTTATTTTGGCCACTTTCCCGAATCGACATCGGAAAATCATGGTCACTTTACATTACTACTTTTTGATGCTCTACACGAATCCGAAGTCGGAATTTCGAAATTTTGAGTTTCATGGCAACGGACGGACAGACAGACGATTTTATAAGCTCAATAAATTTCGCTGAAAATAGTAACCAGACTACGGAAAAACTAAAAGGTAAAATCGACTCCTAATTTTGAAGTCGGATAAAATTCAGGCTATGTTACCCGGGCTATAATAACGAATCCATTGACACTTTATTTTTCAAGAAGAAATTTTATTCGCTACAGAGCAGTGGTTCCCAACCTTTATTTGTTCGCGGACCACTACGAGGTTTTTGTTCCGTGTAGGATCCCAACTGCCCCCTTACCACCATCTCTTATTGTGATTCAATAATTTAATAGATTGCTTATTCATACCAATGAATAAGCGACTCTATTTCAAAAGAAATAGAGTTATTGAATCGCAATAAGTTCAATCAGTTATTGAATCGCAATAAGAGATGGTGGTAAGGGCGCTGTTATATAAATCCATTATAATAGCTATAAAATAATGGATTTATATAAGGGCGCTGTTATATGAATCCATTATTTTATAGCTCGAGATTTTAGTATTTTGTGTGATTTTAGTATTGTCTTGCGTGTGTCAGCTAATCGAACACGCAAGTTAAACAAACATGATCGTAGCGTGTCGATGGATGGATTTATTTATCTGGAGCGCCTCCGTGCTTCGCGGGGCACGTTAACTCGTCGGTCCCGGCTGTTGTCATTATAGATGACAGTCGTTTATCCGAGTCAGTAGCTTTTATTCGGCTTAAAAACACTGGCCTCCGCCAACACGCAGTTGAGCAGCGTGGTGGAGTATGGTCTAAACCCCTTCGATTGAGAGGAGGCCCGCATCCCAGCAGTGGGATAAATAAGGGCTGACGACGAGGCGGAGATATTTATACCATAATATAGTTTCTTTAAGTTTTTTATTTCAGGGCTGTCCAAGGCACGGCCCGCGGGCCGCATGCGGCCCTCGGCTTATATTTGTGCGGCCCGTGACGTGTTTTTCATTTATCGCTATTACCAGAAAATTATATATTTCTAAAAAAAGTTTTATAACTAATTATTTATAAACTAAGCTTAAACTTTCAAAATAGGTAGTACTAATGTCAAGTAGGTATCTGTTTCTGCGGCCCGCTAATCTATTTAGTAATTTGTAGTGGCCCAGTATTGTATATGGTTTGGACAGCCCTGATGTAATTAAAAAGTTGTTATAAACCATATGAATATGCGTACAGAAGTTTCTGATATTAGCTCGGATAATGTAAACAATGCGCTACGTGAGACTGTATTTCCAATATTTGGGGTGTAAGTGGTTCATCAATATCTTTGAACCAAAGCCAACTTCACCTGCACGCGGTGCACGCTGCTGACTGACAAACGAAGCTCTGGCGAAAAGAGAGACAGGGAGCGTAATTGTAAGCTATCTGACTGGGGAAAGTACCTCCACCTCACAGAATACCGCAGCCAAATAATAATTCCATTGAGGGTTGTTGTGTTCCTGCGAATGAGTGAGCTCACCAGAAAGGAAGGAGATGCTGCGTTGGCAGCGGGGGTTTTATGTTGCGAGCGTTAATATGGCTACGGTAACAGTTTCTAATCAGGCGGGCCGTATGCTTGTCTGCCACCCGATGTAGTATAAAAAAACCAAGGCGTGACGCAAAATAAAAAATAAAATCAATTTGTCTCATTTCTACTACTATCTCTCTACTATCCCTTCATCTTAGGAATTTTTGATCAGGTCACGTGTCCTAACGCGAGTTTAACATTGTCTACCCATCCCAAAAAAGTGCACAACGCCGCTAAAGAAGTTTTCACTTCAATAAACATTACATCTATGTACCAGACATATTATCTACCAAAATGTTTCCTGTTAGAACATTGAAACGCCTTACGTGATATTCGCGGCAATTCGCGCTGTATCCTCGCCGCGTTGAATTGCAAATCGTTTTCGATGGGCGCTCGCGTCGGTTGTTATTTCTCAAGGACGGCAGATATATTGGATGCACGGGTTAGAGGCACGTTTAAAATAAATAATACGTTCACGTAAATAACCTACGGTATTGTGAGATTTATTTTTATAGTCCTGCTCAAGATATTAGATATTTTGACAAGATATTAGACACCAACGAAGAGGAGGGCCAAAAATGAGGTAGGGTGAACATAATTGTAAGCTATCCAATTAGGGAAGTAACTTCACCTCACAGAAGACCACAGAACAATTCCCTTGAGGGTTCTTGTATTCCTGCGAGTGAGTGAGGTCACCAGAAAGGAAATAAAGCTTGTAATAAACACAAAACTTTTGCATAATGTTCAATTGAGTTCAACTTTTTTATTGTTGATGAAAATGTTATGTCGATACTTATGAAATGATAGACAAAGTAATTAATAAATTAATATACAGATTGTAATTATAAAAAGGGCAATTAATTTGTAATTATAAATTCATTTTATACGTCAAGCCATCCGCATCCGCTTATCACTGTCCCGATAAAAGCTTTTTCGCCATACTGTCTCTCTCATTACATACTGGATGGACTTCACAGCCAGTGCACACAGACAGACAACTTATCTATATCTAAATTTATAGCTCGCTAGCTTGCGCCCGTTACTTCGTCATCATCATCATCATCATCATCATCATGATCAGGTCATTTTAGTCTCCACTACAGGAGCACGACCCTCTCTCGTCCGTCCCAGACAGACGGAGGGTTTGGCCTACACTTCCCACGCTGGCCAGACGGTTTGGGGAGGCCTGATCGATGTTCTATAATGTATTTCCCTTAGTCGCCTTGTACGACATCCACGGGAAGAGACGGAGTGATTCTATTCTAGTCTGCCGGAAACCACACGGCCAACGTGACTTCGTACGTGCGAGGGAATTTTCAAAAATCCTTTCTTAGCAGATGCCTACGTATTATTAGATTTTTTTAATAAGAGGGTAGGGGGGGGGGGGGAGGCAAACGAGTATGTGGGTCACCTGATGTAAAGCAATCACCACCGCCTATGGAGATAGCAACAGCAAAGGATGTGCGATCCGTTACCAGCCTATACTCCTTCCTTTCTTTCTGGTGTGGTGACCTTCTTCATTAGCAGGAACAGAACACCCCTCAAGGGTATTGTTACTTGGCTGCGGTATTCTGTGAGGTGCGGTGAGGTCTCGGTGAGGTTGGCTTAGGTTCAAAGATGTTAATGAACCACTTACACCATATATTCTTAATTTTTGTCATTATTTTTATCTACTACCATTTCAGTATTGACCATTGGCGAAGAGGAAATGTTTGAAAGAAACTTGCCAATATGGGTCTTTTTTAATTCACCCTTACCAGCCGTCATATCACCTACCCCTTTCTTACCCACATCATCTCTCACACAATCCAACAAGCACTTTTTAGAAATTAACTAAATATTGTATTAACTCTCCTATATATTATACTGCAAAATAACATGTGGTATGTATGTTTTATTGCACATGCATATAATATGTAGTGTATATAATATGTGATTAATCATCATCATCATCAGGTCCATTTTAGTCTCCACTACAGGAGCACGAACCTCTCTTGTCCGTCCTAGAAGGAGGATTTGGCCTACACTCTGTGGACTGTGACTAATAATTATATTAATTAGATTATCAATCACAAATACGATTGTTGCTGGAACTAATCTCGCCCTCGCCTCCATGTGTATTTTCTGCTAAATTACCTAGAATAACATAATTGTTATTTCCCGCTATCATGTTAAGTGATTATGAGATTGGTTGGTTATGTCAACACGGCGGTAATTTACTATTGAATCTATTATCTATGGGTGGGCATAAATATTGTCTATGGCAGACATAAACAACAATCACACTAATATATCATGCTGGCGCCGGTTTTCTATACCATCCGGGATAGGAGACAACGAGGTGTAAGTAGCTCAACGCTATCTTTAAGCCAAAGCCATCGTATTTCCCTGTCGTTAACAACGCTTTTTTTTATACTACGTCGGGTGGCAGACAAGCATACGGCCCGCCGGATGTGCCGTATTAACACTCGCAACATAAGATATCACGCGCGTCGCCAGCCCCGCTGCCAACGCAGCATCTCCTTCTTTTCTGGTGACTTCACTCACTCGCAGGAACACAACAATCCTCAAGGGAATTGTATTTGGCTGCGGTATTCTGTGAGGTGGAGGTACATTGCCCAGTCGGGCAGCTTATAATTACGCTCCCTACCTCTCTTTTCGCCAGAGCTTCGTTTGTCAGTCAGCAGGGGCACCACGTGCAGGTGAAGTTGGCTTTGGTTCAAAGATGTTGATAAACCACTTACACCCCAAAGTCTTTAGCGAAAGAGAGGTAGGGCATGTCAAGCCCGACTAGGGAAGTGCCTCCACCGTACAGAGCGCAGCTAAATAATATCTACTATCCAATAGATAAAAGAAGCTCGGTGGTCGAATGGCTAGCAATGGGTTCGATTCCCGCACAAGACAAATATTTGTGTTCATGAACATGTCTGTTTGTCTTAGTGTGGGTGTTTTTACAAAAAATGTATTTTAATAAATTTATCAGTTATCTGGCACCCGTAATACAAGCTTTGCTTAGTTTAAGACTAGATGGCGCTGTGTAATTATCCAGGAATATTTATTCATGTATCAAACAATACCCTTGAGTTTTCTGTTCCTGTGAGTGAGTAAGGTTAGCAGACGACAGGAAATGCTGCGTTAGCAGGGGGGTTGCCAGCAGAGGAATAAAGCACCTTGTTTTACACTTCAGATGGGCCATGCTCTTGTTTGGATACAAAGTATTGTAAAAAAAAATCAAACATTACTATGGATTATGTTGTCCGATGCTTCTGTTCTCGAATTACTAAAGTAATAGAACCTTATCGTCCGAGGTTATTCAGAAGGCCTGTGACCTGTGGTCGAGAAGGTTAACCGCTAAACATTAATTATTGACCTACTTAAAAGTATACATTTATTTATTTACATCCTTATGTAAATAAATAAATGTATACTAAAACAGTAGCCCAAGTAGACAAGTTACTTAGCATCGGCGATAGATGATTTAGTTGCTTTTCGGAAGCAGCGACCGAACGCTACGCACTGCTTTTGAGACCGCACACATAAAACTTATACAATCTGTACTTAGTTTAGAATAGTAATGTGATTATTTAAGGTAAATTTTATAAGAACTATTTCGCCTGAAACACAGGAATACTCCTAGTTCAGGCACATGGCAAATTATTCCATTATGTTAATTTAGACTTAAGTTTTTTGTTACTTACGTTTTTTCAATAAAAGATTTATTTATTTATTTAAAATCGTTCAGTAAACTGCTGGAATACGGGGCTTCACTCAATCGAAGGGGTTTAATGAAAACAGCTAGGACCGACGACTTAACGTGCCCTCTAAAGCACGGAGGAGCTGGAATTAATAAACATCTCGAGATAAATAATTTTAATAAAAAAACCGACTCTAAAAATTACTCTACAATCGTAAGCACCATTAAAAAGTTAAAAACACTATCAGAACTGAATTTTATAAGAAAAAAAAATTGGACCAATCTGGAAGTATACTCTTTCAAATAAAAAAAGTTTTTTCCAAATCCGTTTGACTATATAATAATTGACGGAGTAATGAAGAAGAACAAAGATTTAAAAAAATGCAACCGACTTGAGAACCTCCTCCTTCTTTGGAGTCTGTTAAAAAGGAGGAGAAATCAACCCATGCATAGACAGGCTTCGGACTACGTTGCTTAACTTGCGTTTTCGATTAGACTGACACGCGTAACGACGCCATCAAGCGCTTTAATTTAGTCACACAGTCGATTTAGTCATCAGTTTATTAGTTTCCGAGAATTGATGTTTATTTAATATTAATGAGATAGTATCATTCAAGAGAATTCATGTTTAAATATACTCGTAGCTCTTTCGACCAAGCCTAGAAATCTTTCGATTTAAAAACAATTATTTTAGATGAAGATCCCAGGGCCGCCAGACGTCACTTGTTTTCTGATGAATAAAATGTGAATGATTAAGTAGTGTTAGGGTTTACTATGTCGTATAACTACCAGCTACCTTGACCAGACGGCTTCCTTCTCTCTTCTACAGGTATCAGGTAATCAAGGTACGTAAAACACTACTCATAATAATTTAAATTCTGATAGCTGATTTTTACATATATGTTTAAACATCGTATCGTTAAAAATCAGTATTCAATAGTCCCAGACATTTCCGGTCGGCTGTATTACCTTACAGACACACGATCATAGTACACCATAACACTACTCAATCATGCCCATTTTGTTTATCAGAAAATAAGTGATGTCTGGCGGCTCAGGGATCTTGGATTATTTGTATTTGAGGTTTTTTTTTTATACTACGTTGGGTGGAAGACAAGCATACGGCCCGCCTGATGTGAAGCGTCCGCCATAGCCATATTAACGCTCGCAAGATAAAATATCACTCGCGCGCCGCCACCCCCGCTGCCAACGCAGCATCTCCTTCCTTTCTGGTGACCTCACTCACTCGCAGGAACAAAACGACCCTCAAGGGAATTGCTATTTGGCTGCGGTATTCTGTGAGGTGGAGGTACATTCCCCAGTAGGGTAGCTTACAATTACGCTCCCTACCTCTCTTTTCGTCAGAGCTTCGTTTGTCAGGCAGCAGGGTGCACCGCGTGAAGGTGAAGTTGGCTTTGGTTCAAAGATGTTGATGAGCCACTTACACCCCAAAATTTACGTTTACGTTAAATTTGCGGTGAGAAATTTGATAAAACATCCCACCCAAAACATGTGATAATGCAAGACGGGAGCTCTATCTGATGTAATCTCACGATTTCGCAGTGTTATTGTCGCTGAGTAGACGCTGTATCACTGATAACAGTTATCAGTATTTGGCACTCAAAATATTGCAAAATCGGGTCAGGAAGTTGCGAAACGCCCTGAAATATTGAGGTAACGCAAATGTATAGAACTTAAGAAGAGTGAAGATTTCATATATTCATGCTTATATTAGAGTTGGTAAATATGTGAGTGATGCGAGCTTCGATATGCTACGGTAACTGCTTATCACCAGGCAAATTTGTTTGTTTGTTTGTATTATATTTATTGTTTAAATTACAGTGAATAAGTACATACATGAAAAATAATTCGGTACAAAGGCGAACATATCCCACATGGGATCTCTTACAGTTAACATTACCTAGCGTACTGTCAGCTTGTTTGAGGCCTTATTGGTATAAAAAAATGTGTCAAATAATTCTTGAGTATTCTCTTTTGATTTGATGGTTAGAATAGCTACTTTTGTCTCAATTTATTATATGTATGTAACTTTCAAAATTACTAAGTTTGTTATAAACTTTCACCACCTATATACTCTCTTGAAGAAAGGTTTATTTGAAAATAGTCGTACAGTAAACGTAAACAAGAGCTCATAATAAAAATCGGGACTACCTGAAATCGGGACAGTTGGCAAGCTAGCTACAGTATATATAAGGTTCGACAAGAACAGCGTAAAAGGGTTTTTCAGGATCGACAATGCGCCGGTATTGCATCCTCTGATATTGCAAGCGATGTGTGATTACCATCTGGGGTATCGTATGCTTACCACCCCGATCTATTATTCGTTGAGTAACAGTTTAAACCGTCATTGATTACGATCGAAAAATTTGCATTGAATCCTTCAAGCTTCTTCAAGCGTAGGTACCTGAGCCCGAGAAAACTCAAAAGGTTTTCCAACTCAGCTGTGTCTCCTATCAGTATGTAGGTCAAACGAGTGCAGGCTTATCGGTCACCGGTCTGCGTCGTTCACTCACTCACTCTGCCCTCGAGCAATCAGTACTGCGATCGGAGTGGCGAGGCGCGCACGTGTGACCGCCGCGCATGCGTATTATGTGCTAAACAGCTGATTGCCAAAATTGTGGTGTTTTTTTGTTATTGTGATCTCAGTGCTGTGATATTGTAAGGATGGGCCAGTCATTCGGAACGAATTCGCACAGCGGAGAACAAAGGCACCTTGCCACTAAAGAGATCGGTACGTTTTTATTTACATAAATTATTTGGTTCATGCTATTGATGTTCGGCGTAGATTGCGCCGGTGGGCTAGGCGGAGGCCTGGCTATTTTTGAATAAATAAATGTATTACACACTTCTTTATACCACTAAAGTGGTAAACAAGTTTATGGTCCACTAGATGGTAAGCGGTCAACTTAAACTTAGGACATTTCATTAGGTGTATTAATTAATTTGCTACACTATAAAATCCACCATACTCTTTTTAAAAAAAAACGAATTTTGTAGCAGTCTATTGGAAAAATCTTGACAATAACAGGCTAAGTTAACGCAAGAAAAGAGAGATCTATCTACTAGACCATTGATTCCCAAAGTGGTATATATCGACCTCCAGGGATCAATTCCTACATGCAAGGGGTCTATGAAGTACATATAAATTCATATATTAATAGGACAAGGGTTCTACGTAAATCAGACAATATATACGAAGTGGCCTACGAGACATAAACAAATAAAAAATCGAAGACCTAATCCAGCTTTTTTTCCCTGCTGATTTAAAACGTAACCAGATATATATAATATTATTAAAACTCACGTGAGACATTATACTAAATTAATTAAATAAATTAAACGGGTCACTGACGTCCGAAACTGCTTTCCCGACAAAAAAGACGTGAGTGACCCGTTTAATTTATTTTATTAATTTAGTAACCAGATATACTGATTGAGCTTAGGTATGATTTCTGAAGAAACCTGTCACAAGGACGATAATCTTGTTGGAAATCCGCTAGACAGACACGTCGGTCGGTCGGTCAATTCTTTAGTCGGGGTATTTTCGACCAAGAAGGTCCTTACTGCCGATATAAATTCCAGCCAATTCCTAGATTCAGACTTATTGAATACGAAAATCTTACTTCATGTTAATTACTGATAATTGACGAGCTCTATGATCGAATGGTTAGCAATGGCCACTTTGACTCCGAGGACGCGGGTTCAATCCCCGCACAAGACAAATATTTGTGTATATGAACATGTCTCTTTGTCTTGGTCTGGCTATTTTCTATGTAATTATATGTATGTATGCATTTACAAAAAAAAATCTTTGCTTAGTTTGGGACTAGATGGCCGTGTGTAATTTGTCCAGGAATAAAAAAAATATGCGAACCCTGGAGCTCTATCGATTAAGCTAAAAGTGTTTGTTATTAAGTTAAAACGTTATTTTGGACTCAAGATACTCGAACTGGCCCCTCACCACCATCTCTTATTGCGATTCAATAACTGAATAGATAGTTTATTCATACCAATGAATAAGCGACTCTATTTCAAATGGCATAGAGTCGCTTATTCATTGGTTATTGAATCGCAATAAGAGATGGTGGTAAGGGGGCTGAATCGGCTTCAAGAAAGGCATCGTCGTCAATACTTACTCATCACACTGCTGGAAAACGGATCTCACCTCGATTTGTGTTGGCGGAGACCAGTGTTTTCAAGCGGCGCAAATACTACCGACTAGGCTTAACGACTGTCGTCTAATGGCAAAAGCCGGAATCGTTATAATAACGTGCCCTCCGAAACACGGAGGAGCTCGAGATAATATAAATCCATTCATGAACAAGCTACGGTCGACGTTGCCTCACGTTCGTGTTTGATTAGACTGACACGCGGAAGGACGGTATCAGCTTAGGCCAAGTATTTGTACAAGGCTGACTGAAAACCAGCGTTGGTTAGTGTCGGCAGCCTGTTATACACTGGTCAACATACAGCTGAGTCAATGCCTTTTTACAACACAAACTTGTCTGTATCTATTTAAGTGATGTTCTTTTTAATCACGGGTCAAGCCCGGTCATTTGATAGGCATGCGCGGGGATATGGATCCAACGCGTAGAGGCCCCTTTGAGAAGTTTGATGTAATGTTGTACGCCCGCCGTGACCCGCTCCAGGATATGTCAATGGAACGACATACCCATGAGCAGGTCTCGGCAGGCGTTGAGACTATTGCGAAGTGTGATGGAAAATAAATGGACTATGAGATGAGGTCTGGGTGAACTTAATACCGGGCTATTACAGAAGAGGGACGGACGCCTGCCATAACTGCTTTTATTGCTAGTTATTTGCGGCAGGCGGTGGCTTGCCACTCACTAGATGGGCCCCCGAAATGCCAGGAAAACGGCCGGGGGCAACACCGGTGTGAGTGACTCAGGGATGTCGAGTATTGTTAAGGTATTACTTGTGTGTGTTTCGCAATAAATTTATTTCATTTCATTTCAAGTAGTTAGTGTCAAATTCTAACGTCAACCCCTACAATAGGAGTAGAACCGAATTGGGTTACAATGTCAAAAACGACAACATGACGTTATTAACAATGTATTACTAACGAGTATATTGTATGACGAAGACGGCAATGACACAAACACAAAGATGTATTGTCTTCTTGGCATAATATACTGACCCAAATTCGTCTCCTATTAAGTTATTATTACATAGTGCCTGGTCTAAAACTCTACTTCCCTTATTTTGCGACTGAACTTGCTCTACTTTAACCCATTAACGGCGTACGTATTAAAAACTTTACCCTCATGCCGCCATACTATTTAGTTTAGACAGTGAATACAAAACCTAGACGCTGATGGGCGTCTTTAGCATGTGGTCAATGATTTTTGGGACGCCAATGGGGGGCCTCGGCGCTAAATGGGTTAATAAACAAGACACAAGTTTGCGTGATCATTGCTTTTTCCTGTCCTGTAACTGAGGAGTTCATTTGCTGTGGCTCCTCAATTCCAGAACATAAATCGTACCATTGCCAATTTTTTTTTTTTTTTTTGTATCACTAAAGTGGCAAGCCTGTAACATCAGGGGTATCACACGTGCGTTGCTGACCTTGTAAAAACCTCTTCACACCTTTTATTGAGATTCTTAGTGGTGAAATCTCCAGTGACGTCCAGATCGTATATTTTGATCGTATTTTTTGATTGCATAAATCAAACTTCAGTTTAGATTGGTGATCAGTAGCGGAATAAACCAAGAAGTGAATTACGATCTGTCCGTCCGTTCGCATGAAATGTCAGTGGATTTTGATTGTGTTTAACTTAGTTGCTAGAACCCCTAGAGCTCTATCGATTAAGCTGAAGATGTTCGTTAACACTAACCTATGACCTATTTTTGGAACCAAAATATTTAATCGGAATCGGCTTCAGCTTAAGAAGTAAGGCCCCAGTTCCAAAGTTAATTGGATGAGAAGATTAAGATAGCATTGAAGAAATTCGAATTCGAAGAGTGTCGCAGAGACGACCACGGCAGTCGGGGCACGCACCCTATACCTAACAGCTAATGCGCCCCGTGTGCCAACCTTCCGGTTATATCACGGGGGATGCGAGTCTCTCGTCCAGTAAATCAACCAGACGAGAGGACCTTTTCCTGCACCGCTTTTTGCGCTCGGTAAACCAACCGAGCACGCAAGCGTAGCAGTAGCAGGTCTTACTCCGCTTTCACCTGCATGCAGGCTACTTACGTACTCTTAAGTCGAGTAGCTCGTGGCGACCGACGCTCGGAGAACCCAAGCATCGGGGCCCTACTACCACTCCCCATTCTCCATGATGGGTAGCCGGAGCTGTATGGCACGCTCACATCCCGGCGCACAAGTACAAGTACAAGCGCGCCTAGTGTTTCTGTACCCACACTGGGGCGCCGGATAGCCGGCTCCCTGATTTCCTTGACAGGTACCGGAGCTGTATAAGGCGCGCTCACTTCCCGACGTCCTTCAAAGAAGAAACGCCTACCCCGAGCCTACGGTAGGGTGACCGGGGTGACGGAAGCGATCGCCCGTCAACCTCCTTGCTCAGCAGGCAAGTACCCGAGCCGCGGCGTCAGCTGGGAAGCCGACGACCGCTATAAGGGCCGCTCCAAGCCCCGTTGAGAACCACTGTGGCGGCCCTTCGCCTTAGGCCAGTGATAACCAACTCGCTACGCGCGAGGCCGAGCGCCCGGCCGACAATATGGCCAGGCAGACGAACATGCCCGACCTCTGTAGCTAAACCACATGCGCGTGAGTGTTTACACGCACATAAAGCCACCTCGAATCCGAACCCATGACTGGCAAATTGGGCTGCCGCCAGTCCCCGAGGTACCCTGATCCAAACAGGGGGACCCGTAGTTCCCCCTGCGAACTCTCCACAGTCGGGTACTCCGTGGAGAGTATGGCAGTCGGGGCAGCGGCGGTCGCATGTATCTTCTGTTTCAGATGTTGGAGATTCGCCAAGACGACCACAGCAGCTGGAGCAGAGACGACCAAAGCAGCCACGGCAGTCGCATGCAACTACTAGCGGTAGTGGGCGGGTGCCGGCCGGCAGTAGTTTGCATGAACTAATTGGTGGCGGAAGCACGCAAAGTAGTGTAGATCAAATTGCCTGTAAATTTGACTTCCGCAAAATAACACCTGAATCAATTAACTATCGAAATTCGATGTGTTCAATAGAACTAAGAAGTACTTCAGCTCATGGCAGACTGCGACCAAGCTGGGGGTGTAAATGGCTCATCAACATCTTTGAACCAAAATCAACCTCCCCTGCACGTGGTGCACCCTGCTGACTGACAAACGAGGCTCTGGCAATGAAGAGAGGTAGGGCAAAGCGTATTTTTAAACTGCCCATCTGGGGAAGTACCTCCAGCTCACAGAATGCCGCAGCCAAATAACACTTCCCATGAGGATTATTGTGTTGCTGCGAGTGAGTGAGGTCATCAAAAAGAAAAGAAGGGAGGAATATAGGCTCGCAACGGATCGGGGACTCTTTGGCGTTGCTGATCTCCATGGGCGGTGATGATTGCTATCCATCAGGTGACCCACATGCTCGTTTGCCCCCCTCTCATATAAAAAAAAAGTTTACGTATTTATTAGTCTATGCTCTATCAGTTGTGGAATGATCACCCAACTATGTTTCGTGTTTCCGATAAGTATACTAATTGTATCTACGCCGGAAATAGAATCCATTGTCTAACGTACCTACACAAAATACGAATATAAATTACTGTGTTACTTCTATTGATACGGCATTTTCCACTCGGCTTCGTCCAATTAGACGTAGGTAAAATAAGGCTAGGTAATCAGACTATATGGGCCGAGAGGAACTAAATGTATGTCTCATACATTTTAAAAGCAAGACTGCGCCTATTCAACACACACTCGCACACAAAAACACATGTTACTCACAACACACACACGGTACACATAAACCTGATGTCTTACATCGTATTTAAATTATAGGTGTCAATCTACATCAACATCATCATGTTGTTATGAAAGATCGGTGCCTCCTGGCACTGGCATATTATGCCTAAAAGGAGACACCGTCAACTTGATCTATCATTTGTGAAAGATTGCATAAACAAATTTTTCATTTTCAAAAAAAAAACACTAAAAGAAAAATACCCAAGATGGGATAAGCAAAATATCAAAATGCAAATTTCTCAAAATGTTTAATTCCCAAAATGTCAAATTCTCAAAATGCAAAATTCTTATAACACCAATTTTTTTTCATGAGCATGCTCGTGTTCTCATTGAAGTTTCAAAACGTCATTGTTTATTTCGCACAATAGCAGTCTTGTTTACTTTTCAGTAGTATGTTGAACATACGCGATTGTTTTTTTTACCGTGAAAAATATTATTTCAGCTGATTTAATATGAAAATTATCTGAATTAATTGTCTGTGTATGTGTGTCTGTGTAATAGCAACAGTATTGAATTGGACTTCAGTTTTAAGTGTGTATTTATTTGGGAACTAGGTTACTTGCGTTGGTATTCTTAGCTATGTTTGATGAAAATTCATTTCAGTGATTTTGCAATGTCCTGAAGGTAAAAGTCGGTCATTTTTATAAAAGGTTTGTTTTATCCTACGTCGGGAGGCAAATATGCGTACAGCCCGCCTGATGTGAAGCGGTAACCGTAGAAATATAAACGCTCACAACATGAAATATCGATCGGGCGCTGGCACACCCGATGCCAAAGCGGCAACTCCTTCCTTCCTCACTCACTCGCAGGAACACAACAATCCTCAAGGGAATTATTATTTGGCTGCGGCTGTGAGGTGGAGGGTTTTTTATACAACTGAGGTGGGAAACCAGCATACGAACTGCCTGATGGTAAGCAATCATCGTAGCCTGTGGACGCTCGCAATACCAGAGGTATCACTCACGCGTTGCCGAGCCCGTAAAAACCTGAGGTGTACTTCCTCAGGCAGCTTACAAAATACACTATGCCCTACCTCTCTTCTCGCCAGAGCATCATTTGTCAGTCAGCAGGGTGCACCACGCGCATGTGAGGTTGGCTTTGGTTCGAAGATGTTGAAGAACTACAGTTACACCCCAAATTCTTTTTAAAATTTAACATTAAATTGCACCGCGTGCGAAGCAGGGAGCGGGTCGTTCGTAAATTTGTTCAAGAATAAAAGTGCTCTGTTAGTTTCTCATTATTATCCATGCAGTTGCATATCACAATGCGTGTTATTAGTAGACCCTGACCGCTGACTTCGTAGATAATGGTTATCTAACGGGTATTGTTTATTACATGAAGGAACTGACTGACTGACTGATATAGTATCACTCAACCAATACCGCTGGGTTTGTGATATATATATATATATATATATATATATATATATATATATATATATATATATATATATATATAAGAATGAAATTGGATAGCTAATTGATTCTGGTGTTATTTTGCTGAAGTCAAATTTACAGGCATGCGACTGCCTGCTTTGGTCGTCTCTGCAGCAAGTGGAGCAGGAGCATCTACGACTACTAACGGTAGTGGGTGGATGCCGGCCAGCAGTAATTTGTATAAACTTATTGGTGGCGGAAACACGTAAAATAGGGTAGATCAAAATGCCTGAATCTCTATTTCCCTTGATCACCGCCCCACGTGTGAATGGCTGGATCGATTTCGATATTTCTTTTTTTGTTGTGTTTGTTATTGTCAGGAGAAGGTTTTCATTAAAAAAATAATAAGAAAGTTGCGCGGAAAATTAGAAAATTTAAGAAAACTGAACCACTATTTTATCTTTTTTAATGTAACTTTATGTCGTTTGACAGAAGTGTCAGTCATTTGACAGATTGCGCGAAACCAATTCGAGTTCAATATTCATTATTAAGACGACAGTACAACGTCTGTTGGTCAGATATTCAAGTCAAGAATTGTATAACAAGTCATGGTCGCACGCACCGCTCCTCAACGTTTTCTGTTTTTTTTTTTTGATAAGCTCTAATTCTTATCAAATTACATACATCTATGATTGAACTCCAACACATGCGACTGCCAACTACTGTATCTAACGTGCTCCGACATTGTGAAAAAAAAATCGGTTGTCTGTAAAGTCGGTTTACTGACGATAGTTGAACGTGACAACGTCATAAGTGGAACGCCTCAGAGCGAGGTAACGCCGCATACGTCATGTTTTTTCGTGCGTGCAGCCGGCTCCATCGAATTTTATGACGTTGTCACGTCAAAATAAAATTGCTCAGTTACCATTCACTTTACTGTTTATTTACTGTCTATATGCAGAAAGTCGTTCACTGGGCAAGTGGTCATGACTCACTGCTGTTTATAGAAAATGAAGAATTTTTTAGGGATCGTTTAAAATCGCCTTAACTAATGACCTCCGCGCAGTAGATGACCGCGACCGCGGAGAGTATGTAATATACTAATCTCCGGCAACATTGTAACATTTTTGGAGTAAATCTTCTTCACGCACGTTTAACTTGGGGAGTAAGCTGGTGAATGCGTGACGAGAGCGTTACGAAAACGGCGAACGGAAGTTGGAGGGAGATATAAGTTAGTAGAGAATAAACGTTTCTCCTTCTTCTTAGAGCTAAAGAAGTTTTACTTCAGTAGTGTGGTTTAGAAAGCACACTCGTTTTTTTTACCATTTGAAAAGTACATTATTTTAAAAGAATATAAGCGTTATAATAAGTATATAATTAGTTCAATCCGAGCAAAGTCAGAACAGGCCGCTAGTCCTATTAATATTACAAATGCGAAAGTTTGGATGTTTGTCATCCATACAAAAACGGCTAACCGGATTTGGATGAAATTTGGCACACAGGCAGCTTATAACCTGGATTGACACACTGCAGCACTTGCAACATTTGATCCTGGTATGATCAAAGGAGCGAAGCCCTGGCTGGTTCAAACTAGTAATCTATATCATCATCAGGTCATTATAGTCTCCACTACAGGAGCACGACCCTCTCTCATCCGTCCCAGACAGAAGGAGGATTTGGCCTACACTCCCCACGCTGGCCAAACGGGTTGGGGAGTAATCTATATATAGATTGATAACAAGTTGTAACTATGTTTATATACTAACTATGTTATACTAACCGCTTCGTGGCAATAATTGTTTGTTTGTTTTTGTTGGCGTTGTTTATTTTCCTCGTACCATTTCTGCCCTCTGGTGGACACTTTCATAGTATGTTTTACTTGTGGTGCCTATCGTTGCATTTTCTGCTACCAAATTCGTTTCGGCTGTATTCTACGGGACTGTCTTCTCGCATCACGATCAGCTAGGGTGGCCAGATCGAAAAATCGAGGTATCAGGATAACATTTCGAAATGTCGGGATTTTGAGATTGTTGTCTCGAGAAATGAAAATTTATGTGTCTAAATTTTAAACTATATTTCTAAAATAAACATTTAGCTCTTTAAAAAAGGATTAAAATAAAATATACATTATTCTTTTACGATTTGTTTGCCACAAGTATTTAGCATTCCTTTTTACCGAGTCCACCAATTTGCCATTCACAAATTATTATACCTATATTTGTCGGGAGATTTTGTTATTTGTTGGGCGTCTAAACATCACATGAAAAGTCGGGAGAATGCAGATGATTCCCGACCATCGGGCAACACTACGCTGATACGCTCAGCAGATTAAAATGACCCAGTGGTGGTGGGTCAGAAATATTTCCGGACTTCCAATAGGACTTAGAAAGTTTTTTGAATTTTTGAATTCATACATTACCCTCACAATTTGCAATCGGACAGGCCGTATGCTTATTTTCCACATATTTGATACAAAATATAAAGTATTTGTAGAAAGTGTTACGATTACTCAATGTTTTTAATTACGGATATGTCCGGTAAATGTTCACAGCGGCTCGTCATAACTGCATATGTATTTATGTTGTTATGTAATTGCCTGCATGTTTCTAATAACCACTGACGAGCCTTCACCTTCTGGAAGATTACTTATAACATAATAACATTATAAGTGTCCATCTCGCTACATAGTTATTATATATTCTAACACATTAGAATCAAAGTACCTACGTTCTGTGAGGTTTCAGAAAGGTATTCTGTCACGTAGTATCATTTGACGAGCTCGGTGGTTGAATGGTTAGCAATGGCCATTTTGACTCTGAGGTCGTGGGTTCCTGTTCCATTAATTCGGAAACTCTATCCTACACCAAAGTTTTAGCCCGCGGGAAACACTATTCTAAACCATAATAGTATGTTACTTTCAATTTCGGAATTGACGGTATTCTCTGAATTATAATTTTGTGTCATTGCTTTCAGGAACTGTTCATCAAACCGTTGTATCAACAAGTCCTATGTACTACTTCATAGAACCGGTATCTTTTTCGAGAAATGTTCTTAAAATACAGTATTGTCACAGTGTGCTACTAATGAACTAAACTTGGTATCGCTATCGACTGTGAATAAATCTATTTTTAAGTTGTTTGCAATGTTTGATAATGATTAAAACAATACCTTGTCCACTTCTATACGAAAAATGATAAAGGGTCGTGATCTACCATCATCATCATCATCAGCCTGCATCAACCCACTGTTGGATATAGGCCTTTCCCAATGCTTTCCACCATATGCGATCCTCCGCTTTCCGCATCCAACCGCTACCAGACCCCTTTTTGAGATCGTCGGTCCATCTAGAGTGGGGGCGGCCTCTGCCGTCATCTACCTCAATTGTCTGCAATCTATCGGTTCTTCGAGCTTAATTTTTTTTTTTACAACTTCGGTTGGCAGACAAGCATACGGCCCGCCTGATGTGAAGCGGATAGCGTAGCCATATTAACGGTCGCAACATAAAATATCGCTCGTGCGCCGCCACCCCGGCTGCCAACGCAGCATCTCCTTCTTTTCTGGAGACCTTACTCACTCGCAGGAACACAACAACCCTCAATAGAATTATTATTTGGCTGCGGTATTCTGTGAGGTGCAGGTACATTCCCCAGTTGGGTGGCTTACAATTACGCTCCCTACCTCTCTTTTCGCCAGAGCTTCGTTTGTCAGTCAGCAAGGTGCACCGCGTGCAGGTGAAGTTGGCTTTGGTTCAAAGATGTTGATGAACTACTTACACCACAAATCTACTTACTGCCGCCATTTTAGATTGCTGATCTTTACATTTATCGCGGCAGCCTATTACTTCTTTCTACAGCGGATTACTACAAAATGCGTCGTAGTGAAATTGGGGAAAATATGATAAGCCATATTTATATTTATAATGCGTAACAAACAAAGAGCACATACGTCGCAGGAACTACGTAGAGTCTCGTGGATTCACACAGGCACTCACGTTATGGCCGGCCCCTAAGTGACTTTAATTATTTTTGCAGAGCCGTAATGCTCTAGGTAGGTGTATGCATTGAATTATCACTGGTCACACACGTATAGTCACACATATACCTGTGAACCACACATATACCTGTGGACACAGGTACATATATGTGATCATGTAAGTTGATGCCGATTCAGTTTTTTTAATCCTCAAATAAGACTGGCACAGTATAAATAATGGTACTACGTAAATTCGGTTTAAGTTAGTAATCAACATATTCAGACCAGTCGCTAGAGGATCAGAGTCCAGGGGCCCTACCGACTAAGCCATGCGCGATTGTCAATGTCAAAACTCTTTATAATATGTAACTAAGTGTACAGAGGATCTAAGACTTGTATAAGCACTTACAACTTAGTCACCTTTGTTCAGGTATGGAAAAAAAAAATTGCCGAACGCGTGATTGCATTTTTTTTTGTATGAAGGGGGCAAACGAGCATGTGGATCTCCTGGTGGAAAGCAATCACCACCGCCCATGGAGATCAGAGACACCAAGGGGTCGCCGAACCGTTGCCAGCGTTTTAAGGGAAATGAAAACTCTGTTCTTGAAGGCACCCATGTCGTAGTAGTTCGGAAATACCGCTGAGGGAAGTTGATTCCACAGCTTCACTTTCGTGGTACAAAATGTCTTTAAGAAACGTACTGTAGTAGATCGCTAATTATGAAAATATGGAATTACAATCTAAGCTCAAGTTAGATTTTCGTAATCAAAAATCCGATCTGAATGTGTATGAAAACTGCGAATATTTCCTTATCTGTCCCAGACAAAGATGTCTAGATAAATAAATGTCAGTAAATATAAATAAATGTCAGTAACTAAAAATAGAACACATAAT
This sequence comes from Hypsopygia costalis, assembly GCA_937001555.2. Classification (NCBI taxonomy): domain Eukaryota; kingdom Metazoa; phylum Arthropoda; class Insecta; order Lepidoptera; family Pyralidae; genus Hypsopygia; species Hypsopygia costalis. The sequence goes on from OW443340.2 coordinate 26,813,793, forward strand.
ATCCGATAGCGGGTACATATCGCGAACTGATTTTATGTTTTTGAGGTACAATACTCTCACTAGGGTACAAACAAATTACTGTATTCCATTGAACAGCATATTTAAGTGCTGATGGTTCATATTTACTTGATTAAAATGCACGGGACAGTTGATTTTCGTTCGCCATTTTACTGGGTTTTCTTTTTACATACCGCGTCGGGTGCCAAACCCACTACACTAGAAATTATATCCAAAAGCGGTTTTAACCGCAAAGCCTATTTGGTGATTTGAGAGACTTGTATATATTTTTTTTAAGTATATTGATATGATTGATAAGCAGCAAATATAGGCAAAATGGGCATTTAGAGCGGATAATAGTAGATTGATGAGAATATTTTTAAGCAAATTAAAAAAAAAACCCTGAAAATAAGCTTTTCAGTCGTAGCGATATTTGCGCCTTATTTTGGCCTAAGTATTTGTGTTTACTCATATTTTTTTTATTACGGATTATTTAGAAGCAGCATTTGAAAAATCTATTGGCAACTATTTTGCCTATAACAATGAAACATGAAATGGTTAATCTAACTTCGATTCAGCGTACCGGTGTAGGACCTTGTTCCAGAGAAGTCTAAAGAGGTCAGTCAGCAGTTGACTATAATTTTATTATGATGAAACGTAGGACCAAAATTTGGGACGAATGGAGAACAAACGTGGGTTTGTAAATATAGTCCAAACAGATTTTGATAAATTCATTGTCAAGTTTGTCCGTTTTTATCGTGATGGATGTCGGATATGTCGATCCTTTGTCGTCTCCGGCGGCAATAATAGAGTGACGTTACTTGTTTTCGTACTGGAAACATTGTCGTGTTGAATCGAAATGGAATAATAAAGGCCATTGTATAATTGGCAAGTGTACATTACTAGAAATATTCGCGTAATAGGATATTTTCCAATGTTTAAAAATTGTATAAATTACTTAACAATATCGTAAAATACACAAAACTATAAAGATCTGCAAACTTTCATTCTAATATCTTCAGTCAGACTTTTTTTTAGCGTCGATCAAAGTTTGGCGGGAAAGTTCATTTTAAAAGTATGAAATTATTAAAAAATAATATTTCCATTGGAGAAGCAATAAAAAATAGTGAAACATTTATTATGTTACTAATTACATAAACGTAATATTTAACATAGCTACGACAGCTACAAATTTCTGATTTGATGCATACAAAATACAAACCTGTGACGTCATAATTCGGTAGTCTTTTGTATGGAGCATTTTAGGTCAGTCTAAAAATTGTGATTTTCAAATTACTATATCTCGAGAGATTTTTGTGCTATCAAAGTAATTCTTTCACCTATGGTTATATTATTGAGACGTCCCTACATATCAAACAAAAAAAATGTTAGTCAAATAGCCTATTGGGAGTCTAAAAGTTAACGTGTTTGTGCTTTTTAAAATCTATTATGTATGTCAATGAATATATGGGCGGGAAAGTGCACTTGTATTTTTATGTATTACCCGTTATTTTACATAACATAGTGATATAGGACACATACAAAGGTGATCTCTACAAGAGATCTCTTCCAGACACCCTAATGATAGTAATGTAGAAAGTTATTGGACGGGAGACTTAATAAACTAGTGCCACAAATATTGTCACTTTGATATAAAAAATTCATATACCTACTTACATAAACTTATTAAAATATAATATAAATAAATTCATAATATACATACATATTGAAAGATGAATTATTAATGTTTATGCTAAATTTAAGTACAAAGTGGCTTATTGCGAAACTATAACGTTGTGACAACATTAGGGTGAAACATGTTCAAATATTTTCCTGTAGTAGTTTTTGCTTGAAGTAATTAGAATTACAGTCGCATTGTTACAGTTAAGCCTGGGGCCCTACCGCCGAAGCTGAAGCCGATTACCATCAAATATTTTGATTCTGAAAATAGGTCTTGCGTTTTAGTTGTTGACAAACACCTTCATCTTAGTATGTAGAGCTACAGGGTTTCTATCGGCTAAACACAAGTACCATAAATCACAGCTAAAGTTTGATTTTTGCAATCAAAAAATCCAATGGTAATCGGATTCAGCTTCGGCTGTAGGCCCCTGGTCTGCTCTTAGCTGTAAAAACATACAGACAGACTAAAATTCTAAAAAAATGTTTTGGCTTCCATAGCTACTATAAACCTCATATACGGCCGCTAGCCGAATAAAAAATATACTAGCCGCTAATTGCTAGTTAGCATTTTATAAATACAATTATTTCTAAGAAACGTAATTAAAAACTAAAATAAAAATAAAACTAAATATTATCTAAAAAAGGCCCCCGTGGCATTTTACCGAAGATGCTGGCAGCGTTTCCTCGTTGTATGGCAATACTAATGCGTTGTGCGAGAAAGCCGCCAGCTCTTTGGTCACCAGTGGTCTCGACCAGGCGCTTGGAGAGCTCATTCATTAATTTTAGCGCATTAGGACCCCACGAACCCAGGGTCTTGACTCCGAAAGGCACAAAAGTGTATTCCGAGCCGAGACCTCGATATTTCGTAATTTTTCTTTTTTCGGCCTCCTCCGCCGCAGCGCCGCCTTGTGTGTAGTTCCCTGGAGATGAGAGATGCATTTTATTATACATGTTATACTCGTATTTATAACTGTTATTGCTTGAAGCATATGGGCGGTGTAAAATGTTAATTTGTCAAGTTTCACGCCTTCCGTACTGTTTAACAATGGTTTGCGCGGTGTTTAAACAGAGCACCGGCCGTCATCGCCGGCAAGTGGCAAGTGGTGACGCTCTGCTGCGTCCAAACAAGGCTCTTTACCGGCCTCACGAATACTTGAACGTTGTTACTTGGAAGTAGAGTGGAGTAATAGTTTACTATCTCGCTGGTAATTACATAGATATAAATTTTATGGTTACTTGCACACTTTCAGACTACCTTTCACACCAAAGTAAAGGTTTTTGTGTTCCTATAGGGTATGTAGATAGAATATATATAAAGAGTTATGCGTGAGACGTTATGCTTTAGTCAAAGAAAATGTCTTGGGTTTTAATTTATCTTTTTGTTTACTTGTGCTAATTAAAAATTCCGTAATTGGTTTTCGTTGGTAGGGTCCAATTTCGAGAGAATCCCTGCATTCAGGGAGAGGCAACCAGTACACACGTACTCAAACGCAAGAAAATCGGACGTTTGTAACATGTCTATATTGCACTACTACGGTTACGCCACGTGCACGTATTAAGGGCCTGTTACATTACGACGCTCTCACACAGTCTAATATTGTATCGTCTAGATCAGAGGTTTCTAAACATTTTTTTTCGTAGACCACTTACAAAGTTTTACTGATTTATTGGACAGTAGAAATGTAGCAAAACCCCCGCCGGGTTTGCTACATTTCTACCATATTCCCATAACTTGTGAAAAAAATTAGAGGATTTGACGAGCTCGGTGGTGGAATGGTTAGCAATGGCCACTTTGACTCCGAGGTCGCGGGATCGATTCCCGCACAAGACAAACATTTGTGTGCGTGAACGTGTCTGTTTGTCTTGGTCTGGGTATTTTATATGTATTATAAGTATGTATTTACAAAAAAAAAAATGTATTTAAGTACATTTATCGTTGTCTAGTACCCATAACACAAGCTTTGCGCTTAATTTGGGACTAGATGGCGCTGTGTAAATTGTCCAGAAATATTTATTTATTATCGCCAACGTAGACCCCCATTGCGCGTCGTGTCACCCGTAGACTCGAGGGGTCACCTGGAACTTCATTCTTTATTATTTTAATTGCAAACTAGACGAATGTGTGTAGATGTGTCTGTCTGTAGGTATTAGTCACACGTAATTATCTCGAACGGAAATTCTGTCTTCGTGATGATGGAACTGACGGTGAGTCACGTACTTGTTTGAAGACATCGAAAATCGTGAACATGTGTTTTATGACGTGTTTGGTATAATAACAATACATTTTGTTATTGAGATGGCTTTGATTTTTTTATAACATGTAGACCAAACAAAGGATGAAACGCATATGTTTTTTTTGAAGAATAAATGAACCGATTTCATGACTTACTTCTATTTTTAGCTGCCTCTACATAGAAAGAAAGAAGAGAGTATTACTAGAAGTAATATGCTTTATTTGCACTATATACAAACTAATAATGATAATAAAATGAGAACATTATACACGTGTAGCCAGGATTATCAGCGCCAACTGCAAAAAAAGGCAATGAATAAATGTAGCCTGTCACAGTGATAAAACTACCGCTGCCTTGGAACTCACAACGAATTTTATAAGAAAAAAATTGTACGAGTACTAAGGAGGATACTTTGGAGTTTGGTTTCCCCTCTTTGCAATGTGAGAGACAGCAATATGACAAATGGGACAAATAATAAAGTGAAGCTACCTCCACATATTCCTGAGAAAAAGAATATGTTTGCTGGACAACTAAGTAATATATCTTTTTTGAGGTAGGCATCCATAAAAAAAAACTTCTGCAAGCCAGGGGCCTTTCCGCTGAAGCTTAAGCCGATTACCATCGAATGATTCGAGAAATAGGTCTTCAAGTTTTAGTTATTGACACATCTTCAGCTCAGTCGGTAGACCTCCAGCGCTTCTACCAGCTAAGGTAAACAAGTGCCCCTAAATTTAAGCAGAAGTTCGCAATCAAATAATCCGATGGTGATAACCATTTCAGCTACGGTGGTAGCCTCTGGGCTATGTTTAACAAGCATCTAATAAAAACTGACATGACGAATGTGAAAACTCCCTGATTCGCATATAATTTCCATGATGTTTCATAGAATACCACAATAGCATCTGATTGATGAACAAACATCGTTGATTGTATTCAAAACCTGACAAATCATCCAACTAATTTACTTATTTGCGTACATATTAAGTTTATTTTCTGGTTTATTATTAGAAAAACGCCTAATCACCTGCGAATTGGTTAGACTTCAATGCCGTGGACTAATTGGCTGGATAATGGAGTTGGCTGTGCTGTGGCCTTGTCATGGCGTCACTTTTCTTAATATATATAAATTGAATAATGCACCATTTGATTATTTTTTTATTAGTTTCCGACCGCGGTTTTTCTCTGCGTGAACGCAGTTGCGGGATAGAAACCGTTTTATATGTCTCCAAATGTTTTCGTCAATCCTCATGCATCCCATTACTTATTTATTTATTTAAACTTTATTTACCACAATTTAAGGGTACAAAGGCGGTCTTAATGCTAAAAGCATTCTCTACCAGACAACCTTAGGGAAGTGCAGATATACACGAATGCGTTTTCGAGAAAGTCCAAAATTAATTACTTGGATATGGGTCTCCACTCAATTGAAGGGGTTTAGAACATACTCCACCTCACTGCTCAACTGCGGCCTGGCGGAGGATTCTTAATGTAGTTATGCCAAGTTGTATCCAAACCTAATATACTTACGTGTAAATATATAAAAAATATAATTTCGGGTTAAAGAGTCACAAACATACATATATCTATACTACTACCTCACTAAAGATAACGGTGAGCTTTACACCAACAATATTCAAATCATGTTCACAAGATCCAAGTTTCATTTCCACCTACACCGAAAGGGTGAACAGATTCTTTATGTTTCCGCCGTGCAGACCACTTGCCCCCGTATGTTTGTTTTTGTCTCCTATATCTCACTATTTTGCAATAGCCGGTTCGGTTCCACTTTTAGTGGGCGACTGGTCGGTCCGGTCGTGTGACTTGTAGAACCAGTTCTCAGCTGGTCACTCCGTGGTTACTACGCTTACTTACACATCCCGTTGCAGTGCACGTCACCTGTCATTTGGATACCACTAGAAAATGGTTTTTCACATTACCGTTGGAAAAACAATAAAAAATATCATAACTTTTGTCAATACTAATTTCCATGTCCAATTTTGTTAAATACTGCGTTTATGTAGTTACACATAAAAGCAGTATTTAACAAAATTGGAACGTGTGATGTCGTTATCTAACTAACTAGCCTTTTGTTTGGAACGTTTTCGAGAAAGTCCAAAATTGTGATTTTCAAGATGTCATATCTCGAGACGTTGTCACGCTATCGAAGTGATTCTCCTACCTATAGTTATATTATTGTAACGTCCTCACATACTATTCATGTAAACGAAAAAAAAGTCATGTAACCTATAATGACTACCCCGGTGGTCGAATGGCTAGCAATGGCCACTTTGACTCCGAGCTCGCGGGTTCGATCCCCGCACATGACAAACATTTGTGTGCATGAACATGTGTGTTTGTCTTGGTCTGGGTGTTTTCTATGTATTATATGTATGTAATATAGTATCAGTTATCTAGTACCCATAGTACAAGCTTTGCTTAGTTTGGGACTAGATGGCCGTGTGTGAATTGTCCAGGAATATTTAATTTCATTAAATTAATTATTATTTTAATAGTTGATCTCGGCCAACTTGCTAGAATATTATAAATATTTTAAAAATGGAAAAACTCACCCTCCCCTGCCTAGATGAACTTCGAATCCATGACCTCTCGATTATCGGTCGAGTGCTCTTTTCAACTGAGCTACCAGGAAGGTCTGTGATGATGGTGAATGTTTCCTTTTTTTATTTACTGCTGTGATGTTGCACTGTTACGAATATCTACCTATTAAGTAAAACACTACTAAACCTATAACCACAAACGAGCTTTTTTGGCTTGTTTGCGAGAATTTTTAACTGTATCACATGCATTGCGATTCAGCGAGGAAACGCAGCCAATGTTCTTGTCTCCCCGCCGCTAGAGGTCGATATTTTTGAGAAAAAAAAAAAAATTCAATTTTTTTTAATAGTTTTATTTTGAAGTAATTTTAAGATTAGTTGATTTTTATTTCCTATTATAGTTGTACTTTGTTAGTATATATATAGCGTTCATAATGAATTTACTTATTAAATAAGTACGTGTCGCAAATATACTTCATAGTAACGATTTTATTTTAAAAACAATGACTCCTTTAGTTATCAAATAAAGACGTCTGATGTGAAGTAAGGCCGCGGATGGGCGGGGAGCCTCGGGCGATGGCGCCGCCTGCGCTATGAAGAAATAATAAAAAAATGACATTGAACGCTCCGATTTATGTAAATAACACACGTGCGACAATAGCATGTTTTATTTATTTACTTCATTTCATGCCAGTTCACAGAGTACTACTGACTCCAACACACTTGCAAGTCATACAAAAAAAACAATTTATAAATAAAATAAAATAGTGTTGGATACATAAAATCTAAGGTGCACGGCAGTTGAGCTTCACTTAACTAGCCATCTCTAGGCTTTTAATGCCTTATTTGCCATATTGCTGTCACTCACATTCTAAGATGGGAAGTCAAATTTCAAAAGCTTCGTACTCCTATTAATTTCTTTGATTAAATTTGTTATGTTTTTCAAGGTAGCCGTAGTTTTACACTTCACTGTTCATTGCCTTTTTTGGTGGTCGCCGCTGTTAATCCTGGCTACACAGGAGATACAGCGGTGGGAATGTGTGGTGGGCCCCCGTTTCGTGCGACAATGTATTTTGATGTTAGATCAAGGCGGGGCCTATGGTGAAGCTTTACAAAGTATGATACTTTAAGATGAACAAATTTCGTAGAGGCAACTTAATTAATATCATTGACAACAACTTTCTATTTAGATAGGGAGCAAAGATTAATATAATAAGGAGTCCAGAGTTATATGTAAATACTGCTATACTTATTTAGGCACTTTATCTGAAATTCGCAGATATTTCAAAGGCCTAGTTTTATTAAGTTTTATTTTTACTTTGGAGTATTAAACAGCAAAATAATACAAATTGACGTAAAAAAAAAACATATGTATTTGTTTAACCTCAGTGAACAAGTTCACGCTGTGAGGCGACCGTGAGCAAGCAATTGACTTGTGGATGCACAATACAAACGTACGATGACGTCGCAGCAATGTTTGATACCTCCATAACCGATCACACGCCGCAGCGGCATGCGAGCTGGTTATTCAATAAACTGTCCAATTGAATCCACACTTGGACCTTTGTGGTCTCCTTGGTCAATAAGACTTGTAAAACTGACTCAAAGAAGGCAAAATTGCATTGTCCTAATATTTTCATTACATTAATACGTGAAGCAAAAACTTTGTACCCCTCTTATGAAAATTGCGCGGACGGAGGAATATGAAATTTCGCACACTCATAATTTATATAGAGAAGGAATGCAGCATGCTAAAATTTTTAAAATTATCCATAAACATCGGACACGCAGCATGCGCCACCATAACGACGTTTTCTTATTTTTTTTGGAAATCACGAATTGATATCCGAAAACCAAGGTCACTTTACAGTACTACTTTTTGATGCTCTACACGAATCCGAAGTCAGAATTTCGAAATTTTGAGTTTCATGGCAACGGACGGACAGACAGAACGACTTTTTTTTCGGAAAACCAAGGTCACTTTACATTACTACTTTTTGATGCTCTACAGGAATCCGAAGTCAGAATTTCTAAATTTTCAGTTTCATGGCAACGGACGGACAGAACGACCGGACGATTTCATAAGCTGTAAATAGATTAAATCAATAAAAAAACATTACTCACACTACCATGTATATGACACACACACACGCATATATACTATTTTGTTTGTTGTTAAAGTCATAATTATGGTCGAATTTCGACCAATGGGCGAGGACTAGTATTCAATTTATATTTCGATAACATCATAAATGCGGAAGTGAGTTTGTTTGTTCGGCCTTCACGCTTCAACTACTGAATCGATGGCCATGAAATTTTGCATACATCATGTTAAAAATCCAGAAAAAAAACATAGGATGTCTTTTATCCCAAAAAAAAAAAATGAGCCGTTCCCAGAGATGACCAAAAGTTTACCGATGTTCACACAGGCGAAGCCGTGGGCGGAACCTAGTCTTTTTTTATATGAGTTTGGGGGCAAACGAGCATGTGGGTCACCTAATGGAAACCAATCATCACCGCCAAAGGAGATCAGCAACACCAAGGGGTTGCCGATCCATTGCCAGCCTCCTTCCGTTCTTTTTTCTGGTGACCTCACTCACAGGAACACAACAATCCTCAAAGGAATCGTCATTTGGCTGCGGTGTTACCTACCCCTCTTTTGGTTAGAACCTCGTTTGTCAATCAGCAGGGTGCACCAAGTGCAGGTTGGCTTTGGTTCAAAGATGTTGATGAAGCATATACACCCTCATATTATATAATTGTTATATTATATTATCATCTCCTCATATTATGTTAGTGGTTCATCGACATCTTTGAACCAAAGCCAACTTCACCTGCACGCGGTGCACCCTGCTGACTGACAAACGAAGCTCTGGCGAAAAGAGAGGTAGGGAACGTAATTGTAAGCTACCCGACTGGGGAATGTACCTCCACCTCACAGAATACGCAGCCAAATAACAATTACCTTGAGGGTTGTTGTGTTCCTGCGAGTGAGTGAGGTTACCAGAAAGAAAGGAAGGAAATGCTGCGTTGGCATTGGCAGCGGGGATAGCGATACGCGAGCGATATTTTATGTTGCGAGCGTTAATATGGCTACGGTAACCGCTTTACATCAGGCGGGCCGTATGCTTGTTCGCCACCGGACGTAGTGTAAAAAAAAATGTGTGTAGTATTATATATTTCATAGCATTACATATTTCTATTCTCGAGGTAAATTACAAAGAATACTTTTAAATCTTTGTGGGTTGCGATTTTGTTTAAATAGCAACGGTGCTAGTGCGATGCTTAAAATAAAGCTAAAAAATATTGGTAGAAGACCCATATTCATTTCTGCATTATTTTTGTTTCAGGTAAGTGTTCAAAACGTACATATTTGCGACGGGGACCGAGCTAAGTTTGTACCGGCCACTTTTACGAGTACGTAAAAAGTGTCTTTTTAATTATTGTTGATATGGGTTGATTTGGGGTGTAAGTGGTTTATCAACATGTTTGAAACAAAGGCAACCTCACCAGCACGTGGTGCACCCTGCTGACTGATAAATGAGGCTCTGGCGAAAAGAGAGGTAGGGCATAGCGTATTTTTAAGCTGGCCGACTGGGGAAGCACCTCCTCACAGAAAACTGCAGCCAAATAACAATTCCCTTGAGGGTTGTTTTGTTTCTATGTGTGATTGAGGTCACCAGGAAGACAGAAAGGAAGGAGTATTGGCTGGCAACGCAGTTCCTGATCTCCACGGGCGGTGGTGATTGCTTTCCATCAGGTGACCCACATACTCGTTTGCCCCCATCTCATGTAAAAAAAATATCAGTCTACAAAGAACCCCTTAAATAGACCTGCATTAAGGGCAGCTTATGGTTACCATTCATTAATGTAACTCGGGAGTTTTGATCGGCTTGTTCAGTGTTGACTTGACATTAGACCCGTGAACATCACAAGCGGTTCAAATATTTTATTACACTATGGAGGTTCAAATTATACCGGATATACAAATCCAAGCAAATTGGTGCACGTCATTGTCTTTTACGGAGTTGTTTGGCCGTGTGGTTTCCGGCAGACTAGAATAGAATCACTCCGTCTCTTCCCGTGGATGTAGTACAAGGCGTCAAAGGGACATACATTATAAAACATCGATCAGGCCTCTCCAACCCGTCTGGCCAGCGTGGGGAGTGTAGGCCAAATCCTTCTTCTGTCTGGGACAGACGAGAGAGGGTCGTGCTCCTGTAGTGGAGACTAAAATGACCTGATGATGATTGTCAGAGCTCGATTGCGTCGTTGCGCGTGTCAGTCTAATCTCTGCTGGGATACGGGTCTCCTCTCAATTGGAGCGATTTAGAGCATACTCCACCATCAACAGCGGGTTGGCGGAGGCCAGTGTTTTTAAGCCACTCAAAGGCCACTGACTTGGCTTAACGATTGTCATCTAACGACAACAGCCGAGACAGACGACTTAACGGGCCCTTCGAAGCACTAAGGAGCTCGAGATAATATAAACCCATCCATGGACAGGCTACAGTCGACGTTGCTTAACTTGCATTTTCGATTAGACTAACACGCGCAACGTGTTAATCAAATAGTGTTAATCAAATTGCTTATAAATTTGATTTCCACAAAATAACACCTGTATCAATTAACTATGTAAAGACTATACTATGCACATGCCAGATAAAGTTATCTGGCATGTGCATCTGTAATACAGGCTACAAGCCTAGCATGGACTCCAGACTCTCACAAGGTCATTTCAGAACAAATTGTAAAATTATAACTAATGTAACTGGAAACTTTGTGAGAAAGCGAATAAATTATTTATTATTATTATCTTCGCAGATCTTGTCTTATATGAAGGGTGTACGTAATATATTATGTTATGTGAAACGTCTGGCGCGTATCTCTTCAGTAGCGTATCAAAGTGACTTCATATAACAGAGTAATTGAATTTTTTGCGACTGAAAACGTCACGGCAATATAATATTCATTCACAGTACCATGATATTTAATTTGATATTACTTTGAGAGATAAATTATTTTTCGTGCTTATTGAACACATTTTTGATATTTAATATTCTTTATGTTATAATATACGAGTATATTATTAGAATATACTAATATTATAAATATATCAAGCTGTGGGATGAACTACTTGTTGAGTTTTCCCAGGAGACTACAGCATGAAATCAAAACGGCAGCATTTGAGGTGTAAGTGGTTCATCAACCTCTTTGAACCAAAGCCAACCTCACCTGCACGTGGTGCACACTGCTTACTGACAAACGATGCTCTGGTGAAAAGAGAGGTAGGGCATAGTGTTGCTGATATCCATGGGCGTTGGTGATTGCTTTCCATCAGGTGACCCACATGCTCGTTTGCCCCTCTCTCTTATTTAAAAAATATTAACTTTATGGTTTGGGACTAGACGGTGGAGTGCAATTTATAAAAAAAAAAGGGAGTGTCGGCAGAAGTGATAACTTGAACATTAACGTTGTGCATTTTTGAATATTTTGGAATGGTTAGGGAATATTTTCGCACGAATTGCTTTATTTGTCAGTATAAAAGTATTTCATTTACGTGGTAAAATACAATATTCATTTATTGCGCTATCGTATACAAACATGACAATTTATATTACACTAGCGGCCCGGTACGTGCTTCGCTACGTATAAAGTGAAATACTAAAAAATTTTATTGGAACATCAAATTCATTTATTCAAACAAAAAAATATTTTATTAATTGCTAGCTATTTTAAAACTTAATCCAAAACATTTGGATAAACAATATTATTTGTTTTTCCATTTTGAGCATGAATAAACAAACGGCTGGGGGTACCGACTCTGGTACTGATAGTGCCAAGCAGTAGTGCCAAGGACAATAAAGGGGAACAGGCAACATAAAGTCGAAGCACGTCCAAAATGAAATGACCGCATGAATGACATAGCAACATGCTTATACTGTCAACACTGAAAAAAGTTTCAATTTGACAGCACAATCCCCATCTGAAAAAAGTTTCAATTTGACAGCAAAATCCCCATTAACAAATTGATCCGCCATTTATTAAATTAATTAATTACAAAAAATGTGATAAATGAAGAACCGCTCTACCGATTTTGTGCAAACTTCACATAAACCATCTACTAAATAGTTCCGAACGAAGCCTAAACATTTGGTTTGGATACGTGAGCCCGTTCTTGAGTTATAAAATTACAACGAAAAGTGGCATTGATTTTTATATATATAGATTAAAAATAAACAGCAGGAGCTGGCATACATTTTCGCCACGCGGTAGAAAGAGAGGGGGATATCACTTCCTCTCTTACGCCGCGCCGTCGGTCTACTCTTCCTCCGTCTTACGAATTTTCGATCAGGTCACGTGTCCTGACGCAAGTTTAACATTTTTTACCCATCTCAAAAAGTGCACAACGCCGCTAAATAAGTTTTCACTTCAAAAAAAAATGATAATAGGGAAGTGTCGTCGCACTCTATCTACACATACATAATTTATCGAGTGTGGGTCAACAACATGCATATGGCACGAGGAACGGACTGATGCACGATAACCTTATCACTTATATGACAGTGAATTGTATGTACGGGGATTCTAGCTGATACGAGTACGAGTCTTATACCTATATTGTATGGCGTGGCGACGGCCATGGCGACGCGATATTAAATATTCAGCGAAATTTATTGAGCTTATAAAATCGTCCGGTCGTTCTGTCTGTCCGTCCGTTGCCATGAAACTCAAAATTTCGAAATTCTGACTTCGGATTCGTGTAGAGCATCAAAAAGTAGTATTGTAAAGTGACCTTTGTTTTCCGATATCAATTCGGGAAAGTGGCCAAAGTAAATAAAATAAATAAGTTTCGCTATGGTGGCGCATGCTGTGCGACCGATGTACTTTTTGAAAAAGGTAAAAAATGTAAAACTCGCGTCAGGACACGTGGCCTGATCGAAAATTCGTAAGACGGAGGGACCGTAGACCACCGACGCGGCGTACGAGAGGAAGTAATATCCTCCTCTCTTTCTACCGCGCGGCGAAATTGTATGCCTGCTCCTGCTGTTTATTTTTAATGTAATATAAATTGTCATGTTTGTGTACGATAGCGCAATAAATTAATATTGTATTTTACCACATCAATGATAGTACTTCTAAACTGATAAATAAAGCAATTCGTGCGAAATTATTCCCTAACCATTCCAAAATATTCAAAAATGCACAACGTTAATGTTCAAGTTTTCACTTCTGCCGGCACTCCCGGAGTGCAACCCGTTTTTCTTTGTGATCAGAACGGGTGGTCATTTATTTTGATATATAAATATTCAACGAAGAAAAAAAAAAGAAATAGTCTATATTCGGGTCTTAAATTCACTGGATTAAACCCGGTCCTTTAAAAAGCGTGCGCGGTAAAATATTGATCCAACGCGCAGAGGCCCCTTAGAGAAGTTTAATGTCATCATTCGTTATTATTATTCAACAATTGATGTAAAGCCGTTCCCGTAGCCTATAGACTTTCGTCGTAACTCATAGCATTTTAGTTGGTGGTGGCCATTGTTTTCAAAACGCCCTAAGGCTTTGCTTGACTTGGCTTATCGACAGTATGACAATAGCTGGTACTGATGGTTCGATGTGCTTTCCGCAGCACGGAGGAGCTTGATATAAATAGACCCATTCATAGACGGGCTACGGTTGAAGTTACTTGCGTGAATGATTACAGTGGTTGAGCATGCCACTGAAAGAAAGAATGAAAAACATTTATGTGCAAATGAATGTTTTTCTTTCTTTCAGTGGCATGCTCAACGACATCATGGAGGTCCTCAAGGTTCAGAACAGTCCAACTTTTTTTTATACTACGTCGGGTGGAAAACAAGCATACGGCCTGTCTGATGTTATACTTTTACCGCAACACAAAATATGTAGGGCAGCTATGCACTAGTATAAGTACGTACCTATAAAAAGTATAAAATAAAATTTTAAATTAAAAATTAAAAAAAACCCCCGACACAATAACCAAGGTTCCCTTTAAAAAGTAAAAAATAATAATGCACTACCTCTCTTTTCGCCAGAGCCACGTTTGTCCGTCAGCAGGGTGCACCACAAGCAGGTCAAGTTGGCTTTGATTTTGAAATGTTGGTGTACCACTTAAACCTCAAACTTGTTGGGAACAATTGATAAGCGATACTGTCTACACTCTCATTACAAAGTACACAATAACAGTGCGCTGTTAAGACAGACGCATTATCAGATAATTTTATAGTCTTTACTTTCATTGTGGTCTCATATCGTAAAATGAACTGTAATGTTTGTTTTGAAGCGGTCACGCTGGTGTTTCGATGACAATAACAACGCGCCAACAGACGCGTGATAACATCAGACTTTATCAGTGAAGTTTGTTTTTTTAGCGAATTCACGCGAAATTTTTTTACTGAATATTTGGAAAAAATGTGTCTGTTTGGGTGCTTAAGTCGCTATCCTTATCTTCAAAGTCTTCCAACCTAACCAGCACGAGATATAAGAAATAATTTATGTCAATCAAGTATTTACAATCATAAAAGACCCATATTGACAAGTTTCTTTCAAGCACTTCTTCTTCGCCAATAGTCAATACTGATATGCTAATAGATAAAAATAATAACAAAATAAAAACCGGACAAATGCGAGTCGGACTCACCCACCGAGGGTCCCGTACGTTGGATCATTTATTTAAACTTTATTTACCACAATTTAAGGGTACATAGGCGGTCTTAATGCTAAAAGCATTCTCTACCAGACAACCTTTGGGAGTGCAGATATACACGAATGCGGCATAAAAAAATAAACAACAATATAGTACAGTACACCAGAAAATATACATACATACACGTTACATATACATAATGAATAGGAGGATGATTCATAGTTTTGGCAAATTGTCCAAGAGGTGAGCATGAACTTTATTTTTGAAGTTAAATTTATTCGCGATTCTTCTGATGCTATCGGGTAGCGCATTCCAGAGTCGTGAAGATTGTAAAGTGAAAGAGTTTGACATAAAGCCAGTACGAAAGAGCGGGGTAGTAAGCGCAAGGGAGTTGTCAGATCGAAGCTGTCTTTCGTGAGAGTCACAAAGATATTGAAACTTACATTTCAAATATTCAGGGGAGAGAGAATTATTCAGAATAGAGTGAAGTGAACAGAGCAACCTCTTATGCCTGCGCTGACGAATAGGAAGCCATTTGAGCTGTGACCGGTAGGATGACATGATCAAATTTACGAAGACAGAAGACAAAACGAATAGCATTGTTGATAAGCCGGTCCAGCTTATTAAGAAGATCTTCATTTAGATCAGGGTAGCAGACATCAGCATAATCAATGATTGGGAATATGAGAGATGTGACAAGAGTGACCTTAATATTGATGGGGAGAAAATTTCGAAACCGATTGAGATATCGTAAAGAAGATATGACCATTCATTATAAATAGTTCAGGAATCTAACCCCCTATTTTTTAAGATTTAATTACAAATGTATAGTTTTGAGATTTATTCTTGTATTTGTAATGTTTCTTGCCAAATTTCATAGTTTTAGGTCAACGGGAAGTACCCTATGAGTTTTTATTATTTTGAGAATATGTCGAAATATGGGTTTTTTGCTGTATAAACGGCCGTATCTTATCTATCTTATCTAATAAAGTGCCCACAATGGCCCGAGGACGTAATAAATAATTTAATTTCATGCTTTAGTAGAATAAGCTACTTGCCAATATTCTAAAATTATAAAAAGTATTTATCAGTATCGTAAAGCACACAAAACTAGAACGATCGTTTAATAACTTATGTCCGACTTGTCTTATGGTCGATCAAAGTTTGGTGGAAAAGTCCATTTTAAAAATTTGCTACATAAACGCAATATTTAACATAGCTGTCGTACAAATTTCTGATTGAACGCATATAAAATAGCAAGGTGTGACGTCATAACGTGGTGCCCTTTTGTATGGAGCGTTTTAGTAGAGTAGTTCAAAATTGTGATTTTCAAGTTATCATATCTCGAGAAGATTTTATGCTATCGAAGTATTCTTTCACCTATAGTTGCGGGTTATTGCTAAATGGCCGAGGAGGACCCTTGTAGCGGGCGTAAAAATATTTATTTTCTTGGTAACTAACTGAGTATTTTTGTGATATGTGTCTTCTACGCTACAATTCGATTTTTCTCCAAAGAGGTGCCTATTTCGTGACTACAAGAACCTTAATGCGGTGGAATTTAAGTTAACCCTTAATTAGGCGCATAAAGAAAATCACACAAGTAGTCGCATGGGGTCACTACTGACCCCAAACAATTAAGTAAAAATTGAGTGGAAAAAGATTATAAAAAGATACATATATTAATAAAAATATTTAAATGCTTTATTATAAACATAATAAATAAACAAAAACAAAACTTTGTCTACCAGAACTGAAAAAATAAAATAACTTCTAATGTCTCTCAAAATTACTAATTTTAGGAACAGTCGAGATCAACTTAAAAATAAAAAATATTCAGACTCATCTGAACATTCAATTGATTTGCATCCGATGCAGTAAGCCCTGAAGTGCTCCTGACAGACAAATTGACCACATCTATGGCTATTGTTAGGCACTTTTTTGTGTGCCTTTCTAGGGCATGAAGAGCAGCGTCCACGCTTAGCAGTCGATGGTTGCATAACTTTCTGCATGTCATGAACCTCACGAAGCCTATTTTTGGTCAAAGAAGGGACAGCTCGCTGCTGTACGCGACGTTTTTAGTTATCTTCTACTAGTGCTGCCGCTAGTTTTAAAAAAAAATCCGCCTTATTTGAGTGTTACTTTTATCAGTATTTGCCTTGAGTATGACAAATGCATTGATGCCAGATATATTGAGAAGATGAAAGAATATGCCGCCAATGGCCATCTTTTCATTCTTCTAGCAACGTTGTAGTTAGCGCATAGTTGATTATTGCGGTGTCGACTGCAATGATTGGTATTATTATAATAGGTAACTATTTCTGGTTCTCAGCGTCAGCCGTTGATTGGAGTTATCACTATGCATGGTTGAAAGTAAAATGACTGCTTTTGGCTTAGGGACATAGGAGACAAGAGTATGACTCTTGTTTGATTGATTATGAAATCCAAAAAGCGAAGTAAAGTCTGCCGGTCTTGATGCATGTGGTTTGAAAGCTTAAATAGAAAAAAACTAAAAAAATGTTTAAAAAATCTAGTCAATTGTAACAACAATATATAAATTAAATATGTAGTGCAATAATACAAATAAATTGAATAAATAAATGAATATATCTTCGTAAAAACATAGAAATAGAAACTTACCCTCCGTCAAAAATAGTTACGTAACTGGTCGCATGGGGTCAACGCTCAAGAGAGCACCGACAAGAGCGTTCCTGCAGGTTTGCCAGCGGCGACTGATTTGAGTACCTCGCGGGGAGGCAGGAAGCTAGACAGACGGCGGTAGCGTTCCAAACACGTTAACTTTATTTTTTTTCAATTTGAAATTGTTTTGACCCCATGCGCCTAATTAAGGGTTAAATCCGGCCTCAGCACGTTTGATAAATTAAACTCGACCGGCCATGACTGAACACTGGAGCAAGAGCAAATAATAAATATAACAGCATTATCAGCCGTCGACACAACACGAGGACGTTGGCAATCGACTAAATCGGTTATTCCAAAGGTTCTCAAACTACTGTAAGCTCACCAACAGTGTTTTTTTTTTCTTATTACTATTATTGGGGTGTAAGTGGTTCATCAAGATCTTTGAACCAAAGCCAACTTCACTTGCACGTGGTGCACCCTGCTGACTGACAAACGAAGCTCTGGCGAAAAGAGAGGTAGGGAGCGTATTAGTAAGCTACCCGACTGTGGAAAGTACCTCCACCTCACAGAATACCGCAGCCAAATAACAATTCCCCTGAGGGTTGTTGTGTTCCTGCGAGTGAGTGCGGTCACCAGATAGAAAGGAAGGAGATGCTGCGTTGGCAGCGGGGGTGGCGGCGCGCGAGCAATATTTTATGTTACAAGCGTTAATATGGCTACGGTAACCGCTTCACATCAGGCGGGCCGTATGCTTGTCTGCCACCTGACTTAGTATAAAAAAAAAAATTGTAGGTAGTAGTCCGTCTTTAAGATTATAGAAGTAAAACTTACGTGTCAATAAATACAATATATGTATATACAAGTTCGCTCCTTGTTTTTTCTATTTTGTGTATGTGTGTAACCGTAGCTGACCTTAAACAATCTATCTATCTATCTAATACACGAATCAAACGAAACCAACATAGATTAATGATAGGTTTCCGCTACAATCCAATTTAATATCGTTCTTTATGTAAATAATGGCATTGAATGCAGAAATGCACTATTGGCAAATGAAATAATACTTTTAAAAAGGCACAGAATACTCTACTATGCCGTATTCCGTGTGCAATTTTCTGCTGCATTTTATTAAAATGTTGGGTGAATTTAGTCGCGGCGCAGTGAAAACCTATTGAATCGACATACATTAAAAAATATTGATCGCGCAAACATAAATAAATATTTCTGGACAATTTACACAGCGTCAAAAACTAGCGATAATAGTCTTACGTAATAAATGAATGGCCCCTTGTGTATATGTGTGTGTTGTGTATGGGTACTAGACAACTGATTTTTTTTTTGTAAAAAAATACTTATAATACATAGGAAACACCCAGACCAAGACAAACAGACATGTTCATGTACACAAATATTTGTCTTGTGCGGGAATCGAACTTGCGACCTCGGAGTCAAAGTGGCCATTGCTAACCATTCGACCACCGAGCTCGTCATAGAATATCGAATATAGCAAAAATTATACACTATTACAAATGAAGGCCATATTAAAAGCGAACCAGTTCTCCAACTCTACTTCAGGAGTACCGGGAGTAAAACCATTTTGTGTATATTTGTGTCGCGATGGTTCTTAGACTGATGCCACGATTTTTATGAAATTTGTACCCATCACACCTTGTGCACTTACCTTATCTTATCACTTCATCACTCTAAGGTTGCCTGGCTACAAAATGCTTGTATAACATTAACTCTACCTGCGTACATTCTTTTTTTGTGCATAAAGAAGAAGTAACACTTTTTTTTTATTTCATAGTTTTCGAACCATCGAAGTGGTTTGAAAACAATCTATTTACTGCACACCATTACTACTAGTGTATGAATGCTATAAAACACTTTGCTTGTCAGAATAGACCCCTGCCCGTGTTTTAATATAAACTTAAACACTTTGTGAACCTGTGCTCTGCCGTAACTACTTTATTACTCTATTTGTGATGTAGGACGTGCACGTAAAAGTTTGAAACAATGTTTACGGGCTGTATGCATGTATGTATGTACATCAAATTGTCCTATTGCATACATTTCACAAACTTTCGGGTCTGTTGCTGTTAGTCCGACGTTTTGATACTACACAAGACGTAGATACAATACAATACAATACAATATACTTTATTGCACCAATAATAAAATACAAACAAAAGTACATACAGAATTAGAGTACAAAGGGCGGCCTTATCGCGATGCGATTTCTTCCAGGCAACCATATATATTACATTAACAATGAACAAAAGCAAAAAGGTAGGTGGCGCATTGTAATAGAAGTAAATGATATAATAAGCTATAGTGAGAAAGGTCTCATAAATAAAAAAAATAATAAATAAATAAATAAATACACGTATTAACATATATAAGATACATACCCATATACATACACAAATATATACATACAAATATATATATTCATATATATAGATTTAGGTTGGAATAGATTGTGGATATGTCGCAGCTAGAGATGGGCAAAATGCCGGGTATTTACGATGAATGTCCAAAAAGTACTACCTATTTATGCCCAAAACTAGGCATTTATTGGGCATTTACAGGTACTTACTGGGCACTTATTGTAAATGACTTGCATTTTGCCAATCTCTAGTCGCAGCCAATTCCTGTAATTCGCAGCATTACACAAGGCTAGCTGTTTTGTGACGGCCTTTAATCCTTTATTTTTATTTTGTATTACACGCCGGTCGTCACAAACGCATTTCGTCATCGCCGGTCTTATTTACGTAATTGGTCACTTTCGCGATTCGTCTCACGAGCAGTTCGTCACATATGCGATTGGTCATATACGCGGTTCGTCGTAACTTTACCTATAAGGACGATTGTCAGATCACGAAAAAAATACTGTTTTGTACAAAAAGTTGTTTTTTTTTAGTGTACCAGACTCGCCCCCAAGAGGGAATGTGCCAATTATGTAACATGTACAATAGGATCAAAATTGGGTATGTGACAAATTGCGAGTGTGACGACGTGTGTCTGTGGCGAACTGCGTAGGTGGCAAACTGCGTGTGTGACGCATGGCGTTTATGACGAACAGCGTTTATGGCGATCAGCGTAATGTGACATAATGCGTAAGTGACGAAATGCGTTTGTGACGACCAGCGTGTAATCCCTTTATTGGATTCACCCGAGTGACCCTGATGGAGCATCACCAAGTTTGCGAAGACTCCTATTTCTAATTCATCACACAGCAAACCTACCCTAGCCGAACGATAATTTAAAGATAATCCGCCTAAATATTAATCCGCCGCATTATAAAACAGCGACATTTTTTAAATAGCTGGCTATTAATTTATCTACGAGTAATGCGGCGGTTCTGGCGGTTCTACGAATTTTGTTTGCGTGCAATGTTATACACATGTTCAGTCGTAGTCATCATTTCTGGCGAATAATTGTCCTGTTGGACACAGAAGGGGCATTTCCTTGACGAACGATTCACTCTTTATATCATTCATCATCATCATCTTAATGATCATCATATAATTATTTACAACAGGGTGCCTACTCTGAAGTTTCGGGCAAAAAGTCGAAATTTTTCTGATACAAATTTTTCTTTTGTTCGGCTAGTATGCATTTCATTCTGTATACCTACTACTACTACTACTACTACTGTAGACCTAATTTGTGCCACACGGAATGTAATGTATGTTGTATAAACGACACGATAAACATCAATTAATGACATTTGTAGTTGACACGACAATAGTGGGGTGTAAGTAGTTCATAAACATCTTTGAACCAAAGCCAACTTCACCTGCACGTGGTGCACCCTGCTGACTGACAAACGAAGCTCTGGCGAAAAGAGAGGTATGGAGCGTAATTGTAAGCTACCCGACTGGGGAATGTATCTCCACCTCACAGAATACCGCAGCCAAATAACAATTCCCTTGTCGGTTGTTGTGTTCATGCGAGTGAGTGAGGTCACCATAAAAGAAGGGGATGCTGGGGTGGCGGCACGCGAGCGATATTTTACGTTGCGAGCGTTAATATGGCTACGGTAACCGCTTCAGATCAGGCGGGCCGTATGCATGTCTGCCACCCGTCGTATAAAAAAAAAATAAGTGTTTGAAAATATTCAATGCAGCTGCATGACTGGACAAGAACGTACCTCACAGATTACCGCAGCCAAATAACAATTTCTTGAGGGTTGTTATATTCCTGTTAGTGAGTGAGGTCACCAGAATAGGAGGAGTTGCTGCGTTATCAGCGGGGGTGGCGGCGCTCGAGCTATGAAATATGTTGCGAGAGTTTTTATGGCAGTAACCGCTTCACATCAAGCGGGCCATATGCTTGTCTGCTACCCAAGTTAGTACATAAAAAAAACTCGCAAAGACAGTTACATGCACGTATACGGCACAGAATGATGGAAGCGCAAAATTAGTAAGTAATAGTTGCAAGGAGTGACGGTTTGTGTCATCTACCCAATTTCAAATCTAAGTCTCTTAACCATGTGTTGTAGGGATGTACGTTTGTTTGCACGTTTTGTTTTGAAGGTTTTGAGGGTTGCTTTTGATTTATATCTCCAGTTTTGTCATGGTGTTTAATTATGGAAAGTTGTATTCGAATTCAAAATATACTAAGTTGAGTCATGGACATATACGTGTGTAACCATCACTGGTTAACAGGCACAGTTACTATAAATGGGACGGGGGCCCACCACACATTCCCACCACTGTATCTCCTGTGTAGCCAGGATTAACAGCGGCGACCGCCAAAAAAGGCAATGAACAATGAAGTCCATTGCAGTCCCAGGGATAAAACTACGGCTGCCTTGGAACTCACAACGAATTTAATCAGAAGAAATTAGTAGGAGTAGGAAGCTTTTGGAATTTGACTTCCCCTCTTAGCAATGTGAGAGACAGCAATATGGCAAATAAGGCATTAAAAGCCTAAAGAGATGGCTAGTCAAGTGAAGCTCAACTGCCGTGCACCACGGATTTTAAGTTTCTAACACTATTAGGGACCTAAAACATTGAGTTGTTACCTAACACATCGATTCCAATAATATGAATTGCAAAATCGTCTGAACGCTTGGTAATTCTCCCTTGTTGCTACCAAATCTGAATAGTATACTACCCCGGATGCAACTTGCAATGAATTCAACATGTCATCCCGCTCCCGCTGCCAAAGATCACACTCCCAGAGAACATGGTGTGCTGTTTGATCGAATTCAGAATTAGCAGTAGAACATTCGCATAAGGGCGACGGCACTAATTTAAACGAAAAGAGTTTAGCTTTAAAATTGCCATGTCCAGTTAAAAATTGCGCAACGGGGTGGTCGACTTCTAACCACTTTTTCTTTAATCTATCTCTTACCGATTGAAAGAACAGATACAAGTGGCGTCCTTTGGTAGAAGTTTCCCACCTTTCCTGCCATTTAGACAGCAATGTTTCAAATACTTCATTAATAGGTTTGAACAGTCTAACAATTTTTTCACGATCACGCGTTTTCAAGAAATCAGGGACCATATTTTTAGATGTATAGTACATTGAAGCGCGGCGTTGTACTTCTAAGTCTACCGGTAACACACCTGCTAGCACGGGTAGTGCCTCGGTGCTTACAGTTCTATACGACTTACATAAAAATATCAGAGCAAGGCGCTGGCTTTGAAGTTACTATAAAGTTAAATTTTTAAATATATAAAGACACTTTTCTTAGGTGCATTTGTTAGGTTCTGTAGGTGCTTTTCTTAGGTGTCTTAGGTCCATCATTTACGCAGTTTGTGGACGCCAAAAGGCTAATTATCGTCGTCAACTCTAATTCATCCCACTGCTGGGATACGGGTCTCTCCTCAATTGAAGTTGTTTAGAGCATACTCCACCACAAGTGCCTCGTTTGCTAATCGGAAGGACGTGGCATGACATGTGCAGGTGAGTTTAGCTTTGGCTCAAATGTGATAATGAGCTACTTATACCCGAAAATGTACCTGTATAACAGGCCAAGTTCATAAACATTTAAACCTACGTCATACTAACTGCACGTTAATTATCAAAATCATGACCGCCATGTTGTTTTCAGGGTTGTGCCGAAGTATTCCATTACAAATTAACAAATATACGTTAGCACATCTACAAGATATCGTGAGATTTATCAACTAAGAATTGGACAAATGTGCACCGCTGTTCATGTGGTTATTTTTTAACTTTGTTAATTGGTTGCGTTTATGGAATGTTTTGTAACTATCAAAGAAGGGTATTAATCTGTAAAATAAATAAATAAATAAATATTTCTAGACAATTTACACAGCGCCATCTAGTCCCAAATTAAGCGCTATGCTTGTGTTATGGGTACTAGACAACTGATATATGTACTTAAATATTTTTTTTTTGTAAATACGTACGTATAATACGTAGAAAACACCCAAACCAAGACAAACAGACATGTTCATGCACACAAATGTTTGTCTTGTGCGGGAATCGAACCCGCGACCTCGGAGTCAAAGTGGCCATTGGTAACCATTTGACCACCGAGCTCGCCAAATGAATATAGGCTATTTGACAATGTTCAAAAATTGTAAACAATATCGTAAAATTCACAACACTATAAAGATTTGCAAACTTTCATTCTAATATCTTCCGTCCGACTATTTTAGGGTCTATGAAAGTTTGGCGGGAAAGTCCATTTTAAAAGTATGAAATTATTAAAAAATAATGTTTCCATTGGAGAAGCAATAAAAAATAGTATAACTTTTATTATAATACTAATTACATAAACGTAATATTTTAACATAGCTGTCGTACAAATTTCTGATTTGCTGGATACAAAATACTTGCTTGTGACGTCATCATCAACCTAGCAGCCTGTTGTATTTAGCGTTTTCGGGAAAGTCCAAAATTGTAATTTTCAAATTAACATATCTCGAGAGATTTTTCTGCTATCGAATTCTTTCACGTGTGGGTTTATTATTGTGACTTCCTTACATAAAACCGAAAAAAACGTTTGTCAAATAGCCTATTGCCGAGGTTTTCTCGGGATACTACCGCATGGGATTCTACAACAAGGACCTGAACAGATATTAAATAAATTAATAGTTTAAAAAACACTAGAAAAACACGCTTTTATAAATGCACCTGATCGTGTTCAAAGTCCATTACGTGGCCTTTCTCACAAGTGCAGACACGACTATGATACGATATTCCATCATGGAATGCCAGTGCGTATCTTCCAGCTTCATCGTCAGACCTTGAAACCTAATCGTGGTCAAAGTTCATTACAAGACTTTTCTAAGAAATCCAAAAACAGCTATGATACTATGTTCCAACATGAAGTTCCAGTTCATATCTTTCGGCTCCATCATCAGATCAGTTCGACAGTACCATATTATTGTATTGTCATCAGAACTACACACACGCTACGATTCTTGGAAGATGGTTAAATTAGTTACCTTAGATTCCATTTCATAGTTAGTTACATACAGGTGGACCTAATAAAAGGGTGTTAAAAATGTGACCCCCTGAAATTCTCGTAATTATTTTACGATCTCAGAATAAAAGTTGAAACATGAATCGAATAGAGATTGAATTATAAATTAGCTAAAAAATGCATATTTGATTTCATTTATTAATTGATATCAATGGCTATCGAGACATTTTTGGGATAGAGACTGGATCGAAACTGAATTTTTACTAAATTTTAATTACGAAAATTGCTCCTCAGATCCTACAGGTTGCAGTAACTACTTACCATCAGACCGGCCGTCAGCTTGTTTTCCTCCTTACTGGTTTAAAAAAGGGTATGCCTAAAATACAATGCGCAAAACAACCGGCTGTTACAATAATGGCAATATTTCCGGCAGCGTGTGGTCCGCAGTCAGAAATAGCAGGCCGACGACCTGCCGCCATGGAGGATGTTTTGCGATCCGCTGCCATTCAACTCGCCATTGAAATGGGAAATTGGAATTCGCGCGTCAAAAATACGAAAGTGGGTCGAAGACGTTCATATACATCAGTGGTTCCCAACCTTTTTGTATTCGCGGACCACTACGAGGTTTTTGCTGGGTGTAGGGTCCTCGACTGTGATATAAATCCATTGTTCAATAACTCGTTTTTTCAACTTCCAAAAGCGTCCTACTCCTACTAATTTCTTCTGATTAAATTCGTTGTGAGTTCCAAGGCAGCCGTAGTTTTACCCTAGGGGCTGCAATGGACTTCATTGTTCATTGCCTTTTTTTGGCGGCCGCCGCTGTAAATCCCGGCTACACAGGAGATACAGTGGTGGGAATGTTTCTCCGTCCCATAAAAAATCTCGTTTTTTCGTATTTTGTATAATACTGCTCAATGTCTTTCATTATAGGTTTGTATCACGGACCATAATTTACTTCTCACGGACCACTGGTGGTCCGCGGACCAGCGGTTGGGAACCTCTGATATAGATGTTTATATACAACTCCTAATTATGACAAATCTTCATCATCATCATCAGCTTGTATCTACTCACTGCTGTATTTTTGTTGTGCCTTCCCAATACTTTCCACCAAAAGTGAAAGATAATATTCTTCTGCATCCAGCTAATTCCATCTGAGGATAGACATTTTGTTACTCTTTCACTTGTAAACCACAGATTACTTTACGTAAACGCTGAACAGAGGGACAATTCTGTTTCAATCAAAATGTAGTGAATCAAATTTCAATTAAAATGTAGTCAAAATTCAGTTCCGATCCAGTCTCGATCTCACAAATGTCAAATTTGGTATTCTCGTATCACAATATGAAACTTTAAAGTTTGTTTTAAGTATCGAAATATGACTGAGAACTAAACAAACTAAGAATATGTTGTTACCAACAATAGGAATCAGGGCAGCAGGGCAGCTTTTGGCGAGCTGTTGTGTGAGTAGCGACACCACGGACCCGAGTCTCCAGAGAGTCGGTCAGGGCCTTCGTCTCCGACGTGTCTTCATCGGTCGGAGTGTAAACACAAGAAGGTCCGCAGGACTCTCAGCTCTGGCTTGCCTTCATTGGCCGTCCAGAGAGGAGCCGCTAGAGCTATATGCTCCAGGGGTGGAAGTGTTAAAGGGCATCACGCCGCGAGTAACTTCGGAGAAAGTGCAGCACACCTCTCGACATCCCTGAGTCACTCACACCGGTGTTGCCCCCGGCCGTTTTCCTGGTATTTCGGGGGCCCATCTAGTGAGTAGCAAGCCACCGCCTGCCGCAAATAACTAGCAATAAAAGCAGTTATGGCAGGCGTCCGTCCCTCTTCTGTAATAGCCCGGTATTTAGTTCATCCAGATCTCATCTCCATAACCCACACAGAATATAGAGTTAAGTCGCGCCAGTAACTATATATTTCATTGATGCTTAATGGATTAATATTTATAATAGGCGATTATATCTTACTACTGCTTACAATCAGGTCGTATGCTTGTTTTCACCTTCAGGGTGAGGCCAAACGAGCATAATTTTGTGAGTTGCGAGTCGCATAATTCACGCCGGTTTCATACAAATGGCGGAAATATTTAACGTAGTCACTGTACATAATAATATACACTCCCCCAACCCGCAGTTGAGCGGCGTGGTGAGATGCCACGCCATATCCCAGCAGTGGGATGAACAAGGGTTTACAACGTATAGATAAAAAAAGAACCTGGATTTCGCGACTCACAAATCACAAAATTACGCTCTTTTTTATTTAATACAACCATGCTCAACCAGAGCAATACAGACTACGGTAACCGTTTCAAATCACGCGGCTTATATTTCTCGTAGCACTAACTAAAAGCTAAATACACGTAATGAATCTATATCTGGAGTCTATACTAAGCGGTATAAGCAGCTTTCCAAAAGCCTCTCAGGCGATATTGACTTTGGCGAAAATCCGCTTATAGATACTAAGAGCACTAAAATGCCGCCGACGTTACTAAGATATGATTACGTACAAATAAACCTTGTAAAGAGGATCATTACTCACAAAAAATATAAAATTAGATAAAGAGTGAGTTAATGAATGGGAGCGAGAGAATTCGGGTGTATTGACACTTGCGTTGAAACTACGCTGTGCGCCAACACATTTTGAAAAAGTGCGTCAACTCATCAGCGCAGTGAATTGAGTTAGCGCAATTGCGCGGCGTAGCGTAGTGTCTACCACTGCTGAACATAGACCTCCTTCCCCAACCTTTAGACTGCACCAGCGATCTGTCCTATGCCGTTTGCATCCATAAATTTGGATTCTGATTCGATCTACCTTTGGTGCGTTTTTAGATATAATAGTATATGAAATATTGTAGAATATGCTCTGAAAGATGTTTTTTTTAAACGCTGTACTGGAAAACACTGGGCATCAGTGTGTATGAAGAGTACATCTCACACGCCGATTGTCAATGACGTGGTCATAATGGCTGAATCGCTGGAGGATCTCAGTTGAATGTTGAACGATCTCAATGCTGCATCAATGTCGAACCGTGGGACTGGGGATAATTTTGACAAGATGAAAATTATGTACAACGATTTTGTCCTCCCTAGCCCGCTTATCGTAGAGAATGCAGCTATTGAAGTGGTTAAACACTATGTCTACCTCGGACAGTCCATACAACTTGCCCGGGGCAATTTCAACAAACAGATCGATAGACGCATTCGTTTGGGCTGGGCTGCTTATGGCAAACATCACCTTAACAAAAAAAAATAATTTCATAAAAACACATTGCGATATTACAATTAAAAGAATACTTGACAAATATTTCTTAAAATTTCTGCCTTTATTAATTACCTTGGAGCCAGGGGAAAATGTCCCTATTTAATAAATTACTTCCTAAATTATTTTCGCGACGTCATCCTTGGCATTCCACCGAAATTAAGAATAAAATATTTTGCAAGTTATGTCGTTATCAGTTGATAACATGTTGATAACACTTTGAATACTTTAGGAAGTATTATAAATAGACACGGAATTGAATGCGGCGCCCTTCGGTTGTGTTTGTGTGCCTTTAAATTAATTTCTTTTATTTCGTAGCTTCCTGGCTATGCTATAATATCCAACAGCTCTTTTACAAGGTGACAAAGATCTCTTGGGTCTGTACCTTTGGCATGACGAGCTTGGTGGTCGAATGATTAACAATGGCCACTTTTGACTCCGAGGTCGTGGGTTCGATTCTTGTGCGGGACAAGACAAACATTTGTGTGCATGAACTGTTTGTCTTGGTCTGGGTGTTTTCTATGTATTATAAGTATGTATTTACGAAAAAAAATGTATTTAAGTACATTTATCAGTTGTTATTTGTACACCTGTATACCCAAATTTAAGCAACTATAGGATTCCATTCTATTCTATCCTATTGTCTAGTACCCATAACACAAGATTTACGCTTAATTTGGGACTAGATGGCGCTGTGTAAATTGTCCAGAAATATTTATTTATTTTTAATTATTATCTTGTATAAAGGAGATGTTAGATACTTGGATACTGAAGGTGACAAAGACCGAAGACCAACGTGGAGTACGCTCTAAACCCCTTTTAATGAACGAGAATACGTATCTCTATAGTGGCGGAATATGTGTGGATCCCATTATACCAGAATCAAACACCTACCCTTCTCGTCGCAAATCGCAACAGTATTTTTGACTTGATAATGTTTTATAAATCGATGAAAGCCGGCTGTACGCACGAAAAAGCATGACTCATTGTCACGTTTCGCCTGAGTGAGCATGCAGGCGAGGGCGCGGACCTTCACAAACCTGTGACGTCATAACTCAGTAGCCTTTTGTATAGAGCGTTTTCGGGAAAGTACAAAATTGTGATTTTCAAATTAACATATCTCGAGAGAGTTTTTTGCTATCGAAGTAATTCTTTCACCTATGGTTATATTATTGAGACGTCCCTACATATCAAACCGAAAAAAATGTTGGTCAAATAGCCTATTACCACCCCTGCAGTATAAAATATTATCGTAGTTGCATACGTGGAGCACGCAACGCTTGCACAAAGCGCTATGATAGAGATTGCGCAATTAATAACGAGTCATCGTGATCACCTGGGTGAATCATCTGATTGTATATCTTTGTTTAGTGTCATCCGGAGGTTATAGTGTTATATAAACATCCTACGTTAAGGTGCGTCTACACTAAACTAGTGTTAACGCGAGCGGAGCACGACCCGAGCGTAAGTTATGTTATGAGACCAGAAGCTTGAGGACTACTTTATAAATATTACTACTTGAGGACTACTTTATAAATATTACTACTTGAGGACTACTTTATAAATATTACTGGCTAGCAATGGCTACTTTTACTCCGAGGTCGCGGGTTCGATTCCCGCACAAGACAAACATTTGTGTGCATGAACATATCTGTCTGTATTTAAGCACATTTATCAGTTGTCTAGTACATCATAGTGCAAGCTTTGCGCTTAATTTGGAACTTGATAGCGCTGTGTAAATTGTCCAGAAATATTTATTTATTTATTGCCCTAGTTTCGGCTATAATATAACATTCAATAGCTAAATCGTCCGTGTTTGCTTTGAGCCGGGAGAATACTGCGGAAAACTATGTCCGAGAACAGTGATCCTTTAAAGTTCAGTGTAATTCCACACTTGACGCGGCGGGCAATTACGAGCAGAGCGGCTCCGTCTATGCTTGGTTCACTAACGTAGATGCAACTTTACATTATGTAAATTAATTGTCACTATGTATAGCTTCCACACGGCATTTCTTCTTCTTGTTAGTGTCACTTGGTCGTCCAAAGCATAAAGTTAATATACCCATTAACTTTATTGTCCAGACGGACGGACGAATTCCTGGACAATCCCCAGACCGTCCAGGAATTCGTTCGTCCGTCTGGAACCCATTCCTGAAGCTAAAACAGAAAAACTTTCATTGCAAATTGTGCCCATAACATAATATGCACGTCAAATGGAAACAGACAATAATAAGTCATCACTTGAGCCGAAAGACGTAGGTACACTGTTGGTCACAGGCCTCTCCGTTAAATTTAAAATAAATTTAGCTTTCCATCACTCGCATCAATTCATTTAGTGAAGGACAGAACAGTCCTAACAGTTTTCCGATGCGAGGTCGAAGTGAGTGAGAGTGCTTCCAGATCCTATTTCGGTCCCAGCAGGCTCGGTGCTTGCTGTGCGGGCAGCGCTGCCAAAGTTTCACCTTGTTGATCCTTAGAGTTATGTCGGTAACTCTAGTTCTCGGAGCTTCTCCGAGTATCTCTACGTGACCTACTCCTTAGTATCTCGATACTCCGAAAATAGCCATACTTAAAATCCTGAAGTGCACTGCAGTTGAGCTTCACTTGACTAGCCATCTCTATAGGCTTTTAATGCCCCATTTGCCATATTGCTATTTCTCACATTGCTAATAGGGAAGTCAAATTCCAAAAAATTCTTACTCCTACTAATTTCTTCTGATTAAATTCGTTGTGAGTTCCAAGGCAACCGTAGTCTTACCCCGGGACTGCAGTGGACTTCACTGTCCGTTGCCTTTTTGGCCGCTGTTAATCCTGGCTACACCTGAATTGTGCAACCTTGAGTTTCCGAATGAGGAGGTTGACGTACCTAATAAAAGTTAAAATTACTAGTTAGTGGTGTGGATGATTAATTTATTACTGAGAGGTGAGGTGACGTAGGTTCCGACACGCCATCCATTACCTAAATGAATATACAGGAGATTGATAAGCAGGTTATAGCTGTATAGGTTGTATGAAAGCGCTCGACTACTACGCGGTCAATCCAATTTGTTTAATAAGAGAAGTCTCTAATACTGTTGCCCGCTCAAGTGATAAAAGCACTTGAGCGGGCAACAGTATTAGAGACGTCTTTGTAGCGAACTGTTAGAGCTCAAACGCACTGAGCTACGGCAATCGCCACCATGGTCGCAACGACTAACCATTTGCATAATTATGTACTTCTTATACTTCTAATCACGAAATTTTGTGAGAAGAAACTTATTAGTAAAGGTCGTCCTTTCATCCATCCCATCAGCCTCGTGGCTGATCTGCGTTGCGGCACACCCCGGCCACTCCATACAAATGTCACGTCGTTTACTACTACATAAACAATGACGTCTGTGTAGAGCGTAAATGAGCGTGTGTGCGTGCAGCGCCATACAAACTATTTATCTCGGAGGGGAGGTGAGGTCGACACGAGAGAGCGGCACGTAGTGGCCCTATTGTACCTACGTAGTACTATTACTTATATAAAATGAAATGAAATTAACTTATACCACAGT
The DNA here is from genome assembly GCA_937001555.2 of Hypsopygia costalis. Taxonomy (NCBI): domain Eukaryota; kingdom Metazoa; phylum Arthropoda; class Insecta; order Lepidoptera; family Pyralidae; genus Hypsopygia; species Hypsopygia costalis. The sequence continues at coordinate 26,845,778 of OW443340.2, forward strand.
ATAAGTAATAGTACTAACGTACAGTATGGACACTCTCTGCCGCTCTCACTAGTCGACCTCACCTCCCCTATGGAACCGATTTGGAACCGTTCGCAATGGATGCAACGTCCTACAAATTGACGTCGCTTGTATTTTATTCTCCATTCAGTTTAAAAGATGGAAGTTACTTGTGCAGTGCATGGATATCTCAACACATGGAAAATCAAAAAAATAAATTTATTCGGTCCCTTTGGACGAAATAAAGTACAGATTTTTTATAAATTACCTAAAAAGCATGCGGCAGCCATAGTTTCATCATAACTAATTCATGTCTGTCAAAGTAGGATACAAGATACAATTAATACGAGATGAGAAAAGGATAGCATTATATGTCTCAAAGAGCAAGTGAGTGCGCAGACGCGGAAGTGACATTGCTGTCACTTGAGTTACGGTGGTTTATTATTTACAATTTTCTTATTTACGAGTACATTTCAATGTTTATTGTGCGTGATCTCATGTGTGGTATTAGTTTTAAATTACGTTTGTTCCATGTGAATATGAAAATGAATCAAATCATTGCGCATGCATTTATATGAATAGTAAAAAGCTACAATTAGTAAGAATGAAATGGTTTGACCATTACAATGAACCGGTGTTCGGAAGGCGAACGTTTGATTTAGTGGTGATTAGAAAATATAAAATTTTGGGTAAGTTAGCAATGGCAATTATACAAGGCGTTTTATAAATATTGGCTGAAGTCAGTGTAGTGTATTTACTATGTTTTTTTTTCTTCACTACGCCCACCTGATGTGAAGCGGTTACCGTAACCATATTAACGGTCGCAACATTAAATATCGCTCGCGCGCTGCCATCCTCGCTGCCAACGCAGCAACTCCATCGTCTCTGGTGACCTCACTCACTCGCAGGAACACAACAACCCTCAAGGAAATTGTTATTTGACTGCGGTATTCTGTGAGATGGTGGTACTTCGTCAGTCGGGTTGTTTAAAAAATACGCTATGTCCTACCTCTCTTTTCGTCAGAGCCTCGTCTGTCAGTCAGCAGGGTGTACCCCGTGCAGGTAAGATTGACTTTGGTTCAAAGATGTTGATGAACCACTTACACCCCCTTACATGTCCGACTAATAATTGAATAATGTCAGCCCTAGAGAACGTCACTCAACATAGGCACGTGTACAGACGTCATTTGGTTACTACATGCAAAAGTGCCATTTTTGTATGGAGTGGCCGGGGTTTGCTTATACTGTGGTTGCGGTGAATATAATCATAATAAATAATAAATATTGTCACACAAATTACACAGCGCCATCTAGCCCCAAAGTAAGCGAAGCTTGTGTTATGGGTACTAGACAACTAATAAACATACGTAAATACATTTTTTTTTGTAAATACATACTTAATATACATAGAAAACACCCAAACTAAGACAAACAGACATGTTCATGCACACAATTGTTTGTCCTATGTGGGAATCGAACCCACGAGCATTGGTGTCGAAGCCACGTCATTGACCGCTACGCCACCGAGCTCGTCATCAGGCTAAAAGTGTTAAACTTCATCATCATCATCATTCCAGCCTATTGCCACAGTATAAATAATAGTACTACGTCCAATATGGCCAGTCCCTAGCGCTCTCTCGTGTCGACCTCACCTTATGAGACAAATCTGGAACAGTTTGTATGGCGCCGCACGCACACGCTCATTCTCGCTCTGCACAGACGTTATTGTTTATGTAGTAGCACAGTATAAGTAATAGTACTACGTACAGTAGAGCCACTCCCTGCCGCTCTCTCGTGTTGGCCTCACCTCCCTATGAGACAAATCTGGAACAGTTTGTATGGCGCCGCACGCACACACGCTCATTCTCGCTCTGCACAGACGTTATTGTTTATGTAGTAGCACAGTATAAGTAATAGTACTACGTACAGTAAAGCCACTCCCTGCCGCTCTCTCGTGTTGGCCTCACCTCCCCTATGAGACAAATCTGGAACAGTTTCTCATTCTCTTCTCTGCACAGACGTTATTGTTTATGTAGTAGTAAACGACGCGATCACTCCATTTATATGGAGTGATTGGGGTGTGCTATTGCTCTCCAATATTGAACAAAGGACTCAACAATAGTGGTAGAATAAAGTGCAACGTATAAATACGCGTCGATACAGCAATAAGGGTTATTTCCACGCGTGCCGTCAGCCCACTGCGGTTTTAATCCAATTTGTAGCAGCTCGTTAATCTTGAACCGAGTACTGCTCGGGTTACGATCGGCTGGTCTTTAAATAAGTGATGAAGTTATAAAACAGGGCGACTCTAGTGATTCTTATTGATCATGGCCGTTACATTCGCATCGACACAAATTAATGTAAGAGCTGCATACATTAAAGTGCTCTTTGAATGCATCTTGAAAATTTATTTACTGGTGTATCTATCTACATGTCCACTAGACAAGAGTGATTATTCTTTTTTAGACGTAAACACGTCTTTATAAATGCAGAGGCAGTTAAAAAAAAAACGAATCATAACAAAATCGGGGGGATACAATTTTGATTTGCATCTACAAATCTATCATGTCCATCCAAAATTCAATCACACCATTGGATAGATGAAGGATCAAAGAATTTATTACGGTATGTAGGGACTATGGAACATCGCGTGCGGGGAGGGGGAAGCGCTGCCATTTTGAGATACTTTTAATGCATATAACTGTAATGTATGGAAAATTTTAGATATGTTATGTCACAAAGAACTTCTCAACAGCGGATACGTTATCGGTGAACTTTATAATAGTTGTACAAACATAATCAATAGTGTTTACTGCCATTAATTCATTACCAGTAATTCCTAATGGTCTTGTTACTGTTTACTTTTCCCAAATTACTGTCGTGAACTTTAGACATATACGCATTGATAACGCATCCCCGCTTGTAGAATCTAATGATTTAAATACTGTCTCCTTGTCCTAGGAAGTCAGTCTCGTCTATTATTTAGACTTTTATACAATATGTATATACACTCTATACTATGATTTTTTATATTTTAATTTTTTTTTACTATTTTATTTTAATTTTATTTTTTCTCTTATTTTGGTTGAATACCATTTTTTTTATTGTATTATGTATAATGATAATATTGTATGGCTATTTAAAAAAGACCTATATTGACAGAGTTTCTTTCGGCATTTCTTCTCGTCAATGGTCATTCCGAAATGCTGGTAGATAAAAAAATATACCTAATTGTAAAAGACGTGTCTAAGTGCCCGCGAGGGCCCACAGAATAAAGAATTTTGACTTTGACTTTGACTCTAGTCTGTTCTCGTCTCAACAATCCTCAACAGCTCAAGTGTTCTCGTAAGCAAGCAGTTACTCTGCTCCATATATTGTATTTTAATATATAATTGTGTGTGTATATTACAATACTCTTCGATAAAACGCTGTCCGTTATTGGAAAAAGCCTCTTCCGACAACCCGAACATTACATAACGTATTCACGTACACGTACACCACCGTGTCCATGACATAGCCTCACCCCATTTTTTTTATTTATGAGACGGGGGCAAACGAGCATGTGGGTCACCTGATGGAAAGCAATCACCACCGTCCATGGAGATCAGCAACACCAAGGGGTCGCCGATCCGTTGCCAGCCTATACTCATTTTTTTTCTTTCTTTTTTGGAATGTGAATATTAAAAAAAAACGGTCTTTGCTTCCTGTCAATACAAAATTAGATTTGACATTTTCGAAGTTTATGTGTTATACGTACCTGCTTTCCATGAGGCGGATCGTACGCTTTTGTTTGTATACAACTAAGATGGAAAAGAAGCATACCCGCCCGCCTGATGGAAAGCAATCATCGCAGCCTATGGACGCTCACTACATCAGAGGCATCACCTCCTGATCCTGTAAAAACCTCTTCACGCATTTCTTGAAGAACCCCATGCTGTAGTCTCTTGGAAAAACCTCGGCAGGTAATTCATTCCACAACCTGAGAGTCCGTGGAATGATTTTTGAAAATGCTCGCGGAACACTGGGATATGCGCTTACAAATTCGCGGGCGCAACTTAGTAACTCATAAAGGCCAACTCTCAAAATCTAGTAACTCATAAAGAAACCTAATAACACACTCATAAAGATGTTGCTCTCACCATAGGTACGCACGTAGGTGCCATGCTTCATTCATTCTTCATTAATCACTTGAATATGCATTAAGTGGTTTAGAAGCCTTATGCCTATCTATTCATGTAAAAGGTCTGCCTCACTCGTGTTTAATACTTTTTCAGGTATTTTCCAGATTTCAGATTGAATTTTGTAATTTTCTTTAAAATATATATACGTGTCGTCGTCGTCAACCCTTATTCACTGTTGTGTAACGGGCCTCCCCTCAATTGAAGGGGTTTAGAGCGTACTCCACCACACCGCTCAATTGCGGGTTGGCGGAGGCGGAGGATTCCATCATTTTGCTGCCCGTTTATTTATTACACTGCTTCAATAATTTTTGAACTTGAATTGTAGGATGAAATAACTGCAACATTTTCTTTTTATTACTGTTTTCATATTTTATTGCTATAAATAATTTACCATTACTACCAGAAAATTAAATAACAGCCCATTAATTTTCAACTGATCATATTAACTTCCCTGATGTTTATACAACAGTTGTAAAAAATATTACTCATATGTTAATAAAGTCAATAAATTTTTAATTGAAAAAAAAACTAAAAAAAAATTGCTTGTCTGTAAATTCGGTTTACAGACGATAATTTTACGTGATAACGCCATAAGAAGACATTGTCCGGTGGAGTGGAAGATAGATAGATCGCTTAGGCCGATCGTGCCTCTCTACCTTTTGTACCGCGCTCTCGCTTGCACGCTCGGCTCAGGCGGAACGTGACAAAGAATCATGCTTTTTCGTGCGTGCAGGTGGCTTTCATCGATTTATAAGGCGTTATCACGTCAAAAAATATAATTATGTTTTTCTTAAAAAGTATTTTTTTACAATCAATCTTATTTTTTTATTGTATATTTTTGCAAAAGCAACAAGCAGCCTTAATTACGGCTCCTTGGCCCCGTTGCGGCGCAGTAGAGACACTTCTGGCTAGGCAAGTAGACGCCAGCTACGTAGTAAACAATCGTATTGTTACTATAACAAATTACCTGAATTGTAACCCTGAGGTTGTCCAACAATGGCATTCTGCCTGTTATAATTATTACACAATCTTGTAGTTATTTACAACGCTGACGAAGTGAAGTAATTAAACGGTTAATTATCATCGTTTAATTATTATTTATAAACTAACGATCCGCCACGGCTTTGCTTAGACCTTAAAGCCGCATTTCCACTAGGTGACATGTCGTAGATACTTATCGCTCGACATTCACGTAGTTGTCTCTAGCAATAATTCTGGGACAACGTCCCGCGACATGTGACTCGTTTACATTGGCTAGTCGTGATCAGTATGTCGCCCGAGGAAGTAGTGTTCAAAACACAAAGCGACACACGTTTTCACCACTCAAAGCCTGTCCGGCGACTGTCGAGGGACACGAAAGTCGCGCGACGCTCGCAGAGCATTGACTAGCGACAAGTTGCGCGACCCGTAAATGTCCCAAGCGACGTCGGGCGACATCGCGCGGGACACGTAAATTTCGTGTCGAGCGACAGAGTCGCACGACAAATGTCCCCTAATGAAAATGCCGTTTAAACGAACTGAACGATGAGACCTTGTGACTTCACTACGAACAACACGCATTCTTCATCAGCGTCCATCTTCATGGAGTATGTTGGGGTAAGGCGGAGGATCGTATTTGGTGGAAAGCATTGGGGAAGGCTTATATCCAGCAGTGGATAGATACAGGCTGATGATGATGTTGGGATTGTTTGGTCGCCCACTCGTGTACCATTGGCTTGCCGTAGTTGGTTTTGTTAAAGTACGGCAACGGTACGCTCTAGTTGTGCAGAAAAACCAACGTAACAGTCTTCTTGAAGAAAACCCCCATGCTGACTGCTAATGCTCCGCCGCGCACGGATTTTACAACTTTCCGATCATATCACAGGGTTGCAGGGTAGATGTTACGACCATAACAACGCAGTCTCTTTTTTTAATTGCTTTTAATAATATGTCGCTCACTTAGGAATGGTTCCCAATATGTTTATATCCGATTTTAAACAAAACTTGCTCACTTAAAAATTATTTAACAATGAACATTTTTTTAAACAAACATTTGTTGTCCATAAATACGAGAACTAAATAGTTTACTGACTGGGGTTCGCTCAACAAGCACTTAGGTTTAGGTATCCATATTTTCGAGGTTAAAGTGGAAATTATATATAATCAGCTTTTTGTATTGTCCGCCATCTTGGATTAAAAATGGCGGCATTGAAATAACCATTCATTGCCACAAGAACCACAGAGAGTGCCAAATATCAGCTCAATGCGAAATAACGGAGTGGGTTAAATTTAACTTGTATGATACCGCGGTGAAACTACTTGAAAACTTGCAAAAAATGAGCATTGAATAAATCTCACTAAATGACACTTAACTGTCCTTGAGTGTTAACTGCATTGCAATTACGCATAAGATTTATAATAATTGTATGTACGAGTTACGAGAATTGATTAGATAACTTAGTCATGTCATCGTGGAAAGTGCATATAGATATAATTTTCGCATTTACGAAATCATACGAAATCATTTTCATCGAATGAACCTCGAAAAAGGAGAGGTCCAACTAAAGATTAGCCTATTTTATTTATTTACTAGCTGACCCAGCTAACTTCGTACCGCCTAACAGTCAATTCTTTATTTTTTTTATATTTTTTTAAACTCCGAGCGCTTCTGCACTGTATTCGAATCCGATCCGTTCTTGGTGTATTTAATATCCGTTGCTTTTCCGCTGCGATCGTATTATGAAGCAGTATGTACCGATTAAGCAAGGGATATTGAATACCCCCGATAACGGATCGGATTCGGATGCAGTGCGGAAGCGCTCTTATTCAGGCATTTTTTGAAAATTTTCTCTGCGTAAGAATCATCCTCGTACTTCAAGGAATATTCTAAAATAATAATTAGCGGAATCGGTTCAGCTGTTCTCGAGATTTGCGCTTAGCAACACATTCAGCGATTCATTTTTAGGGTTCCGTACCTAAAGGGTAAAAAGGAACCCTTTTATTAAGGCTCCGCTGTCCGTCCGTCCGTCCGTCTGTCACCAGGCTGTATCTCATGAACCGTGATAGTTAGACAGTTGAAATTTTCACAGATGATGTATTTCTGTTGCCGCTATTATATAAACAGAATAAAATAAATATTTAAGGGGGCTCCCATACAACAAACGTGAATTTTTTACTCGATTTTGCTCGCAATTGATAACGACAACAGGTATACGCTTGAAATACTCACAAGAAATTTAGTTATATATTCACTATAAAAATAAATAATTAAATAAAAATAATATTTAAGGGGGCTCCCATACAACAAACGTGATTTTTTTTTTGCCGTTTTTATAGATAAGGGTACGGAACCCTTCGTGCGCGAGTCCGACTCGCACTTGGCCGGTTTTTATTTTTATTATATTATAGATTTAAAAACTTTATTAAACACAATTTTTATACAAGGGTATACAAGGCGAAATTAACGCTAAAATAATCCATCAGATTCTTTTCTTTCTTTTCATAAAGTCATTTTCAGGCTCTACAGGCGTGTGCCGGATAAACCAATAGAGTTCATTCTACACGTGGGAATCCGGGGCAGGTCGTTAGTTAGTAATAAAACACAATATAACACTTAACTAACAAAACATAATTAAACGTTCATGAATAATACATTAATTAAATTAGTTTGTGAAGTTGCGATTTCAAGTTATTAATGAACTGTTATCTGTTGCAGGTACGTTACCTTAGGACTAAACATCTACGTAAAAGTTGTGAGTATGTAGGTGCTTTTTTTTAGGGTTCCGTACCCAAAGGGTAAAAAGGAACCCTATTACTAAGGCTCCGCTGTCTGTCCGTCCGTCCGGCTGTCTGTCACCAGGATGTATCTCATGAACCGTGATAGTTAGACAGTTGAATTTTTTACAGATGATGTATTTCTGTTGCCGCTATAGCAACAAATACTAAAAAATAGAATAAAATAAATATTTAAGGTGGCTCCCATACAACAAACGTGATTTTTTTTGCTCGTTTTTGCTCGCAATTGATAACGGTAATAGGTAGACGCTTGTAATACTCACATAATATTTAGTTATATATTCACTTTAAAAATAAACAATTAATTTAAAATATTTTCATTAAACAAATATTTAAGGGGGGCTCCCATACGACTAACGTGATTTTTATGCCGTTTTTATAGATAATAGTACGAAAACCTTCGTGCGCGAGTCATACTCGCACTTGGCCGGTTTTTAATCATTAGCCTTTATCTACCCACTGCCAGATATAGGCCTTTTCCAATGCTTTTCACCAAATGCAATCCTCTGTTTTTCTCATCCAACCATTTTCTTGCGGTCATCGGTCCATTTAGAGGCTATCGCCCAACTCTTCATCCTCCCACACGCAGTCTATTCTAGAAAATTCCTCTTTCACCTTCTAAAAGTGTATGTACAAGTGTACACCTACAATGGACTCTGCAGATGTGGCCCGCCAACTGCCATTTTAGCCGGGGAACTCCAAAAGCTATGTTGACAACATTGGTAGTCTGCCGAAGTTCTTCGTTCCAGATTCAGATTCTTTTGAGAAATCCCGAGTACAGGTCTCTCCGTTGCTCGCTTGGTGACCTTTAGCCTGTGGACCAGCCCAACTGTGACAGTCCCAAGTCTCTGCACCGTACATCATGGTCATCGTAGGACATGTCTTTTAATCGCATTATAAGATTGAACCAATGTCCATCTTTATATATCTTTGGTATAGTAGCTGCCCTAACAGAAAAATCAAATTATAAAGCGTTTTTTTATTATCTTACTTTTATTATTTTCTAACTTATGTGCCTCGGAAAGCACGTTGAGTCATCGGTCCCTGCTATTTTGCATTAGATGGCATTCGTTGAGCCAAGTTAGTTAAATGTAACCTTTGGATAGCTTGTCCCCTGGTCAAATTGGCCCCTGGTACCAACCTACAGTTGGACATTTTGTACCCGTGTCCTAGCAGTGCTGCAGTGGGTTGTTAATGCGTGATGAATGATGATGCAAGCTTATAGCACTAGAAGTCGGCTAAGTCGTACAGTGAGTAAATTAAGTCTGGTCTGCCACCTTTAAGTATGCCATTCGTTTGTATTTTTCAAGTTAAGAAGGCCTACGTTTGCTGTCAGAAATAATTGAAGATCGACCTTGGCGACATTTAAGAAGATCAACCTTAGCTACCTTTACTTAAAAAAAATCCTGGTTTTTGTATCTAATCTATACAGTAATAGAAGCATTACTTTTGTTGAAAGGTTTAATACATAAATTAAAAACCACTTTCTTGGCTGACCGTACTATCCCAAACGTATGTTTACGAGAAAAAAGAAAAATATTTTTTATCACTTTCAAAGCAGTTCCCAAAATTATGCAAATAATATAAACAAACAATAATTTAAGACCGTTATCTCTTATCACGGCACACATCACTTATCAGACATCAAAGTGGGCTATCATTTCCTGTTTGTTAATCAGCTGATAACAGATAATAATTGTTAATTAAATGTTTTATTGAGGTTTGCTGTGTGTCATACATGATAATGTGATCACTGCTGCTGTAAAATAATTATTAAGTGATCCCCTTGATCTGCAAGCTCTTTCGTATCGTAAGGTCATTTAAGTAAAACGCTCTATGAGCACAACGTCCTAAAAGCAAAAGGGCCTATAAGCAACTCGCCATAAAAGCAAATAGTCCTAAAAGCTATGACCTAGTAGCAAATAGTCCTAAAAGCTAAAGGACATGTTATCAAAAGGCATGTACAGTACAGTCATATACACATCTCCCATAGGATACTGATACTATATTCTCTTTGTATGAATAGGCGAATGAGTAATTTTATTGTATGCATGCATACTAAAGTGGCCAGTACGGAAAGAGATTAAAATCTCTTTCGAGTACTGGTCACTTGAGAAAAATATTAAAATCTATTGAGATACTGACAATTACGTTTTCATTTCTATTAATTAAAAATTATTATTATTAAAAATTATTAGTAATCATCGTATATCATATCACATTCGATAAACTTGATATTATATTCATAAACTAGCTTTCGCCCGCGGCTTCGCTCGCGTGACATTCGGGGCAATACTCATTAATCAATAGAAGTACTCGTGTAAAATTTTGGATAAAATAGTCCAACTAATCCCGTTTTCCCATACAAACCAACTAATCTCGTTTTCCATACAAACTTTGGACCTCCGTTTCACCCTCTTAGAGGTAAAATTTGAAAAATCTTTTTAAGTAATTCATGTCCACTACGTTATATTTTCAAATCGATGCCATTGTCGTAATTAACGTCCCAGAAAACCATAGAATCAACTTGATCTTATAACATTTCAACCCATTGCACCCCTACAGAGTTGTCACGTCGGCTATGTTGAATTATTAAATAGTTGTTTTTTTCGTAATCAGCGACCCGATATACTATAAAAACAATACCTATGACGATTTTCAGACTTTTTCACCACATTTTATACATTTCAACGCCATCGCACCCCAATAGGGGATGATAGTCAAGTTACCGCCCTACGGGTACAATAAATAACAATAATAAGTAATTTCTGGGATAAAAACTATCTTAGTTATGTCCTTTCCCAGGACTCAAGGTATCTCTTAACCAAATTTTATCTAAATCGGTCCAGCGATTTAAGCGTGAAGAAGTAACAGACATTCTGTCGCATTTATAATATTAGTATGGATTGGCGTTCCAAAAACCCGTAAAAACGACACATATATTGATATATAGACATTTCAACCTCATCGCACCTCAATAGAGGATGATGGTCACGTTAGCCACGTTGAATTTTAAAATCGTTGTTGTTTTCGTAATCAGCGACCCGATAAACCATAAAAACAATACCCATGGCGATTTTCAGACTTTTTGACCCATTTTACACTTTTCGGGGTTGAATATTGAAAAATCCTGAAACACGTGTTTACTCATTTATCTACAGTAGTACTCGTGTAAAGTTTCGGATAAAATAGTCCAACTAATCTCGTTTCCCTATACAAACTTTGGACCCCCGTTTCACCCCCTTAGGGGATGAATTTTGAAAAATCCTTTCTTAGTGTACCCCTAGACTTCATAAAGAACCTACGTGCCAAATTTGGAATCTCTAGACCCAGCGGTTTGGGCTGTGCGTTGATATATCAGTCAGTCAGTCAGGACTTTGAATTTTATATTTATAGATATATTGTCTAATAATTATTTCTGTTTTTGATTGTACTTGTTTATATAAGGAAGTTTTGATGACATGTCCTTTAGCTTTTAGGACTACTTGCTACTAGGTCATATTGCTTATAGGCCCTTTTGCTTTTAGGACGTTGTGCTCATAGGGCGTTTTACTTAAATGACCTTACGATACGAAAGGCTGCAAGCATCCATTGGTACGATTTTCAGAATTTCCACGACATAAAGCCCTATGACGAGCCCGGTGGTCGAATGACTAGCAATGGCTACGTTGACTCCGAGGTCGCGGGTTCGATCCCCGCGCAAGACAAACATTTGTGTGCATGAACATGTCTGTTTGTATTGCTCTGCTTGTTTTCTATGTATTATATGTAAGTATTTACAAAAAAAAATGTATTTAAGTAATTTATCAGTTGTCTAGTACTCATAGTACAAGCTTTGCTTAGTTTGGGACTAGATGGCAGTGTGTAATTTGTCCAGGAATATTTATTATTAAAAAAATATTTCAACTTTGACTTAAGTAGGTAATTATTTCAAAATGATTTTATTCCTATAAATTGTAAGTCAAAGTCACCTTGTAAAAGTCAGAGGTGAATTGTTTCCGCCACACGTGGCATTATTCATTAAACGCGAACGATTGATCCCGACCGGCCGACCGCAGCCGGGATGAATAATTGAATTCAATTGAATCGTGCTAAATGCGATAATTGAATTGAACACGGTCTCGTGTTTCAATCTTGTTACATGTAATGGCACTGATTCGGATTTCTGTGTGGGTTGTAAATGTTTAAGTCATGAAGGTTGAGTGTTTTTAGGGTTCCGAACCTCAAAAGGAAAAACGGAACCCTTATAAGATCACTTTGTTGTCCGTCTGCCTGTCTGTCTGTCTGTCTGTCTGTCTGTCTGTCAAGAATTTCTATGTCGAGAATGCGTGGAGGTATCAAGCTGAAATTTGAACTGTATACTCAGGTCTACGGTCCCATGAAGTTAAAAAAACATCAAACTGCTAAGTTTACGTAGAAAAAAGTTACGGCCGTTTATTCAGCAAAAAACGCATATTTCGACACACTCAAGGGAATCGAAACCTATAGGGTACTTCCCGTTGACCTAGAATTATGAAATTTGGCAAGTAACATCGTTATAGACTACAAGTACAGGAATAAATCTGAAAACTATACATTTGTAAATAGATCTTAAAAAATAGGGGGTCTATATTTTATATAGGGTGTCGAAATTTCAAATTGAAACTACTAGTTCAAATGGGGTATCATATGAAAGGGCTTGATGTACACTACACATTGCAAAATATATTTTATTTATTTTTTTCGACGCATTATTTCTTATTTATAATGAAAAATATCAAATTTAATAATGATACTACGTACCTACGGAACCCTCGGTGGGCGAGTCCGACTCGCACTTGTCCGGTTTTTTTTATGGCAATTTGTAGTTTCCGAATGATGATTTCGTCTTAAAAAGAGCAATATCTTTAAAAAACTGAACAAGAGCATGAGATTTGAACTGGCGTTGAGAGGTTTTTGTATGTACCATGATTGTATACGATGAGAGACGAAGTTAAGTCGAACGAGTAGGAAACGTTAAGTTTGTTTTTGAAGTAATGTTGAAGAAGAATTGTTTGTAAAAAAAATGGTTGTCTGTAAAGTCTGTTTACGGGCGATAATTTTACGTGATAACGTCATAACAAAACATCGGCAATTGGAGTGGAAGAGAGATAGCTTATTCCGCGCTCTCGTTTGCACGCTCGGCTCCGGCGGAACGTGACAATGAGACATGCTTTTTCGTGCGTGCAGCCGGCGTTCATCAATTTATAAGATGTTATCACGAATAAATATTGTTGAGAAAAATGTCCTCCCGTACATTACAAGTGCAAATGTAAGTTTGTTCGCACAGTATTTAGAGATTTATTATGTTTTTAAGAACCATAGAGAAGTAGATGTAATGAATGGGGCCCGACGTAGTATAAAAAAAAAGGCAGGGTAGCCTATCCGAAAAACTATCCATACCTGACTTGATAACATGCTTTATATGTTTCTTATGAATTGTAATCCTGCATTTGACACTTTAATAAATGTACAAGAATTACTCGATTAAAGACATAATATCCTTCGTCAGTAGCTACCTCTCGTCTCGACACTCGATATTCGTGATGTCAGAAAAACAAGCTCCAGCCAGGTGTGACGGGCGGCGATCACAGTGATATTTCCTCGTTATCGAACGTTTCCTTGATTCGACGCGGACGGAACCAGACTTGTCTGGCTTCAACGAGTTTACTAGCTACTGAATGCTGCTCTACATCATCATCAGGGCATCCTAGTCTCCATTACAGGAGCACGACCCTCTCTCGTCCGTCTCAGACAGAAGGAGGATTTGCCCTTCACTCCCCACGCTGGCCAGACGGGTTGGGGAGGCCTGATCGATGTTTGATAATGTATTTCCCTTAGTCGTCTTGTACGACATCCACGGGAAGAAACGGAGTGATTCTATTCTAGTCTGCCGGAAACCACACGGCCTACTGCTGTATAATTATTTACCAAATTATTTAAAATTATTATCATCCTCAAAGTTCAAGAAGCAATTACATGCGTTGCTGGTAAATAACTGTTTTTACACTATTGACGAATTAAAAAAATAATAATTTTGACATGAGAAGACCTCGAATTAATGTTTTATTTATTATAAGATTGTATTATTACTATTTACATTTAATTTTATTTCCATTGACATACATATATTAAGAAGACATTGATATTGATATTGTAATTCAATAAAAATTAAACTTTTAAATTGTAATTTAAAAAGAAATATAGTATAATATAAATTTGCATGCCGATTGTTGGCGCAACACGCTTGCACAATATAATTTATAAAATATCTGTTTGTACCGTGTCTGCCGCAAATAAATGATTTTCATTTCATTTCATTTCGTTGCTCTACATGGAGTTTAGGAAAGTATCAAAAAAATCGGTTGTCTGTAAAGTCGGTTTACTGACGATAGTTGAACGTGACAACGTCATAAGAAAATACTGATGGAATGTTTGCATTTTTCAAAAGAAAATTTTAATGGAACGCCTCAGAGCGAGGTAACGCCGCATACGTCATGTTTTTTCGTGCGTGCAGCCGGCTCCATCGAATTATAAGACGTTGTCACTTGTCACGTCAAAAATGAGGAGCTCGAAGGGGTCGTTGCGCGTTTCAGTCTTAAGCAACATTGACCGTAACCTGTCCAGGACAGGCTACGTTTATAGGATGTTTATTTGTCTCCAATTCCTCCGTACTCCGGGAGGCACGTTAAGCCGTCGGTCCCGGCTGTTGTCATCAGATGAAAGTCGTTAAACCAAGTAAGTGGCCTTTAGTGGTTTGAAAATACTGGCCTCCGCTAACCCGCAGTTGAGCAGCGTAGTGGAGTATGCTCTAAACCCCTTCGATTGAGTGGAGATCCGTATCCCAGCAGTGCGATGAATAAGGGTTGTCGACGAAAAACTAAAAAAATATGCTACTAATATAAAAGTGAAAGTTAAGGACAATGGGTGTATGTACGGATTTTATTACTCTTTCATGTATAATCGACTGATTTAGATGAAATTTGGCATCGAATACAAGCATACCACCCTGGCTTCGTACGGCTGCAACAGAAGTATTTCCCGTGTTACTCTTTGATCATATGGCTTTCTATAGACGATATAATAATTTAAGTCGGTTCTGCAGTTTTCCTCTTGTAGTCTCACGGCCACACTCACAAACTGTTCTTTTCGGAAAGGCATGTGATGAGATACATGAATACTTCTTATTTCGATAGTGGGTGTCGGCCAACTTGCCTCAATTTATATTAATCGAGATCGTGTACTCAATGAACCTAGGCGGTGAAGGTGATTTTTTTTTTAATATGAAAAGGGGGCAAACGAGCATGTGGGTCACCTGGTGGAAAGCAATCAACCCCGCCCATGGAGATAAGCAACACCAAGGGATCATTGATCCGTTACCAGCCTTTAGTTTATAATCCTTCCTTTTTTTCTGGTGACCTCAGGGGATTTTTTTGTCTGCGGTGATTTTTTCTATTTTTAAAATATTTACATAAGAGAGATGAATTTGAATGTGAATGGATATAATGAAAGGTGAGAATGTATTGTTTGAAAGATGATATAGTTAAGAAAGGGGTACTGCGTCGATCTCAACTGATGGAACTATTTCCATAATGCCCCTTGGCAATCAGTCTATATTAGTGCGGTGAAGCCACGAACAGGAGCTAGTGTGAAATATTTCACACTGGCGCCTCCGCGTCGAAACTTCTAATCAAATAATACCACGAGCGACGCATTATTAATCCACTTTTTTTTTCAATAACTCTATTGAAATTAACGACGCCTACCATTCCAAGTAGATTTATGACTGCACCACCCTTAACGATTGTTTTTTTTTCCTTTTCTTCGTGAAAACACAGAGACTTACTTCACAGATGGTCGCTCTGATTTTCTTGTGGACTTGCGACGCCTTCGCTTTAGATATAATAATAAATATTGTCAGACAAATTACACAGCGTCATATAGCCCCAAAGTAAGCGAAGTTTGTGTTATGGGTACTAGACAACAGACCAAGACAAACAGACATGTTCATGCACGAGCGTTGGTGTGGAAGCCGCGTCATTGGCCGCTACGCCACCGAGCTCGTCCAAAAGCAAATATGTTGCAACGTCATATATAAAAGGAAAATATTATTAGCTTACTGACTGAGTCCATCAACGCGCCATCATGCCATCTATGTGCCACTAAGAAAATTTCCATTGGATATCGAAATATGCGCATAAGTTACGGGAGAAAATCGGTATCAGTAGGTATAAATAGAATGGTTTATTCTGAAATCGCATGATTGATTATTGAATTATTCCTTTTGCTATGTTTTATCCGATATGAGATAAAAATAGAAAACATTTAAATATGATCATGTAAAACTATATTACATCTTGTAGATTCAGGGACTTAACACGGTCATTTAGTAGGCTGGCGCGGGATCCAACGCGTAAGGGATCTCCTTAGAGAAGTTTAATGTAATGTTGTACACCTGCCGTGGCCCGCTCCAGGAATCAATGGAACCTGGAATTGGAACTATTGCTAATGTGTCTTAGAAAATAAATTGATCTGGGTGGACAATTATTGTAAAATATAGACGCATTTTTATCGCTGTTTTACATAAATATATTTAACTTTTCCATAGTTAAAATAATAATGGTTGGGTATCTTTTCCACACTGCACGAGCCAACCATCGTCGTTTCAGGACAGTCCCGCTCACAATAACCGCCCGTGTGTCCTCGGATAGCTGTTTTCAAACGAGCTCAGTGATTTATACGAGCGAGCGCGAATTTATTAAACCGTTCATCATCGTTTGGTTAACTCGCGAATGGCGGCCGCAATTAACGGTACGAGAAGGAAAAACCAAAAATGTTTTATTGACAAGACGTACAAGAATAAGTTCACGGTGTAAAACATTACCAATTGACACGCGTAACGTCTACATCTGTAAAATGACACGCTCTGTCATTTTACGTGTAGACGTCATCAGACTAAAGTGCAGCACACACAGCGAAGATAATTTTTAGATTTTAAATATATGTACGTAAAATACATACTAGTATGTACCTAAAATAGACGAACTCGGTGGTCGAATGGTTAGCAATGGCCACTTTGACTCCGAGGTTGCGGGTTCGACTCGCACAAAACAAATATTTGTGTGCGTGAACATGTCTGTTTGTCTTGGTCTGGGTATTTTCTATGTATTATATTTAGAAAAAAAAAATATTATTATAAGTATAATATCAGTTATCTAGTAGGTACCTCATAGTACAAGTTTTGCTTAGTTTGGGACTAGATGGCCGTGTGTAATTTGTACTGTTTATTTATATTCGACGAGCTCGGTGGCGTAGCGCTCAATGACGCGGTTTCGACACCAACGCTCGTGGGTTCGATTCCCACACAGGACAAACATTCGTGTGCATGAACATGTCTGTTTGTCTTGGTCTGGGTGTTTTTCTATGTATCATAAGTATGTATTTACGTATGTTTATCAGTTGTCTAGTACCCATAACACAAGCTTCGCTTACTTTGGGGCTAGATGGCGCTGTGTAATTTGTCTGACAATATTTATTTATTATTTATTTAAAAAAAAATATTTATATCATGTAAAATTATTCAGAAATGTATTATGTCTATAATTACTGTTTTACATACAGTAAGAGGGTTGTTGTTTTCGACAGGAAGAGTATTCCAAAGCCGAATAGACTGTATCGTAAAAGACTGGTCGACAAAACCAGGATGATGGGGGGGTGCAGAAGAGAAGGAGGCTGTCGGCATTGCTAGGTTCTTAGAGTGCACGGAACAAAGCGGTTGAAAGTTGGTTTTCAAATAGACTGGGGAAGTGCTTTCATTGAGAACAGAGCAATTCTTTGTATGTCTCTTCCAGTATAAGCGGGCCCCGCGTAGTGCTACGAATGCTACGTAATCTCGTGCTACGCAGGACCAACTTATGCTGGAAATGTTAAGCCCACATCACAATATATCTAAACATAATAGTACTACGTACTATGGCCAGTCCCTACCGCTCTCCCATATCCACCTCACCTCCCGTCTGAGACGGTTCTGGAAAAGTTTGTATGGCGCCGCACGTACACGAGCTCATTCTCGCTCTGTACAGACGTCATTGTTTTTGTAATAGTGACCGACGCGACATTTGTATGGAGTGGCCGAGTTGTGCCCACTCTAAGCAGATATCGTATATTAAGAGCAAGAGGCTGCTATATGGGTGTAAAAGACGGTGATATTGCCTCTCCTGTCTAACATAAAGCAGTGTCTCGCTCTAAGCAGAAACGATATATACGTTTCTGTTTAGTATGCGACTGATTTTACGGTTTACAAGCTATTATCTCGTCGTCGTCAACCCTTATTCACTGCTGAGATACGGGCCTCCCCTCAATTGAAAGGGTTTAGAGCGTACTCCACCTCGCTGCTCAACTGCGGGTTGGCAGTTGCCAGTGTTTTCATACCGCCTAAAGACCACTGACTTGTCTTAATCATCATCATCATCATCAGGTCATTTTAGTCTCTACTACAGAAGCACGACCCTCTCTCGTCCGTCACAGACAGGAGGATTTACACTCCCCACGCTGGCCAGACGGGTTGGGGAGGCCTGATCGATGTTTGATAATGTATTTCCCTTAGTCGCCTTGTACGACATCCACGGGAAGACACGGAGTGATTCTATTCTAGTCTGCCGGAAACCACACGGCCAATGTCATAATGACTGTTATCTATTGACAACAGCCGGGACCGACGGCTTAACAAGCTCGAGATAAATGAACCCGTCCATGGACAGGCTACGGTTGACGTTGCTTAACTTGCGTGTTCAATTCGACTGACACGCACAACGACGCCAGCGACCTGTCATCAGCGAGCTGTCATCTGTATAGAAGTTATTACGTTGTTTTCAATTCATGTCCTGCTCATTTATCTGTCCGTCAGTCAGCGGAGTATTAGCCTCGGTTGTCCTAAGTTCTGCTCCTCTTTGTCGTCAGCTGACAACTGAGCCAACACGGTCACCTTCTTCGACAATCGGCATTGTGAAGACGGTAACCGATTTCAAAAGAAGTGAATCAATTCGACGCTACAAGACAGGCGTGACAAGCCAAAAGGGAGGGATTGTACTTATATTTTCTTTTTTGACGTGACAACGTCTTATAATTCGATGGAGCCGGCTGCACGCACGAAAAAACATGACTCATGCGGCGTTACCTCGCTCTGAGGCGTTCCATTAAAATTTTCTTTTGAGAAATGAAAACATTCCATCAGTATTTTCTTATGACGTTGTCACGTTCAACTATCGTCAGTAAACCGACTTTACAGACAACCGATTTGTTTTTGTTAAAATTAGGTACAACCTCCGATCTGTGTTGTTTACAATATTTTGAATGCAATAATTCTTAATACTAATAATAGAGGCCACACCATGAGGAGTTCTACAAGAAAGAGAGGTAAGGAGCGTAATTGTAAGCTGTTCGACTAGGGAAGTATGAGGTGGAGGACCTCATAGAATACCGTGACCAAATAAAAAAATCCGTGAAATCATCAGACAACAAGGAGTTGCTGCGTTGGCAGCGGGGGTGGCAGCACGCGAGCGATATATCATGTTGCGAACGTCCATAGGCTGAGTTGACTGCTTATCATCAGGTAGGCCTTATGCTTGTTTGTCACCTTATTCGTATAATAAAAATATACTATACCACTTATCAATATTTACATTCTGCTATGTGACCAAACCCAGCTCAAACCACGGGACGGATCGGGTTCTGTCAAACGACATAAAGTTACGTTAGAAAAGTTAACTATGGTCGTTTAGTTTTCTTACATTTTCCGCGCAACTTTCTTATTTTTTTCTTTCATAAGAACCTTCTCCTGACAATAACAAACACAACATAAAAAAAATAGCGAAATCGGTCCAGCCGTTCACGCGTGATGCGGTGACCGCGTTTGCAACTTAATTTCGCTTCCATATTAAGTTGCAAACGCGGCGTCTGCCAACGTCATCGTTGGCCCGCGTTCAAAGTAGATGCATTGAATGCAGTTTCACGATGGATTTATTAGTTAGGGCGACAAACTAAATTAAAAGAAATTTAAAATTATGTATTATTATATTTTATAAAATTTTAATGGTGCTGCACTTATGATTCTTGACTGTACCTTGTCGTCGTCAACTATTATACATCATACTGCTGGGATATGGGTCTCCCCTCAATCGAAGGGGTTTAGAGCGTACTCTACCACACTGCTCGACTGCGGCTTGACTGTACATATCTCTCTATAACTCCGTTTGAAACGTCCAAACAAAGCCTTCAACTTATAACAACCTACTTAATAAAAGGTTAAAAGCCGCTTTTCTCCAAAAACAACATCAAAATAAAGCCACAAGGTAAATGACACGCGTATAAAACTAACCTGCCGCGGGTCGTTGACCCTTGCTGGTCTGTCGTTAATGAGGTCCTTATTAAGGCAGTGCTGGAGCTTGCCTGCTTTTGTATACCTATATAGGAGTATATAGTGTGTAATCGTGAAGTATCACCAGGGAACTCGAGTAGCTAATTTAATAAATGCGTTCTCCACGCTCCTTTCCGAGCGGCTGGTAAGGATTAATAAATATACTAATTGTATTTTAATGGTCTCATTGCTAGAGTAACTTTTTAATTGTCCTTTTTAATTAAGTTTTTAGTTTTATTGAAATAGAATACTTTCGATCTTCACACCGTCCTATAAAATTAATGTACTTAAATAATGAACGCCTGAAACAAATGTAACAGCAATGAATTGCTACATGATTCATTATTGCTATACTTTTTATTCAGGCGCTCCAAACGTTTTTTAATTATCAAGTGGATAACAAATATATTATGTTATGGTATATACATAGATTATATAGCCCGCCTGATGTACGCATCTGTGTGCTGTAGATGTCGTTATATGATCATCATCATCATCATCATCAGCCTGTATCTACCCATTGCTGGATATAAGCCTTCCCCAATGCTTTCCACCAGATACGACCTCCGCCTTCCGCATCCGCTTCCGCTCCCAGCCGCTTTCTTAAGGTCATCGGACCATCTAGTAGGAGGGCGTCCAACACTTCGTCGTCCTATGCGCGGCCTCCACTCTAATAACTTCCTCCCCCATCTGCCATCACTTACTCGGCAGATGTGACCGGCCCATTGCCACTTCAGCTTGCAAACTCTGAAGGCTATGTCGACAACTTTAGTTCTCCGTCGAATTTCTTCGTTTCGGATTCGATCCCGCAGAGAAACACCGAGCATAGCCCTCTCCATCGCTCGCTGCGCGACCTTTAGCCTGTGGACCAGTCCGATGGTCAGTGTCCAAGTCTCTGCACCATATGTCATTGCAGGGAGGACGCACTGGTTGAAGATTAGGTCTTCAAGCATTGGGGTATCTGTGCGGCGAAGATGTACCGAAGCTTTCCAAAAGCTGCCCAGCCCAGTCGAATGCGTCTATCGATCTCTTTGTTGAAATTACCCAGGTCTATGACTATGTCTACTTTGGACATTCCATACAAACTGTATGGACAGCTTTGTATAGAATGTCCGAGGTAGACATAGTCTTTAACTACTTCAATAGCTGCATTCTCTACGATAACCGGGCTAGGGATGACAAAATCGTTGTACATGACTTTCGTCTTGTCGAAATTCATCCCCAGCCCCACACGTCGAGATGCAGCATTGAGATCGACCAACATACTGTAACGACCCCCCCTCGAAATCGACGATGTACGCTCGCCCCTGAACGTATCGTCGACCTGTTGCCGTCTTGTCAGCTTATATGCGCTTATAAGCTGTTACACCCCAATCCTACAAGCGTATACACCTGTAAAATATACCCCGTGACGCAGTATACCCCGTTCTTCTGTTAACCGGATGTGATATTAATAATTTGGACCGTGTATTTGGCAGTGTGATCATCTAGAGAGGACCCTTATATTGTTGTTGTGACCGTTAGTAAACCCAGGACTTTGTGAGTGAATTATGGTTCATTGCATGACACTTTAACACAAGAATTCTTACATTTCTACTAGCAAAACAGTACCAACAAACAACCTATTTGCAATCACTAATACAGCTTTGCAGTGGTTTTAGACGTGCAGTTAGGCCCGTGCCTTTTACATTATTTTGCAAACTGTGGTGGCTCCGCCGTTCTGTCTGATGAGGATCATCGGCATCTTAATATAGGCCTCTGACCCAGTCAGCCCTACACCCTCCCCTTCGGAACTCGGGTTCCATCCAGGTACCCAGCCATGATTCCACAGGGTGAAGCTACTTTCTTACTTTACAACTGCCAGTTGCATTATATGCAATTGGAGGTAATATATCAATGCAAACGCGAATTGTTGAAACTGCTTTGCTGTATTATGGTGATTTTATCACCAAAGTGATGTGGGTTAATACCCAAGTCAGTAGAGCCTAAATTGGCTAGTATTTGAAGGGTTCACCAAAGTGATGTGGGTTAATACCCCAAGTCAGTAGAGCCTAAATTGGCTAGTGTTTGAAGGGTTAATTCCCTTAGGTATTAAAATAGTAATGGTTATCCAACGATGATAGGCAAAACGCCTTAGTAAAGCCTAAATTGGCTAGTATTTGAAGGGTTAATTCCCTTAAGTATTAAAATAGTAATGGTTATCCAACGATGATAGGCAAAACGCCTTAGTAATTGCATGGTGATTCCTCTGGTGCCACTGAACAGTCAGGGCCAGTAATGTTGTATGTAGATGATGTGTACAATCAAGCTTAGCAAGTCTCCAAGCCACGTGTCGTTATTATAACACAGCTGACGATCAGAGGCTCTATTGAATCACACTGAGGTCAACTTATTGAGGGTAGCCATTGAAACTGCCGTATGCTATGAATTGTACAATATGGTGGGTTATTATTACCCATAAAAATAATATGTTTCGGCGGATTCCTGTGCCGTAATATGTATTTAATAGGTCAAGACGAACAGCGACAGCCAGGGTTATCACCAAAGCCGTAATAAGTATTTAATAGGTCAAGACGAACAGCGACAGCCAGGGTTATCACCAAAGCTTTCACATTTGAATAAATAGAAAATATAATTGTATAGTAAAGAATTATAACAGTGAAGCCAAATTGGAAAGGGCTCACCCAACTTCCTTGCAGCGCTGCCAGTCCTTCTTCATAAGTGCTCTGGTATCTACCTTACACTTCAACTATTCTTGACGAATCTCAGCTCCAAGTCTCGCCCTCTCTCCAGTGTGTCTCAGCCAAAAGTCAATTCCCTCGCTCATCATCTCCGCCTTCAAGGCTCGCGTCCTCCCACCCCTTCATACGCTCTTTGCGCCAAACCCCGTCAGCCAATCAAAATGTACTTCCGTATTTAACGTCAGTAGGAGTTTTATCAAAATGTCCCAAAATATGGGTTAATTGAATTAATAATTCGTTTTATAATCTAATTAGATTGTTTTAGCATATTTGCCTTGAACTGCCCCAGTAACTCCATTATAATCATTAGAAGTATCATAATTGACAATTACTTTTTCTCATATTAATTTATAAATTAATATAAAAATATTTATTTAATTCATGAATCAAATTATAAAAGATAAAATCAAACCAATTGAATTGTTTTCTGTTTGATTTACATTTATTAAACTAATATTTAAGTTTTTATTTCAAAACCACCCGAACAAAACCATAGATTCATACCACAGATTATTTATCTTGTGTGAACTAAGGTTACTTAAAGGTAGCGTACCCACGTGCAAGACGGTCTGTACCGTTACACACAACCCCCGAAAGTATTTAATTGACTTGATAAAGTCTATTAAAACTTTCCCTAAATCTCCCTCTAACTCTGAAATGGCTAAAATTTCAGTTAAGAAATAAAACTACAATTTAAAATGTTATTATAATTTTTAATATTTAATATTACCTTCATGAACACAAACCACCTTTACCTTTCCTAAAAATCGCGATTACTATGTCTAATCCCCTGTCGATACATTCCTCGAATTTTACCATGTGTGTGGTGTGTATTTATACCTGGCATATCATATATAATAAGCCGGGAAATTCCATCAAAGCAAGATGTCTCCTCATTGAACCAGCAGAATTTACATCCTGACACATGAATCCAAGATAAGCCTGTGGTTGTTAGGCACAGCGACTCAGCTATGACTCAAAATCCAACCGACAAGCACGCCAACAAGTACACCCAAAGCATTCCTCGCCAGCGGACTAACCTTGACTGACATAAGAGGAGTTGGAATTGGTATGCACGCTGTCGCCCCATCAGTCATGTCCTTAAGTCAAACCGAATAGTTAATATACTACCCCAGCTCTTTTCCTCGCCAGCGGACTAACCTTGACTGACACAGGAGTACTTCAAGTGGGATCGCATACTTTCGCTCTCCAAAATCCATGTGCTTCTTCAGATGCAAATGATACAAGTGCAATGCAAGTCATCCTTTTACCATAAAGGAACCCAGACTCACTATATAGTCAATACCAGGAGATTGTGGAGTGTCCAATCAGAGATAGTGTCAGCTTCTTGTAGAGTGTCAACTTACAAGCTTTGTTCTTATAATAGAAAAGAACTTTGCTTAAAAGTTGTTTTTGTGAAAACCAATCCAAGTTCAATACCGCCAGGGACTTCCCCGTTCTATCGTAACTAAAGTCTCGGATCACTATACCTAAGTATTCAGAGACACGATTCCCCAGTAGACAACTGAACCAAGGAAGTTAAATTCATTTATATACAAATTCATTTCCATAATCGAAACTAAAACAGGTTAATAAATCAAGAGCCTTAAATAAAACGAATTCCAAAAAATTTTTTTTTTTGTTTTATTAGTTGGGTTGGAAGTAGGCCTTTCTGCCATTAAACTCCCTTCGCCAAAATGTGCCTTTACTGTGCTCCAGATACTTACGTTATCGTTTTTTTTTTTTTTTTTAAACCAACTGACCTGATTTCAATAAACCTGAAATTTTGATTTTATTTTTCATTATTCACTCACAAAACTCCTGTCCTGTAACTATCCATATCAACGTCACTTAAATGTAACAATGCTGCAACTAACCCAAGTGTTGGACTAACTTCATGATGATGATGATAATAATGATGATGATCATGGCTCATCCATACCAATGTCACATAATTGTAACAATATCGGAACTAATCAAACCCGTGGCCTGGCTAACTTATGATGATGATGATAATTATGGCCTATCCATATCAATGTCACATAATTGTAACAATATCGCAACTATTCCAAGTCTTGGACTAACTTGATGATGATGATAATTATGATGATGATGATGATAACCATGGCTCATCCATGTCAATGTCATTCAATTGTAACAATATCGCAACTAATCGAAGTCCTGGACTGACTAACTTGATGATGATGATGATAATTATGAATCATTCATATCAATGTCACATAATTGTAACAATGATGCAACTAATCCAAGTCCTGGACTGACTAACATGACGATGATGATGATGATAATTATAGTCCATCAACACTAGATGATCACGGCCTATCAACCTGCATCTAATAATCCGCTCTTTACCGCTCTATGTCTAGCCAGATCCATTGGTGTATACTTCATTCGACATCTAAATCATGAAATTATAATGATGCTATATATAGATATGTATAATTAGTCCCTCCTGGTTCACACGGACAACCGCGCCAAAACACCAACAGTATTAAGAAGGCAACTGTCTCATAACGCCAACATCCCAAAACGACAATCTCCCAAATCTACAACTTCCCAAAACTGTCTTTATGGGACAACGCCTGTCGGTATTAGGCGGGCTGTATGCTTGCTTTATACAAATCGGTTACAGTAGCCTATTAAACACCAACAGTATTAAAAAAGGTAACTGTCTCAAAACGCCAACATCTCAAAACGACAATCCTCCAAATCTACAATTTCCCAAAGCTGTCTTGTCTTTATGGGACATCACCTGTCGGTATCAGGCGGGCTGTATGCTTGCTTTATACAAATCGGTTACAGTAGCCTATTAAACACCAACAGTATTAAAAAGATAACTGTTTCAAAACGCCAACATCCCAAAACGACAATCTCCCAATTCTACAATTTTCCAAAGCTGTCTTGTCTTTATGGGACATCACCTGTCGGTATCAGGCGGGCTGTATGCTTGCTTTATACAAATCGGTTACAGTAGCCTATTAAACACCAACAGTATTAAAAAGGTAACTGTCTCAAAACACCAACATCCCAAAACGACAATCTCCCAATTCTACAATTTTCCAAAGCTGTCTTGTCTTTATGGGACATCACCTGTCGGTATCAGGCGGGCTGCATGCTTGCTTTATGCAAAATGGTTACAGTAGCCTATTAATGCTAGCAACGCACACATATTGTGTTACTCGCGCTTTGTTGCCCGCTCTGCCGACGCTGCAATCCCTCAACCTCTGGTCACATCACTCACTCGCATGAACCCAACAATCCTCCAGGGAATCCTCACAGTAATCTTCGGACAGGTGAAAATACTTTCCCTGTTGATCTATCCTTCTGCCATACCTATTGTCCATCAAATCCTTGTTTGTCAACTATTAGGGTGCACCATAAGCAGGTAAATTTGGCACAGGGTATTATAATGACATTAATAGACTTCATAATTGTCTATAAAATTTAATATTATGGTCCAAGGTCCAGGTTCGGTAATTATCATTTGTCTATAGACGCTTGCAGTTATGAAATGTACCGTTCACGAGTCGCTACCCCCATCTGCCAACCTACAGTTTCTCAATTGTCTGGTAACCTCGCTCGCAAGAAGGAACACAAGAAATGAACAACAAAGTTGGAAAGTTGCCAATCTAGGAAGCCACTATCCCAGAAGCTAATTTCATATTTTGACCATTTGTGAAAATGACGTCCCGGCACAGCCGCCAACACGAACCACCAGGGACTAAACTCTCTGTACAAACAGTATAAATAACCCTAGGAATGCCATAAGTCACTTAAATTTTCTAAACATAGAAACATCTTAAAAAGCTTGAACTTAATTAAAATCGGTTTTCATGTATTGTACTGAGGAACTCTAATTTTATAAACATCTTTTATCCTACATCAGTATCAGTTAAGCATACGGCCTACCCGATGTGACGCAGTTCCCACAGCATAAAATATTGTTAGTGTAACTTTACTCACTCACAAAAAGCAATCAACCCCCAAAGTAGGAAACTGTTGCCCATATGCAAGCTATTAACAGATTTAAACTAAAATTCCAAAACTACTAGTTTATGCAAACCATTTATTCAAGCATATACCTACATACCACCCTTTTGCCACTGTAGGTCCAGTATACCTTGCCAGAATATTATTTTATTTCATCCAAATCAAAAATGAAAACCATAGCATGTTTTAGAATCACAACCAATGGATCAAGCTGGATCAAAGATTTAAAATAATTACTAATTTTGATTAACTGTGTCCTGTCTTTCATCCATAAATTTTGTTAGAAGTAAGTATGTACATTAGTTGCAGTTATAGTTGAATTGACCTTACCTACTCATCTTAAACTAACCCGCAGACACTGCTAATATTAATTTCCTTAATCTGTTTGAAGTAACTACCACCTAATCAGTAATACCCTTTTATCCATTTTCTATAACTAAGGTGTAAAACAGGCTCATGACCCTCCCGATGGTAAGCACTCATTGCAACCTATGATATATTGTTCCAATAATTAATCTTTTGTCAATGTTTATTTAATTAAAATACACAGTTGTTAGTCACACAGCCTCGTTTATAATTGATACAAAATACATCTGTAATTTTTAACAGAAGTAACTTTATTTATATTATAAAGACGTGGTTAAATATATTTTAAGCAATTTATGACTAACCTTCATGGTGAAGGGCAATCTAACAATTTCAGTGCAAGCCGTGGCAAAATATGTACTAAACTTGAAAAGACTGTCAACAAAACTGTTTTGATATTTTACCGAATTGTTAATTTTCTTTGGAAATGGGTTATGATTGTTGTGTTGCAATTTGCAAAACAACGGAATAAATAAAACATTGTTGTTCATTGCTCGTGTTTGACAAATTTACTTTGGTATTAATATATGATAGTAAAGCAGCACCATGCTTGCACTTACCACTCTTATCACATACACATACAAAACCATTAAAGTAATTAGAGCGCTTTATCTAAGTAGCAAAATGAACCACAGAAAGTACTTCCGTTTAAACTTATTTTGTTAGGTGTTAATATCACAAATGTTTGACGAATTATCTTGGCTCATATTAAGTAACTCTGGCTGTTACTTCTTAGTTCTTCTACACCCCGTATATGCCGTGCTAATACAATGTTTTAGCCATTTATTATTGTTTGAGGTTAGAAACTTAACATTCGTTTTATTAAACGTTTGATGATATCCACTTTTTTACTAATTATCATAAAATAGGATGACACTCCAACCACAATTTATTTTAGATGTCGACATTTTTAGCTCTTTAACACAATAAACAATAAAATATTTATGTAATTTAGTCACATATTTGCCGCTACTCTTACTGCTGTCACCACTCGATGTAAACAAAGCAAATAGTTTTTCATTCTTTTCCTCATTGGCAATCACTCTTCAGTCGAAATTTATTATACATTTTCAATAAAATTGATACTAGATAAAGGTCGTATGTATGTCTATGAACTAATTTGAATTGAATGAGAAATATTTATTTGTTTTTTTTTTTATCTGGTGGTCTCAAATTATTATTTTTCTTTGAATATTTATAATCGCTATATAGCTGATCCCATAAATTAATCTTTTTTATTTTCACTAAATAAAATTAATTAAAACTTATCTTTCTTTGAATATACCGCGCTGCTGTTGAGTTGTTCCATATATATTTTTTTTATTATTATCTTTTCTAAATAGCAACATTAAAATTCCTAAATGTGATAATTCAAAATAAATAAAATCTCATACATTTCAGTCTTCCGACATCAAAGATCCCATCTTTACACAGTAGCCTATGGTAAAACGAGAAAATTTAATTTCAATAACTAATCCGTTTTCCTCTCTAATATTGTGCAGATATTTTTGACTACATCATACATGTAAAATAATTTGGTTCTCTAACTCGATAGGCTAAAATATTATTAAAGTTAATATTAATAACAATTATGGCAACCCCCAAATATTGCAACTAGAAACATCGAAAAACTATAAAAGAACATTTTTTTTTTTCTGTGGTAATAAAAAACAAATGTTAAACATGAAAAGTCAACTAATTGATATTTGTTTGAAAAATAATTAATCGACCCCTTTTTTTTCTAATTTCCAGTAAATTTGAAACTAAACGTCATAAATATTATACTAATCCTATATTTATTAATTAAAAATAAACATATTTTTTTTTAGATAATCGATACTCATTCAAGTTTAATAATAGTCAACAAACTAACGAAATGAGTTCTAGTTATTGTCGGAAGACCAGCGCTACATTGATAACTAAAGTAGCAGTTAAATTTAAACTATCGAAATATAAGCTAGGGATTCGCAGGTAACGAATTCAAAAATAAAAGCTTCACAAACTATTGTAGATGCACAGGTATTGTTAATGTAATATTAATCGATTGAATAGTAAATATCAATTCGCGCTCAGGGGGATCAACCTTAACTTTTTAAGTATCAGGCAAAATCGATTTTATGTATTTTTAAAATCGATTATTTCTATAAACGATTACTTTGTCACGTCCCTATTTTTCCCTCTCAAATCTAAGTAACAAACCAAAACTATTTATTTTGATAATCTATTACTTAACCTTTTTTTGAGTAATTTAGGATATAAAAGCAATCTGGAAATGAAGTAAACATTTTATAAAATAAAGAGTTATATCTATAATAAGGTACGTATCTACTTAAAGTTATGTTAATGTTTTGTTTCATTAAAATAACATACTGTTAAACATATGCGCAATTCAAATGTTTCTTGTTACAGGTTTAAAAGTTGATTTTATATTTGGAAGATCCTGCATTATATGAACTACGCATGTTCTGAAACTATACAGCTATTCAAGTACAAGAATATTGTAAAATGTAAACGCATCATTGAATGACTGAAAGTAACCTAAAATATTTGTAAACAGATTTATTAATAGGTGAATATGGTACCTACTGAATACTAAAGACTCAACTATGATATATAATATTGACTTCGTGATACGTATAAACTTATATTGGAACTACGGTGCAATAAAATTAATAAAATGAATGAACGGTCAAAATCTACCTATCTAGATATATAACTAATCTTGCTGTGATAGTATAATATTCCTTGTATGGAAATGTGGAGTGGTTATGAGTATTATATAATACAAAGTCATTCCACAAATGTCTACACAGTATTAAGTTAGCAGAGTGAAAAGTTGGCAAACCGTAGTAAAGAGTGAATACCAGTCGCAAAGGTGTATTTCTATCAAGAATTATGTGTACTGCATACAATACTATCCTTTGTGAGAGAGAAAAATAAAGATATATTATAATATTATGCAACAGTTAATCTGACCGAGTATACATAACTAAAGAAGCAAGATTTAACCACCCGGGGACTTGCTTTCTGTGATTTCAAAGCGGTTGTGAATTGAAGTCCACCACAAGACATCACATATACTATTATGTTCTGAAACCAGACATTTACATGAGAACTGAGTATATTTTGGATTAAAATTCATACTTTCGACAAGATTTATAAGAATTTAAATAAATATAAGTGTTTTGTGATATGTGTATAAGCAAATTGTGAAGCGAATAAATATCTCTAGTGTTTACTTATTTATTTATTTTTTAAATAGTGACAATATCAATATCTATTTGATTATATTATTTTTGTGGAGTATGGTTAAGTGAATAGGTAAATATTTTTGTTACATTTTGTTTTTTCTTATTTGGTTAGAAGTAAAATGCTTAACTATATATTTTTATGTTGATTACTAGTTTCATTCCACCGTTTCTTTAATATTCAATTCAATAAAAAGGAACTGATAGTGATTCATGTTTACTTCTAATGATTCTACAAAGATATTTCTGTTGAAGTAAAACTAATTCTGAACTCAACCCCCAATTTATATAATAAAAGACAGATTGGTTAGCGTCATATGTGTAGCAATACAATAGAATCTAGTTAATTACTACAGTAATGAATCATACAGTTTTACCCGAACATATAATTTGAAGTAAGTAATAAGTTGTTTTGTCGCATGATAATTCTGTAGATGCAAGAACTAATTTGGAACTAGTATGAGTAATAAATACATGACTATAATAATAATAATTATTTCCTACGGTTGGTAGGAATATAGCAAGCACTGTATTTTATTATTTTAAATGCCTGCGCAGTTAACTAAAATGTTCAGATTTATTAATATCTTATGATTTCTACTTTTAGATGTATATTCTACTGCATAAATTAATTACATTATATATATATTATGTGATAATAATCACTCAGCATGTTTTAGAATAAAGTTTTACTATTATGAATTCTTTTTCTTTTCTTTGTATCGACAAATACCTCAGAAATACCTGTAAAATCATTGCTCGATTTGAAACTCAAGTATTTATTTATAACTATTTCCTACTGCTTCTGTCTAGTACATTTTATTCAATTAACGGCCTAATATTATGTATGTCAAGTAAATCGCTCAGATTTCTAAGAGAACTTCTTTCATAAGTAGGTTAATTTTAATTTCAATACCAACCCCCTGTCTCTATAACATTTTAATTTCAATACCAACCCCCCATCTCTATAATTTAAACCCATAATTATTATATATAGTATTAGATGTATATATTATGTTTAATAGAACATACATACATTTATTTAACTCAACATAGCAAATAGAGTATTAGTGTTTTCAGCATTATAGATACAGATTTTTCTTGATTGATTTGACAACTACCTAGAGCATTTCCGGAGTGTGAACTTGAACTAGAATATTTTTGTTATTTTACCTGCCTATACTAATGATTTTGCCCTATTGAATGTAATAGTACTGCACTTACTGGTTTTTCTCAAGTATATGCTTGTCATACTCTCATACCAATAAAATGTTATAAAATATGTCTGAATTTTCTTTATTAGTTACTGTATGTAATATTTTCAGCCATCGTTAATGTAAGTATCTGTATTGGTGTTAGCCGACCTTTAATAATGTGTCATACAACTGAACCGCTTCTCTCATCCATTTTCACGAGCAACAAATTGTGACTTTTAGTCACTTGATATAGATCTTTACATCCTGGTCATATGGCATCAAATTGTAACGACCCCCCCTCGAAATCGACGATGTACGCTCGCCCCTGAACGTATCGTCGACCTGTTGCCGTCTTGTCAGCTTATATGCGCTTATAAGCTGTTACACCCCAATCCTACAAGCGTATACACCTGTAAAATATACCCCGTGACGCAGTATACCCCGTTCTTCTGTTAACCGGATGTGATATTAATAATTTGGACCGTGTATTTGGCAGTGTGATCATCTAGAGAGGACCCTTATATTGTTGTTGTGACCGTTAGTAAACCCAGGACTTTGTGAGTGAATTATGGTTCATTGCATGACACTTTAACACAAGAATTCTTACATTTCTACTAGCAAAACAGTACCAACAAACAACCTATTTGCAATCACTAATACAGCTTTGCAGTGGTTTTAGACGTGCAGTTAGGCCCGTGCCTTTTACATTATTTTGCAAACTGTGGTGGCTCCGCCGTTCTGTCTGATGAGGATCATCGGCATCTTAATATAGGCCTCTGACCCAGTCAGCCCTACACCCTCCCCTTCGGAACTCGGGTTCCATCCAGGTACCCAGCCATGATTCCACAGGGTGAAGCTACTTTCTTACTTTACAACTGCCAGTTGCATTATATGCAATTGGAGGTAATATATCAATGCAAACGCGAATTGTTGAAACTGCTTCGCTGTATTATGGTGATTTTATCACCAAAGTGATGTGGGTTAATACCCAAGTCAGTAGAGCCTAAATTGGCTAGTATTTGAAGGGTTCACCAAAGTGATGTGGGTTAATACCCCAAGTCAGTAGAGCCTAAATTGGCTAGTGTTTGAAGGGTTAATTCCCTTAGGTATTAAAATAGTAATGGTTATCCAACGATGATAGGCGAAACGCCTTAGTAAAGCCTAAATTGGCTAGTATTTGAAGGGTTAATTCCCTTAAGTATTAAAATAGTAATGGTTATCCAACGATGATAGGCAAAACGCCTTAGTAATTGCATGGTGATTCCTCTGGTGCCACTGAACAGTCAGGGCCAGTAATGTTGTATGTAGATGATGTGTACAATCAAGCTTAGCAAGTCTCCAAGCCACGTGTCGTTATTATAACACAGCTGACGATCAGAGGCTCTATTGAATCACACTGAGGTCAACTTATTGAGGGTAGCCATTGAAACTGCCGTATGCTATGAATTGTACAATATGGTGGGTTATTATTACCCATAAAAATAATATGTTTCGGCGGATTCCTGTGCCGTAATATGTATTTAATAGGTCAAGACGAACAGCGACAGCCAGGGTTATCACCAAAGCCGTAATAAGTATTTAATAGGTCAAGACGAACAGCGACAGCCAGGGTTATCACCAAAGCTTTCACATTTGAATAAATAGAAAATATAATTGTATAGTAAAGAATTATAACAGTGAAGCCAAATTGGAAAGGGCTCACCCAACTTCCTTGCAGCGCTGCCAGTCCTTCTTCATAAGTGCTCTGGTATCTACCTTACACTTCAACTATTCTTGACGAATCTCAGCTCCAAGTCTCGCCCTCTCTCCAGTGTGTCTCAGCCAAAAGTCAATTCCCTCGCTCATCATCTCCGCCTTCAAGGCTCGCGTCCTCCCACCCCTTCATACGCTCTTTGCGCCAAACCCCGTCAGCCAATCAAAATGTACTTCCGTATTTAACGTCAGTAGGAGTTTTATCAAAATGTCCCAAAATATGGGTTAATTGAATTAATAATTCGTTTTATAATCTAATTAGATTGTTTTAGCATATTTGCCTTGAACTGCCCCAGTAACTCCATTATAATCATTAGAAGTATCATAATTGACAATTACTTTTTCTCATATTAATTTATAAATTAATATAAAAATATTTATTTAATTCATGAATCAAATTATAAAAGATAAAATCAAACCAATTGAATTGTTTTCTGTTTGATTTACATTTATTAAACTAATATTTAAGTTTTTATTTCAAAACCACCCGAACAAAACCATAGATTCATACCACAGATTATTTATCTTGTGTGAACTAAGGTTACTTAAAGGTAGCGTACCCACGTGCAAGACGGTCTGTACCGTTACAATACGACCGAGATCCTCCAGCGATTCAGCCATTATGACCACGTCGTCGGCAAAACAAAGGTGTGATTTATATGATCACCATTCTTAAAACATCTAGATGTCGAGTTGCACTAGAATGTATCGACAATCGCGTAATTAAAAAAATAGTAACTTGGCGAAATATCTTGCGGAATCGAATATTAGACAAAACATAATGTCTATAACATCTAATCAATAAGCATAAAAAACAGTTTTCTTCTAGCTTATACACATACGACCTGTTCTACGAACGCAGATTGAAAGTTGACCGAATCGAGATTGAATTGTGAATTGACTAAAATTATATACTTGATTTCATTAATTAATTATTATCAATTCTTGTTGTCGACAAAGTAACATTCTTAGTTTGTTTAATTTTCACTCATATTTCGATATAATCCCGCTTAAATTTAATTTTGAAGTTACATATTGTGTTACGAGAATACCAAATGTGACATTTGTGAGATCGAGACTGGATCGAAACTGAATTTTGACTTCATTTTAATTACGAGAAGCGACCGCGACATTATAAAAACTTGTAACCAAATGCAATGCAAATGTTGTATTTACATTTAAAGCTTACATTTGTTTTGGCTGTTATAAAAATACTGTATAGATCTACATGTATTTGTATTATGCCTATTGTATAATTTCGTAACAATTAATGATGCGGCACCTACCATTGTTGCTCTTCTAAAGATTGTCTGGAATAGATTGCTATTAGCGATAAGACCGTCTTTTGTACTTTTCATTTTTGCAAGTTTTTTGTATGTATATTTGTCATATTGATGCAATAAAGTATATTCTATTTTAAACTGGGCCCTCAATAAAATTAAATCAGCTATCTCTTCAAGTCAAGGAAATCTACATTTGAGTATCTGATTGGAACTATGAATTTGTTCTGCAAATTGGAGTATGTCATATCACGATGATATAGCTCCATGGGTTTTGCCAACCTTTCTTTAGAAATGTGTATTTAAATAAACGCTACAATGCTCACTTGGCAAGATATGGGTCGTATTTTTACCTGTCATGGGTGTCACGACACGCTGTCTGATAAGAGTAAGCTACTTATATAATAAATCGCCTTGTTCTACGTATCCAGTAAACGATTTAAAACGTTCAAAAACGTGAAAACTATCCTCCCCCCTGGAACCACCCCCTAGTTACACAAATTGCATCGTAACTCACAGTTTTAAGTGGTAATAGTGCAGACGGTGGTTCCGTCTCGACGTATCGACCGCGAGCGTCGCTGGGTGGCTGCACTAGCTAGCACGGACGGTGTAAGGCTTCAGTCGTGTATACAGCGAGGTGCGCGAGCGTTTAGGGTTCTTATAAAAGCCTAATTTTAGGGGTACTTCAGGAATTTTGATCCAATATAAAGTAGGATTTTATTATATTCAATATAAATAAGGATAAGTAAGAATTGCGGTGCGATGAAATGTTGGACACCCCTTTCTAGATGGTTCGTTGATCACAAAAAAAGGCTGCGTTTGGTGGAAACCATTGCGAAAGACCTATATCCAGCAGTGAGTAGATACAGACTGATAGTGATGATGGAAGTTACCAAAGAAACACAAACACCATCTGTTTACCTTGATAATGCCTTAGCGGCGAAACCGGTCGGTAATATTAAATATAATAACGTGGACCATTGGTATAACATTATTACCAAAGAAATTTGACAGACACAGTGTTAAAAATTGATGTAAGGAAAAATTTCCCAACAAGAAAAATATTACAAAATTACTTTATTTATAGCACTTATAAATGGGAAACAGTAGGCAGCAAACATAAACGTCTTTTTAAAATCTAAATTTAAATATCGATGTGAACCTATCTCTTACCGGCGGGGTTGCAATTTGCATCTTAGGATTTAGTTTTAAAAATGGTGAGCTACTTATACCACAAAACGTTGCATTCAGTGCGATTTAATATATTCTCATGTTTAACGATAACAGTCTGCTGGAACAGCGACGACTGACGTCACAATTTGGTTCTCACTCCACAAAATTTACTGTCTCCCGATATGCTGGTTTTAACCGGAACAGGTTCGACATGATTGGGTGAGCTTCATCACTTTGCTGATAACGAAAACACCAGCTCGCCTAACCCTTACTCGCCGCATATCAAACCGATGCTTTACCATAATACCGGGATTGGACGCGCACAGAATACTAAGAGAATTGTTGCTTCCGCTTCCTGTTTTCACACCCGGATGCATGAAGTGGTACCTCTCCAGACCGTTCTCCGTCGAGACGTATCGATCGCGAGCGACGCCAGGTGAACGTACTACTATAAGAGGATGTAACAGTATATAAGAATACTCAGTGATAGTTAAATCCTATGTATTTCCCGATGCCAGACAAAGGATTTTTATGTTACGAAAGCTGCATTTTTATTTCAGGAAACTGTTGATAGCATTAAGGTTCCGTGTGAATTTAGCATTTTGAATTCCGTGTGAATTTAGCAATTAGGAACCTCTACTGAATACTTGTAAAGGTAATTGAACTAAATTTGTTGTATGAATGAATGTCTTAAGATCTTTAGTTTTTTAAATATGCTTTTGGGTCATGCCATGGTGACGGTCGGGACACTTTAACACATTTTTCGTAGTATCAATTGATATATATCAATCGGCTTTGTGGTTTCCGGCAGACTAGAATAGAATCACTCCGTCTCTTCCCGTGGATGTCGTGCAAGGCGACTAAGGGAAATACGTTATAAAACATCGATCAGGCCTCCCCAACCCGTCTGGCCAGCGTCGGGAGTGTAGGTCAAATACTCCTTCTGTCCGGGACGCACGAGAGAGGGTCATGCTCCTGTAGTGGAGACTAAAATGACCTGATGTTGATGAAGAAGATGAATCGGCATTATCAGACGGAAATCTAAGGAGGCTTCAAGAACAGAGTCTATATTCCCCCGAAGACGCTGGCAAACCGATCGTGGGCCCGTTGATCTTACGATTTCTGGGGTCGGTGGTATTTTCCATCAGGTGACTCTTTCGATGATCGTTTGCCCCTCTCTTGTACATGAATAGTCGACATTGTTTGACGAGGTCCTCTACGAGATTCAGTAACTATTTATTTATCAAACCTCTCTGTACTGTGTGAGCGTACAATGTTTCCACAAGTGTAATGTTTCCACAAGTGTAATGTTTCCACAAGTGTAATGTTTTAGCAGTGCTTGTGTTAGCCGTTAAACAACTGGCGAGTGAGTGCTCAGCAACCGTGTGTGGCGTGTTCTCAGCCGGCAGGGAGCCAATGAGCCTTTGTCTGATGCCGCCGGGACGGGTGGCCACATAAACAACTGATCCTTTCAACGCGGAATTTAAACACACGCGACTGTCACAATTACAATCAGCACAAATACTGTTTAATAAAAAAAGTTAGGGCAGACAGAGGAAAAATTCATAAACGGGGTAATTTAGGTGGCATTTTCTTAATATATAAAAATTTGTGTCATGTTGTTTGTCCGCGATGGGATCCTAAACTACTGAACCGATTTTAATAAAATTTTGTCCAGTGTGTGCAGTTTGATCCTACTTGAGAGATAGGATAAAATAAAATATAAATATTTAAAGGCGATACGAAGTTCGCCGAGCCAGCTAGTAAACATATAGATTGCAAAAAGATCCTCTATTAGAATATATTCTTATAACACAACACAACAGCAGTGGGCAGGCGACATAGCACTTACAATGCTATGTTGAGTGCTATGCCTGCCCACTGCCACTTCAGCCTGCTGGTCCTCTACCTACTACCTCTTGCCTCTAGTTTTACTGCGGATATATTTAATCCTGAGTTTACCGCAGTAGAAATGTATAAATGCTCCTTCGACCATTAAATAAATAAATAAATATTCCTGTACAAACTACACACGGCCATCTAGTCCCAAACTAAGTAAAACTTGTTCTGTGGGTACTAGTAGGTAACTGATATAATACTGAAATACACTATTTTTCTTATAAATACATACAAATCACCCAGACCAAGATAAACAGACTTGTTGACTTCATGCACGCAAATTTCTGTCTTGCCCGGGAATCGAAGCCGCGACCCCGGAGTCAAAGTGGACATTCTAGCCATTTGCCCACCTGGCTCGTCATTAATTGTTTGTGAACGAAGAAATGCTTTGGTTCTACGTGAGAAACAAGTAGCGTTACTTTCTGTAGGCGAAGGCGATGCCATGTCTATTTTTAGGAAGGATCCTCTTAAACTATTGTAATAAATATTGTTAACGCAAGGAAGGGAGAGTTCGCTCCAAAACTTACAATTCCATTTATGGTTTTCCGAAGTTTGGTTGCCCTATTTTCGGAAGTATTCGAATTTCGGAGTAGAATATAAAACATAACATAGAAACAGTCCGCTGTAGGTAATATCATATCATGTAATAATGCATGTGTGACGTCACGTCCGCCTCACGTAGCACATCGTAAACAATGCACCCGGTGTCTGGCGCCGACTGCGCCCCCTGTAGGCGTGGCACTGCACTTATTACTGTACATTGCACTTAGATGCACACGTCGTCAAATGGCCGGGTTTTACCATGGTGAGTGTTGGATAAATGCCTGTAATTATTGTACAACATCATCATCATCAGCCTGTATCTACTACTACCCACAGCTGGATATAGACCTTCCCCGAATCTTACCACCAAATGCGATTGTCCGCCCTTCGCACCGAGTCACTATTTTGACTTGAATACGTCTTTAAACATCGTCGCAGCAAGCGATGGAGGGGGCTATGCTCGAGGTTTCTGTGAGGGATCGAATCCGGAACGAAGAAAATTCGACGGAGAACTAAAGTTGTCGACATAGCCTTCACAGTTTGCGAGCTGAAGTGGCAATGGGCAGATCACATCTGCCGAGTAAGTGATGGTAGATGGGGGAGGAAGGTATTAGAGTGGAGGCCGCGCGTAGGACGACGAAGCGTTGGACGCCCTCCTTCTAGATGATCCGATGACCATAAGAAAGCGGCTGGATGCGGAAGGCGGAGGATCGTATTTGGTGGAAAGCATTGGGGAAGGCGTATATCCAGCAGTGGATAGATACAGGCTGATAATGATGATGATGATGACACGTCTTTAAAATTGCTTACTTTAGGAGGCAATTAAAAAAAACGAATGATAA
The DNA here is from genome assembly GCA_937001555.2 of Hypsopygia costalis. Taxonomy (NCBI): domain Eukaryota; kingdom Metazoa; phylum Arthropoda; class Insecta; order Lepidoptera; family Pyralidae; genus Hypsopygia; species Hypsopygia costalis. Next base: position 26,885,214 of record OW443340.2, read on the forward strand.
CAAAATCGGGGGATACAGTTTGGTAGCGCAGCTACAAATCTATCATCTCCATCCAAAATATCAATCACACTACTGGATATATGAAGGATCAAAGAATTTATTACGCTAAGTGAGGACTATGGAACTATGCTAAGGAATCTCATATAAATATCGAGGAAAGACATAGGCTACTTTTGGTGCGATATAATCGATATTCACGCGGGCGAATCCTCGGGCGCAGCTAGTATGAAGTATATATTAATGTGAATAGAATCACACAGTTCCATCCAAGTTGGCGTTTCCCCCTCAGTGGGGCGACCAACCTACAGTATAGCCAAATTTATAATTAACACGCTTAGATCGGCAAACTCGAGAGTACTCCAGACAAACTTGCTCTGGGGTGTGTCAACGTGCATTCTCAACTAACCAAGTTACATGAATGTAGGGATGTTACTTGGAACGGTAGTTACATATCGATGTAACGACAGTCGTTCGGATGACGTAGAGTCACTTTTATCGTAGAGGTTTAAAATGGCGCTCCGAATGTCAGTTTAATCGAATTTACTTACTTACTTGCCTGTTCGTTTTATGTGCCAGCAACATGGACTGTAGTCGCTCTATGGATGGGTTTATTTATCTTGAGCTCCTTGTTGCCTGTTCCGATTGCTATCATTAGATGACATGTCATGTTACTATGTCAATGGATTTTAGACAACTTGAAATCGTTGGACTCTGCCAAGATGCAGTTGTACAGCGAAAAAGAACAAACTCCTTCCATTAACCGAGAGGCACATCCCACCATTAGAATGAATATGGGTTATATACTGTGACTATAACGTGGTGTAGTCATTCGTGAAGACTATCCAAGTCAGTTTTGACTAAATGTGTGAAATATGAAATATAAAGTGCATTTTTATTCCACGTTTATTGCAATAAAAAACACTCATACGATGACAGACCAACAGATAAAATGAATTGTTACCGAATGAAAGTGAAAGAAACCCAATTTTCGTAAAACGGTTAAATATCCGGTTATACTGTGAATATATTATATATTTTAATATTTCAGTTTAATCATTATTATTAACCGGTGTTATGAAATAACGGTTTTAAAACAGAAATTGACCGTAAGATTTATTCTATTTTGAGATTTATTGGATGTGCCACCGACACTGTGATTTGAAACAGGTTATTAGTGGCTTTTGAGGTAATCCGGAAAAGAAATAGAATCTATTTTAAAAACAACTTATTATATACACTGCGCAAGTTTAAGTGACTTAGTAGTAATTGTTCTTTGCATAAATTAAATTAAAATTAGGTCATCGATTAATTTGTCACATCACTAGTGCAACATAGTCGCATATTCAAGACATGTCACAGGTATATACAAGATATACAGTGCAGTGTGTCGATCAGAACAGACAATCACTAAGTTGGAAACGGGCCCGCAGCTCTGAATTCACGTTTGGTTATGTGGTTGACACGTCAAAACTTTAGTTACGAAGGTTATGCCGGAATTAGTTACGGTTCGACCATTCCGTGAATCGTATCAGTAGTTGTTTTACCGGTTGTTAGTAGTGGGTTTAATTTAACATCTCTATAATATTAAATCTAGTTTACTTGAGCCGTTTTTTTATTTTTGTTCTATTGTCTTTGAACCAAAGCCAAGCTGACTGACGAACGAGGCTCTGGCGAAAAGAGAAGTAGCGAATTTTTTAACCTGCCCGACTAGGTAAGTACCTCATAGAATACCGCAGCCAAATAACAATTCCCTTGAGGGTTGTTATGTTCCTGAGAGTAAGTGATGTCACCAGAACGAAAAGAAAGGAAGGACGGTGTATAGGCTGACAACGGATCGGCGAATTCTTAGTGTTGCTGATCTCCATGGGCGGTGGTGATTGCTTTCCATCAGGTGACCCGTTTGCCCCCTCTCATATAAAAAAAATGTAATAGCGACTATAAAACCAATTGCGCTGGCTGGGGTGAACGTGTTCGCCAGTTACCTGTTATTTGTAACTTCTCTTGGAACGTCTAATAGAATGACTGCCTTATTGGCGTAATCACAGAACTAATAATAAAGAGGATCCTCTTTATTATTAGTTCTGTGGGCGTAATTAATAACCATACAAAAAATCGTTTCACAGATAAGAGTTATTTTTAACCGACTTCAAAAAAGGAGGAGGTTCTCAATTCGACTGAATATTTTTTTGTATGTATATTATTCGATATCTTGCGGTTCCATATTCACCAAGTTAGGGTCTGATGATGGGATCCCAGAAAAATCGAGGGAAACCCTTAAATTTGCCCTATGGTAGCCGGCATAAAATTGTGCCACTCCATTGCTGCGCTGGATGTCGTACAAGGCGACTAAGAAATCTTGTGTCTCGCGATAACTTTTCTCCCGGAAGACGGGCAGCAGCGTCTGCCGGGGTATTCCACCAATAAGCTGCGCTCGCCAACTGAAGTCGGTTTCAATTTTTTATAAAAATCAACTTTATTATGTTCTTTATTTTCGTACACAACGGTTAGTTTCCTACACAAATGTACACAATACATATAAATAGTATCGTTTTGGACACTCGAACAAGTTTGTCTAATTTTTATGCTATCCCATAGTAACCGTGCATTTTTCCTGGATAATAAAATTATATTATAAATAATGTCAATCTATCTATTGTATTGAAATCCGTTCTTTCTGATGTATCATTAACAAACGTTCGTCCATCCAAACTTTCGCATTTATAATTTATGTAAGACATGAGATAATTAATTTATCAACACACAACAGCTTTGTGTAGTTTTTCTCTCAAGTGTGTGTGTGATGATATGACGTTCAAAGTTATAAGGATTTGAGACACTGTAAGCTGTGATGTGTGTGTGTGTGATGTCTGATGTATGTGTGTATGCGATGTGTGTGTGTATGTGATGTGTGTGTGTGTGTGTAGATAAAATATTGTACCTGTAAAATGGAAAGCATGCTCATAGCAATAGTGTTACGCGGTAGACTACAACGTCCTGCGCACTGCTATGAATGTCGCTTACATTCGTAGCACCATGCGGGACCCGGGCTACGCGGGGCAATCTTGTACATAGTAGTTAGTAGTCAATTCTCGTAATTAAAATATAGTCAAAATTCAATTTCGATCCAGTCTCGATCTCACAAATGTCACATTTGGTATTCTCGTAACACAATATGTAACTTCAAAATTAAATTTAAGCGGGATTATATCGAAATATGAGTGAAAATTAAACAAACTAAGAATGTTACTTTGCCAACAACTAGAATTGATAATAATTAATTAATGAAATCAAGTATATAGTTTTAGTCAATTCACAATTCAATCTCGATTCGGTCAACTTTCAATCTGCGTTCGTAGAAAAATTACGAGAATTGACCTTCTGGTCTATGGGCGCTACTTTGAACTGAGGAGCAATTCTCGTAATTAATATGTAGACAAAATTCGTTCCGTCTCGATCACAAATGTCACATTTGGTATTCTCGTATCACAATACGAAAATAAGTTTCATTATTATTATGATTGTTATTGAAATATGACCGAAAATTAAACACACTAGGAATAGTATCTGCTCGCAATAAGAATTGATAATAATTAATTAACGAAATCCAGTGTACAATTTTCAGTCATTTCAAAATATTCAATATGATTCTGCGAAGTAAAATATTTACAAGAATTGGTTTGTTTGTTTGTTTGCAAACTTTATTCTACCAAAACATACATGTAGATGATACAAAATCTGCTCGCAATAAGAATTGATAATAATTGGTATTCAGGACTCTATTGGTTTACGTGACGTACGCCAATAAGGCTCCCAGACGGCATGATTTTTTTAACATCTGGGGTGTAAGTTCGCTACCACCTTTGAGCCAAAGCCTATCTCACCTGCACGTGGTGCGCTCTGCTGACTGACAAACGAGATTCTAGCGAAAGAGGTGGGACGGTTCAGCGTATTTATTTATAAGCTGTGCCACTAGGGAAGTACCTCCAAGTCACAGATTACCGTAGCCAAATAACAATTTCTTTGAGGTTTATTGTGTTCCTCCGAGTGAGAAAGGTCGCCAAGAAGGAAGAAGTTGCTGCATTGGCAGCGGGGGTGGCAGTGCACGGGCGATATTTCATGTTGCGTTTATGAGGCGGGTCGTATGCTTGTCTGCCATCATCGTCTGTCACGTAGTATAAAACATATCATTTAAATCTCAAATTACTTACACCCCAAATAAAATATAAAACTAAATTGCCGAAATGGCGAATTTCCTTTTCAGTTAATAAACTAATTTTAATATAAATTTTTATTTCGTATGATTGTCTGCCACCCGACGTAGTATAAAAAAAATATAAAAAAATGGCAGTTAGATTTTTTTTTATAACTTATCGATAACTCTAGATAAACATTAATTAATAAATAATTATTCCTGGACAAATTACACACGGCTATCTAGTCCCAAACTAAGCTAATAACTGATAACATAGTTAACTATATTACCAGTTAGTAGTAAATTACACACGGCCATCTAGTCCCAAATTAAGCAAGGGTTGTACTATGGGTACTAGATAACTGATAATACAGTTAAATACATTTTTTTTTGTAAATACATACATATAAATAGAACACACCCAGATCAGAACAAACAGACATATTTATGCACGCAAATATTTGTCTTGTGCGGGGATCGAACCCGCAACCTCGGAGTCAAAGTGGCCATTGATTCGACAAACATTGGTTGATGATTTATTTCTTTGTTTCAGGTAAGGACGAATACATAAGAACACTTTCTCTAGTGCAGTGAGTGGTGATAACGACCCACTTACACGGTCGATAGTCAGCTCGGACTGATAACTGTACATCGACACTTGTCTACGTAAGTAGGTAAATATTTAATTAACAGGACGACGGTTTGTAAGTGATCATTGATCAACTACGTGAATAAATAATCCAGTGCTGTTGCTGCATGAACGCAGATACATGAAACCTTAATAAATCTATTTATACATAATAAGGACAAGAAATCTGAATAATTAAATAACTTAAAACTGCTACCGTGACAAAATTCACTAATTTTTCAAAATTCACTACATTTTACCACGTACCAATTTTTGTCACACTTCACTAAGTGTGACAAAAATTGGTATAATATGACGCCTATGACGTTTTATAGACATATATACGGACCATTAGCGAACAGCACGGTAGTGAAAAATGGTTACGAAGAGCTTACTCCATACAACATTTATACATGCAGTACGCAAAGAAGGCCTTTTATCTACAACTTTTAAATAATTGTTTTTATTTAGCCTGATTTATTTAATTATCCTGATGCGCCATGATGTCATCGAGGAGCTCGATGGCGCGTCGTCAGTTTAATCGAACATGCAAGTTAAGCAACGTCAACCATAGCTTGTCCATGGATGGGTTTATTTATTTCGAGCTTCGGAGGGCACGTTAAATCGTTGGTTTCGGCTGTTATTATTAGATAATGACAGTCGTTAAGCCAAATCGGTGGTCTTTAGGCGGCTTGAAAACACTTGCCTCCGAAAACCCGCAGCGAGCACTAATCCCCTTCGATTGAGGGGGTATGTGAACAGTTGACGACGAGCAGTTAAATTACATGACTTTTACAACAGGCTGTCTGCAGCTATCGTCAAATTTTCAGTTTAATACAGTTTTGAAAGCCGTCAGCGCGGGGTATTGAACCCGCTTGGCATCTGTCGACGATAAGGGTTGGCAGGTCGCCTGCGGGCGACGGACCGTGCCGTGCCTGCATAACACAACATGTCTTACACAGTAACTCAATTTTAATTGACAGCAGATCTAACACCGTTACATAATTTATATGAGTTAGAATTAATTATAAAGGCTACCTTTATAATTTTATAATTAATTCTAACTCAGCCAGTATCCCGGATCCCGTAGGGATTTTTAAAAAAATCAGTTCTTTGATGCCTACGTCATAATATTTATCTGTGTATAATATGCCAAACTTCAACCAGATCCATCCAGTGGTTTAAGCTATGTGTTGATAGATCAGTCAGTAATGCCTGCCTTTTATAGATACAGAAACAAAAGAAGGTTATCTTCTTCTTCTTATGCTATAAACACAATTAAAAGACGAAACACGAATCAAATGTGCTGTGCTCTTTTGTTGTGTAGTTAAGCCCTTCTACTTTGACTCTTTCATTTTTTTACCGTTTTTACATGCCGTACATAATAAGAGGTACAATTGCATTCAGATGGTCAAGCATGTTCTGCCTTTAGCTGTACCGCACCCCGACCACTCCATACAAATGTCGCGTCGATAATTACTACATCAACAATGACGTCTGTGCAGATCCTGAATGACCATGTGTGCGTGCAGCGCCATACAAACTGTTCCAGATTTGTCTTAGAGGGGAGGTGAGGCCGACACGAGAGAGCGGCTGGGAAAGACCATATAGTACGTAGTACTATTACTTGTAATGTGGCTGTACCACACCCACCCTATATATATTTTATTATTTTGTAATAAGTGTAAGGTCAATAAAACTGTTTAAATAAATAAATATCTCTCATATCATTGTGCTCTACTGCTCTTGATCGTGGATTGTGAAGTGATTCTATATACTTGATCTTGTCTGCATGTGTAGGTACAAACTAATTCGTAGTCATCTTTTATATCGTTTGTACATGCTGTTCAACACTATATGCAGTGGTTGCATGCAATGTCAGTTCGGCGCGAGTATTTAGACAGATATGATTTGATCGATAGACCGGAACTAGGCCACGTTGGGATATTAGGGTCGCTGGCGTAGAACGGAGGGTAGGTGCCATAATGTGTCTAGGTACGTATGAGTAGCTTGTTTAGGATTCCGTAGGAATATTAAACTTGGAGTTTCAGGATCTCGTCTGTTTGTTCGTATGTCGATCTTTAGTTGGTCTCCATTGCGCCAATCTTTTTCTTCTGGTGCTAAATAAACATACGACCGCCTGATTTATAACGATTACCTACTTATAGTTGTGTGTACTATAAGGAGTTATTGGTCACCGCTAACTCTGTAATTCCTGACGTCTAGCTACCTCATTCTCTTGCGTAATTATCGTTAAAAGTTTTGTTACTTAGCTGCGGGTGGTGTCTTATTTTGTGTGGTGATTATTCTGCGAGGTGGTGTCTCGTGGTGAGGTCTTCTCGTTATGTCACTTTTCTTTATCGCTACAGCCTTGTTTATCGGCTGTATTGCACCATAAAGAGGTGGTATTGGATGTTTAAAAAATGACAGCGCTTATATCTTTCCTAAATGTGTTCACATTACAATAGTAAGTAATAGTAAAAGTAGTAATTATAATAGTACCATTTTGGTTAAATAATTATATCCACTACATATAAAAAAAATAACTATCATCTCTACGTGAAAAGTGCACTGAGACTGGCATGTACTTTGAGATCTTTAAAAATACTTGACTGTTGTTATTAACATTTTCCATTAACAAAATATTCATAAACTCTTAAGTTTAATCATATATCATTCTTATTATGATTATCTTTATTTTTTCTCACTATGAAACTGAAGTAGAACAGCGATTAAGAAAGTTTTGTTTTCATTCGGCTGTGGAAGTTTGGTCGTAAATCTGCGGGGCGGGAACGCAAATATCTGGCGAAAAGTAGGGGATAACCGCCGGCTTAACGATGACACAGTAGATATTATAATAAAACAGTAGATAAACTCCATATATACGCTCGAAAACTGCACACTCAAACTTTTTAGGATTTCTTTTATCCCACTGGAAAGGGTTTTAGAGCATATTCCATCACGCTGCTCAACTGCGGGTTCGCGGAGTTTTTTTTTATTATATTTGTTTATCTACAAATGTACCTACATATGCCGAGCAAAGATCAGTTGGCCGGATGTTTATATTTATGTTATTGTAAAGTTATACGAATGGAAAGTTCATGAAACTTTTCTTTCTATAGACCGTTTATATTTAGTCGATTCCAAATTAAGATCATATCTCTTTTGGTTACTTATGAGATTAACTTAATTTAAAGGTTCATTAAGAACGGTAGGAACCTTTCTTAATGAACCTTTAAATTAAGTTTTCTTGTTTGTATTGTACACTAAAGGATTAGTGTACAATAATACAAACAAGAAAACTTTGTGGGAAATAATTTGAGGTAAAGCATAACGAAATCCACAATAACAACATAAAAGTCTAATACGATTTGCAAATGGCGCCCGCATGCAATTCCCTCCGGTGCTTGTTCAGATAATCAAGTTCTTTTATTCAGCTAATAGCCACAATTGGGCGATAACAGCCGCTCTATGTCTTCACGCCGTTCCCCCTAAGATCTCGAATTAATTCTGTTCCCGTACGGTTATAATTGGGAAGATAACTACGGAATTAAACTATGAAGTACCATTTATTTCATGTAACGACTTTTGAAATTGCAGCCAAAATTGGCGTCGCAAAGTGAAAGGAGACCTGTCAAGAGTGAGTCGATCTCGCATGTAAGAGTTCCGTGCCACTAACGCAGCCAATCTTCTCCTGGAAACTCGCGAAGGTGATGCTTCTCCATCTCGTCTATCCAGAGAAGTACTTGGGGTGCACAAGTGGCGGACATAATTCCTCGACTCAGGAAAACCCATTTTATTACTCGATCTTCAGCCTCCCTCTCTATGTGTCTAGTGGTTCCCAACCTTTTTTGTTCGGGGACCACTTCAGGGTCCTTTTCAATGTAAGAGACCCAATTGCCCGATAAATCTGCTACACTGTATATTGAGAATACAATATTTGGTTTAGTATTGCTCAATGTCATACATTATAATTCTGTATCACGGACCACTAGTCCGCGGACCACCGGTTGGGAACCCCTGGTCTAGGCTATCGGAGACGCTTACTCGTTACAAAGATAACTGTTAAGGGGGACAGAAGAAGCCGTTGAAGGGATTAGTGTTAACTGTTTTTTGATAAAATTATAAATAAAATTCTGTACAAATTACACAACGCCACATAGTCCCAAACTAAACAAAGCTTCGTCGATTTGGACGTAGATAACTGATAAATGTACCTAAATACATTGTTTTTGTAAATTCATATATATTATGCATAGAAAACACCCACCCACATATATTATGCAAGACAAACAGCTATGTCCATTGTCCATGCGCACAAATGTTTGTTTTATACGAGGATCGAACCCACAACAATCAAAGACTTGCAAACCATTTCCATATGATATTATTTCCGTGGCGTGTAACTTTGGTTATATAAATAAAAATAACTAATCGTTTTAGCTCCCAGTGCCGCGTGGAGGCGTGGGTGGTGATAAAGGATTAATATTCTTACGAAGTTCTAAGAAATCTGTAATTAACACACAGTTAGTTCTAATTAAAACGGGCGGCGTGCTCCTGGGCACTTGTTAAACTTTCAAACTGACTAAGTATTTATTAACTGGCTACTATGTTTTAAATAATACGTAATTAGATAGTATCTTGTTTATTTTCTACTAGCTTGCGACCCCGATTTCGTACGCGCGTATCCCGTGGGAATAGGGATGGGCAAAATGCCGGACATTTACGATAAATGCCCAAAAAGTACTTATAAATTCCCTGTTTATGCCCAAAACTAGGCACTTATTGTAAATGCCTGTCATTTTGCCCATCTCTACGTGGGAATCTTCAAAAATCAATATGCCAAATTTCAACCCGATCCGTTCAGTGGTTTGTACAACTGGCGGCTTCGCGGTGCTACTCGTAGTTATGGTACGGTAAATAAATACTAAATAGGTACTTCGTCACGTAGTATTTGCCCGACAGTATGTTAGCACGTACACAACGACTGTTGAATTACATGTGTACAGCCGGGCGCTGAATGCACTGTACCGACTATACCACAATATCACAGTAAACATAAATATTTAGTACACCATCTTCATATAAACCTTCGATTTGATACACAGACACACGCCGCAACATGATCCTAAGCGAGTTGCGCTATACTATGTGCGCTACATGTACGACTAGTTATACATTTACTTATTCCCAAAAAGCATGGAAGCGACTTATTAAAATATTTTTTTTTATGATAAAAATTGCACGGTCCTGTTTGAATAACTAATCTGATGTGTTTTTTTTTTATATAGATAGCTACCATCTTTAGAGTTAAAAACAATCACTTCTGCGTTTGGTGTGTACGGAATGAAAACTGGCGAAAGCGAGGCAAAGGACAATAATATTGAATTAAAAGTAACCGGCCATAACCCGGCTATGACATTTATTAGTTTACAAAAGGTTCTATTAATAACAAAAGGGAGTAGTTATGTTGTGAAATAATTTGTGATCGCGTATTTTTGTGTGTGCTTCGATTTTGACAATGTCGCAGTTGAATTAACTGGTCTTGTGTCTACTGTGGTTTGTGATGTGACAATATTGACAGGTCAGATTAGTTGTGATTGCAGCTGTGTTCTGGGAATTGGTTGTGCCCAAGTAGTTTGTAATACAAATTATGCATGTGCGGATTTCTGCATAGTTCTTGGCTTGACACGATGGTTTCGAATCTTTAGTACAGGGATCTAGTATTTTATAATGGTTTTAAATAGCCCTGGGTAAGATTATTGTATTGTAAAAATAACAAACACATTTTATGTAGTAACATTAGAATTAAAATGTATAATGGTGAATTTATCTCGTAAAGGATCTCTTCCAGTCAACCATGTCGAATAAGCTGATCCATGGTCGAGTTTTTACCATATAGTACAAATAATTCGATTTTTTTCCGAAGGGATGTTATCAAGTTTAGATATTCACTACCAGAGATCAGAAAAATAACCTTACAAAACACATCTACATTAATACTCGTATTCAATGTGAAATTTTACAAAGAGTATTAAGCAACGTGTGATCAAAATATAGTTCACATCGACTTGAAACGTGGGATTAACTAACACTAAGTTATTCATGTTCTCTCGCAGATTTTCGTTCAACTTTGATGTAACTTCAGGTATGAATACTAAGTCCATCACTTATATATACTAACCACCGCCTACGTTGGCCGTTGTTCATTCACTGGTATAATTCAAAGGCTCTGTTCGCACGAGTGGTGTAACGTTTTAACGCGCGTTATTTTTACCCGACTGCGACAGAAGGAGGGTTATGTTTTTCGAGAGTATGTATGTATGTATAACTGTTTGGCACGCTCTACTGCCTGAACGGCTGGATGGATTTTAGCTTGAGTGGTGTCGTTAGATTCGTATTTGCTGTGAGAGTGACATAGACTACATCAAATATAAAAAAAAACAATATGGCAGCTGTGAGCCTCAAAATTGTCGTTGCAGTAATTTTTTTTCTTCTTCTAAATATATCGATATGTGTATCAAAATAAATGTCTCGATGACCTGATTTCAAATATATATTTGATATATTAGTTTTTGCCTGCGGCTTTGCTTGTATGGAATTATATTATTGTTACGCGTGATTAATAAATCTGTTGTAGGTGCAGTCGGGTATTTGATTTTATTAATTCACTTATAACATGTTATTTGCGTTGCTCCTTTACTTACTTTAAAGTAGAGGACATAACATAATGAGATAAAAAAAATAATCGCTTTAAAAAAGTGCTTGTGCAAATGGGGTCAAGGAATTTTTGACGTAATAACGTTTTATAAATCGATGAACGCCGGCTGCACGCACGAAAAAGCATGACTCATTGTCACGTTCCGACTGAGTCGAGCGTGCAAGCCAGAGAACAAGCGATAGAGAGGCACGACCGGCCTATGTTTCTTATGACGTTATCACGTAAAATTATCGTCCGTAAACAGACTTTACAGACAACCATTTTTTTTTATTGATTGGGTCACAGGAGAATTGATAGTTTTGTTAATATATCACTCTAGCATTTTATTTCTGGGTTTTTATTGAAGTTTTTATTTAGATGATTTCCAGTTTGAAGAAAGCAAGTGAACTTGCATTTGTCACGTGGATTGTATGTTTTCTATAGTGGATTGATTAGTGGAGAGTTGCAGAAAAGCTTTGCGTTCTTCAGAAAAGTTGAATGATGCAAGTGCAAGTGATTGCTTTGGTTTGGAAAATATTAAACTGATCCACTTAAATAACCTGATTTGCACATTAAATTAATCTGATCGCACATCAAATCCTGTATTTGATATGCAATAAGTATTTTTTGATAGGTTAGGTTAGGTTAGCAATGTATTTAGCCCCGGAGGAAATACTAAAGTCGTACCCGGGACTTCATCTCAAAAGCGGCGATAAGGAACACGGTGGGGTTTTAGTCGGTAAGTTTGCTCCGTAGGGTTCATTCTTCCTTGAGCAAAAGTCCGACATAACCAAGTCGTCGTCCCCTCGGCGACTTGGTGAGCATATCCCCATCGAAAAAAAAAAAAAAAAAAAAAAGGTTAGCAATGTATTTACTTGATGCTGTGTTAAATAGTATCCCTTTAGTTTTATGACGAGTGGTTTTAGTTGTGCGTTGATAGATCAGTCGGTAACGTGTGCCTTATATAGATACAGAAGATATAATTGTTATTTCCTTTCTTGAACACAACAACCTAAAGTGTATACGCTAACGATTTGCCGCGGCGGTAAATGGTGTGGAATTGAGAATGCCGGATAATTTATTTTATTCTTGCTACAATGAAGGCAGGTTGAACTCATCTATAGGCAAAACTATCTAGAACTTGGCCGATTTTGTTCTACCCGTGGACGCTAGGCTTTAAGGAGACCGTTCGCACAGACCGGCTCGAAGAGGAAAGCAAATTTTGGTGACGTTTAAAATTGAGTTTTGGATCATTGGTATAAGGTTTATTCTTTAAATTCGCTTCTTTTGTTATATGAGAATGCTCGAGAGCCGATGTGGATTTTAAAGTAAACCTTATGACAATGATATAAAACTCTATTTTAAACGCATCTAAAATCTGCTGTCCTCTCCGAGCCGGTTTGTGTGAACGGACCCTTAAGCTGTGGGAGAAATTTAATAAAAAATTAATATCCACTTATATGTCGGGACAGCGAATACCAGACAATCTCTAATTTTCTTAATACATGTAGTTGAAAGCACATCAAGTATAACCGCGCGTTATCTCCGTCTTAAGAGAGATCTCCAAAACCTCCGTTTCAGCCATCAAAGGTTTATTACACGGGTCTTTACGTATTTTTGAAGATACCTAAGTTTTATGTGAAGGGTCGTAGGTAATCTAGGGCAAGGATAAGCTAAGTAGGCTTTTGATAAAAGTATTGGTATTTCTGGCTTAGTGGTAGGCAATTTGAATGAATGAACTTTATTTGTTACTAGCTACTCGCCTGCGTGTGAGAGAGACAGGGTTGAGAGAGAAAAGCGTAGGATTATCATTTAGAAGGTTATAATCAATCGTAAAAGATAAGACATATGCTATATATAAAATAAATTGGATGTATAATATAAATACTCAAATAATCACATAGTTATGAAAACTAATTTGAAAGAAAAAAATACTAAATCTAGGATAAAATATAAAAAAAATACAATCAATTTATCTTTGACACGCCATACTGAAAAATTTCATTTTTGCAGATACATAGAAGCCATCGTTATATTCTTTCACTATTCATTCTCGGCACAGGATGTGAAGCACAGGCGTCTTATCTTTACAAGTAGTATTGTGGATATACATATTTAGACTTTTATACAATATGTATATACACTATGTATTTTATACAATATGTCTATACTATGATTTTTTATATTTTTTTTTTACTATTTTATTTTACTTTAATATTTTTTTCTCTTATTTTGGTTGAATACCATTTTTTTATTGTATTATGATAATATTGTATTATGTATAATGATAATATTGTATGGCTATTTAAAAAAAGACCTATATTGACAGAGTTTCTTTCGGCATTTCTTCTCGTCAATGGTCATTCCGAAATGCTGGTAGATAAAAAAATATATCTAATTGTAAAAGACGTGTCTAAGTGCCCGCGAGGGCCCACAGAATAAAGAATTTTGACTTTGACTTTGACTTTGACTATATGGTTGATGTTGTAACATAACTTTTGGAATCCATCAAACTCCAGTTCATAGTTTGGGTAGAGTAAACGGATAAACAGACAGATGCAGAAAGTGACTTTGTTTTATACTATAGAGATAAATATATCGCGGACAATTTTTTTTAACTATTTAAAATTCTCAATTCCGTCATACATGATTGTTACGTAACTTTAACCGTTTGCAAAGCGCACACAACGGAAGCTATCAAAATGAATATTTTTCCCCGTTTTTGTAATGTTTTTGCTATTGGTAGCGTGATGTTATATAGCCTATATCCTACCTCATAAATGGTCTATCCAACACTGAAATATTTTTTCAATTCCATCTAGTATCGCGTTCAACAAAACAAACAAACTCTTCAGCTCTACAATATTAGTATATATATGGAGGTGGTACAATATCGATGTACGTAATATTATGTAATAATACGATGTACATAATTTATTAATCTATCTCTCCATATAGACAAAAAAGTTTGGGGATCTTTGGTGTAGAAATTTTTTATTTTGTTTTTTTGTTCTGAGATTTTTGTATGTGTGTTAAAACGGGTAATTTTTGGTAATACGTGTAATATGCATTTTTTTATACCCCTAAACTAGCAAACAAGCATACGGCCCGCCTGACGGTAAGCGGTCAACGCAGCCTATGGACGCTAGCAACACCAAGGACTCGCGCGTTGCCGACCCTGTAAGTACCTCTTTACACCTTTTTTGAAGAATCCAATACTGTAGTTTCCTAGGAAAAGCTTGAAAGGCAATTCATTCCACAACTTGTTAGTTCGAGAGAGAAAACCTATCTGAAATCAATCAGTACGCGACCATTTCAGGTCTAATGTGTGAGTATGACCCCCTGCCGATGGCGAGCGGTGCGATTGTGGAAGGAGGCCGTGGCCATCATGACAAACAACACAATTTAAGATAAGATAAGATAAGATACCATTTTATTTGCACACTACAACACACAATACATCATACACATTTCAATTTATACAGCTACACAATTTGAAGTGTTGACTGAGCGCCTCAAAATACTTTGTCGTATTCTTGAGAAACAGAGCATTTGCAGTCTTTTCGTTATTCGTGTACAATTTATTTTTCAACAACATTTTAACATTCGCAATGATTAATGATTTTCCACGAAATTTGAACTAGAAACCGCAAAGGATCGACGCTCTAGAATTTAAAACCATAACCAACCCCAACAGCTCATCCCACCGCTTTTATTTATCTACGTTCTGCCCCAACAATCTTCACAAAACATAAAAATTTCAACTTATTACTCCTAACGCCCCTAAATTCCACCCCCTCAATGGCGCTCCGTCATTGCCTGTTAAATGCACAAATATTTTACTGTTATTAGCCAAGTATAAATTATTTAATATTACGACCTGTATGAAAGTCGATATGTCTGGTCCCGCCCGTGGTCCCGCGTTCCCGGATCCCATGTAGCGCTCACAGATTAAAATTGGCCTAGATACCGCTTTTTTGTACTACTTCAAATAACAAACAAGCCTGTAGAGAATCTTGATCGTTGCGTGTGTCTGATCTAGCAAGCAAGTTAAGCAACATCGATCTTAAATTGTCTATGGATGGGTTTGTATAAGTAGAGTTTCGCCGTGTGCTTCGGCCATCGCTATGGCCATTTAACGATCGCTTTCGGCTGTTGTCATTAGATGACGATCGGTATGACAGCTCAGTGGCATTTGGGCGACTTAAAAATATGCGCCCTTAATTGAACACCTTTGTGTTTCTAAAGCTATTCGCTTGAGGGGACACCTGGGTCTCAACAGTTGGATGAATATGAGTTGATTACAATAAAATGGTTACCATAGCATATAAACGTTCACAGTTCTCTAATACCTTTTATGGAAAGCGTCTATTGACGACGAAGCGACCATATGCATGCTTGGCACCCAACGAAAGCTACGAGGTCACGGAGGCATTTGTACGCAAACTAATCATAACAAAGCTGTACAAAGATTTCGTAGATACTTCACATCACATTTGGACTAAATTCTGAATTGACGACTACTGTATCCATCCAGTCTACTCTACAATCCACATCTGCGGTCCCACCCCTACTGTCCCACACCCAACTCGCACCGGCGCTCCGTCCCAGACGCCGGCGGGCGCTCGACGCGGTGGGACGTCCTGCTACTGTCCCACAACTCAAATTTACTACGCGAAAGATATCTATTGTGATCTTTGTGTTCAATATACTCGTATTTATACAAGTGGTAATATATTGCGACGTTTCTCAATTAATTATTTTTAAAAGGTGTATATTTGACATTATATTTTTCTCTATCGTCGTCTATTTTTTAATTAATCTAAGGGCAGACGTAAAGGTGATAATTGAAGGAGACTAGGAATCGCTCCTGGCTTCATCTATGTGGTCAGGTACTCTCTCAGGTGACTACGTATTTATATTTCCCAGTGCGATATAGACACATTGAAGTAATTGTATCCATTATAGCTTGTATGATTGTCTTGACAAATGCTATATAATAATTTTGAGAATAATAAAACTAAGAAATAATCACTACAAATTTTTATATATATATTATATACTCATTAGGAACATTTAGGAACAATTTAAAGTAAGCCAAAAATATTTTTGAAATAATGTTACAATTTGTTGCATCAGATGTTAATTTTGAAACAACTATGTATTAGCAATTACTGCTAAGTTATTTGCTTTACTAATTGCTAAGGAATTATTATTAAGGTATTGGAAACATAAAAGTAGAAAGTACTTCAGGGTTATTTCTAATTAAAAAATCTAATAAATCTGAGGGTTATTTCAATATCAATATAAGTCTAATGCGATTTTCATCAAATACATAAAACAAAGTAGATACCTACATTATTGAATTTTCTTTTCCAAATTGTAACAAATTGACCTTAAATTGTTTTATGTGTTTATTATATACTAGACTTCTCCGCGACTTTGTATACGTCGATTGTCCAATTGAAGGAGGATGTTTCGTTTTTTAGGGTTTTACTACCTTTTATTATACTACTAGAGTGGCAAAAAAGCATACTACGTGGCTGGTGGTAATCAGTCATGGCAACCTATGGGCGTTTGTGACACCAGGGGCATCACAATGTAACAACACATTCACATTAAAATTGTAGAAAAGTAACATTCAAGAAATAAGTCCTCCTAGAGCTTAGAAATCAATACCCATCCATAGACGGGCTACGGTCGACGTTGGTTAACTTGTATATTCGATTCGACTTAACCTCCTTTAGGGTGTAAGTAGTTTATCAACATCTTAGAACCAAAGCCAACTTCACCTGCACGTGGTGCAACCTGCTGACTGACAAACGAAGCTCTGGCGAAAAGAGAGGTAGGGAGCATAATTGTAAGCTACCCGACTGGGGAATGTACCTCCACCTCACAGAATACCGCAGCCAAATAAGAATTCCCTTGAGGGTTGTTGTGGTCCTGCGAGTAAGTGAGGTCACCAGAAAAGAAGGAGATGCTGCGTTGGCAGTGGGGGTGGCGGCGCGCCAGTGATATATTATGTTGCGAGCGTTAATACGGTTACGGTAACCGATTCACATCAGGCGGGCCGTATGCTTGTCTGCCAACCGACGTAGTATAAAAAAAAAGAAAAAAACCTCAGCTATAAGATACCCTAAAAATAGTAACAAAAATATGTAAAATGCTAGCTAACTCGCGCAACTTCGTCTGCGTGTGACAGAGCGTTGAGAGTGAAGCTTAAGGTTACCATTTGAAAGGTTATAGTGAGCCAATCTTATAAGATAGACTTATGCTATCACGGACATCTTTTAGAACTTTTTAATGTTAATAATTCCGTCGTATATAATTGTTGCGTAATTTGAGCCGTTTACGCAGCGCACGCAACGGAAGCTCTCAAAAGGAATATTTTTTTCCCATTTTTGCAACATTTTTCATTGGTGCACCGCTCCTATTGGTGGTAGCGTGATGTTATATAGCCTATAGCCTTCCTTGAAAAATAGGCTATCTAACACTAAATAGTTATTTGTTATGCAAGGCTGCAAAGTTAATTTTTGGCGCGAGTACCTTGTATTGAAACCTGAGCAAGCGAAGGATTCTAGGATTGAGCCACGAGCGAAGCGAGTGGTTCAAATATAGAATCCTGAGCGTAGCGAGGGTTTCAAAGGTACGAGACGCTAAATAACTTTGCTGCCGAGCGCAACACACAACTTTTCACCTCACTAAAGCGAGGAAAATGTTAGGTGCAAGAAAAACAGTTTTAATAAATAATCATCAATGGACTGGCTGCAGAGAATATAAACTATTACGAAACCAATGAGGTTCTATATATATGTAATTTATTGTACGAAACCTTTATTGAATAAAAATATTCGAATTTTAAAAACACTTTCCACGCTAGCGGATAAAGTGCGATTTTCCACGCAGATTTCGAATGATAAACAGAGCTTTTACGAGCTAGTGAGGTGAAAATATTATTTTCAATTCGAATAAGTAGTTCCTGAGTTAAGCGCGTTCAACCAAACAAACAAACTCTTCAGCTTTATAATATTAGTATAGATAACGCCACCGGTCAGCCCTCTTAACGCCATCTCTTATTGCGATTCAATAACTGAATAGTCGCTTATTCATTGGTATGAATAAGCAATCTATTCAATTATTGAATCGCAATAACAGATGGTGGTAAGGGGGCAGGTACATACAATTTCACCACAGCCAACTTCTCTCCGCTACATTTTAATGAACTCTCCATTATGAAACCTTATTAAGAATCTTTCCGAGGAAATGTAATATTGGATATTGTTTTAATATAAAATGTTCATTACACGACGTAATACCTCGCCCGCCTTCATTAACGACGGGATCGGGGAGGGGGATCATTAAATTCGGGAATCAGAAAGGAATATTTACTTAGTCGGGAATGCGGGAGGTAAATATATTTAGATAAATATAGTGTTCTCTGTGAAGGCAACGTAGGTTTCTTATTTCGGATTGACGAACCTAGGGGCTCCTTTGACGAGCTCGGTGGCGTAGCGGTCAATGACGCGGCTTCGACACCAACGCTCGTGGGTTCGATTCCCACATAGGACAAACATTTGTGTGCATGAACATGTCTGTTTGTCTTAGTCTGGGTGTTTTTTTCTATGTATCATAAGTATGTATTTACAAAAAAAAAATGTATTTACGTATGTTTATCAGTTGTCTAGTACCCATAACACAAGCTTCGCTTACTTTGGGGCTAGATGGCGCTGTGTAATTTGTCTGACAATATTTATTATTATTATTTTATCCTACCGCCTACATTCGTCGTCAGCCCTTGTTCATCCCACTGCTGGGATATGGACTTCCCCTTAATCAAAGGGGTTTAGAGCATACTCCACCGCTGCTCAACTGCGTGTTGGCGGAGGCCAGTGTTTTCTAACCGCCTAAAGGCCACTGACTTGGCTTAACGACTGTCATCTAATGACAACAGGACCGACGACTTTACGTGCCCTCCGACGCACGGAGGAGCTCGAGATAAATAAACCCATCAATGAACAGGCTACGGTCGACGTTGCTTAACTTGCGTGTTCCTATCGCCTACATATTTACCCAGAATTTAGACTTAGCTAGACAATTTTTCCACCGAACACCTGTGAATTGACAATAGGCTACATGACAATGAGGAGTTTTTTTGGGAAAGTCCAAAATTTTGATTTTTAAATTATAATGTTTCGAAAATGCTCAGAGAGCGTAAAGAAGTGTTCCCTTCAAAAACGTTTTCTAACCTACGAAGCAGTCCTGTTTTAAATCGGCAATACCATTAGAAATTGAAACTTAAAAAGCTGAAAAAATATTGCCAACCTCCACAATACTCGTACGTGCCGTAGACGAAGTTTCGCAGTACACCGTTGTCGGAGGAGGCGAGGTGGTCCATATTTCCGGTCGCCGGACGAGTATCCGGCGCCGGTTCAGTTCCGGACGCGTCAGTGCTGAACCGAGTGTACGTACTCTTGCTTGATGTTTGCGTCATTTTTATTTTAGCTTTTTTTTGCAAAAAAACTTATATTATTTGGATTTAGGGGAATAAGTAGCTCTATCTACCTCTACCATCTTTAGTACCAAAGCGAACCTCAGCTCCATACGGTGCACCCTACTAACTGACGGAAGAGGCTCTTGCAAACTTCCCTACTGGAAAAGTTCCTGTACCTCTTAGAATATCGCAGTCAAATAATAATTCCTTTGAGGGTTGTTGTGTTCCTGCGAGTGAGTGAGATCACCAGACGTAAGGAGATGCTGTGGTGCCAGCGCTCAAGCTTACTTGTTACAATAACCATTTTACATTAGACGGGTCGTATCCTTGTTTGCCACCCTTACCCGTACACAATAATACATAGACGAAATAGCAAATTATATTATAGCAGATATTATATAAACTTTTGGAGGTTTCTAGAAAATGTTTGATGTTCGAAGGTGGCGGTAGGTGAAATAACTTTCAGAACATTATGTTCTAGATTCCAAAACAGATTGTCAAACTTATTTAACACTTTATCCACAACACAATTCCATTATTGACCTTCAGACCCACACGGGTTTGAAAGTCGTAGTTCCTTTTTACGAAAATTGCGCGGACGGAGGGAATGAAATTTCGCACACTTATAGTTTATATAGAGAAGGAGTGCGGAATGATGATATTTTTTAACTAATCTCATACTGAAATTTAGAGATTAAAAAACTAAACACAGAATCTTAATGTCAGTCTTTTACGCACAAGACATCAAAATAAATTTAAAAAGTTACTTTTCGATACAGCTCTTCTATTGACAACTGTATTGAAAAATAACTTCATGGTTTTATTTAAAATATTATTGTCATCTATATCATGAGATTAGATAAAGTAGTGTATGAAACTGCACATAATTAGGTCTTAAAATACTCGTGTGGTCTATTATAACATTCGCCTTCGGCTCATGTGATAAACTCACACTCGTATTTTAAGAACCCTTTTTATGCAACAGTTTCATAAACTACTATTTAGATTATGCATAAAAAATACATTAAATCAATAAAAAAAACATTACAGATACTACCATGCATTTGATACACACACACGCATCTATACTCTTTTCTTTATTGTTAAAGTCATAATTTAAATTAATTATAGTCTAATTTCGACCACTGGACGACTACTAGTTAGTATACTTAAATACAAATACATAACAAATATTGTACGAGCTCGCTGGTCGATTGGTTAGCAATTGCCACTTTGACTCCGAGGTCGCGGGTTCGATTCCCGCACAAGACAATCATTTGTGTCCATGAACATGACTGTTTGCCTTAGCCTGTGTGATTTCTATGTATTCTAAGTATATATTTACAAAAAAAAATGTATTTAAGTACATTTATCAGTTGTCTAGTACCCATAACTTTTCGCTTAATTTGGGACTAGATGGCGCTGTGTACATTGTCCAGAAATATTTATTTATTGTGTTATTCGATGTAATACAAACGTAGTAATGTATTTTAGTATATTTGGCAAAACACGGAAAATATTTTTGTGTGAAGAAAGTCTTGTGTATTTACAAAGAAAATATAATAACATTATTCCGTTAGAATTACACAAAGGTTCACTCCCACGCTCGCCAACCCT
Organism: Hypsopygia costalis; assembly: GCA_937001555.2. Classification (NCBI taxonomy): domain Eukaryota; kingdom Metazoa; phylum Arthropoda; class Insecta; order Lepidoptera; family Pyralidae; genus Hypsopygia; species Hypsopygia costalis. Next base: position 26,906,842 of record OW443340.2, read on the forward strand.
ACTTCATAAGGAAAATCGCTTATGAGGTACTAACATAATAATTCAATACGGATTGTTATTTGTTTGGAATCTTACGTAAGGTGGAGGAACTTCCCCAATTGGCCTCCAAATGGACAAATTGTGGTATGTTTGTGTAGCATATTACACGGGCTTGCAAAGAAACCGAGTCACACTCGGAATTTCTATTGAAAAATGCCTATTAATATAACTTTATTATGCGTAAATATATTGAGTACATTTTACTTAATTGCAGTTCGCCTAAACGACTTATTTTTTTTTTTCAAATAACATATTAATAATTAAATATTAGCCGTGTGGTTTCCGGCGGACTAGAATAGAATCACTCCATTTCTACCCGTGGATGTCGTACAAGGCGACTAAGGGAAATTCATTATTAAATATCAATCAGGCTTCCCCAACCCGTTTGGCCAGCGTGGGGAGTGTAGGCCAAATCCTCCTTCCGTCTAGGACGGACGAGAGAGGGTCGTGCTCCTGTAGTGGAGACTAAAATGGACCTGATGATGATGATGATGATAAACATATTGATAAAACACAGGGCTCGTGTAATAAGTGTATGAACTAGTAAATAAATTGTTCAACATTAGAACTATCCTCTTTCTGACAGGACGCTTAATGAAGTATCAACCATATTAAATGTGTAGGTTCAAGTGTACTGTACTCAAGCGCAGCACACCTATCGACACCCTTCTTTCATTGTTTCTAAGTGATTGTAAGATAGGATTAATTATGGCATAATTGTTCTTGTTTTATAGTTATTTTTATTTTATTCCCAATAATAATTTGTATATTCAGATTGTACACAAGTTTTCGCACAAATTTTATGTTATTTTAAATACTCATTGAATGGTTGACTGGAAGAGATCCCTTATGGGATAAGTCCGCCATTGTACATGTAACTCTTTTATTACAATGTTTATGTAATTTATTTTGTACAATAAAGATTTAACAACAACAACAACAACGACACCCTGGAGTCACTCACACCGTTGTTGCCCCTGGCCGATTTTCTGGCATTTCGCGACCCCGTCTAGTGAGTGGCGAGCCACCGCCTGCCGCAAATAACGAGCAATAGAAGCAGATATGGCAGACGCCCGCCCGTCTACCGCAATAGCCCGGTACTTAGTTCTCCCAGATCTCATTTCCATAGCCCATTTATTTTCTATCACACTTTGCAATAGTCTCAACGCCTGCCGAGGCCTCGTCATGGGTATATCGTTCCGTTGATATATCCTTGAGTGGGTCACGGCGGGTGTACAACCTTATATAAAAGTTCTCTAAGGAGCCTCTCCCGCGCACGCCTGTCAAATGACCGGTAGTTTGATGATCGGCTTGACCCGTGATCAATACAGATATAATAGTATAATAATAACACATAATATAATAATAATATACAAAAGAAGAACAAATTAAGTTGGTTTTGTAGACGTATTTTATTGAATAAAAAAGCACATTTCGCCGTAAAGTATGAGCTGGTTCAAGTAGATCCAGAGAAAAACTTCGCTTATATTGCAAGCGTAGTTTAATTTTACTACGAATTATTGAAAACTGCTTTTAAATTGCGTCTATATTTTTTGTGTTATTGCCTACGAACGTAGGTATGTTTTTGTGTATATTTAATTTTGTTTGAAAAATCGTGAGGTTTAATTTTACATGAATCTACTAATCAAATGGGCTCAGTTTGCATCCCTTTTGGTGTAAAAAATACCTATGGCACGGTAGTTCATGAAGATAAATATGTTGAAGGGGGAGTCGCGCGGTCGCCGGAGGTAAAAACACCCTTGATTGATGTCTCCCTGGCGACGGGCAAAAACAGTACCATTGTAACTTCCTCCGAGTTTTATTGTGGGTTTAGCGAAAGTTAGATGGATTTGTCACCGGGAGAACTGTTTGTTCTTACTAAGATGACTTTTGTGTATCTCTTTAGTGCACAGTGGTGGTGAAACTACAGACATATGGGTCGCGTGCGGCCCGTACTCGCAGCTTTTAGACGACTAAAGTGAATAAAAATAAAGTTTAAAAAACTAAAACCCGACTACTAAAAACACGCTCTAAAAAGTACGAAACAAGAAAATAGTCTCCGCTGAAATTATTATGTACGTACTATAAAACAATTACCGACGATGTTTGCCGACCAATGTGAGAAAATGGAAGATTGTTACACGCACACACACGTGTCGTGCACTTTTTTTATTTTTTTATACTACGTCGGGTGATAGACAAACATACGGCCCGCCTGATGTAAAGCGGTTACCGTAGCCATATAACGCTCGCAACATAAAGTATCGCTCGCGCGCCGGCACCCCCGCTGCCTACGCAGCATCTCCTTCCTTTCTGGTAACCGAGTGAGGTTACCAGAAAGGACTCGCAGGAACACAGCAACCCTCAAGTGAATTGCTATTTAGCTGCGGTATTCTGTGAGGTCGAGGTACATTCCCCAGTCGAGTAGCTTACAATTGCGCTCCCTACCTCTCTTTTCGCCAGAGCTTCGTTTGTCAGTCAGCAGGGTGCACCGCGTGCAAGTGAAGTTGGCTTTGGTTCAAAGATGTTGATGAACCATACACCTAACTTTCACAAACCTTATTTTGCAAAATATAAAATAATGTCCGTAACATCTTTATACATCCTAGATATGTAAATTTGTCAAAAAATATGCCGACTTCTTTACAAAAGCAGTCAATAGATCACGTAAAGTTAGAAAGCAGTTCAGACACAAGCTAATAAAACCAAAATCAAATCTTGCTATGCATAGTTCTAGCCCTAATTCAATGGCCGTCGAAATATTTATCAAATTGCCAAATACAATAAAAGATATAGACCAAGGAGCAAGCTTTATTAAAAAATTAAAGACCTTTCTGGAAGCCAAATGTTATTATACTCTTGACGAATTATTAAATTATAAATTAGATGACATATAATAAACCGTTCCATACACTTCAGACTGTTGCCATATCCATATAGGGTCATAATATGTAATAACTTAAAACTAACATGTATTTTAAGATCGACATGTACCTACATATTATATGCAATAAAGATATTGAGTATTGAACCACTTACACCCCAAAACGTCATCTGTAAAAGTAATTATGGTAAGCATTAACAAAACAACATTTATATTGTGTCTGAGTGACCTCAATTCGACTGGAGTGCCAACTGCCAACCCCTTTGAAACCAAAAGGATAATTCGTGATGACCATGACAGATTTGTCAGTGAGGATTTTCAACTAAAATTTTAACTGAGTTAGTATAACTAGATTAGAGATTTTGTTGACTAATGGTTCGGATTACAAGTTTTCGTGAACCTATCAATATGATGGGTTCTGCAATGTCAAATGGACGCCATATATATATTTTATTGATTGTAATTAAATACAGGATGTGAATAATAATCTATATAAACTACTCACCAAGAATTAATAATTTACAATTAAATTAAAAACTAATTAAAAGTAATAAAATATGCTTAGTACTTAAACTAAATGGCTTCAAAATATTCTTATTGATACATGGCGTAAATCAATTCTCGTGTAAATTCAGTTTCGATCCAGTCTCGATCTCGCAAATGTCACATTTGGTATTTCCGTAATACGATATGAAACTTCAAAGTTTAAATTAAAGTGTGACTATATAGAATTAAGACCGAAAAGTAAACAAACTAAGAATAGAATTCTGTTAGAGAATTAATATTCATTAATCAATGAAATCAGATATATCATTTTAGTCAATTTCTAATTCAATCTCGATTCGGTCAGCTTTCATTCTGCTATCGTAAAATAATTACAAGAATTGGCTTTCTGTGCATTAGATATTTAAAATGGCAGTTGTTAAATATGAAATCTTAAATTATATATGTTGTATTTTGTGAAGACGAGAACGACACGAGCTTTCATCATTACCAATAATAGCTACATTTACGTTCCTGGTATTCCTCCGTGCATAGTGCTCTTCCCAAAGGCTGTCTGGTAGAGAATGCTTTTATCATTAAAACCGCCTACTTCCCTTAAATTGTGGTGAATAAAGTTTAAATAAATAAATATTCCAACAGTGGAAATAATAAGGGTCGATGAGTGATTTAATTTTTTGAGTTATGTACTTTTTCTCCTGTACTACGACATTGTGATAATGTAACATTTTGCTAATGTAAAAACCAATTGTGTCATTATGCGAAAATGACATTATACGCCGAGAGGACTCGATGAGCAAACAGTTATTAAAAACTAATTACGCCAGACCTGTGGTCATTACAGAAGCATACGAAAACACGTGCCTGTTTATATATTGTTTGGTTCTGGGCGAGGTCTCCGGGGATTGTCCGGATAATTCGCCAAAGAAATAAGCTGTGTACTGGGAAAATATTACTCCAATTTTACCGTTATAAGGAACCTAGAGTTACCGAAACCACGTACGAGTACTTGTATACTAATTGCAGTGTGTTTTGAGAGGCTGTTATAGGCCCTAATTAAATCCATTTGATTGAGGGGAGACTTGTGTTTCAGCGTTAAAATGAATGTGGATTGAGGCAGATATTAATTAATTAAATAAATAAATATTCCTTGAAATATTATACAGCGACATCTAGTCTCAAACTAAGCAAAGCTGGTACTATAGGTACTAGATAATTGAAATTGTACATAAATACATTATTTTGTAAATAAGTAAAGATAATACATAGAAAACGCCCAGATCGAGACAAACAGACATGTTCATGCACACAAATATCTGTCAAGTGCGAGGATCGAACCCGCGACCTCGGAGTCAAAGTTGCCGTTGCTAGCTATTCGACCATCGAACACGTTGATTATCAATATATAATATCTATCAATCTATACTAGTGATTACATACTTTACGTGTCAAATATAATACATCTCTATCCTCTTCGCTTTTATGGAAAATAAGCCCATAAAGCTAACATATAGAGGTGCATGGCGCTAAGCTCGAACGAAGCCTCCTGAAGCTTTGATATTAACAACGGCGCGCTCCATAATCCGATGGTGGATAATATATGAAGGTATCAACCCCTCGTAATCCCTTCTAATAGATAATGAAGGGGTTACTTTATGTCTTTCCTATATTTATTTCAATAAAATTATTTTATTAATTCCAAATAGGTTATAAACAGTTAGGAAACCCTGGTTTTTATAAAGTTGTGGTGGTTTTTATAAGGTTCAAATGTCCCGTGGTGTCCGTCAACATAATAACATTATTAACATACAAAACGACGTTCAAGGGACTTTGTGATGTCAGGCAATTTGACCTACACTACTTTGCGTGCTTCCGCCACCAATTAGTTCATGCAAACTATTGCCGGCTGGCACCCACCCGCTACCGTTAGTAGAGGCATGCGAGTAACGGTAGTGGGTAGGTTTGCATGAACGCAAAGTAAGTAAGTAAGTGGCGGAAGCACGCAAAGTAGTGTAGATCAAATTGCCTGTAAATTTGACATTCGTAAAAAATAACACCTGAATCAATTAAATAACTTTGTAAAGTCTCCTAAGCGGTCTAAAAAAATCTTATACTGTGTCCTTTGAAGAGATTGATACTCTCTGTTGACGCTTTTGCATTTAATTCCTCGACTACCCATCGCATATCGCGCAAATGGTAATAAGTACGTGGTTCTAAAAAGCGATCGATGCGGCCTCGCCACCAGATGTTATCAAAGCACGATAGCATCTGTTGCGGCCCGCCTGCCGGACATTACAGCTTATGATAGCATCATACATGTTACGACCAATGTAATAAATTTAGTGTGAGTAGTATTAATAACAACAACGTCAAATATCCAGTGTAATAAATATCTGATAATAAAGTTATGTAAGATTATTTTCGACGACTAGAGCATGGGAAGCAAGCGTTAGCTGCGAGGACTATGTACTTACCATTAGACAGATGGTCTTTGTTTATTTATGACCCTATTGGGTAAAAAGTCGACGGAGCTCGACGCGTGTCTCCTGTTTCTGCTTGTGGATAAAAATATATAAAAAAAGACGTGTGGCACTCGGGGACTGCCGCGGTAAAGCTATTGCATAGCATTTTGTATCAACTTATGCAATTATAATTTTATTTATTTATTTTATTCATGCAGTATTGCTTTTTCTTTGATATTAATTCAAGTTACACTTTTTGAGCGTGGTGACCGATAAGAAAACAAATTTTTCTATTATTAAATAAATAAAACGAGTTTCGTAGAGTCGTACAATACGTCTAATCGCACGCACACAACGCCGTGTCGAAGACTGCCGAACTGAAACGACGTTAGACGATGCACGGCCTTCAAGCCACACCTCCTTGCCCGTCGGAGTGGGGAGCGTGAGGTTTTTTCGTTACGGAATTTCTGGATTCGGTCCCCGCGCTCAAGGCCCGCGATAGAAGCTATGCAATAGCTTAAAAAGCTTGTAACTGACTCCAAAACAGGAGGTTTTCTGTGTGATCCGTATGTATGTTCGTGAGTATCTCAAAATCTGCTCCGATATGGATGGGGTTATAGCTATTCGGTTGCATATTTTTCAGGGAAGGTACTGTATACAAAACATTTCCTTAGACTAAAAGAAACCAAGGCTGTAGATTTAAACAAAGGAAGGAGTAAGTCGGTGAATTTTTATATAAGTCGGTTCATTTTCCTTTGAAAACTTTTTCTCTGTCCGTTCAATACTCCACTTTGTCATAAAAAATTCTATAGTTATAAAGGCGGTCTCAACATTTTAATTGGACATTGATTGACCCGTCTACCGCCCCCTTCACCCTCCACCCCCCATTTCCCACCCCGTCATGTCCGGGCCACTGCGTTTGATGAACACAGCTTTTTTATTTCATTCGATTCAACATTTTACTCTGTTGAATCCAACAGGGTGGTGTCAATTTTATGGGTAATTGGTTACCCGCGCAACTTTGTCTGCGTGAGTATGTGAGTACGAAGGTTCTATTACCGCCGTATTTCAACACTTACATATAAATTGTTATTTCAACACTTACGAAACTTTCCAAATATAAAATGTTTGTTTTTAGAAGTTTTTATTATTATTTTTGTAGTAGGTAATAGCGGCCGCAACGACTTTGTAATTGACTGAAGAGTTAACATGAATTTATGCAATGCAATTTACTTATTAGAGTTATTTGTCAATGCTTATTTATTATGTTACTAGCTGGCCAGACACACGCTGTGCTGTCTTCTTAACAATTCTTAAGAATTCGAATTGATTCGTGCAATCGGTCAAATCACTGACAGTTCTGTCAAACGACATAAGTTACATTATAGATAAAGTTACATTAGAAAAGTTAATATGGTCGTTCAGTTTTCTTAAATTTTCCGCGCAACTTCCTTTTTTTTCTTTCATAAGAACCTTCTCCTGACAATAACAAATACGACATAAAAAAACCGGACAAGTGCGAGTCGGACTCGCCCACCGAGGGTTCCGTAAGTACGTAGTATCATTATTAAATTTGATATTTTTCATTATAAATAAGAAATAATGCGTCGAAAAAAATAAATAAAATATATTTTGCAATGTGTACATCAAGCCCTTTCATATGATACCCCATTTGAACTAGTAGTTTCAATTTGAAATTTCGACACCCTATAAAAAATATAGACCCCCTATTTTTTTAAGATCTATTTACAAATGTATAATTTTGAGATTTATTCCTGTACTTGTAGTATATAACGATGTTACTTGCCAAATTTCATAGTTCTAGGTCAACGGGAAGTACCCTATAGGTTTTGATTCCCTTGAGTGTGTCGAAATATGCGTTTTTTGCTGAATAAACGGCCGTAAGTTTTTTCTACGTAAACTTAGTAGTTTGATTATTTTACCACTTCATGGGACCGTAGACCTGAGTATACAGTTCAAATTTCAGCTTGATACCTCCACGCATTCTCGACATAGAAATTCTTGACAGACAGACAGACAGACAGACAGACAGACAGACAGACAGACAGACAGACAGACAGACAGACAGACAGACAGACAGACAGACAGACAGACAGACAGACAGACAGACAGACAGACGGACAACAAAGTGATCTTATAGGGTTCCGTTTTTCCTTTTGAGGTACGGAACCCTAAAAAAGTAGCGAAATCGGTCCAGCCGTTCACGCGTGATGCTGTGACCAAGGGAAATAGGGATTCTTTTTTATATATACACTAGCTGACCCGGCAAACGTTGTTTCGCCATATACATTATTTCTGGGAAATATTGTTTATTTATTTAAATGTATGAAATATATATGTTTGCCGATTATCAGAACTACCCGATATCCACACAAAATTTGATAAAAATCGGTCCAGCCGTTTCGGAGGAGTTTAGTAACAAACACCGAGACACGAGAACTTTATCTATTAGATAGATTTGTACTATTATTTTTAAAATCTCAACATGACATTTGAATGTGAATTCAGGTAAATCAACCTTTCAATAAAAGAAACAGTCAGATAGTATGGTGGCTGGCACAAAAGTCGTGGTTTGTGGAGGAATTTGGCACGCCACTGTGTCTCGGTGACACAGTTCTCGTGGTGCGAGTTCGATAACCGGCGGGACGCGGGTTCACGACTGGCCACACGACACCACGCCGCTTCTTGCACTGTCATATTCTGTCAACAGCTGCGCCAGCTAACAAAGTAATCTATACGAATATTATAAAGCTGAAGAGGTTGTTTGTTTGGTTGAACACGCTTATCTCAGGAACTACTTATTTGAATTGAAAAAATATTTTTGTGTTAGATAGCCTATTTTTCGTGGAAGGCAAGTAGTCTATATAACATCATACTACCACCATTAAGAGCGGAACACCAATGAAAAATGTTGAAAAAAATATATCTTTGGAGAGCTTCCGTTAAGTGCGCTGCGTAAACGGTTCAAGTTACCTTATCTACTATATAAAAATAAGTCGGGTTTTCCTTCCTGACGCTATAACTCCAGAACGCACGAACCGATTTCCACGGTTTTGCATTCGTTGGAAAGGTCTCGGGCTCCGTGAGGTTTATAGCAAATGAAATTCTGGAAAAATTTGAAAATAAAAGCGGGAAAATCTTTTTTCACATACAGCGCCATCTCTAAGCCAGCCACAGCGAAGCGTGGTCGGGCCGCTAGTCTACTATATAAAAATAAGTCGGGTTTTCCTTCCTGACGCTATAACTCCAGAACGCACGAACCGATTTCCACGGTTTTGCATTCGTTGGAAAGGTCTCGGGCTCCGTGAGGTTTATAGCAAAGAAAATTCTGGAAAAATTTGAAAAGAAAAGCGGGAAAATCTTTTTTCACATACAGCGCCATCTCTAAGGAAATGGATGGAAACGAAAAGATTGAGCCACAGCGAAGCGTGGTCGGGCCGCTAGTAAAGATCTAAAAAAAAGTCTCACTATAACCTTTCATATGGTAAGCCGACGCTTCACTCTCAACGCTCTGTCACACGCAGACGAAGTTGTGCGAGTCAGCTATTATTGTATATGGACGCCTTTGTGAGTCATCTGCGTAAATATATTAAATTGTCACGAATATAATAAATTTTGCCGAATTAAACTGTCTACGACTTCTTCCAAGTGGACTTCAGAAAATAAACCATTTATTTTCGGAAGGTGCGAGGTTGACTTTGGTTCAGAGATGTTGATGAACCACTCACACCCCAAATATCATCATCATCAGGTCATTTTAGTCTCCACTACAGGAGCACGAACCTCTCTCGTCCGTCCTAGACGGAAAGAGGATTTGTCCTACACTCCCCACGCTGGCCAAACGGTTGGGGAGGACCCCCCCCCCCCCCCTAAATATATAATATGTAATATATAATAACCCAAATATATAATATGTAATGACTATACATTAACATTGATCAATGAATTTGTGACCAATATAAAACTTGATAGAAGCCGTCATGTCAACCTTGGTATTTAGAAATGTGCTCGACGCAGAACGTCGACAGAGAACACGTCATAACGTAGGTAATTGGATTGTTTTCCCGCTCGGAAAATTATAATGCAATATCTCACGACACGATACGTCACGTCAAATATACGAGAATAAATATTTATTGGTTTGGTTATTTTTCGTGTGTCCCAATTAATAATCCCAAATTATGTTTTTTTTTTTATATACCACTAGCTGACTCGGCGTACTTCGTACCGCTTAACAGTCAATCAATGTCGAGTTACTTATTATAAAAAATAAATATTAAGTACAAAAATCAACGGTTTTCAAAACAAATTACAACCAACTTTCAAGACGTAAAAATGAGAACAATAGGGTTGACATTTTGTTTTTAATCTGAGTCATATTAAATGAGCTTGATATACTTTTCTGAAAGTACGCATACATTTGACGTACGTACGTCAAACGTCACGTTTGACAGGTACGACACCCACGAACTTTTTGTATGAAAAAATTTTTTTTCTTTTATTTTATTTTTTCAGGCAATTTTTTATTTTTTTCTCTCCCTAAGAACCATCCTTGTAGTTCAAGGAATATTTAAAAAAAAGAATTAGCGAAATCGGTTCATCTATCCTCGAGATTTGCGCTCAGCAAAAGTTTCAGCGATTCATTTTTATATTATAGACAATTAGCATGGATTAAAAAAAAACACGTTTTGAACACTGGCGGCCACGAAAAACTGCAAGTTTTGTTAAATTACTTTCCGCATTGGCCTTGGCAATGTTCTCGATAATTTTATTATTTAACGATACTAAACAACGTTTTTGTCACGTAGTTGCGTGACGCCCGCGGTTCTGTCCCGCCGCGCCGGGAAATCAGGTCGGCGACAATTCTCCCGCGAGAATGGAACCACGGTTCATTCTATATTTTTTTGCGTTTGGGCTAATTTGTCTTTAACAATTTGTTTAGAATAGCTTGGCATAGAAATATAAATTCATGACACTGTTTATATACGATGTTCTCTTCAAACTGTCTATCCTTAACCTATCTATTACTTTTACAGGACGAGCCCGGTGGTCGAATAGCTAGCAATGGTTACTTTGACTCCGAGGTCGCGGGTTCGATCCCCGCACAAAACAAACATTTGTGTACATGAACATGTTTGTTTGTCAGGTCTGGGTCTTTTATACGTATTACATATATGTATTTACAAAAAAAAAATGTATTTAAGTACATTTATCAGTTGTCTAGTACCCATAGTACAAGCTTTGCTTAGTTTGGGACTAGATGGCAGTGTGTAATTTGTCCAGGAATATTTATTACTATTATCATTGTATCCATGCCATTATATCCATTCCCTTACATGATGTAATTCTAACCTAAACCTGTACAATGTATTTTCGAGTTAGGGTTATTTATTACATATTCACCAACCACACAAACACCAACTTAATTTTAATGGTCACGGAACCGTATTCAAATAGCCATACAATTACATTCAAGGGCGCGATTTGAGTGCTGTAATTAGAGAGGGCGCAAGGGATGATTACCCACACGCAACTCTGCCTTTTGCGGAAGTTCCCTGGGCTTTCCCTTCCGTTTCTCGACTTTACCTAACGATGTTTATCTGCAAGATAGATGTACCAAATTTTACCTTTTGGATAATCTGATATGTCGTAAGGCATTAGCTAGGTGTGATATATGTTTTCTCTTAAAAAAATTCATCCGCATGTATACCCATTCCAATGTGATCCTTACCGATTGGCGTCGTTCTGTATTGTCAAGTCATCTAAAACACTGGTTTGGTTTAACGACGATGTAACATGCTCCCTAAAATACGGAGAAGAATAAGAAAAACATTTATTTGCACATTACACAGCATTATACAAACAAGTCAAACAGACACAATTATATAAGTACTGTACAATGTCGCAAACGCAAACGGTCTCAACTCAGTATAAAAACCGAAATCTGTAGCAGACCCGACACAAATTTTCAGTTAGAACCAGTTGCGACATCACATACATGCTCAAAAACGACAGGTTACCGTAGATGTTCCTTGTCTTGCGTGTTCGGTTAATGTGTACCAAACTCTGTCGGTAATATCATCCAGAATCTTAAAAGTTTTCATTAGTTGTATCGAATTTGTACGCTGAAGAAGCTAGCTCGCATAATTGGACCACTTAATTCATTATCCCAACAAGTCTGTGTTCTGTTGAAAGCAGCTCTATCATCAACTTACCTTTCTTTAATTACTTTCTATTAGAAGGAGAAGCTTAAGAATACTCTAAATAAAAACTACCTCTTGGAACTCCTAAGTGGATCCTACATTCAGACAACACTAAAGTTGTATTTAAGGACAATCAAATAAGGATTAAACTGAGAAAACTTCAAATCGTTTCTGACTAGAAAGCGAAAGACGGAGTTTTTTAGTTTAATATTCTAAAGTCCAGAATGTATATACGTGACTAACTTTACGTTGTTCTTTGTCTTGTGTGATCCAGGAAGTTTTGACACGACGCGACAATTTCTCTCTGAAGACATTTGTAAGACAAACAAAATTTCATCCTACATCTTGCTAAAATATCTTATATCTTGTCTGCCGTCCGTCGGGTGTTACGTTCCTAAGGAATAAATATTTGTAAGGCAGTGTTTGGTTGGTGTTATTATGTTGGAAGATTGTTGAGTAAAATCAACATCCATCTTTTCCTCGTCAATTATATTATAATGTTCTCTTTATAATGTTGGATATTGTTGCCATGAGTGTTTAAGACGTTGATTCCCAAGGCTCTGCTCTGCATTGAACTGTTCCCAATTCGACCAAACTGCCTCACCTGAATGAGCTGTCTTAAATGGGCCACGTAAGGTTTAAAATTAAATGTAAAATTAGCCACACAGACATCCAGACACTGCTTTCCCGCAGCGGCAATTTGATCATGTTATGAATAACTCTTATTCCACTTGCAGCAATTCATCTAAAAAGCCTTGGAAATTGACCAGACCCTCCCGATCTTGTTTTGTTCTAGAGACCCAACCAGTATAATAGTCCGGCTGAGATTATATAGATCCTTTTCAGCACAATAATGCTAATTTAAAAAGTAGTCTGACAAGTGATTGACCCGAAGTTGTTTGGCCGCCTGCATCTCAATTGGATAATGAGAAACTACTTATGTAATAAGGTCAACTAGTCCATTGCCACTGTCATCTTTCGCATGCCTTGATAGTTTGCGGTGCAAATTTTTACTAATATGTTTGTGTGTGGCAAATTAAATGTTCTTGAAATTTCTCGGTACCGAATCACAGAAAAGAAAATTTCTGTGTTCTGTGGTACGAACTCATTGGTTTTGATTGCTTTAGGAACTAAAGATACAATCTGATTATAGATGTTTGCACTTAAAACAGAATCAGATAAATTAACGTTTTGAAATACATCTTCGTTTAAACCATCTACGTCCTGCTGATTTAGATCGACAAAGACTTTTGTTTATTGTATTTTTTCTGTCTTGTAGTTAATTTGCTATTATAGATCTTAGAATCTTCTGTGTGTATTTTTTATTTTTTTATTACTCTGAGTCTGAATACTTACTTACCTACTTAATATTATTGTACAATATTTTTTGATGTGTATTAATAACCTAAGGCTATAAATACATCTGACTTTGGAATATAAATCTTAGCACAGTTTATACATCCGGCGACAATAAAATGAAAATTAATCGCCGCTATATTTTTAGCTATGAATATTTTATAAATAATACTTGGTCGGTGAGTTAAACTCTTTCTTTCATACTTTGAGATGTTTAGAATGAACATCTGGGCTATAAAAAGAACATAATATTCAAAAGCTGTTTGGTGCTTATGAAGGATTTTGGGTTGTTGTTTGTTTTTCCGTAAGTACATATTTGTCCCTTGTTGGACTGTTAAAAGGATTTTCTACTTTCGTTCTTTGATGTAGCAGAAACTCTTCTTTTACTTAAACTCGAACTTTTAATTAACCGAAAATTAAAAGTCCGACGTTACTCATTTAACGACAGCTGTTATTAACTACTACAGGCTGTCATATTCATTAGTAGCAAATGTTGCTCAGTTGGAATTGTTAACGGAAGGTACTTCGCGAATTTGTTACAATACTTTACTAATTTAGAAAAATAATCTTAGAATACAATTATATTTTGAACGATCATAACTGAGCTAAATGAATCAAATATCGATCAGGCCTCCCCAACCCGTTTGGCCAGCGTGGAGAGTGTGGGCCAAATCCTCCTTCCATCTAGGACGGACGAGAGAGTCGTGCTCCTGTAGTGGAGACTAAAATGGACCAGGGGCCTTGCCACAAGCTCTAAACGCAGGAATGGAACCATCATGGTTGCGAATTTATGAATGAAATGCATTGATATTTATCAATGCATTTCATCTATGATGGTTCTATGATTTCAATCTATGATGGTTGCGTATTTACGCAACCATCATAGTTCCATTCCTGCGTTTAGAGCTTGTGGTAAGGCACCTGATGATAATGAATACTGAGCCTGATTTAAATGCAACCAAAGGTCATTGACTATTTGAAATAAGATAGGTTCCTTTTACACATAACGTAGGGATCCATCGACAATACCCAAAAAAGCCGTGCCATATCGGAACGTATTTTGTAGTTAGTGTCCAATTCAAACTGGTTGTTCGCATAAATAAACAGTACTAGGTAAACCGAGCTTTGCTTGGGTTATTGGAATGTTTAAATATTGTGTAAATAAAGACCAATTCTTGTATCTGTGCTTGATTTACCTAAATGCTGAGTGGGAAATTTCTCACTAATACGATCTTGATATTATCTTTAAAGAGCTATCTATTGTCAAGTATTGCGTAGCGGGGTAAATGATGTCACTTTTTTTTTATACTACGTAGGATGGCAGACAACCATACGGCCCGCCTGATGTGAAGCGGTTACCGTAGCCATATTAACACTCGCAACATAAAATATCGCTCGCGCGCCGCCACCCCCGCTGCCATCGCAGCATCTCCTTCCTTTCTGGTGACCTCACTCACTGGCAGGAACACAACTGCCCTTAAGGGAATTGTTATTTGGCTGCGGTATTCTGTGAGGTGGAGGTACATTCCCCAGTCGGGTAGCTTACAATTACGCTCCCTACCTCTCTTTTCGCCGGAGCTTCGTTTGTTAGTCAGCAGGGTGCACCGCGTGCAGGTGAAGTTGGCTTTGGTTTAAAGATGTTGATGAACCACTTACACCCCAAAAAAACTACTCTATAAGGATAAGGTCACTATAAGGATTTCAATAAGTTAAAATATCTGTCTAAAATTATTTTTGTGCGAAAATTTTCTGATTCTGGCCCGATCCTAATTTATAAACCTCTAGATGTCGATAGACAGGAAGGAGATGCTGCGTTGGCAGCGGGGGCAGCGACGCGCGAGGGATATTTTATGTTGCGAGTGTTGAGAGAGTGTTGTGTGTCACCCGTCGTAGTGTGGTATAAAAAAAAATACAAAAATTTTTTGTTAAAGGTTATAGGGTTATAGGTGTCAAAATAAGATTAACCTAGGTTGTTCAAGTTGTCTGAATGAAATAAAACTGCATTTTCACTTTCATTAACTGAATAGTCTACACAGGTGGTTCTTTTAACTCACGCGTTCAGTTCGCCCACGTATGTTGTGTGTGATGACGTTTCATAAATCTAATTATGGAAAGCCTATTTTGAGAGTGGTCAGTGTGTTGATTGGTCACGTGGTCCGTCCACGTCGTGCCAAGGCAAGGGCACATTATTTCATTAATTAGTGGCTTAACTCCATTTGCCTGTAACTAAGTTTGTTTATGAGATTACTTTGATGTTTACTAATTGTTCCTAGTGGTTTTTGATGAGTTTGATATTGTTATCTTGCGGTATATTGGGTAGACTAAAATATTGTTAATTGTAATGGTGCGAAGTGAAATAAAGTGTCGAACAACTAAACGAACTAATAAACAGCTACAATGAGTAATGGAGATGGTTTTAATAATCAAAATTCCCTTCATTCTACAAGTTTATCGTGTAAGTAACAGTAAAATTCGTGTCTTGTCAAAGTAATGCTGGACTTGCGGCTTTTTATGGTAATATCTAGCATTTGTAAAACAAACAAATATGACAGTAAGGCAATTAGATTTTCTGATGCTGTAGTATTCGATGGTGTCAGTTTAGGCGAACACGCAAGTTAGCCAACGCAGACTACATGCTGTATATGAATGGGTTTATCTCGAACTGCCCCCTTACCACCATCTCTTATTGCGATTCAATAACTGGATAGAATGCTTATTCATACCAATGAATAAGCGACTCTATTTCAAATGAAATAGAGTTATTCATACCAATGAATAAGCGACTCTATTTCAAATGAAATATGTATTGGTATGAATAAGCATTCTATCCAGTTATTGAATCGCAATAAGAGATGGTGGTAAGGGGGCTGGTTTGTGATTAGGACGACACATTAACCCATCATTTCCAGCTGTTGTCTTTAGATGATAATCGCTAAGCTAAGTAGCATTTGGCTTGATCTTCGTCAACCTGCAGTTGAGCATCCTGGCGCCAGATTACGCTCTAGACCATAGATTACTTAATAGTTAGTAAACTAAAACTTACTTTTTGCTAAACCCCTTCTGTTGAGAGGACACCTGTATGCCACCAGTGGGAAGAATTTAGGTTGAATAAATTATTAGGAAAATATGATCCATGTTACTTTGTAAAGTTTGTCAAAACATTACTCATCGCAGGCCGTAACAAGTGCATCAAATGTTTATTGACATTATACCGGTCCATATAACCTTAACGCTTGCGTTCTATGAAAATAACAGTAAACAAACAATTAGCGGAACATTCAACTTTGCATAGAAAGTATTATATGCCATGTCTATTTTCGGTT
The DNA here is from genome assembly GCA_937001555.2 of Hypsopygia costalis. Classification (NCBI taxonomy): domain Eukaryota; kingdom Metazoa; phylum Arthropoda; class Insecta; order Lepidoptera; family Pyralidae; genus Hypsopygia; species Hypsopygia costalis. Next base: position 26,923,631 of record OW443340.2, read on the forward strand.
GAAGATAGTCGTTGCCCTTACTTCTGCCCTATTAAGTGACGCACGCTGACCGTCCGTGACGTCACAAGTCGCGTGCCAACTGTGACGGTAACCGCGCGACCTGATGGTCACTCCACTCAGTCACAGTCGTTCCTTCGGATTGGTTGCACGTTTTATTGATTGGATCGTATTTCGTGCACGCCAGTGTAGGTTACGAGGTGCTAGTGATGTGCGTGCGGACGTTGTGAGTGGCATGGTGAACGATGGGCATTATAATTGGTACGTGTGTGCCGGACGCGGAGCAGGATGCCGCCGCCTACGGAGCGCAACTCCGCAGACCGCCCCGGAGGATCCTCTATGGTAAATATTATTTATACTAGGTTATGCTAGACAAACTATACCTATGTACATAGTATGAAACTTTACTTTTCTATCAGTATGTTATTCCTTTCCAGGGGACATCCGCTGACCCTATTTATATTTTTTATTTATGGCTATGATGTTATCTTGTGGTGAATTTACTCATAATCAGCCAGTCATAACATTTTTTCAAATTCGTCTGGTTCCAGAGAGTAGCGCATTCATAAAGGAACAAATTGTTTAGCTTTATTATAATTAGTATAGATGTTACACTCGATGTCATAAGTTATAACTTATGAACCGACTTCAATGAAAATTTCACTGACTTATTACCATACTTTAGTACACAGCGCTGGTTTCTTATCATCATGGTCATCATCGCTTTAGCTAAAGGACGTCCACTGCTGAACATAGGCCTCCTCTAGGAAGTTCCACAAAAAGTTCCACTTTTAGCTATGACATTTTTTTATACAGTGCCTTTTCAGAAAAATATGCAGTCGGAAACTTTAAGCAAATAGGACTAGTAGTTTTGGAGGAAATCGTGAACTTACAGTCGGTTCCCTAACTGACCACTTCTACTATTTAACCATACATTTCAGTATGACAAGGTGGTCAGGTGTCTTAGGGAAGGGAACCGATCTTACATACGAGGGGAGGCCAATAAGTTCGCGGAATGGAGGGGTTGATGGGGATAAATTTACCCGTCCAGGTAGGCACTAGTTAAGCACCTCATTAAGAGTATATATACCAAGTTTGAACCTAATCGTGTCATTAACTTTTGAGTTATCGACCTGCAAACAACTAAATCGGGAAGAAGTCAGCCAGTATGGAGAAAATTGAACACCGTGCCGTTATTAAGTTTCTTACCAAGCAAGGAAAATCCGCTCAGACGATTTTTCAAGAGCTGTTAGCGGTTTACGCGGACTCTGCCCCTGGTAAAACCATGGTTTACAAGTGGCATGGTCTTTTCAAACAAGGAAGGGAGTCCATTGAAGACGACCCCCGCTCCGGACGGCCAATTGAGGCCACCACACCGGAAATCGTCGAAAAAGTAGAAAAACTTGTATTGGAAGATGCCCGACTGAAGAAGAAGCAACTTGCAGCAATGGTTGGAGTATCCGAATCAAGTATTTTAAATATCCTACATCATCATCTTGGGATGACTAAAGTCAGTGCAAGATGGGTTCCGAGAATGCTCACGCCACTTCAAAAACGCGAGCGTGTCGAGTGCTCTCACCAGTTTCTGGAGCTCTGTGGAGAGAGAAAGGAAGAAGTTATGGCCCGGATTGTTACTGGAGATGAAACCTGGGTTCACCACTATGAACCTGAGTCGAAGCAAGAGTCGATGCAGTGGCATAAAAAAGGCACACCTCCTCCAAAGAAGTTCAAAGTGTCACAATCGGCCGGAAAGATCATGGCGACTATCTTTTGGGATACAGAAGGTATTTTACTGATCGATTATAAAGAACGTGGTGCGACTATAACGGGACAGTACTACGCTTCTTTACTGGAAAGATTGAAAGAAGCCATTAAGAAAAAAAGAAGAGGAAAACTGTCAAAAGGTGTGCTCCTTTTGCACGACAATGCACCCGTCCACACGTGCCATGTTGCGACGGCTGCCATTCACCGATGCGGCTTTGAACAATTAAACCACCCACCATACAGTCCAGACTTGGCCCCAGTGACTATTATTTATTTCCAAAAATGAAGAAAGAGCTGCGTGGAAAGAAATTTGACGACGATGATGAATGAATGAATGAAATGAAATATTTTGACACCAAAGACAAATCATTTTTTTTCGATGGTATAAACAAGCTATTTGAGAGATCCGAAAAATGTATTAGGGTTAAAGGAGAATATATTGAAAAGGAAAAATAATTTGGTGTTTAATTTCAACCTCCTTCTCTCTCATTCCGCGAACTTATTGACCTCCCCTCGTACATATGAGTCAAACAGAGAACTAGATTTGTAGTGAATTAAAAATGTTGCGAGAGGGTAGTATAGTATCATTATCGTCAAAACATATTATGAGGAGGTAAAGTTGACACGGCTAGTGAGTAAGTAAAATTGGTAACAGATAGAAGAAGGATTTATTTACTATAATGTTATTTTACCAATTTGATGCTTCATAAATCTAATTTAACTATCTACGTTTATGACCTATTAGTTATTGCTATAAAAACGCAGTAAGTATTTTTCTGTTTATTTAAATGTGCAAATATTTTTGTCAAAATACATTCGCAACACTAGCTACTAAGCAAATATTTATAAAGTGATAAAACGGGCGAAGTTCATCCTGACTTTTTTCGACTCGTCGCATCGTCTGCCTAATTATTTGTATTATTCAATCTTAAAATTTCTGTCGCCTCTCAGTTGACGTTAGCATTTTCTATTATAGAAAGAAAGTTAGCTCTGGTTTTGAATTAAATTAATATTAAAAAATTAAGCTGTTCGGAACTTGGCACGTCTGAGATGTGTATTTTTGGTAAAGAAAATGTATAGAAGTGTAAAGTGGTAAAGAAGAAAGGTGAGATCCCGGAGCTGAGTGGAGAGAGATTTTTGGAGTTACGAACGCCAGCGTCGCGTCGTCACGCTAAAAGCCGGTTTGGTACCATGCCGACTAGATGTTTCACATAATAAATTGTTTTCTCAACCCATATCACTTTGCTGGATGACTGTAGGACCGCAGCCCTATTTTGAGACTATATCCAAATTAGCCGGGTTGCTTGCCCACTTCAAAATGTGAGCAAGTACTCACTTCAAAATGTGAGCAAGTACATACTCGTAATTTTGATATGTAACACCGGTCTTATGAAATTCAGAACATGAGAGTTCTTCTCTATTTGGTCGGTTTGTTTACGTTGAAATGATCGAACGCGAAAAAAAACTCTCACTAAGTACTCTGTAGAGATCACAACAATTTATATATAAGTTTTAAGAGATTAAAGTAATTTAACAAATTGTTAAAAAAAATCAAATTGTATTTCATTCTAATTTTGCATTCAAATGGCCAAAAATGCTTTTCAGTATATAAACTAACATTGTATTCGTATGTACTCTAGTGAGATTTTTGATTTTTTTATAACAATTTTTTTTACACAAACAAGTTTTCGTTTTAATAATTGATTTCTGTTATTAATTCCATAATTTAGATAAGTTACAATTTATAATTTACTAATTAAGCTGTAACTAATGAGGTAAATTTAATCAAACTTCGTTCTAAATTTAGTGACACAATAACAATTGATATACCTATGTAACACAATCCATGTTAGTTCAAATGAGGAAACATTATTATTGTAATAATACATTACAGGTGACTAAGTCGACAAAATGGTGGATACGGATTAATTAGTTATTATTATTTTCGTTAGCGTAGGAACCCCCTTCCCCCCTCTCCTCTAGACGTACTGACTACCTCAGAAAAGGGACTGGAAGCGGCTGGATGCAGAAAGCGGAGGATCGCATATTTCGGAAAGCACTGGAGAAGGCCTATATTCAGCAGTAGGTAGATACAGGCTGATGATGATGATGATTTTCGTTAAGTTGTCAACTTGACAAGACAATGCTAATCTACTGTGTGTCTTTCTTTTACTTAGTGACACTCTAACTGCTATTTCGTTTTGCATGTACAAAAAAACATTTTCAGTTATTTAACAAATTCTTCGGTATCCCAACATAGACGTAAAGAAAGTCAGGTGATGTGGACAAAGTAGTTTCAGGCGGTAGTGAAGTTACTTCAGTAGTGGTCGCGGCACGATTCATATCGTATGGGCACAAAGGCATGCACGGCATGCATGCGTATGGAGCGCAAGTGGGGCGTTTCTTGCATGGCTTGATGGGAGGGCAGGTTGGGGGTGGTGTTGTTGTGGTTGAAGTCGTTGTTGTTGCTGATGTCGTCGTTCTGATTGTTGCTGTGAGTCGAATAGGTTTCTGGGTAGTCTCCTCACTGTCGGTCTCGCAAGGCGGTGGGGTTGGACAACCTTCTGGGTATTCTTCTGCTGGTGAAAATAAATACAATTATTCATTCGTCATCCGCACAAGTTAATACTTCGTAAAAATATCGATATACGTCTGCCGTTATAAAAAAAAGGAAGTTTTTGTTTGGTGTAAATATTGTCATGTTAATACATTTTTCTTATATACTGCGACCGATGGCAGACAAGTATACGACCCGCCTGGGGCTCTACAGACAAAGCTTAAGATGTTTGGCAATAACTTAAACATATGACCTATTTTTCGAATCAAAATATTCGATGGTTATCGGCTTCAGCTTCGGCGGTAGGCTCCCTGATCTAAAAAAATTGCTTGCGCTCCACCCACCACCCCCGCTGTCGCCACAGTATTTACCTCTTTAAAATGTCAATTTACATTATGATTATATTAGGTACTCACTCACTCAAGATGGTATTAAAAATCCAATGATACCTAACACTTTAAAATCGGTTTTGAGTGTTCAGGAGTTACAGGAGAACAAGCATTTGTACATGTTACTAGTGACCCCGGTGGTGCATGAGGTCACCAGCCAGTAAAGGGATGCGTTAGCAGCGGGGGTATCATAGCCCGAGCAGTGCCCCTCTAATGCGACTTCTACGGCACTTGATTTACATACAAGCGGGCAATACACTAGTTACTATATACTAGCGTATTTTACCGCCTATGCCAGGGTGAGTGCTCTGAAGAACTGTTTTCCCATATCCCTTCCTCCCCTTTCAGTCACAGAACGTCACGTGCAGGCTTGCGATATCACAAGTTCAACGCTGGGACCATTCCTTCGTGTACTAAAAAAATTGGCAACTCCTATCTATGTCGCACTATTAAAAAGTGGAACACGTTGCTGGCATATGTATTTCCTCATTCATACAATATGGGATCGTTCAAGCGAAGCGTGAAGAAGCATCTTGTAGGCCAGCATGGCAGTCAACTGACAAGACATCAAGATCTCTTGTCCGTTGGCTATGCGATTGAGGCTCCTCTTTTCGCTTCTCATCAGGCGAAGCGGAGCAAATATGCTGAGCTAATATAAAAAAAAAATAGTTGTCACATTCATCGTCAATTCACTACACTCATTTTTCGTGTCAGAACAGACGATTCAGGCCTAATTAATTTAGTTAGCCTTTCTAACTCTACTTAACTGACTACCTACCCCGCAACCCTTAACAAACAAAAAGTTTTATAATTACCCTTGCGGTAACCGAACCCGGAACAAAGGTAAACAGCGGTTACTTAACCTTCCGCGTTCGCCATAATGATCATAAACCGGCCGCGCGACTGGAACACAATTAGCGGACAGACAAACGCAAAATAGGAAATATATTTAATTGCTACTATATCATCTATATATGGAAAACTGGTTGGCACCTGTGAGGTGACATGATGCAATGAAGGAGATATACGATGAGTAATCTAATAATACTAGTGTTAGTTAATAGAAGCAATCAAATGAATAATAAACGAGACTGAGTTTGAAAATATATAAGTATTAAAGTGTGAAAGTGTGTTTGTTTGTCCTTCTTTCCTGTCGAAAGGCACCATTGGACGAGCCCGGTTGAATGTCTACTTCGACTTCCAAGTCGCGGCTTCGATTCCCGCACAAGGCAACCAAGGTGTGCATGAACGTATGTGTTTGTCTTGGTCTGGGTGTTTTCTAAGTAATATAAGTATGTATTTACAGAAATTCTAAATCTTTAATCTATTCCTATGGGAAATAAAAAGTTAAATACAATGACCACTCGGGCGAAGTCACCGGTAACAGCTAGGTAAAAAACTAAGATAATGAAATAATCAGACGAATCTAAAGGCACTTCATATGTTATCCTGAGATATTTAATAAGTAATTTTTTAATCATCATTTTGTAAGCAATTGTTGTATTTAAAATAGAGTTAGGTTAAGATGAATGACAATTTGATTTAAGAATCATAACCTCCCAATTTCGAGTGATCCCTGAAAAATTATTATCTGGTTATCGTATACGCTACTTACCTTGTGCTCGAACATACTTTTGGTCGTCTGAAAAGATACAGGTAACACAATTAATATTTTTATTTTGAAAAAGGAAAGTGAATGAAGAAGTGAAAGTGAATTTTACCCGTCCCGATTTTTCCCTCATTTGATCCCGAAATATTCATTGGGCGGATTGGCAACCCTAACTACTACACAGGAAACTGGAGTGGAAATGTGTGGTGGGCAAGCACCGATAGTTATTTATGTAATCCGTAAAAGAGATTTTTGATATGGTTTAAATAAAATTAATTTAGTTTTTGGAGATGTAAAGGTTGTTGTGATCTAGCCAATCTGTGGTAGAATACTGTATTTAAATTTTCCAGTGTGTTAATATTTGTACGGGATAAAATAATAGAGACATCATCGGCAAAGAGCACGCTATCAAAAGCATTGGATTATGGAAGGTCATTTTATTTGTGCGTGGATAGATCAGTATAAAGTTGATACTGTTGGCACTTGATCAGATTAGTATAAATCAATCGGTCAGATGCCATTTCCTGTTATATTTATTTACATGTCTAATGACTTTAAATTTAGTCCAGAATATTATATACCTCGTGCCACAGGCCAATGTTGATCAGTAGGTCTTGCGAGCTGGGCTACCCGTTCTCGTATCCTCTCCCTCCTCCTTTGTTTGCATTCGTCGCACATTTCACAGTAAGTCGTGACTATTGCTGGATCCTCCTTGTTCTCAAAACAGTTCCTACAGGCTATTCGGCAGCCGATGAAACCAAATGTTGACTGGACGTACATGGCAAACATTACCGTTGGAAATAACATTTTGCAAATATTCTTTGGGCCCATAGGAGTCTTTTAACACACTATCCATAAATTGGCTAAGTTCTGAATTGAAATATACATTTATAGAACCGAAATTTTGAAATAATTTGTTCATTGGCTGATGTTGCTAAGGTGACTGAAGTAACGTGTTCTGTCTTGAATAAATGATTAAAATTTCTTGAATATTATCAAGAAACAGATGAATGCATAAAACGAATTCATGTGTTAGTTAAAGGCTAATATTATACGCTTCAGAAACGTTTTTGTTGCTTGCCTGATTCTCTTTTCCTTTCTTCTTATTTAGTTACCCTTTTGAACTGTTCTTTTTTAGACAAAAGGTACCATATTCACTACTAATTCTGTTATTATATAACCGCAATTGTCCGAAATCAGCAAGGTTGATTGATATATCACATGAAATTGCGCGTGTAGATGATACGACTTCCCTAAAATATGAGCATTTGACGTCAGCGCTCGCAATAACTCGTTATCGGCCTGTGGTAATGCTTTCCTGTAAACTACAGTATAATCTCTATTTGTTTACTTCGCCGGAGTTACGTTATTTCGAGCTATGTCTTGTACTTTTGTGCCGTTTTCACTAGCTTTATTTATATCACTGTTATTACTCGCGACGTATTCTCGGAGTAAGGTTTAATGTGGAATTGTAGAGTAATACAATTTCAGCGCCATATTACGCAAGTCTAGATTTTATGTTCCTTACGAAATTTAACAATCGTAACTGCGTTTTCGTTTTAATGTTCTTCAGTTTGAGTGTTCGGGTAATTACTTTTCATCCTATATTTTCAGGGCTGAATGTAAAAGTACGTAGAGTTTCCGAATTAATTGTTTTCAGTGTATTCATACTATTTATTTTTTAGATTTCGTATCTGTCCACTGACATAGTGTTTGCCTGCAAAGATATATAGTAACAACTGTAATAACAAAAGTGAACCTGATTTATTCCTATGTTTTAGTCTATTGATTTGATTTCTTATAACCTACGACAATTTTGTACTAAAACCATTGCAGAAAAATGTTCATTCGAATATCGAAAATCCCATCCACCATATCATCCGATTAAAAACTGCAAATGTAACATTTGCCGTTTTTAAGCAAATCGCGAACATCCAGTACATCGGATTTTTTTGATTCCAAAAATTTTTACTGACTAAGCTAGAGATGTTTGTCTCCAGCTTAGTCATTATAGCTCTAGTGTTTCTTCCAGTTGAGCTAAACCTAATAAACCAACAATCTAAGCTGTTGTGTCATTTTTGGATGCAAGAAATCCAATGGTAATCACTTCGGTGGTAGGGCCCATGGTCAAACATAGAAACTCCTATTTTTGAAGTCGGTTGAAATAAATGTCTACTGTTTTTCATTTTGTATACAAGAGCAATTACTTCTATTACTAACAACTCAATAGGTACGTAGCTCCTGGCGCGTATCGATTCAAATATGGACTGAGTTTAGTAATTGCCCTGCGACCTGCCTTTGTTGTACCGTCGATGTGATCAAATATATTATACTGGTAAGATAGACAAACAATACTAACGAATTACCAAATATTGAGCCTCTGTTCTTTAATACAAAGATATTAGAAATACCTTTGTAGTCGTTTAAAATTGCCATGTTCTTTTTGAACTGAAAGTCTCTTTGGAAGGCGCATTATGCACTTTATTTTGTTTCTAGAGAATGATCGTGGACGTCACGCTCGGGTATGTAACGCGTCACGCTCGGCTTTATAAAGCTCGTTCGGGTAAACTCGGTAGAGAAAGGGAGACGAAACGAAAGATGAAGTTTTCACTTCTTTCGTGTGGTCATTACGTCAGTTCAGGTGCCTAACAAGCAAGCCTGTCCTGCAATGCAAGCACTACTGTTAGTGCACTGACACTCCCGCGGCTTACGCAGCACCTCCTCACGCCTTGTAACAAGAACCTTGATAAGGGTAAATAGGAATTACCTCAAAACTTACATATATAATCATTTTTTTTTAATAGAGGTTGTTAAATAAGAAATAATTTATTCAGCGACAAGGCCGTCTTCGGGGAACTTTCTCAACTCATTATACAGAGTATATATATATATATATATATATAATATGTAGTTAGACGGCAATCGATAAGGCAAGTCAGTGACCCTACCTCGTAGATTAATAATAGGTCTTCAGACGAAGCCAAGACCGGTCATTAAAGCGCATCACAAACGGCGAAGATAGTTATATAATAAAATGTTATAGTAAAATAGTTTTTAAATCAAGTTTACATTTTTTTTCTATCGAGCAAAGTAAAGCGAATCGCGGAATAAGATAGATTGAATGCTCATTTGTGACGTATATTTTTGTCAAAGCTTCAGAACGACGACGAGCTCATGACGAGCTCGGTGGCGTAGCGGTCAATGACGCGGCTTCGACACCAACGCTCGTGGGTTCGATTCCCACAAAGGACAAACATTTGTGTGCATGGACATGTCTGTTTGTCTTAGTCTGGGTGTTTTCTATGTATCATAAGTACGTATTTACAAAAAAAAAAAAATATTTACGTATGTTTATCAGTTGTCTATTACCCATAACACAAGCTTCGCTTACTTTGGGACTAGATAGCGCTGTGTAATTTGTCTGACAATATTTATTTATTTATTATTATAACGTATGATTACGAATAAAATCCAAATTACGAACCTACGGGGCCCTAAGGTATCGCACAAGGCTAAGATTCATTTATCTTATTTATTTATTTATGTGGAAATCAAACAGTTTAATAAACATTTTTATTGATTAAATGTGCAACCTTACCTTGAGATACCATAACATATTTTCACATCACTTATAGAGTAAGAGCTCGTGACTGTCAGATCTGCGTCATTTTATAAAAGCTAAAAGTTTCTCTGTGCATACCCCTAACATAAGTACGTACGATCAGTGAAAATGGAGTGTAGGTAGATCATCGTGGCTTTAGTGGATATAGTAGTTGTAAAAAAATCGCTTCTCAAAATATAGAATAAAAAAATTGGTTGCCTGTAAAGTCGGTATACGGGCGAAAGTTTTACGTGACAACGACTTTGAGTGGTAAAATGTTTTCGAGTGGAAGGGACGCATGCCTTTCACTTTTTATGTCTGTCTCTCTCGCTCTTAGAAGGGACGCGTGCCTTTCACTCGCTCTCATTGTAAGCGCATAACGTGAGCCAGTTTCTTGAAGTGTCACCCGGCTAACCAATTTATAAGACGTTGTCACGTCAAAAAATATATTTATTTTCTACGAAATAATATCAATAGTCATGTCATACGTATAAAGAACGACTCTTGGTGGCCTCACTCACTCGCATTAACACAATTGCCAAGGTTATGAGATCTTCATTCGCTAGTTGGTAGAGTGCTGGTGCAGGTGAGGATTGCACGCAAGTAAATAATGATGCTTACGAATTGATACTCTTAAATATCATCCAATTTAGCCGTTCTCAAACTTTTTTAGTGACGGAACCCTTTTGGAAAGCGAAATACTTGACGGACCCCTACAATAAAACGTTGGACCAGAGAGAGGTGTTTTGATTTTTTTTTCTAAATTCTTGAGGTAGCTCTACAGGGGTATCGCGGAACCCTAGGGTTCTGCGGAACACACTTAGAGAATGGCTGTCATAGCCTAATAACTGCCACAGTCTACAATAAACAACTTTTCATGGGTCTATTAGCTCGGCTCGTGCTCTCTAATAAATTATGTACACCGAACTCACACAGAGTATATTGAAATTATTGAAGATACCACACAAACCACGAACGTTACTATTGTTCAAACCGCCTATTCGTTGAACAATGCTGCGTGCTGGCTAGGGCTGACACCACCCCGGTTTTGGCCCAGAGTCTAAACGGTTTACATGACACATATATGGGCTACGGACCAACACCGTACATGTATTTCCGGCCTCAAGCATATCCGATTCTTTTGTGAACGGCAGCTCTTCTTTTACTAAAGCATGACTAGTCGCCAAAAAATCGCCATTTTATAAAAATATTAAACTTGCGTTCTGACCCGGTTTCGCACGAGATCAATAAAATATAGCCTATGCTACTCGCTGATCATGTTGCTTTAATTTACGTGAATTAATTTTTAAAATCGGGTCAGTAGTTTTTGAGTTAATACCTTACAAACAAACATACAAAAATACAAATAGTTTTCACTTAATAACTAAATAAAATAATAACAAATTTAAGAAAAAAAACATTTAGCCTTTGTAATTAGTTTAAGTTCAACAAACAATATTAATAAAGTTGATATTGTTGATTGTTGGCACTAGGTGGAACATTATTATCATTATGTTATAATAAAGCACTTGTACTGTTCCACATAATTACATTTATGTTTACCGACCGGTTTCGCCGCTAAGGCATTATCAAGGTAAGCAGATGGTGTTTGCGTTTTTACTATCAAAGATAGATAGAACAGTACAAATGCTTTATTATAGCATTAATGATATTACAATTAATTCCCAAAACAGCTCCGAGTCTACCGTATTTGGAAGGGGGCAGCCCTAGCGCCGGTTGCTATTCAATTTGGACGCGCGGGCCGGTGGCGGCTCCGGCATTTGTCAACATGTCGACATATCGATTGTGCCCGGTGGTGGACAGGTATCGATTTATGGACACAGCTCGAGTACCGGTAGCCGGCTCACTTTTCACACTTGATTGCTTTTGTTTTTCTGATATAATAAATAGCCTACAATATAAAGTTATTACTTAGACTTTGGTAAAATTTTTGAAGTAAAACTTCTTTTCTTTTCTCCCCAAGTTAAGTGACTTGGGGAGTAAGCTGGTGAATGCGGTACAAGAGCGTTACGAAAAGTGTGATCGGGCGAGGGGAACGGAAGTTGAGTGGGAGATATAAGTTAGTGAAGATAGGACTTTGGTAAAATTTTTGAAGTAAAATTTAATTTCTTTTCTCCCCAAGTCAAGCGACTTGGGGAGTAAGCTGGTGAATGCGGTACATGAGCGTTACGAAAAGTGTAATCGGGCGAGGCGAACGGAAGTTGAGTGGGAGATAAGTATAAGTTAGTGAAGATAGAAAGAGAGAGTGTTACGTTTCGTATATTACGACGAGCTCGGTGGTCGAATGGTTAGCAATGGCTGACTCCGAGGTCGCGGGTTCTATTCCCACACAAGACAAACATTTGTGTGCATGAACATGCCTGTTTGTCTTGGTCTGGGTGTTTTCTATATTATTATATTATAAGTATGTATTTACAAAAAAAATTGTCAGTTGTCTAGTACCCATAACACAAGTTTTACGCTTAATTTGGAACTAGATGGCGCTCTGTAAAAAGAGAGAGAGAGAGGGCGAGCACACATTTTCTTTCTCTCGTTTCGTATGGATGGACCTAAAGAAGTTTTCCTTCATTAGTGTGGTCTTTAGACCTCAAAAAACGACATTTTTTTTAAAGAGGTCAGTCATAGTTTTTTTTCGTCGTTCGTGACCATAAGGCTATGGTGTATAGGCATATATACCCTTACAACTTGAAGTATCGTTCGTACGCCTCAACCTCCCCTCAACCTCGCTGCAACTCCATCCTTCCTAGTAAACTTACTCACTCGCACACTACAATCTTCGAGGTAATTTTAGCTGCGGGCTTTTGTGAGGTAGAAGGTAATAGACCCCCAATCTAGCAGCTTATAATTACTCTGTGCGCTACCTCACTTTTGTTAGACCTTCTTTAATTAATCATCAGGATGTACCACGTAGAGGTGAACTTGTCTTTGGCTCAAAATTACTGTGAGCTACTTACACCCCAGTAGATAGTGTCAGTTTGTTTCCAGCAGTGATGTCAATTAAGAAAACCTTTTTTTATACGAATAGGGTGACAAACAAGCGTACGATCTACCTTACAATGGTAATCAGTAAACGCAGCCTATGGACGCTTGGGACATCAGAGCCATTACTCAAACGTTGCTGACCCTGTAAAAACCCTGAAAAAAAAGACAACAATTTAAGCGATACCTTTATACAAAATTTCTTTAATGATGATTGAATGGAAAAATTTAATCATCATTAAAAAGAAAAAATTATTGGGTGGAAGTTATACATTTGTATAAGCATTTAAGTAATTTACACCACCGCTGTCTCTCACGTAGGCAGGCATCATTACAGCGGCCTCCACTACACCACCATCATCATCAGGTCTATTTTAGTCTCCACTACAGGAACACAACTCTCTCTCGTCCGTCCTAGACGGAAGGAGGATTTGGCCTACACTCCCCACGCTGGCCAAACGGGTTGGGGAGCCCTGATCGATATTTGATAATGTATTTCTCTTAGTCGCCTTGTACGACATCCACGGGAAGAAACGGAGTGGTTCTATTCTAGTCTGCCGGAAACCACACGGCTGATACGACAGCCTCCACTACACTGTCAATGAATTATAAAGACTAATTTAGTCCCCGGGAGAACGACTGTTGTGGTGAAGGGAGAATCGGAGGAACTGACTACTACTACTACAAGGACGAATTTGAATTTAATCTAAATTTTTCCGTAGCTTGTGAAAAATCCATTAATTTTACACGTTTTCGTCTAAGTGCTTAATAAAAAATAAAACAAAATATAGAGTCATACAAGTTGCAAATAAATTCTCGAAATACTATTTCTAACTGCACATTAATAACTTTACTTATCTTTAGTTTATCAAAGTTTTTAATGGTATTTTTCATAAATAATTCAGTAAATAGTTGTTAAAATGCAGTTGATACCCAAAATTTTACACAGATTATTTTCCCCGGTATATTAAACAATTTTGTATCCTAAAAATCCTCTAGACATGACAAATTTCCCTAAATTTAGGGAACAATACTCGTAGGGCACTCCTCTGTAATTTAATTTACCTCCTTGGCACAGTATAATAGTACCTACTATGCTCTATCTCCCCTCTGAGACTAATCTGGAACATTTGATACGGCGCCGCACGCATACATGCTCATTCACGTTCTGCACAGACGTCATTGTTTATGTAGTTACCGACGTGACATTAGTATGGAGTGGCCGGGGTGTGTGCTTGGTAAAAATCAGTTCAAATTGAAGTTTTGACCGAGTCTCGTAGGTCTGTGTTAATTAAGCACGTAAACAATCGTTGCTCAACCTTCGCTACCATTTTCAGTCAGGTCAACCCGGCATATTGCTCTACGATATAAAACAAAGCAAATCACTGCTACTTAGATGTCAAATCACATATAGTTTATGTCGCTAAGCAGGCACTTTGTAGGCTGGTGTCGTTTAAGGCACGTGACTCGAATGCCGAGTGCCGAACTGCCGAGGTTCAAACCCAGCAAACCGGTATGATGTCTGATTTAATCTCTGCAGTTATTAATTGAACTATCGTGGAGTTTTTATTATTTAAATAGCTGATTCTGTCCAACTTGCCAGAATATTATAAATATTTTAAAAATGGAAAAATTCACCTCCCCGTCAAGATGGGATTTGAACCCACGACCTCTAGATTACAGGTCGAATGCCCTTCCTTGTTTAGTAGTGTAATACTTAATAGGTAGATGGCGCCACAATACGACTTCACAGCAGTAAAATATGAAATGCAAAAATTCATCACTATCACAAACTCCTGGTAGCTTAGTTGGAAGAGCATTCGACCGGTAATCGAGAGGTCGTAGATTCGAATCCCATCTCGTGGAGTTTTTGAGAAGTTTTCTCACGCGAATGTTGGAGTTGTGGAATCAGCATTGTACTCCATGATGAAGGTTTTCTTATGCAATTATAAGATACTTTAAAGGTTTTGTTTTGTGGTATAACTAAGACGCAACACGTCTGACAAATCTATAGCAGGCGTCCATGTTTTGTTTACCTTCATCATCATCATCATCAGGTCATTTTAGTCTTCACTACAGGAGCACGACTCTCTTTCGTCTGTCCAAGACAGAAGGAGGATTTGGCCTACACTCCCCACACTGGCCAGACGGGTTGGGGAGGCCTGATCGATGTTTGATAATGTATTTCCCTTAGTCGCCTTGTACGACATCCACGGGAAGAGACGGAGTGATTCTATTCTAGTCTGCCGGAAACCACACGGCAAACCTTACCTGGGACAAAAACTTTAATGTACGGAGGAGCTGGAGATAAATAAACCCATCCATAGACAGGTTACGGTCGAAGTTACTTAACTTGTGTGTTCGATTCGACCGACACGCGCAATGACGCCATCGAGCTTCTCTGAATGGCGAACTTATTCCATTAATTAGATTTTCTGTATTGAATGACCCTGCGGGTTACTACAACTACTTGCGTACGTATGTTTCGTACGAGTGAGTTGACGAATAATCGATGCGAGTAATTGTGAAATCTACTCCAATGGAAATATTTCATGAGCCCGCCCTCAGTAATTGGAAGAGCGATGATACGCAAACTACAAAATAATGACTTTTCCAGTGGATACGTAATGGATATTCGGTTTAATATCATTATTAGATTTCATTGAATTAGTCCACATTTTCGGTATTATCTTGTTATTATAAAACTTTTATAAGTTTTGTTAAGTTATTGAAAAAAAAAAAAGAAAACATCTCCCTCGCATCTACCTATAGCGCTACACTGCGACTTCACTGCAATAATTATAATCATCAGCCTGTATCTACGCACTGCTGAATATAAACCTTCCCCAATGCTTTCCACCAGATACGATTCTCCGCCTTCCGGATCCAGCCGCTCCCAGCCGCTTTCTTATGGCCATCGGACCATCTAGTAAAAGTGTCGTTTGCGCATTGCCATCCCACTTATTATTGCTGCACTTTCACAGGAGCTACTAATGACATTATATATTTTATGTATATATTACGAGTATGTATGTATTAGTAAATATCATACTATGTTTATTAGTTATATTGTATTTATATTACAAATTTGCTTTTAGATATTTTCATCTTTCCATCGTCTTGCGAACCTTATCTACTTCATTTAATGGATTTTACCTTAAGGTTGCCTTGAAAAGATTGCTTTTAGCAATAAGGCCGCCTTGTTGCACACACATATTCTATAAGTGGATATTTTCTGTATGTTGACTAAGTTGTTTCTGTAGTTTGTATAGTGGAAATAAAGTATATTGTAGCTATCTATCTATAATTACGTGACATTACTCCCTCCCGCGGGAACATAACGATAACAACCTTCAAGTGAATCATTATGGCTGTAGGATTATGTGAGGTGGATGGAGGGGAGGTAATTCCCCTGAGAATATTCCCATTTTGGCGAGTAGGTATTCTTGATAATTTGTAAATAATTATTCCAAATAGTTTTCGATTTTGTTGAAACTCTGTGTGGTTTGTTGATATTTGTGACCTTTGAAAGTATTCCGTCAGCCATTTTTTTGTCGATGGTTTGCCAGACATTGTTACACGCAAATGTATAATTGAAGTCGGTTTGTATTTACATTTAATAACATAATGGCCAGGAATGGGAAAATTGAGGTTCGCGGTGCAGCTCTGACCTTGCTATTCGTCACCAGCCAATACAAATAATGACTTTGGCAAAAGAGAAATGGGCCGCAGTGTAATTACGCTTAACAAATACCTCCATCACAGGAGACTGCAGCTAAATAACATTTTTCTAGTGATCTAAGTTGTGGTGTTCCTGCGAGTGAATGAAGTCAACAGGAAGCTTTGTTGGCAGCAGGGATGACGGCACGCGAACGATATTTTATATTGGAAGCGCCTATGAGCTACGGTTACTGCTTTACATTAGATAGCCCTTATGCATGTTTGCCACCCGACGAAGTCTTCTTTTCTCTGATCTAATAAAAGCAACCGTTGATTGATCTATCAACGTACAACTCAAACGACTTGACGGATCGGGTCGAAATTTTGCAAACACGGAGCTTTTATGACGTAAGCATCCGCTAAATATTTTTGAAAATTCTTACGGGATATCGAGATAATCGGGTACGAAGAAGCGGGTAGTAAGAAACGAAGTACTTTCATGTCAATCAGATGGCATGAGCGAAGTCTTCCTGGACATTGATCCTCAAGTATTTACATTGTGATTCTATAAATATCGAGGCCATTTTTGTATTTGGGTCGGGTCCCATTGAAACTCCTTCCTTCGTGTGGGACTTTCCATCAATGAAATTATAAATATAGAATCTCGGTCAACAACACTACATATGGGGCGAACATTCTCATTGCAAAGGAATGTTTCTACTAATGTATTTACGTATGTCTTTGTTGTATTCAATTCAATTTAGTTCACTAGTACTAGCTACTGTACCTACTTATTTATTTATGTACATTGCATACTTAAAATAAATACTAAATAAATATTCCTGGACAAATTACATACGGCCATCTAGTCTCAAACTAAGCAAAGCAAATATTATACTTATATATATATTTTTCGTAAATACATACATATAATACATAGAAAACACCCAGACCAAGACAAACAGACATGTTCATGCCTACAAATATTTGCCTTGTGTGGGGATCGAACCCACGACCTCGTAGTCAAAGTGGCCATTGCTAACCATTCGACCATCGAGCTCGTCACCTCATTATCGTTATTAAAAAGTAAGCAGTTTACATAAAAAAGTAACCAAGTAAGTAATAGTCAAATTAATTGTGCGCGAAGCCGCGGATAGTGGCTTGTATACCATAAATCTGTAGCTACCACGAAGTTTATATTTTTTTACCACCATAGTGACTAACAAGCTTACGACCCACCTGACAGCTACTATCGCAACGTAAATGGATGTGTATCGTACACGCCCATTTATCGGAGTATATGTGGCCCCCAGTACCCGGCAGTCCTGCTATTTTGATCCAAGCTTGTGACCTCAAAAAAGGTGCTGGAAGCGGATGGATCGGGAAAGCGGAGGATCGCATATGGTGGAAAGCATTAGGGAAGGTATATATTCAGCAGTGCATAGTTACAGGCTGATAAAGATGATGATAAATAATATATTATTTTTTTAAATAACTGAACCGCGGACTGTATTGGAAAGCACTAAAATTAATGTTTCCATTCCACGAATGACGTATATGACTTATTTACTATATTAATAACATAATGATTTATTTTATATACGTAAATAAAGTTGCAGTTAAATGCGTAATAGTGTAATGAGAACATTCACCAGTGCAAGGCCACCTCGACGGAAGGCCAACAGACCGACCACAGCACAGGCAGACAAAACTACTATTTACATATTTGTTGTAGTGCAACAACTTAGACTATAAGTACAGTAACTTAATTGCGTGTAAGAAGCCGATCGTATATGGCCTTCTGTGACAGACGTGTGACTCTATTACTTTTGGATAGGTTAGGGTGTGGGTACCTCGCCTCCCTTTCTTTAAAAACAAATTAAGTTTGGGAATCACAAATACAACTTAACCTAACAAATTATGTTTTTCACATAATGGACGGTTTATCGACAATAGGCTATTTGACTAACATTTTTTTGGGTTTGATATGTAGGGACGTCTCCATAATAAAACCATACGTGAAAGAATTACTTTGATAGTACAAAAATCTCTCGAGATGTGTTAATTTGAAAATCACAATTTTTAGACTGCCCCAAAACGCTCCATACAAAAGACTACCGAATTATGACGTCACAGGTTTGTATTTTGTATGCATCAAATCAGAAATTTGTACGATAGCTATGTTAAATATTACGTTTATGTAATTAGTATCATAATAAAAGTTATAGCCTTTTTGATTGCTTCTCCAATGGAATTATTATTTTTTAATAATTTCATACTTTTAAAATAGACTTTCCCGCCAAACTTTGATCGACGCTATAAAAAGTCTGACTGAAGATATTAGAATGAAATTTTGCAGATCTTTATAGTTTTGTGTATTTTACGATATTGTTAATTTATTTGTACAATTTTTAAACATTGGAAAATAGTCTATTTTGATATAATATACAATAAACATTTTTAGCCTAAACTTAAGTCAAGTTAAGTTAAGTGGGTAAACTTAAGTCTTATCTTCACACCTATCACATCAAATCAAATCAAAATATCTTTATTCATTGGACTTTATAAAGCACTTAGAAACGTCATACAAATTAAATATAAGAATATGTATAAATCATTAGTACTCTAAATCTGCAGAGCTTAGATTCACTTTCATCACACTATCTTGAATGTGAAAGTGAATTTAAGTGCCAGGTCCGGCGACGGGCCTTCTTGAGAAGAACTGGCAAGAAACTCAAGGGCTTTATCTTTACATGTAACATTTGCAAAGTATAGAAAATAGAGGCCTTGTTGCACATATTTTATCATCATCATCAGTCTGTATCTGCCCACTGCTGGATATAAGCCTTCCCCAATGCTTTACACCAAATACTCCGAACCCTCCTTGCTCCGCCTTCCGCATCTAGCCGCTTCCAGTCGCTTTCTTAAGGTCATCGGAACATCTAGAAAGAGGGCGTCCATCGCTTCGTCGTCCTGCGCGCGGCCTCCGCTCTAATACCTTCGTCCCCAACTGCTATCACTTACTCGGCAGATGTGACCGGTCCATTGCCACTTCAGCTTACAAACTCATCACAGAGACGAACTTCTTAGCTTCCATGGATTCACCGTGCGGGTGCCGGGTCCATCGTGTGTCAGAGAGAGAAACCCGAGACTTGTGAAACGGGTGTAGGTTTAAGGGTGGGGATTCGATTCCTTATAAGCGAATATTTTCCGTAAACTGACTAAATTGTTTCTGTAGATTGTATATTGCGTATACATCGCATTCTATCTATATACTCGTATATCTAACTAGGTGTAATAGTTACAGCTGTATTTCAGTATCAGTTATAATTTTTTTATTGTGTTATTGACAAAAATATCATAAAATAAACAAACGGAGCCATGAGGCAATGTTTATTATTTGGCAACATTAGTAAAGTCAACTGAACAGTGTTACCCCAAACAATTATCGTCAATAACACGGCGGCTTGTGCAATTCGTCGTTGTGATATCATACGTTTTGACAGGTAATTATTTTTCCAGCAACTACATAAATACTTTTTATTAGGGTTCCGTACCCAAAGGGTAAAACGGAATATGTACTGGTAACATATTTGTCTTGATAACATATTCGATACAAATATATCATTGTTCGCCTGACCAGCGTCACTCACTATTTTCAGTACATGCAACGAAATGTATTAGAAATTCAAAATTTGTATTATGTTGAGTGGCGGAACTAAACAGGCGTCAATTTGACGGTCGCGTCACTTTGACTGTACCTCAGTTGTAAAATCAATAGAAGTTTAATTTTTGTGTACATTTTTGAAACTGAAGACACTGGAAATTTTCACCAATTATGTATTACACTGCGACACCAACGCTCGTGGGTTCGATTCCCACATAGGACAAACATTTGTGTGCATGAACATGTCTGTTTGTCTTAGTCTGGGTGTTTTCTATGTATCATAAGTATGTATTACAAAAAAAAAAAGTATTTACGTATGTTTATCAGTTGTCTAGTACACATAACACAAGCTTCGCTTACTTTGGGGCTAGATGGCGCTGTGTAATTTGTCTGACAATATTTATTATTTATTTACACTGTGGCCAGGGCCTGATTAACCCTTAGGCTAATTAGGCTGCAGCCTAGGGCGCGAGGATCGGGGGGGCGCGCTCAAATCGTGTCTTCGCATGCACTATTAATCTAGCATCATTGCAACTACCCTTCATATTTCAACTAGACCGAGACAAAACACTGAATGCGCTGTGAACTGAAAAAGCTTGTACAAGTACAAGTACACATAACTTTCTGAATCTTTACTATATTGTTATAGCACGCCTACCCATCTTATTGATTACTGAACTATTTCTAGAACGTTGTACGGAGGTACGGAATCCTTCATTCACGAGTCCAACTCGCACTTAACCGGTTTTATGTATACTTACATGCTTTTTGTATAGATATTTTATGCCTGCCTTCGAAATGACCAGCCCGAGACCTAATCCTCTCCTAATAGTACCATTTTTCTCCACCATTGCCCTGTCGCCACACGCCACTTGCCACTCGTGTAGTCGCATCACGTACGCGGAGTGATCATGTCGTTCCAGTGTCCTTACGCGCCGGCGGAATGTGCGACTGCCCTTAATTCGATGGATTTATTGTGAGCCGGCAGCGACTCGGGTACATTGATTGTTTTATTGGACTATGGATTGTTTTCTTTTTTTATTCTTATACACTACTAACGATGAAACTACACAATTAATTTCCCTCAGCGGTATTTCCGAACACTTACGTCATGAGAGCAAGAACAGAGTCTTTATTTCCCTTAATAAAAGGCTGGCAACGAATCGGCAACCCCTTTGTGTTGCTGATCTCCATGGGCGGTAGTGATTGCTTTCCACCAGGTGACCCTTAACCCTTCGCATGCCGTGAATTTCACCGCTGTACCAAGAGCTGTACTAACGCTGTATCGACCATGGAACCGCGGTACGAGAGGGGTTAAAAAATACGCTACGCCCTACCTCTCTTTTCGCCAGAGCCTCGTTTGCCAGTTAGAAGACGTTGATGAACCACTTTCACCCCAAAATTGTGTGTGTGTTTATTTAGTTAGCTTTATTTCCCCTCCAAGCTTTGTTATAACACCGTCACATAGATCTTTTTGAGCCATAATCAACATACGTAATACTCGTGAACTCGCTTATTTTCCAACAATATCTTATTACTGTATTTATTTGAAGTCGCGTCTGAATTACTTCTCTCGGTATGTAATAACACGCAAACATATAATTCAGTGGAAGGCACGATATAAGGTTATTATTTGTAATATAGGTATTTACTACTGTGACCCTGACGCACTCGTGTGTGTTAATTTGCTTTATTGAATGTAAATATATTGATAACGGTTAATAACTGGGAGGTTTTCTCCCTCACAGTATTACTATTAATTTAATTATTATTTCTTTTTAATCACGGGTCAAGCCCGGTCATTTAATGTTGTACCCCCGCCGGGACCCGCTCCAGGATATATCAATGGACCGATATATCCATGAGCAGGTCTCGGGCAGGCGTTGAGATTATTACAAAGTGTGATGGAAAATAAATGGGCTATGGATATGAGATCTGGGTGAACTAAATACCGGGCTGTTACAGAAGAGGGACGGACGCTTGCCATAACTGCTTCTATTGGTAGTTATTTGCGGCAGACGGTGGCTTGCCAGTCACTAGATAAGCCCCCGAAATGCCAGGAAATCGGCCGGGGGCAACACGGTGTCTCAGGGGTGGTTTGTTATTACTATTTTTCTCACATAGCCAAGAGGGGAAGTCAAATTCCAAAAGCTTACTACTCCTACTAATTTCTTCTGATTAAATTCGTTGTGAGTTACAAGGCAGCCGTAGTTTTACCGTCAGGACTGCACTGGACTTTATCATTCATTGTGTTTTTGTCGCCGCTATTAATCCTGGCACCACAGGAGACACAGTGGTGGGAATGTGTGGTGGGCTCCCATTCCGATCTATAATATATGTATGTTAGTCTCTAAGGTATATATAATATGGGTCTGTTTTCTTTACATGGCATTGCCTGAAATAAATCAATTAATAAATAAATTGTTACTTTGGCTGTTAATAGTGACTACACAGGAGACATCGTTGTGGGAATGTGACGATTTCTTGACGACGACGAGCTCGGTGGTCGAATGGTTAGGAATGATGGCCACTTTGACTCCGAGGTCGCGGGTTCGATTCCCGCACAAGACAAACATTTGTGTGCATGAACATGTCTGTTTGTCTTGGTCTGGGTGTTTTCTATGTATTATAAGTATGTACATATTTACAAAAAAAAAATGTATCTAAGTACATTTATCAGTTGTCTAGTTCCCATAACACAAGCTTTACGCTTAATTTGGGACTAAATGGCGCTGTGTCCAAAAATATTTATTTATATTTATTTTAATGTGTGGTGAACCTACGGCCTTTATGGTTGGAGTGACTTTTGGGAGAAGCCGGCACCTAAAGTACCAGCACATAATTTATGATATCCAACTGAACTGTCGACGTTTTTGTTAAGCCAAGGTGAACTCATGTATGAAAATAGACACAAGTTAGTACATACAATTATGGTTATTTTACTGTGTATCTGTGTATGTTTACTTTCATTATACTACGTCGGGTGGGTAACAAGCATACGGCCCGCCTAATGTGAAGCGGTAGCCAATATAAACTTACTTATAAAATAAATATTTTTAGAATTATTTGTGTAACTTGTATCAGCCGTGCCCTTATCCTAACATTAAGATGAACATCATTTATCTCGGGTCTAGAGCGTACTCCACCAGGCTGCTCAACTATGGGTTGGGGAAGGTAAATATTTTCAAACCGCCAAGGCCACCGACTTGGTTTAACGTCTGTCTGTAACACAGAACTAATAATAAGAAGGAGAAGGAAGAGGAGATCCTCTTTATTATTAGTTCTGTGGTCTGTAATGATAACAGCCGGGACCGACTGCTCCTCTGTGCACTCCGAACCACAGAGGAGCATGAGATAAATGAACCCATTCATAGACGGGCTACGGTTGACGTTGCTTAACTTGCGTGATTGATTTATACTAACATGCACAACGACGCTATCGGGCACCTCCTCATTTAGCATTTAGCACCCCATTTAGGTGATATAATTTTTTATAGCTATAATGGTATAACCAAAATGGCTGGTTTTTGAAGATGTAATAAGAACATGTTTGTCTGTCTGTTGCAGGTATAAAATGTCCTGTGTGCAGCAAGTTCGTGCTGCCGGACGACATCGAGTGCCACCTGGTCATGTGCCTCACCAGGCCGCGGCTCTCATACAACGGTCAGTATACATACAACCTCATACATTATACGTTTTAAGAAAGTTTATTTTTTATACTACATTGGGTAACAGACACACAGCCAGAACATACAGCCAGAAGGCCAATTCTCGTAATTTTTCTACGAACGCAGATTGAATGTTGATCGAATCGAGATTGAATTGTGAATTGACTAAAATTATATACTTGATTTAATTAATTAATTATTATCAATTATTATTGTTGGCAAATTAACTTTCTTAGTTTGTAAAATTTTAGGTCATATTTCGATATATTCCCAGTTAAATAAAATTTTGAAGTAACGTATTGTGATACGAGAATACCAAATGTGACATTTGTGAGATCGAGACTGGATCGGAACTGAATTTTGACTACATTTTAATTACGAGAATTGCCCCTCTGATGTGAAACGGTTACCGAAGCCATATAAACGGTCCGCAAATCGCAACATGAAATATCTTTCGCGCGCTGCCACCCCTGCTGCCAACGCAGAAACTCCTGCGTTCCAGGCGACCTTATTCACTCACAGGAACACAACCCTCAAGGGAACTGTTATTTGGCTGCTGTCTTCTATGAGGTGGAGGTTTGACGCATTAGCAATACTTTTTGTATTTGTACGCTAACCGCTTTACATCAGGCGGGGTTTTAGATTGTTTAGCACCCAACGTGGGTGGTATTAGAGAAATAAAACGATATGTCTTTTTAATTAAAAAAAAAATGTTACAAGTTACAAATTAATAGGTAGGGGAAAAAGTCTTTTCGCATTATAGTATGTATGAACTTGTAATAAAATCTCTTTGGTTATACCATTTGTATCTGGCAGGTTTTGATATCTTTAAAAAGTTTAAATTTTAAAAAAGATAATTCCAAATTCAAATTAGGTAAATGTGTGATTTTCATTTGTTTTTTTTACTGTCAAGATGAGTGAATCTAATGAAGAAATTCGATTCATTTTAAAATTTTACTACAAAAAAGGTAACAATGCAACGCAAGCTGCGAAAAAAATTTGTGACGTTTATGGACCTAGTGCAGTGTCTGTGAGAGTAGCACAAATTTGGTTTAAGTGTTTTCAATCAGGAAATTTTGATGTGAAAGATGCACGTCGCTCTGGTCGCCCTGTTACGGATAAAATGGATGCCATTTTTGAAAAAGTGGAGCAAGATCGGCATATCAGTAGTTATGACGTAGCTGAAGAATTAGGAATTGACCACAAAACAGTTTTGGCGCATTTGAAAAAAGCTGGGTACACTAAAAAGCTCGATATTTGGGTGCCTCACGATCTCACTGAAAGAAACCTAATGAACCGTGTACTCATTTGCGATTCTTTACTAAGACGTAATGAAAGCGAACCGTTTTTGAAGAAGCTTATAACTGGTGATGAAAAGTGAATCACGTACGACAAGAACGTACGAAAAAGGTCGTGGTCAAAGGCCGGTCAGGCTTCTCAGACTCTGGCAAAACCCGGGTTAACCCGCAACAAGGTGATGCTGTGTGTATGGTGGGATTGGAAGGGCATTATTCATTATGAGCTGTTACCGCCAGGCAGGACTATCGATTCTGAATTCTACTGTGAACAACTGATGAGATTAAAGCAAAAAGTTGAGAGAAAGCGGCCGGAATTAATTAACAGAAGGGGTGCGATTTTTCATCATGATAACGCTAGACCTCACACATCTTTAGCCACTCAGCAAAAATTAAGAGAGTTTGACTGGGAGGTGTTAATGCATCCGCCGTATAGTCCTGACCTTGCACCTTCTGATTTCCACCTGTTTCGGTCTCTTCAGAATTCTTTAGGCAATGTCAGGTTAACATCACGAGAAGACTGCCAAAACCACTTGTCGTGGTTTTTTGAACAGAAGTCCCAAAATTTCTATAGTAATGGGATCATGTCTGTACCTACAAGATGGCAAAAAGTTATCGAACAAAATGGCACCTACATACTTTAGTTAAATGTAAATAAACTTTATTAAAAAATGTTTTGAATTTTCATATAAAATACGAAAAGACTTTTTCCCCAACCTAATATTTTTAAAATACTGTACAGACACTGACAAAATTATCTCATTAGTAAAGCCGGGGCCACAGTGGGCGCTTGGTGCAATCGGGCCGGCATTCAGGGCTCGTTTGTTACATTGTTACAGTTAATTACTGTTGTTTTGTTACAAAACGTGATCGTTAGCACGTACCGTTTACGCTGAATATACAAAAGCAGTTAAATATTTGTATAGCAGAATGAATTGTTACTGATTCTAATTGCGTTCCCGTTACATTCGCGAGCAATTAAATCGGCTTATTAAAATATTTTACGAAAATATTGTCATATTTAAGTGCACACATAGATTCACTTAGGTGTATCGTTAAATCCTAAGTCTGTAGATTTACTCAAGTTATGGAGTTCTTTCTGATCTGTTTTTTGTTTTATTTTATTACAAGATACATCGCTTACAAAAAGACGCCATCGACACCAAACTACGTACATTGTCAATTAACTATGCATAATTAATGTGAAGAATGTATTAAAATATTCTTTATCTAATCTCATACTGAAATTTAGAGATTAAACAACTAACAGAATCTTAATGTCAGTCTTTTGCGCACAAGTCATCAAAATATATTTAAAAAGTTACTTTTCGATACAGCTCTTTATGGACTACTGGAAATCAGCAACACCAAGCGGTCACCGATCCGTTTCTTTCTTTCTGGTGACCTCACACACTCGCAGAAACACAACGACCTTCAAGTGAATTGTTATTTGGCTGCAGTATTCTGTGAGGTGGAGTTACTTCCCCAGTCGCCCGACTGGGGAAGTAACTCCACCTGGAGAAGTTTCTGCCCGACTGGGGAAGTTTCTGCGAGTGTGTGAGGTCACCAGAAAGAAAGAAACGGATCGGTGACCGCTTAAAAAAAATACTCTATGCATCTTTTTTCGTCGGGTGGCAGACAAGCATACGGCCCGCCTGATGTGAAGCGGTTACCGTAGCCATATTAACACTCGCAACATAAAATATCGCTCGCGCGCCGCCACCCCCGCTGCCATCGCAGCATCTCCTTCCTTTCTGGTGACCTCACTCACTCGCAGGAACACAACAGCCCTCAAGTCGGGTAGCTTATAATTACGCTCCCTACCTCTCTTTTCAAAGAGCCTCGTTTGTCAGTCAGCAGGGTGCACCACGTGCAGGCGAGGTTGACTTTGGTTCAAACATGTTGATAAACCACTTGCACCCTATATGTTAGAATTCAACTTAGTTCAGTGGTAATAGTGTTTAGATTCATCATCATCATCAGGTCATTTTAGTGTCCACTATCCTGTAGTGGAGACTAAAATGACCTGATGATGATGTGCTCCTAGCACGACCCTCTCTCGTCCGTCCCAGACAGAAGGAGGATTTGATCTACACTCCCCACGCTGGCCAGACGGGTTGGGGAGGCCTGATCGATGTTTTATAATGTATTTCCCTTAGTTGCCTTGTACGACATCCACGGGAAGAGACGGAGTGATTCTATTCTAGTCTGCCGGAAACCACACGGCCAAGTGTTTAGATTAGTTTGTAGAATCTCTGACGCTCTACCAACTAAGCTGTAGATATTTATCACTAACTGAAAGCCAAGACCTATTTTGTTAATCAAAATATTCGATCAGAATTGGCTACAGTTGAGGCCGCAGGGCCTCGGGTAGCTTCACTTTCCGTCCTCCGTTTTATTACCTTCATACCGATTTTGGTTTACATTAGGCATCGACACAATAACACTTCCAAGTAATAAGTGTATTCAGACAATCGCTAATGAATACAGCAGTAACTCCATAATAAGACATTGCATTGGCAATGAGCATGCGAAACGGCCATTGTGTCCGTTCCTCGAACTGCCCAAGCTAATATTGCACAAGGACGTTTATGTTAACCGATTTGATGAACAGTTAAGCAGACTGACTGGGGAAGTACATCTATCTCTAAATAACAATTTCCTTGTGGGTTGTTATGTTCCTGCGTAGACATATACCAAATTTGGTATTCTCGTATATGAAACTATATGAAACTTCATTGTTTAAGTAACCATCCCCGCTGCCAGTTCACAACAAGCCTCAAGAGAATTGTTATTTGGCTGCGGTATTCTGCCAGGTGGAGGTACTTCTTCAGTCGGGTAGTTTACAAATATGCTGTACGCTACTACCCCTCTTTCGCCAGAGCCTCTTTCGCTAGTCGGAAGGGTGCACCACGTGCAGGTGAGGCTTTGGCTCTAAACATCGTGGTGAGCCACTTACACCTCCGATTTATTATTAATTAATATTGATCAAGTCGTGTGTAACATTTCAGAGGATGTACTGAGCGACGCCAAGGGAGAGTGCGTGATCTGCCTGGAGGAGCTCTCCGCCGGAGACACCATCGCGCGCCTGCCCTGCCTTTGCATCTACCACAAAGGGTATGTTACCATTTCAGTAACTTTACTATCAACTTTGGTGTTAAATATGAAAACACTGGACGAATCTGGTTGAAAGGCATACACGTAGCCATCATGACGCAGGCATCCGCTACGAAAGGATTTTTGAAAATTCCCGCGAGATACCGGGATAGGCGCGGACGAAGTCGCGACCGCAAACTAGCTATATACATATCTTGTTACTAGCGACCAGCTTCGGATTCGCCCGTGTGGAAGGTTCCTCATTTTTGCAACATTTTTCATTGTTGCTTCGTTCCTATGGATGTTACTAGCCTTCCTCGATAAATGTGCTTATCGTAAAGCGTAAAATATTAGTATAGATTCTTAGGGCGCCTTTACACTAGCGTTTGTCTAACGTAAGCGTTCGATGAACGTATGCGCAGTGCAGACAAATAGCTGCGGCGTCTCTGCTGTGGCACAAGAGTACGCTACGCGCATTTGAGCGCATTCTCGGGTGCGCGGTGCGCTAGCGTAGAATATAAATTAATAACATATAATTACCTAACTAATAATAAATAATAATTATTAATTAATAATATAATTAGGTTATTAATGCTATTAATTTATAAAATTTTGCGGCTCGCTAGCGCAGCGTTCAATTAAACTGCAGAGGAAACTCTGCAACAACGCGGCTCCGCATCGCGTTTTCGCGGCGTCAGCGCTGCGCATACGTCAATCAAACGCCTACGCTGGACAAACACTAGAGTGAAGGTGCCCTTAGTATTTGTAGTCTCACAGCAAAGCTGCGCTGGTTTTGACGAAACTTGTTATGGCGATCCCCTGCACATAGGCTACTTAAAATACTCCACTCAAACCAAGTCAAGTGACATCTGTTTGTATAACTTAGAAATCTCCGTATACCTGAAATAGAGCAAGCATTCAGCACTTTACAAAATGGCTTTATAGTCTTCATACTATAATACCTACAAAATCGATATCATACACTAAGCGCCATAGTAACAGCTTTTGTGTTCAATACTCAAGTGTACGGTATGCTAGCACCGACAAAGGAGAGTACGTAGATAAGCTCGCTAGGGCTGTATCTAGGTCGATATCTACTTTGAGGGGCGTTTGACCTAACTTAGATTTAGTCGAGATTCTACCATAGAGATGTGGGTCGTGTCACAAGTTCCGCGGACTGCCTTGGGATTAAATTCTTTGTGAGTACCAAGGTAGCTGTAGTTTTGCTCCCGAAACTGCAGTGGACTTCATTGTTGATTGCCTTTTTTGGTGATCGCCGCTGTTAATCCTGGCTACACAGGAGGCACACTGGTGGGAATGTGTGGTGGGCCCCCGTCGCGTTAAAAAAAACATTTTTGTCTTCGGTGATTCGGTGTCACATATTTTACGCAGTTTGTTCTAGTTTTGTGTATTTTACGATACTGATAAATAGTTCAAAATAACTTTTCATAGTTTTGGTATTTTTAATACAATAATACCGTGGAGTAATAAGTAAAAGTAACCCACTACACTACACTACCCAGAACTACAATATACACACTATAGAATAGAACGTAGAGTAACAATTGTAAGCAGTACTTCGGAGGGCACGTTAAGTCGTCGCTCCCGGCGAATTGCTAATAAATGTGTAAACATAGGTGTTTTTTTATTTTTATTTTTTATATGAATGGGGGTAAAGGAGCATATAGGTCACCTAACAAATCGAAAAAAAAAAGAAATGGTTTACAAGCCTATTCTAACTCTTAATGTACCTATAATCTCGAATATCTTCAATGTATGTACAAAATGTAATACAAAATGTGCCTGAAATAATGAGTCTCATCAGTACTGTATATCAGTGATGTCTCATCAAACATATAATTAACCTGTTTTGTTTTCCTGTTTCCAGATGTATAGACCAATGGTTTGAAGTGAACAGATCGTGTCCGGAGCATCCCGGGGATTAGTGGTCGCGGGCCACGCGGCCCCGAACGCCGCGCTGCGGCCGCGCGGCCATGCGGCCCCCGGCCCCGCGGCCGCCCGGCCGAGCGGCCCCCCGGCCATGCGGCCCCCGGCCATGCGGCCCCCCGGCCATACGGCCCCACGGCCCAGCCACGTGCCATGTCGCGAGTGATAATTTTATACAATGAACGGACTGCGCCCGAGCGCCTTGTAAATACAGACTATGCTAGTGAGATGTTTTACCAATT
Organism: Hypsopygia costalis; assembly: GCA_937001555.2. Taxonomy (NCBI): domain Eukaryota; kingdom Metazoa; phylum Arthropoda; class Insecta; order Lepidoptera; family Pyralidae; genus Hypsopygia; species Hypsopygia costalis. Next base: position 26,954,123 of record OW443340.2, read on the forward strand.
AATTAATTAAAGTAAAAAAAACAACAAAAAAACAAAGACGATTATTGTAAAACGCTAATGGGAAATTATCGGTGGAGTAATAATTATAATATTAATTGTAAATTTTACATCGTTACTGTTTATTTGATGCGATTATAAGATAGTTTTGTTTTTATTTGTATAATAATTGTATAGAGCTCATCCACAATAGTGAAAGTACCTTAGTTGAACCGAATCGCAGGCCCCGATCTGTCGCGGTTTACATATCTGTTCGTAAGCTTATGATATATATATTTATAACATATGATTTGATCTTTTTCATCTCGATAATAAAGTTGATTTGTTTCTAAATTTTCTACGATGGTTTTTTTTACGATGTGACGGCGCCATGTTTCTGGATATTGTCAATAAGTCGTGCTGTACACACGGTTTCTTTATAATGGCTTGAAAACAATAAAAATGACAATTCATAATGTTTCTTTCCTTCATTTAATCATCCTTTTTCAATTACATTGATTAATGATAGATAGCTGCGGTCGCAGCGTGTGGTCGAAGCATCGAAGTGACTATGTTTGTCTATCCACCGATAACGCCGCCCTTGAAACGAATATTAAAATATATTCTATAATTATTCTCTTTAGCGTAAATAAGGCAATAAGAGCGGTTTCTGTGTGTACATACCTGAACATTTTTGTCTCTATTAGAAATTACTGATATCAACATCGTTATAACAGTAACTAATAAATAGACCACAAAATATAAATAAAAATCCTGTGCCACAATGTTTGTCCGCCGTAAACTCCTTTCCTCATCGGCACATAGTGTGTAAATTACACACTATGTGCCGATGGGACCAACTTGAGATAAGTCTTTTATGCACTGATGACCTCAAGGGACCGGCCGAAAGAGGGGATCGCATATGGTGGAAGGCATTAGGGAAGGCGTATGTCCAGCAGTGCATAGATACAGGCTGATGATGATGATGATGAGATAGGATTATAGGATAGTTTTCATGCGGTCCAAGGCATTACCAAAGTCATGTCATTATATATAAAAATAATGTCCATTTAGTATTCAGATGCTCTTCTCTTCTACCAAATATAAACATTTTTCAGTGAGCCATTGACGAAGTACCACCATCAGGCGTCAGGTATGCTTGTTAACACTTTAAAGAAGACTCTGTGTTGATTTATTTTGTATCCGAAAATTAAATAAAAAACAATGTATGCTTGACCATACGACAGAAGTGAAAACTTCATATCCTCTCTCCGTCTCGCTCTTTTTTTAATATACCCGGAAATACAATTTTGCCTAGGGCCCGCTTTAGCTTTAGTACGCCACTGGTTACGGAGCCGAGCGTGACCAGCATGCTACAGAGCCATATCAGTCATCTGCAGCATCTACTCGGTTCTTAGATAGATGTACCGAAGTAACAATACTTATACTGTCAGGCTCAGTCTCATCACTACCTACAAAATCTGCAACAACGTGTCTAAACAAGTGTTCACTTCAAAAAGTTGTCATGTATGTCGAAGCGTACTATAAAGTTGCATTGTCATATTAAGACCCGACTTCCCATCTCCCTATCTACTATCTAGCGAAACCACAGCCAAGGGAATGGACTTGGGGGAATCAGCGGGGAAAGAAGGTTTATATAGGAATCTGTTGAGTTTGACTCTAGTCTGGCATTGTAAGGAGGCATGAGGAGTGTAGCATAAGTGGGAGATCGTTCGCGGTCGTCGCGGAAAAACCACTACTTTTATTGTTTCATTGCTTACTCAGTTGGGCGGAGGCGGTGCAGCACGACGCAGCCAGAGATAATATTCCTTCGATATCCTTAAACGCTAGCCGACAACACCGACGGCAACTTTGTCATGATATACGTACTTGGGCATGCCGCAGCAGTTTTTTTATACAATTTGGGTGACAAACAAGCGTACGACTTGCCTGATAGTAAGCGGTCATCGCAGCCTGTGGATGCTCGCGCGTCGCTGGAGGAAATATATTCAACCATGTACATATTGTCTTCGAAGTTCGTAAGGCGCAGACGGCACCAATGGTTTGATACATTCCATACCACAAGAAGAATATGACTATATTATATGTTTCTGTAAGTGGTTCGTCAACATCTTTGAACCAAAGTCAACTTCACCTGTACGCGGTGCGCCCTGCTGAATGACAAACGAAGCTCTGGCGAAAAGAGAGGTAGGGAGCTTAATTGTAAGCTACCCGACTGGGGAATGTACCTCCACCTCACAGAATGCCGCAGCCAAATAGCGATTCTCTTGAGGGTTGTTGTGTTCCTGCGAGTGAGTGAGGTCACCAGAAAGGAAGTTGCTGCGTTGGCAGTGGGGGTGGCGACGCGCGAGCGATATTTTATGTTGCGAGCGTTAAATATGGCTACGGCATCCGCTTCACATCAGGCGGGCCGTATGCTAGTCTGCCACCCGACGTAGTATAAAAAAAAATTGCATAGAGTTTTTATTAAGCTGCCCTGCTAACTGGGGAAGTAACTCCACCTCACAGAATAATGCAGCCAAATAACAATTCACTTGAAGGTCGTTGTGTTTCTGCGAGTGTGTGAGGTCACCAGAAAGAAAGGAACGGATTGGTGACCGCTTGGTGTTGCTGATTTCCAGTTGTCCATAAAGAGCTGTATCGAAAAGTAACTTCACCAGAAAGGAAGATGCTGCGTTGGCAGTGGAAATGCGTAATTAAAAAGTTACACGCATTTTAATAATTCTCATAATAAGTATAGTCCGAGATCTTGCATCAAAATTATATCATGCACACAATGCAACAGTAAAGTTTTATTTCCTTCCTTTCTCAGAGTCTGGCAAAGTTTGTCAATGCATGCAACTGTTTTCTGATCTACGAATGCTTTAGGTGTTCTTTAGCACTACATTAGTTGCTTTTTACGATAGCCATATGTGAATGGGGTGGTGTTATTCTACTCTGCCTACGTTAGGCTCTCTGACTACGTGAATTATTAAAATATACTTGTAACTTTTTAATTACGCATCGACCAGTTGTGTTTTATTTCCGACTAATTTCGACAAATTCAAAGCAACGTCTGGGTGAAATCAGATTTTCGCTAAGTGGTGTAGTTTTTTTGGGCAGTGCCGAAATAAGGCTTATTTCGGAATTGCCACAAAAAAATACTTATAACTTTTTAACGGGAGGTCGACTAATTCTGATACTTGGTGTCTGAATTCGACAAATTGACGACTAATTCTGAGGAAAATCATATCTTCGCTATGTTATGTAGTTTAATAGATCCCGAGTGGGCTGTGCCGAAATAAGCTTATTTCGGCACTGCCACAAAAAAAACCTTATAGCTCTTTAACGGGAGAGCAACAAACTTTTTCCTTTGGGCGACAAATTAACGACTAATTTTTTGTCTAGTTAAAATCAAGATCTGAGACCTGGGCAGTGCCGAAATAAGTCACACTAATACTTCAGTTTCCAAACCTATGTAACATGTGGTGCCTTCTTTTGGCAGTCTCTAACTAAAATCAGGGGCGGACTAACGCGCAACCTTCGCAGGTGCCTACGGCCTGTAATTTTTGGGCCCCGAAAATAAGGGTTTTAAATTTTATATTTTGTAGTGAAAAATTCTTTGGTAGGCCCGGAAATACAATGTTGCCTAGCCTTATTCCGCCACTGACTAAAATGTGAAATGGACGGACGAATTTTACAAACGAAAAGGAAAGCTAGAATTAGTTAGGTGAGTAAACGAGTTGGGCGCGCCGCCTAACGCATAACAATTCCATCGAGGGTTGTCTTCTTGCGAGCGACTGAAGGCATCTTGAACGAAGGAAGGAGTTGTTGCGATATTTTATATGGGTACGGTAACCGCTTCCTAGATGTATGATAGGGCATAGGCTTGCTGTCTACCCGACGGAGTATAAAAACATAAAATCTTTTCTTGATGTTGTGGCTCATCAACATCTTTGAACCAAAGCCAACTTCACCTGCACGCGGTGCACCCTGCTGATTGACAAACGACGCTCTGGCGAAAAGAGAAGTAGGAAGCGTAATTGTAAGCTACCCGAGTGGGGAATGTACCTCCACCTCACAGAATACCGCAGCCAAATAACAATTCCCTTGAGGTTGTTGTGTTCCTGCGAGTGAGTGAGGTCACTAGAAAGGAAGAAGCTGCGTTGGCATCGGAGGTGGCAGCGCGCGAGCGATATTTTTAATGTTGCGAGCGTTAATATGCCTACGGTAACCCTTTCACATCAGGCGGCCGTATGCTTGTTTGCCACCCGAAGTAGTATAAAAAAAAAAAAAAAAAAGTGGTGTCACAAACTGGTCTCAACTGAAAATCAGCGCTTGGGTCTGACATAGTCCACGGCATAATGATGGGTCCAATTTGGGGCATCATGCAGCACTATCGTTCCTCTTTCCATCTTACTTATACAACTATCTTGTAATTTGTGTAATAATGTTCCAATAAATGTTTGTTCATCTTCTTCATCAGAGAAGGCCTATATCCAGCACTGCAAAGATACAGGCTGATTATAATGCAACCTGGAAATGTTTTCACTTATGTGAGTAAAGTTGATACAGATATGCCCGATAACCCATCATCCCAAAGACAGTGGGATAGCCCGCTCTGCGAGTTGGTTCGTGAGAACCTAATTACTACGGCTACTAATTCCACAGAGCGTGCTCGTCTACTGGCTGTGGGGGAGTGGGAGTCGGGCCTTTGGCTTCAGGCGTTACCGTCGTCCAATGTAGGTACGATGATGGACGACGGAACATTCCGTGTTGCTGCTTGCCTCCGTTTAGGCATTCCTTGTGTTGCTCCGCATCATTGTCAATGTGGAGAAGCTGTCAACCGTCTTGGACACCATGGACTTTCATGTCGCAGGAGCGCTGGCAGAATCCCACGTCACGGCAGCATAAATGACATTATTCGTCGGGCTCTTGTCACCGCCGGCATCCCCGCTGTATTGGAACCAAATGGTCTGGCACGCGACGATGGTAAGAGACCTGATGGGATGTCGTTGCTGCCATGGAAGATGGGAAGGCCTTTGGTATGGGATGCAACCTGCGTCGATACCCTAGCGTCTTCTCATCTCCCTCACACGTCGGGATCTGCGGGAGCTGCTGCTGCATCAGCGGAGACACTTAAGCGGCGCAAATATTTAAACCTTATAGGTAATTATATATTTGAGCCGTTTGGGGTCGAAACGCTTGGCCCATGGGGTCCGAGTGCAAGGTTTCTATTTAGAGATTTAGCAAAGCGCTTGGTTGATACTTCCCGTGACCAGAGGGCTGGTCTATATTTGGCACAACGTATAAGCATTGCCATTCAGCGTGGCAATGCTGCCAGCGTTCTGGGCACGATGCCTTTTGACAGTGATGCGGAGGAATTTTTTGACGCGGTTTAGTTATTATTATTTTTTTTCTTTCTTTTTATTTACATAATAATATTTATTTTAAGATTAGTTTATTTTTAGTTAATTTAGTTCATATAATATAATTAAATATAATATATTAAATCTAATTAAATAATAAAATTTATTTATTTGAAGAAGATTATATTGTCGCGGTCCTATCTCTAACGATCTAGACTGGAACCTTCTAGAATAGTCGCCGCATACTTCGCTGCAAGCAATAATCACCCGTATGTCTACTGCCATAAGGTTCATAACACTATGACATGAAAATGTTCGAGATGTGTCTCGAGACATTACGATGACTTATTGAAGGGAAGTACATACGAGAATATTCGAGAACCCTTGCCGGCGAATATAAATAGCGACCGCCGCGGCGCATAGGCAGTTCAGTTTGGACTTCGGGAGAGTAAACTTCGAGCGAATCTACCTGCGAGACAAGTGATAACCTACGACCTCAGCGATACTATTGGACTTCGATTTGACCTGCGATTTTTCCTTCTCCCCCCGGATACCGCAGTGAGTGGTCGTGTGTGCGGGACCTCGTCGACTTATTAAATTATAAATAATAAAATTGTGTGAAAAAAATTTTGTGATTCGTGGACTCGAACCTGGTCGCTTTGGGTGAGAGGTGAGTGTCGAGCCAGTCGACTAGCGGAACGATAGTTCGCCGCGACGAAATTAACCATCATATTCGTTCTTCCGTGACAAGTTATCGTTCGATCGTCTACGGGTCTACACGGCTACGAGCTACGTGCTACGCGCCTAATAGGATACGCAACGCAACGTGTGCTACGACGCTCTCCATTGCTGCCGCGGTAATACAGGGTTTATCGCTCAACTGACACATAACTTGCTACGAAATGCCTAACTTGACGCGCTCCCCGCCACTTAACAAATCGATAAGTGCGTCAGACTCCGACATTGCCAAAGCAAGTAAACCCTTACTTGAAGACATTAATGCTACACAGAGGGATAGCAAGCGGCGGCGTTTGTCGGATACAGCACAAGATGACCCAAATGACATTCGAACGATTATTCGAGAGGAACTTCGCGACATGCTGCGTTCACTCCAAAATCAGCAAAATTCACGCTTAGACAATTTAGAGAAACATATTTCAGAAATAAAAGCACAAGAATGCGAAATTAAGAAAATAAATCCTACGCTGTTAGAAATCAAGAACACAAACACTAGCATAGAAAGTACCATATCGTTTCTTGCTTCACAAAACGAAGAGCTTAAAAAGAAGATAGAATTGCTGGAAATCCAAAATAAGAAGGACAAGGAGCAAATAACAATTTTAGAGCAAAGACTGGAAGATACTCAGCGTGAGGAACGTAAGACAAACTTCGAAATAAAGAATGTACCTAAATTAATAGATGAAACGAAAGAAACTATGATAAAAATAGTGACGAGTCTATCGAAAACTGTAGGATGCAAACTTGATGAAGAACATATCAAAGACATCTACAGATTAAAAGGAAAGATGGGCTCAAATGGTAACACGCCGATCGTAGTCGAGACCTCATCTACTATCATGAAGACAGAACTTTTGACTATGTGCAAGGCTTTTAATAGGAAAAACAAACAGAAGCTATGTGCGAAACATCTCGGATTTAAAAGCAATGAAGATACCCCTATCTTCATATCGGAGCAGCTAACGATCAAAGGTGCCAGGTTATTCTTTTTGGCGCGGGAACTCGCTAAAACAAAAACATTTAAGTATTGCTGGACGGCATTCGGCCGTGTGTACCTACGAGAGAACGACACATCTCCCGTCATTACAGTGAAAAACGAAGCCCAAATAAATATTTTGATGCAAAGGGCATGACTAGTGGCTGCACCCTGTGCAGGTATATATTACATAGGCAATGATGTGTGCTTCTTGTTACATTACAGTTGTTATTTCTTTTCATTAATAATTTTATGTAAGCTATATTTCATATTCAACTCGCTCAATAATATAGGCCAAATACACACACATACACAAACACTTATACAATATCCCAAAGCTATAAACACTTACACAACTCATCTCTTCATCCAATACATTATGACATACTTACCCAAACAAATTAAACAAAAACTCAAAATAACAATAACCTTCATTGTACATTATCAAATCAGACAAGACGTTGGTAGTCGTATTCAGCATTTTTACGCAGGTAATGATAGATAATTCACTCAATAATTTAGAAGTAATAGACGAAATTCAAATTGCAGAATCTAGAACAGACTCTATTCATAACTTCTCGAAAACTTTGCAGTACGTCAAAAACAAGGACTTTACAATAGTCGCCCAAAATATTCGTAGCATATATAAAAATTTTGACAGCTTGCTAGTTTCCCTATCAAATTTTAACTTTGAAGTTGATCTACTGGTATTAAGCGAATGTAGGCTTGATGTCAACAAACCAATACCCCAACTGAATAACTATACGTCGTTTTCTACCTCAAATCATATCAACCAATGCGATGGAGTAGCCATTTATGTAAAAAACTTATATAAAAGTAGTGTCACAGAAGTTACACTGATAGGCGCATCATGTATTCAGGTGAAAGTACAGGACTACACAATTCTCTGTATTTATCGCTCTCCCTCTAATATGAATGCTGAAAAATTTATTACCTCCTTAAGTGCTTATTTGGACAGTATAAAAGCACACCAAAATATAGTTATTACTGGTGACATTAACATAAACATCACTGAAAAAAGTATTGAACATTCGTACGAGCGAGCAAACAGACTATCATATCTCAACATGCTTGCAATTCATGGCCTCCTGCCAGGCCACGTATTGCCTACAAGGGAGCTCAGTTGCTTGGACCATTTTATGCTGAAAATGAATAGCAATGTAGACTCAGCATCTATAGTAGTCTTTGATAGCACTGTAACTGATCATCATATGATATTCCTAAAACTGACTAATTCAACAAAACGAATCGAAAGGGAACCAAAGTATAAGACAATCATAAATTATGAAAAAGCACTACAAAGTCTAAAAGAAAGAAATCTAGGAAACCTTACAACATTCGACAATCCTACAGAACTAACCAATACTCTTATAACTACAATACAACAATGTTTAACAGATAATACCACAATAAAACGTATTTCCTCCAAGGAACATATGATCAAACCCTGGATTACACCAGGTATACTAAAATGTATCCGTAACAGAAATCATATGCAAAAAAAGTTACGAGCTGACCCGTTTAATGATATCTTAAAAATAACATACAAAAGATACCGTAACTTTTGTAATAAAATAATTAGTAAATTAAAAATCAAATATAATAAGGAACTCTTAGCTAAAAACAGTAAAACTCCAAGAACTCTATGGCGAACTATAAATGACATTACAAGCCGAAACTCAGTAAAAACAAATAGTCTAGAGTTATTGGATTTACAAGAAACTCCAAACTTGTCAGTTGACCATGTTAATAAGTATTTTGCCAATATTGGCGAGACCTTAGCTCTGAATGCGTTGGCGAATTCCTCCTCAGAGACGAATAATGTTGCTGGTGAGTCGCAGACATCTCCAGTCGCGTCTTTTGCTCTTCTAAGAACTGATTCTGTTGAAGTATACGAAACTCTAATGAGTTTAAAATCCGACAGCGCTCCGGGCTGGGATAATATACCGACGCGGTTTCTAAAAATGGCTAATGAAATTGTAGTTCCCATAATAATGCATCTCGCAAACCTATGTTTTGAGCATGGAATTTTCCCACCCGCTCTTAAAAAAGCAATAATTTCGCCTGTGTATAAGAGTGGAGATAGAATCAACGTATCGAACTATAGGCCAATTGCAGTTTTAACTGCAATATCAAAAATACTAGAGAGACTCATAAATAAACGCCTAATAAACTATTTAAACAAAATTGATTTTCTGTCTAAATCACAGTACGGGTTCCGTCAAACCCTCTCTACCGAAGATGCCGTTACAGCGATTACCTCACATATAGTGCAGAATGTTGACAAAGGAAAGAAATGTATTGCAGTGTTTTTAGACCTAAAAAAGGCGTTCGATACCGTCTCTGTACCCATTCTTTTACATAAACTGCAGAATATCGGCATAAGAGGAGTTGCTCTGGAGATGTTTGCAGATTACCTCACTGAGCGCAAACAACGCGTTAAAATAGGCCAACATGTCAGTAACGAATGTGGCGTGACGTATGGAGTCCCGCAAGGGAGTGTCCTTGGTCCAACCTTGTTTTTAATCTACATCAACGGTCTCTGTAGTATGAATATCAATTCGGGACAAGTGTTTTCCTATGCCGACGATACTGCCGTCGTTTTCACTGGCAATACGTGGGGTTCTGTACATCACGCTACTGAGGTGGGCCTTGCGGGGATAGCTCGTTGGTTACAATCAAACCTTCTTACACTAAATACTGATAAAACAAATTACATTGCTTTCACAAAATATAATTCATCACAGCCTAATACTAACTATACAATTCAAATTCATAATTGTCACTACCAAGATCTGGCCTGTTTCTGCAGTGCCGTTACCAAAGTAAATTATACCAAATACTTGGGAATCATAGTTGACCAGCGACTGTCTTGGCATGGTCATCTTGAAATAATGATGGGAAGAATTAGAAAACTCATGTGGGTTTTTGGGAAAATGAGACATGTTGCAGACAAGAAGTTACTCAAACAGTTGTACGTTTGCCTGGCTCAGTCAATATTGGTCTATTGTGTTCCGGTCTGGGGTGGCGCTAGTAGGATAAAGTTTCTTGAACTAGAAAGAGCACAAAGAGCACTCCTCAAAGTAATTAACTTTAAACCGTTACAGTATTCTACAGAAGACCTGTACCAAATCTGTGGAGTTCTTTCTGTACGACAACTTTACATACTGTCGATAACATTAAAAGTGCATAGAAGTTTGCCTTACGATTCTTCTAAAATATCCGGAAGACGAAAGCACAATGTAGCACCAACGGTAGCAATTAAAACGCAATATGCAAAGCGACAATTTTTGACACGTTCTGCTCATTTGTACAATAAAATCAACAAAATTTTAAACATTTACCCGATGAATAAATATGTATGCAAAACGACCATAACGACACTGCTAAAAAGTTGGAATTATGAAGAGACTGAGAGATTTTTAGAATAATAAATTAAACATTATTAAAAGTAAAAATATTTTATTATAAACACATCAAAACACACACACACACACGTACACATACACACACGCGCACACACACACACACGCGCGCACACACACACACACACACACACCCATACACACACACAAGTTAGTCTGCTAAGTGTCTACTAAGCATCACCACAGAATAATATACACTGTATCACTGGATCTAAAATATTGTTATGGAGAGGCAGGATTTCTAACACAAATATATTTTTATTTAAAAGAAATCCTAAATCGCAACACGGAAATGTAACATGATACTGAATAAAGAATTTTGTATTTGTATTTTGGATTTGGAATCTTCGTGTGGACTTCGTGTTGTGAAGACCTGCAGACCAGACCCTGTGTGAATAAATCCTTGCAAGTTGTCATTGGCGTTTTACATCCAAATTTCGAACCCTAGCTCGTAACAATATGTCTCTTCATAATGAAAAAAAGTAAAGTTTAAAATTGAGATTCTAATAAAAGGATATTGAATTGGTATTTAAATAAACAACAGAGCATGTTATATATATTTAATAAAGTTATTCTTATAATAATAATTAACTCTAATGTCATTGCGCGAGAGGCGATTATCTCATGAAGGAGCGGTGACGTGGTCCGCGTTGCATCCTCCCGCCACCCCATCCCATGCCGGCTGGAAGAATAATAAACCAACATCACATGCATATACTTGTAACGTAAAAACGTATCTGATTTTGGGGTGTATAGGGTTCACTACCACTTTAAAGCCTGCACGTGGCGCACCCTACCGTCTAGCCAACGAGACTCGGCGAAAGAGAGGTAGGGCATGTAGAGTCCGAATGGGAAAATAACTTCACCTCACAGAAGACCGCAAAAGACCAAATAACAGCATTTGTTTGAGATTAATGTTGTTGCAAGTGAGACATCATCCGTCGTAAGATAAATTAAATAAATAAATATTCTTGGACAAATTACACACTGCCATCTAGTCCCAAACTAAGTAAAGATTATACTATGGGTACTAGATAACTGATATTATGCTTAAAAACATTTTTTTTTTGTAAATACATACAAATAGTACATAGAAAACACCCACACCAAGACAAACATATATGTTCATGCCACAAATATTTGTCTTGTGCGGGGATCGAACCAGCGACCTCGGAGTCAAAGTGGCCATCGCTAGCCATTCGACCACCGGGCTCGTCGACGTGTTAACACCGGGTGTACCAGGGTGCGAACAATAATACTTGTATTTATACAAATAACAAATTTCTAATTGTCTAGAGGGCTGTTTTGTGTTCTTGTGAGTGAGATTACCAAAAGGGGCGGAGTTGCTACGATAGCAGTGGAGTTGGCTGCTTGGTACTCTGTTATAAGTATCTATAGGTTATGGTCACCGTTTCACATCAGGCAGGCCGTCTGATTACCACCTTTCTGTATTAAAAAACAGAAAACTATTCCCTGCTATTAACTGTACATATATATACCCATCATATACTGCGAGCCGGGTCCGAAGTGGCCAAAGTGCTGGGCACCCATCTCCCAGGCACCACGGCCTCTCCTGGAAAAATATAAAAAAATCGATTGTCTGTAAAGTCGGTTTACTGACCATAGTTGAACGTGACAACGTCATAAGAAAATACTGATGGAATGTTTGCATTTTTCAAAAGAAAATTTTAATGAACCGCCTCAGAGCGAGGTAACGCCGCATGAGTCATGTTTTTTCGTGCGTGCAGCCAGCTCCATCAAATTATAAGACGTTGTCACCTCAAAAAATGACTTTAAATTTTGATTTTGTAATAATTACACGATAAATAGGTACATGAAAAATAAGGCGGTACAAAGGCGGGCATATCCCACATGGGGATCTCTTCCAGTCAACCGTAAGAGTAACTGTGTGGGCATTACAGATTGACAAGTAGAATATCAATTACTAAATGAGAATATTTAGTAGCGGAGAAGCGGCGGCGTGAAAACTTTGAACAAACCTTGATCACGGTAATAATTATTTTGTAAAGAGTGAGTTATTTTTATAAAACGACTAGATGACCCGGTGAACTTTGTTTCACCTACATCTATCTATTAACAAATATATACGATCTAAGATCTGTGTCTCTTTATGAAGTGCCTACCCTGTGTGCCCGAACCTGGAGGATGTGCCATTGCAAGACATTTGTTTCCTAACTTGCCGCTTTCCATAAAATTTGACAATACCAGCTTAAATGACTCTCTTGCAGTTTGCTTGCCATGTCCGAGAATTCCTGACGCGGTCCTTCAACGAAACTTCGCGCATACTGCGCAGCATATTTAACTCCATGAAAGACAACACCTGTACGTGTCGCTCAAGTATTGACGATTTTTTACTAACTTATAAAATGGTCTAATCTTGGATTTATATATTTGTCCTTTCAACTTGACGAAATTTCGGAGTCACAGATGTCACTGGTTACCTCAAGCCACTTAGTCCAAGCTACTGAAATCTCGCAGTCGATTCTATCCGATGATCGAAGAACAGATCCCAAGTACTTAAACCGTCCGTGCATTCGACCATATCCTTATGTGCACGGTCGTTCGGGGATCTGTTGTTTTGCAGCCCAAGTACTCGATCTTTCCCGTATTCGGATTCAACCCATAGTTCTCAAGTGACCTCTTCCATTAATTCACTCATCGTACCAACTGCCCTCTATCCGCATCCGCCAGTGCAATTATATCAGCATACATGGACACCTACCGGCTAAGCTGAAGACGATCCCCACCGGTGTTTCTGATCACGAAAATCAAACTTCAACTTAGAAGTATGATACTTGTGTTTAGCTTAACTGACAGTAACTCTGGAGCTCTACGGACTAAGCTGAATATGCTTGTCAATAACTTAAACGTAAGACCTATTTTTGGAATCAAAATATTCGATGGTAATCGGCTTCAGCTTCGGCGGTAAGCTCCCTGGTCCATGTGGATCCATGATACTACTTGACAATTCGTCTAATATATAAGAAACCACAAATGTCTAATATATAAGAATATGTCTAATATGAACAAAAATAGACTAAGACTGATCGCTGGAGGACACCGACGTTAATGGGAATTTTGTCTCTCCTCTCCGACAGAGGTCTAAACTATGGATTTGGAATTTCGGTACATGTCTCGGATGATGTCGATATAAAAGCCTGGCAGCCCTTTAGACTTCAGTAAAGAAAGTACTCGGCAAATAAATTTATGACTAAATGATAAAATATGATTATTATACGATATTCAAATTGCAGATTTAGGTACTTCAGAAAATAATGAGGATCCGTTTTATTTTGTAATAGGTATCACCTTGGTTAACATGACATACATATATAATGTGATGTAGGTCTTACCACATGCAAAGTTAGGTATACAACTCTATGTGAATCCACAAATCTCGTTCTGCGTTCAGCCCCCATTTTCTGGTCTATTCGCATTGCTGAGACTGGTTACATTTTTTGCAATCATTTTTGTAATTTACAATCCCAGTGTGTATGAAATTTACAAATTTCTATTATTTATTCTTAAGTACTGTACAAAGCATGATTTACCATAAACAGTCACTACATATTTCAACTCCTTTCTTGATGTCTGTTAGTATTGTGTCATTTCTATGTCACTTCTGAGAAAGTCATATTTGACAACCAACAAATATGACGTCGATTCTTTGTGACAATGACACTATTGATAGGTAGGTTCGCCATCTTTGCTGTTATGACATTCGACTATAGTAGGAACACTTTGTATGGGAAATTAAAATTGTTGTTTTCACTATCTTTCTTGATTTTTTTTCCAAAATTTCTCACCGTTTAAACCTTCCCTGGGCTAAGACAAACATTTCAAAACCAAAATCAGCTAAATCGGCCTGGCCGTTCTCGAGTTTTAGCGAGACTAACAAAAAGCAATTCATTTTTATATATAAGAAGATAAGATAACTTTGTGTACTTTGAACTAATTGTATAAAAACAAGCTGCATCTCTGATGGTTTACTGGCAAGCTCTTCAGATAAGAGGAGAATTTCTCGGGCATTTGAATTCAGTAGAGCACAAAAGTCTAACAAAAAGCAGAACACAAAGTAAAAAATAATTGTAAGGATAGATGGCGGTAGTTTTCATACCGCCATCTATCCTTATAATTATTTTTATTTTGTGTTGGTTATATGGCTCTCAAAGTAGTTTCTTTGTCGCTGCTTCTTCACCAAAATTGAAAATAAGGCGGTAGTAGATTTTCATACAAAATTCTGTGAAAATAATTGAAATTTAGAGACTGAATAATGAGGGACTTTCTATAGTATAAAGAACTCACAGATGCCTGTAGTGCGTGTGCATGGGCGCCGCCGAGGCAAATCGGCCGCGGTCGGACACGGGCATGCCGCGTCGCATTCCCCTGGAAACATCACATAAAAAATTAACCAATATTCCTTATCAAACTATATATTACTTCTTATCCAACAAGTACAGCGTTATCTATTAATAAAGTAAACAAAAGTACGGTGAAGTCGTCGACGTGCAGCGAGGGGGCGTGCCGGCGGAGCATGTGACACGAGAGTACCTGGCGTGGTGCGGCGGCGGGTAGGGCTGGTGCAGCGCGGTGAAGTCGTCGACGTGCAGCGAGGGGGCGTGCTGGCGGAGCATGTGACACGAGAGTACCTGGCGTGGTGCGGCGGCGGGTAGGGCTGGTGCAGCGCGGTGAAGTCGTCGACGTGCAGCGAGGGGGCGTGCTGGCGGAGCATGTGACACGAGAGTACCTGGCGTGGTGCGGCGGCGGGTAGGGCTGGTGCAGCGCGGTGAAGTCGTCGACGTGCAGCGAGGGGGCGTGCTGGCGGAGCATGTGACACGAGAGTACCTGGCGTGGTGCGGCGGCGGGTAGGGCTGGTGCAGCGCGGTGAAGTCGTCGACGTGCAGCGAGGGGGCGTGCTGGCGGAGCATGTGACACGAGAGTACCTGGCGTGGTGCGGCGGCGGGTAGGGCTGGTGCAGCGCGGTGAAGTCGTCGACGTGCAGCGAGGGGGCGTGCTGGCGGAGCATGTGACACGAGAGTACCTGGCGTGGTGCGGCGGCGGGTAGGGCTGGTGCAGCGCGGTGAAGTCGTCGACGTGCAGCGAGGGGGCGTGCTGGCGGAGCATGTGACACGAGAGTACCTGGCGTGGTGCGGCGGCGGGTAGGGCTGGTGCAGCGCGGTGAAGTCGTCGACGTGCAGCGAGGGGGCGTGCTGGCGGAGCATGTGACACGAGAGTACCTGGCGTGGTGCGGCGGCGGGTAGGGCTGGTGCAGCGCGGTGAAGTCGTCGACGTGCAGCGAGGGGGCGTGCTGGCGGAGCATGTGACACGAGAGTACCTGGCGTGGTGCGGCGGCGGGTAGGGCTGGTGCAGCGCGGTGAAGTCGTCGACGTGCAGCGAGGGGGCGTGCTGGCGGAGCATGTGACACGAGAGTACCTGGCGTGGTGCGGCGGCGGGTAGGGCTGGTGCAGCGCGGTGAAGTCGTCGACGTGCAGCGAGGGGGCGTGCTGGCGGAGCATGTGACACGAGAGTACCTGGCGTGGTGCGGCGGCGGGTAGGGCTGGTGCAGCGCGGTGAAGTCGTCGACGTGCAGCGAGGGGGCGTGCTGGCGGAGCATGTGACACGAGAGTACCTGGCGTGGTGCGGCGGCGGGTAGGGCTGGTGCAGCGCGGTGAAGTCGTCGACGTGCAGCGAGGGCGGGCGCGACGTGTTGGGCGGCCGCGAGCGGAACGCGTCGGCGCCGCCCTCGCCGCGCACGCGGGCCAGCGCTACTGCGGGCAGGAACACGTATTACGACCACGTCTGTTCGGTAACACCGTGAGGTTTGCATGCGGCGGGCCTCACCGGCGGGCCGCTTGTCGTCTACGGGCGCGGCGTCGACGCGCAGCTCGAGGCAGCCGGCCAGCCGCCGCACGGCCGCGCCCAGCGCCTCGGCGCCGCCGCCGCCGTACGCGCCGGCGCCCGACAGGTACGCGTTGGCGATCTCCACGATGTCGCACGATACCTGCACCGGTTATTATATTTGTACTTACGATGCCACGCTGATAGTATGAAAACGAAACGATTCCGCTTCGGTAACCGTAAAACGTCTCAGGAGTAGGTATGTTACCGATTCGGCTGTCTTCGATTACTACGAATATTAAATCGAAGAAACGTAAAAAGAAACGTTTAGTCGTGTAGGCCAAATAACCGGGTTTTAGTACATTTCTCGTACAAAAATTGTAATTTCGATGAATGATAACGAGTAACTAAGTCGCTTCAAATGCCATAGTCCCCATTGTAAGAATCGTCTTCTCATCTGTTTAATGAAAAACTTGTATTTCGAAAGTTTCTCACTAGTAAAGTTTAAAAGTTGCAAAAATGTTCGTTATAAAAATTCATTATATCTTATAGATTAACCCTCTGCATTCCCCACGATGGCGTACGTCATGGACCGTACTGAAAATAACGTGTCGCGTGGACGCTCACACAGTTCGACTTCAACTAGCACCGAAACTCCTTGTTAAATTTAGTAATCCGTAAATAAACTTAATTAAAAATCATATAATTATCTATAAAAAGAAAAATCTTTAAAATCTGGATTATTTGATCAAACATGACATTTTGTAAGCATCAGTTTCGAAATATCTGCAGATTTGAGATACCATTTATATTTGACTCCTCCTAAAATTTCACGAAAGTTTCAGAAATAAATACTCACCAATTCATTATCATTGACATCCTCCTCCCCCCCGGCGGCTGGCACATTCAACCAGTAACTCGACGTTAACCTCTCATCACTAGCCTCGCCAATGGTATACATGATCCTAGCTGAGAACTGCGCTACCAAGGGCTCAGGAGAAGGGAGGGCAGGCTCAGACAGGTCTGTGGGGGGAGTCAAAGGCTCTTCAAGAGTTTTGAGCTTCTGCAAGTGCGTTATGAGGAAGTTTGCGTTGGCTATTGCATCTTCGTCGGAGTTTTTTTCCTGGAACATATGTAGACTTTGTTATAGTAATATCAATGTGATGAGTGAGACATCCCCTATCTTAGCTGTGGGATGAATGGACTATGTATGTATCAGAGCTAATAAAATGGGCAAGACCAATGAGTTGGTTAATATTGATCTTTCAGTAGTTGGTTTGCAATAATATTATTTCTAACAAGATGCAAACTATATACTCAATGAGTGCATGTGGCACGTGCAGGTGGGATCGGCTATTTTGTTTCTGACAAATTTTATATAACTGGCCAAGCCAGGGCAGGCTAGGCTAGGTTTCCTTCAGCCTGTAACCGATTCAGAAACGGTTACCACAGCACATGAATGTTTAATACAACGAGTATTGCCTGCACGCTAGCACCCACGCTGATCTCCTCATGTCTGTTGACCTTCATCATTTGCATGAACAGAACAATCCTAGAGGGTATTCTGTGAAAAAGAGACGTTTCCCCAATTGAACCTCGATTTATATGCCTTTCTTTTTCTTTCGCCAGAGCCTCATTTGCAACTTGGCACGTGCAGGTGGGATCGGCTTTGGTTTGAAATGACGAGAAACTTAGACACTGTAGTATCATGATATAAATCTGGAGAAAAACATAATCGTATCTAAGGTATATATATATATATAGTTTAAACCAATCGATTACTACCAGAGTGCTCTTCCAAAGCCCTTGAACATTAAAAATTGTTAGCGTGCGGCAAGGTAATTTGAACAAGACCAAGGTAAACAAAATAATATATAAATCTTACAAGAAATTTACAATTCACATACCTTTAATACCTTCTCCAAGGTCAGAACCGGGTGAGTTTCGTCCGTCGGGGAGAAGTCCACCATATCAGCCATTTCGTTCACTGTGAGCACCGATTTGCGGCCGACAGGGCCCTCCCCTTCCTCTAATTTTAAAATCCTGATCAAATCGATGTACAGACTTAAACACTCTGCTTTGTCCTCTCCTGGACCTTCTAAAGTCCAACGGAAAAATTTGCCCAAAGATTCTCGTTTCTTCGTCACAAACTTCCTAAACTGCTGAAACCCGTGTTCATGTTCCGTCAAGACAAAATACGCTCGCAATATCGAAGAAGCAACGGCGCAAGTCTTTGTAGTAGACTCCAAACAATTTGCTGTCGCTTCTAGCATTGTTGCCAACGCATCTTTATTCGGCAGAGAATTCGCCAGCAAAGTATCTGTAGAAGCATTTACGGGCGTAAGGGTGATTTCAGCGTCACAAAATGCAGCTAGTGCGTGAGCAGCGAATTCTTGAGCTGCAGAATGCTCATTGGAACCATTCGTCAAATTTAAAACTCCACATAACGCATTCTGTACATCATTAGACCTAGGTCCACCACTGTTCATTGTGTGTAGTACCGCACATTTTACCGGAGTGTGAGAGACCAAACACGCAAGAAAACCGAGGACTCTAGCTGAACTTGCCGTCGCCGGTTCCCCTGGCTTCAATTCCCTGGTCACTGCTCCAACAGTTGCTCTTGCAACAGTCGCTGCAGTATTTGGCGCTAGATCTGCAATCTGAACGCAGACTCTTCGCAACATATGCACAACTGGGCGATAAGTCGACATACAAATTATCTGGATCATATCTGTCAAATCGTTCGACAATGCATGTAGACGGGCCGACCAAAGACGCCTCTCATTTGCAGCATCAGCCAATTCTCTTTCAGTTGGAACGATTTTAGTCTGCATTGGTAGTGGCAGTGGTAAAAGTTCAGAAAAAACTAATAGTCCGGGTACAAAGGTGTAAGGTGCTGTCATAGTATACGATATTACTTCTGAGCATAGGGAAGTCCATGGGCCACGACGAATGGAATCACCGTCATTCGGATCATCTGCGATTGGTTGAGCATATGCTAGCAATGCTCTTACAGCTGCTTGTGCCGCTTTTGATGCAACTCGATATCCGACAGATCCTGCTGGAAATGATTTTGCTATGCCATAGGCCTTTAATAAAACGGGCGCAGCAGTAAGGTCCCGGAATCTAGGGCCCCGACAACGGACAACTCTTGCCAACATCTCGTCCAATAATCTCAAACAGGGAAGCATTATTTGTGCTAATTGCAGTCCTTTAACAGAAGCGAAAAATGAAGTGTGCATACTTGGTTGCTCAAAATGCGTCGCTAAGCGATCGAGGACCCCGGCTAAATGAGCAACACCGTCTAGTGAAAACAGCTGTAACACATTATACTTGTATTTAAGCTCAACATACTCTTCGGTCGCGGTTTCGCATGTAATTGTCATATTGCTATCATAATCAGATATACAGAAATGTCGTAATATCCTCAAGCAAGTCATTAACTCTCCAGGTAAATCTGGAGAATGTTCTAGAATCATTTTCAAAATCTCCACACACTCGGCCATGTCATCTCCGGCAAGAAGAGTAGATTTCTCAATAGGCTTCAAGTATGGAATGACTTCTTGCAAAACACTCGATACGCTCGGTTCAAATCTATCATGTTCTTTGGATACGTTTATAAGTCTTTGTCCATACTTCTTCAAAAAAGGTACATTGGCTGAATAACGAACTGCTCCCACGATGAGTTCGATTGCGTAGCCTTTGGCTGGTGACTTTTGTTTAGATGTAGATTCACCTTTGCTTTTGACTCTTAAGTCATTTTCAAAAACTTTCATGAGACACTCTGCGTTATCTCCCATGACTATGATATCAGGAACAGCCGTTTTCCCAATGCTACCGAAACCGAGGCAATATAACGATTGCAATCTATCTATCAATTCGTTTTCCTCCACTTTACCTGCCTGTAAATCACAGATGGACTGCAGATGATACAAAGCTTTAAGTCTGTAAGCCATTTCGAGTGCTAGTACTTGCAGATCACTATAATTACTCAAATCGTGAGGGAATAGAAATTCATCGGCATTTTGTTGGCCATATGGTTGTGCTAATATCTTAAACAGAATTTCACTAATTTCCATATTTCTGTACAGGAAATTGAGACCATTTTGGGAATTGACCAGCTCATAAATGAGATCGTGGATAGGGCTAATGATAACTAGATTGTTGCAAGTTGTAGGACATGTAAGTAAATAAATACAAACTTCCAAAATGCGGTGTACATTGAAGAATTCTAGAAGAATCTCGTTTGAGCACTCCTTGTTTATTTCAAATTGTGCAGATACTGGCAGGAACCGCTTCGGTTGCGACAGGTGGAAACACTGATTGCGGTACATGTAAAGGATTTCTTCTAATGAGTTTATTATGAATTCTGTATCACTATCAGTGAGCTCAGGATAATCGCTTTGTTTATTTCCTGCTACGGATTTGTTAAAATTGAGTACCAGATCATGAAGTTTGTATAGTAACTCATACATATTAAGTTTCTTTATCAGGGCACTAACAGCAAACTTTACACGTGCAAGTGGATTCGTCTGCATTAGAGATATAAGAGCTTGGTATCCATTCTTAGGTTTCCTATCAGTTTCATTTTCTTTTTTATCGAATTTTGGAAAAACAGATTCCTGCATAAAGTGATCAACAGATTCTTTGGATGATAAGCAAGCATTTAAAGCCTTCAAAATCATAAGACGAATACTTAAGGCCATGTATTCTTTTGAATACATTTCTAATAACAACATGGACACATCAATGCCTGCTTTGAGTAAGACTTTTACGACTTGTCCATTATGCCTATGGGACATCAAAGATTCAGCTAGACGAATACCACACTTCATGTGTCTAATTTTATAAGTAGGTTGCTGTTGGGCTAAAGCAAATTCGAAGTTTATGCCGATTCTGCAGAATGTTACCAGTAAATTGTAAATGTTAATAAATTCGTCATCTGTTTTGCTATCGTCACGGAAAATACGCAACATGATATCGCTGTTTCTACAAATATTTGTTAAATAGACAAACATTTGCTCGCATTGATGTACCCATTCCTCTCTGGCTACGTTGTCAATGTCAGTAAAAGTATTCACGTAGAACTTTTGTTCTCTTTTCTCTCCTGCTTTTGCCATTTCCGAAAGTTTGAACAAATCAACACAAGCATCACACAACTCATCGAAACTTGCACTCATTACATCTTTTAAACCTTCTGTTTTTGCTGTTGCTAATAAATGTATTTTATTAATATATTCATACTTTTTCCATTCAGATTTGAAAGGATTGAAATATTTGATGATATCTTCGACACCGCAATATTCATTCACATCATAATCTCCGTCCATATATGATCCTTCAAGATCATCACAGATGTCTTCATCTGAAAGAATTGGTTCAAATTGTTCAGCATCCATTGATCTATCCTCTTCTTGGGTGCGATTAGGAGATTCAATTATTTTTGGAGCAGGTGGATTATCCACAATTTGTACTGTAACCAAACTACTATGCGGTTGTGGGTCTACATAAGGCGGATTTTCGCCCTCTTGGGATGGACTTCTGATAGAACTTTTATGTCTATAGCTTTGATGATAGAACTCTACTCTTGGTATCTGTTTGTTACCCCTGTCATAATCAGCTCCTTCTTCTGATCGAAGTGAATTAATTGGACTAGAAACGTCGCCTTCTCTTGGAGAAAGTGGTCTACGGCTGTTTTCACCTGGTGGAGTTCTAGGTCTTTTACGAGGATCATCACGACTTGGTGATCTACTACCATAGCTAGATCCCCTCATGCGACTGTAAGGGGAATGCCGTTTCCTATCAAATGGTATTTGTTTCTCATACGATGGTGCCCGTCTTTCATACGATGATCCACGCTTATCGTAAGGGGATAATCGTTTCTCATATGAAGGTCCGCGTTTCTCATAAGACATTTTACGTTCAAAAGATGGACCTCTTTTTTCGTATGGTGATCGGCGATCGTAAGAACCTGAATCTTTTTCGTAAGAACCACCACGAGAACGATCATAAGATGCATCACGGTGACGACGATAATCATCTTTTTTATAAGAACCTCTATCCCAATCCCTTTCTGTAGAAACAGCTCTCAGTCTATCAACGCTGCGAGATCTAGATCGACTCAGTGGTCTATATTCTCCTTTGACCACATAATCTCTATCGCGACTTCGAGATCTCGAATGTAATCTTTCCATCCTATCCAACTCCCTACTTCTTTCACGATGCCTTGAAGATTCTCGACTACGCCTATCCAAAGATCGTCGGCGACTTCTACCGTCTCTTCTATCTCTTTCCCTGTCATGCTCAAGTGACCTTGGACTGTGCCTCAATCTGTCTCCTTCTCTTTCACAACTAATATCCCTTCTCTCCTTCTCCCATTCATTATCCTCCATATGATGGTAAGCTCTTGGGTCTTTGGGAGGCTCATTGTCGTAGTAATCGTTTCTATATATTGGATTATCATAATTTTCAGGTGGAGGATAGTTGCTAGGGCCATAAGAATCTGGGTTACCAGATGCAACATTGCTTGTATAAGACGGTATAGGGTTTGGAGGTTCTTGGTTCCAATCTGCTTGTTGTGCTACCGTTGTTGGGGCTACTGTGGCCACTTCTCGGCTTATAGTCGGTCTTTGAATGGTTGGAGGAGGATTAGCACCAATTGGAGTCTCAGGTATGATTTGAGTCAGGTTGCCATAAACAGCCAGAGTGATGGTGGTGTACCAACCTAGAAATAGTAAAAGAAACACACCTATGATATATTTTTTTATTTACTTTAAGTGTAATGTTACTAGTTTAGTTGAATAGCAATAAATTAATTTAATGCTGTAATGTGTAGAGAGAAAAGGACAAGTCTCCAAACAGTGAAATTGTGACAATGGAATGGGAAAATGGTGAATTTTAATTTATCATTGGGTAGCTTAGTCATGGTAAAATTGATCTGTTCTCTCTATTCCAACTGGGTGTCCCAATCTGTTTACAAAAAAAGTTAATTAATGAACAATAATTGTTCTGCAAAACTATTAGTATTTTAGCTATATTGGGAAGAGTGCCAAGAAAAAATGCCAAGTAACCCAAATGATTGGGATAGCCAGTTAGGATGGTATCAACCAAAGATACCTCGTTTTTAAGCCCCGCTGAAAAAATAGGGGTGTTATAATATTAATATTTTTATATGCTAACTATGTCTGTTTATGTTGTTGCAGTTGCTACATATATGAAACTATTTGGACTTCTTGTTTGAAAGGTTATTTGATTTAAAGATCATCAGGTCTTTTCTAGTTTATAATGAGATATGAGTAACTTTCACAGGTCAGGCTGATTCGCAATTGGAAAAAACAACATGGTAACTCTGGCCTGATTCTGCAGCATAACCAGTAATCTGTAGATCACTCAAAACCACACCAATTTACAGCAGAGATCTCATTATAATGGCTTAATTAACAGGTTATAGATACATGGTGATCAAATGGGGACTAATGATGAATTAATAAACTATATTTTTTGGTAAATATACCTGGTAGGAAAAAAAATATTATTACTAGAGGCATTTGATGATGTAATTTCTATCCACTGAATTACATAAATATTATACATATTTAATATTTATATTAGGTATTAAAACATGAACCTCCTTGCGCTTTGCTAAAAATGATGAGCTGTTTATAATTAAATAGAAGATAATTATGGTAGGATATGATTTAATCGTTAGAATTATAATAGTGTGACTGCTCTAGACGGCAGCAGCAAGACTGAATTTGCCACTTTGTAATCAGTGCTCAATTGGCCACAGTGATAATTGAACTTTGGTTTGTTGAATTTTTTTAATGGAATATTAAATATGAAAAAGCAACAAATCAAGCAAATTTACCATTAAAAAATTCTTAATAGTGATTGTACAATACAGAAATTTTCAAATTAGTTTAGCTAGAGATGATACCTAGGGCAAAATGACATCCTACATACATGGACTCATTACACCATACAATATCAAAATCAAAACATGGCACAAATTCTATATCAATGTTTAAAGCTTCGACTTTCGAAAATATTTATTAAGCTATAATATACACATACAAACGGTAGAACGATAAGTGATCTCACTCTATTATTTTAAAGAAGGAATATTGAAAAACATTTCATTGGGCACAAACACATGTTTTCAAAACTAAGTAGGTACCTATTAAAGAAATAATGCACAAGATGTTGTGGTTTTGTTGGAGTGAGATCACATACCAACACACGCACAATGTCCCAATCAAGTAGCAAAGTGCGGAAACAGCCCAGTGAAACTAAACTAAACTTCTTAAATAATAAAATCCTCACTCCCATGAGGGTCATGTTTTCATACTAAATGTATGATTGGTTATATAGATGGATACATCAACCCTTGAATAGATCCATTTTGTTTCGTGCATTATTATTGATGTCATTTGATACAGTTTGTAAAGCACTCCAAAGACCTGTAATCAGTTTTATGATATCTTATATAGTTTAGAAACAATCTAAACATTAGAAAGATCTTAATGTAAACATCAATATTTTTTGGATAGATCCATCTTGTTTTACAAATTATTATTGATAGAGCTTGTGAAGGACTTTCAGGATCAATAATACAATCAGCTTTTCAATATGTTATATACTTTAGAAAACAACCCAGGGGATAACTTACTGTTTACACCATGTATAACTTCAATAATTGATAAGTTATAGCAGATTTTTAAATGTGCAGCCGATACTATCAATTACAGTATCTACAGGTATAGTTGATCAAGTTTTATGCACGTGTAAACACAATAACACAAACTTTCAATAGCTAGGTTAAGTATATCATTTGTAATTTTTAGTTTAGGATGTTATTTCAATATATATGTGAAATTTACTGCACTGTTACAAAATATATTTTCGTTCTTATGCATATTACTAATTGCTGATAATATCTAATATTTCTTAATATATTTTTAACAAACCTCTGAGCACCAATCCGTCAGTAGGTATTCTCGGTTGGTCCAAACTCGCTCCACACTCCATATGTATCTGTCCATTCTGACAGTAATCCAGGCTGCCTAGAGCCTCAAAGGTAGACGCTCCAGGCTTGCTCAGGTCATTCACAAAAAAATCAATGTGAAACTTCGTGGGATTCGTTGCGCCGAGGCGGACGCCTCCCGGAAAATCACCTTCGACTCGAGCCCCCAGAGGAATAATACGAATTTCTCTCACATATACTGACTTCGGAAACTGTACCAGATCTAAATTCAGCTCCTGAAGATAAATACATTAAAATATCACATTTCATAAATACAGCCAATAAACGTGTTTTCTCAGGTCGGACTATTTACCTCACTTGTGTCGTGGGAGAATGTATCAAAGAACAGAAGATCTGGTTGTTCTGGAGCAGTCATTTTCATGATTTTATGATAAATATTCGTGTTCGTAAATTTCACCACATTTTGGTTGTTTTAACTTGTTTTAGAAAAATAACTTACAGCAGCAATCAACCAACAAACCAAAGAGTAAAGTAAGTATAGTGGAAAAGAGTGGCAACTCTGAAAATTTCTTGCATGTATGGAAAGTGCTGCTCCAAGGCAAACATTTGGTTACTAAAGCTATACCTATACGTACCTAGGTATAATACCATGTCGTATTTATATATAGGTACCTATCAAGTGAAGTATCAGTTAAAACTGATTTTAGAGTTTTTAGAATCGGGCGCCTTTAGTCTCGCCTGCCAATTTGTTATAGGTAAGAACCCGCACGATGTAAGGTCAACTACCTAACACAAATTCGCTAGCTAGACTAGACATGCCCGACTCGAAACTCCAAAATCAGTTTTAACCAATACTTCACTTGATAGATTCTCTTGTATTTACACTATCATAACTTCAGTTGAATAATAGAAGTACTTGGATTGAATTTAGATATTTATTATGTTGAAAATTATCAAAATTCTGTCAAAGTACTTCTATCTAGTCGGATATCCAGCAAGGAAATGTAACTCCACGACGGGGACATAGTAAGAGGTTAGGTAGGTCAGAGGGGCAAGATGGCCGTCGAATTAATACCCATACGGTTTGATAGATAGCGCAGCTTTATATAAAATCGACGTTCTTCGAACATAACTGGCCCTGCAACAAACATGAATGAATGAAGGAAGTATGAACTGAAGTTGAAGATTGAATTGAAGACTATATAGGAATGAATGAATGAAGCATGTCGTCAGTCAATAAGCCATACGAAATGCGATGGGCGAATGACTTGACATTGACACTGACAGTAGATTTTTTTTAATAAGCAATCCGGCTCTGGATGCTAGCATATAAAATTTCTACAAAAATACAAATACCAAGTTTTGTAACTTGACATTGTATTATATTAGAAAGCTGGGTTTCCTGCAAATATTTTGCACAAACGTCGAAACAAAGAGGCGCGGCAATACCTTTTATGGGCTCTTTGTATCGATGTTTTACATGTTTCGGAAAAAATACTACCAAGAGACCGAGCTTTACACTAATTAGGGATTGACACTTTTGTCAGTAGTTTTCACAGATATATTATTATATGCAATCTAAAGATAAATCCGCCTTCGTAGTGGCGGATTTACCAATTGGCTGATTAGGCTAGAGCCTAAGGCGGCAAATCTGATGCCAATTTTTTTTTGCGCCCCGCCATTGTATGTTTCGAGCCATATGGGATACGCTAGTAAAGTTCCCAGTGACCATGGTTTATCCTATATCATCCATCGTATTTCAGCAAATTTCATCCTTAATAATGCAAACATAGCGACCGGCAGCCATTTTTGTGCCCGGAAACTGTTGAAAGTCGACAAACGCTGAAATCGGCTCTTCTTCAAATATATATTTCTTTTTATAGTATTGCATCAAGTACTGCGTTATGAAACGAGTATAAGAAAAAATATCTCCTCGCGCTCTCTATCTCTGGGTATTGGCTTGTATCGGCCTAACTATTATAATGAATGAAAACGCAAGTCAAATAACGTCGGAACTCGGAATATGGTCTTCTTATTAAACGAGAAAAATAGCCGCCATATTGAACTTTTGACGTGACAACGTCTTATAAATTGGTTAGCCGGGTGACACTTCAAGAAACTGCGTTACGCTCCGCGCGTTATGCGCTCACAATGAGAGCGAGTGAGAGGCACGCGTCCCTTCCACTCGGGCATGTTTAGCCCGCCTAAGAGCGAGAGAGACAGACATAAAAAGTGAAAGGCATGCGTCCCTTCCACTCGAAAACATTTTACCACTCAAAGTCGTTGTCACGTAAAACTTTCGCCCGTATACCGACTTTACAGGCAACCAATTTTTTTCTGAACATTTTTTTCCTTTGAATTTTCATTTTTGTTGTTTGGCTGTGGTATTCTGTGAGGTGGAGGTACTTCCCCAGTCGGGTAGCTTACAATTACGCTCCATAGCTCTCTTTTCGCCAGAGCTTCGTTTGTCAGTCAGGTACACCACGAGCAGGTTGGGCTGACTTTGGTTGAAAGATGTTGATGAACCACTTACACCCTAAAGTGATTATTTGACGATATTTTTTCGGCATATCCTGAAGCCGGGATGATGAATTATAGCAAAAATAATAATCGACTGAAGAGTGATTGCCACAACGCAACAAAGATGATGAACTACAACACAAAAATTTAATTAGTTGTACAAAATAAATTATGTAAATAAAAATATTTTCTCCCAATTCTAGCTCTACACAAATGACGAGAGTCGTTATATGCACGAGATGAAGTACCAGACAGATTTGTGTGTGCGATTCAGTCTAGACTAGACTCAAAATGCCGGCGAGAAGAAAGGTTTCTGATACACAGTTGCAAGTGTTGTTTAAGTGGTTTGAGGATCATCCACACCAAGTCAAAGCAACGGGAGGAACTGCTTACATGAAAGAAGAAAACCTGCGCCAGTGGGAGGATTTAGTGTCCCAGCTTAATGCTGTAGGCGACGGTGTCACAAAGTCTGTTCCACAGTGGCGACAAGTAAGGGAAAGTTTTCCTTATCTTTTAACCGCTCCCGCCCAGTTTTCTATCTAGATTTGCGATGAGACAGGCCGCTATTTTTAATCAAATATTTATGGAACAATCTATGTACCTATTTATGTTAATTAGGTTATTAGAATGTAGGGTTGCTATTTCTAAACGCTAGCTACCAGGACAAGCTGCGTGAAAACTCTAGATCTTGAATCTTAACACCTGGACAGGTCATCAGTGTTTTTTAGTACTAGTACTGTTTTTCAAGACAGTTATTCGCAGCATGGAGCGGGCAGTAGTGATTTAAAACCTTTTACCCGGGACTACAAAGGAAACCTTGCCCAGATGCTCCCCGGACGCCCTCCAAGCTAGGACAAATCCGGGGAAACCCAGATTGATGGCAACCCTATTAGAAGGCAAATAACCTAATAAACCATTCAGCATAGTCGCTCGGCTGATCTAGTGTATCTCACATACTGCTAGTCACTGGACATTGAGAGTCAAGGTGAAGCTGTGAGCTAAGATAATGTGAAAATGTTTGATCCACTGTCTAGCGTTGAAATGATTTTCTTTGATGTCTCACTTTGATTTTTGTGTTCAATAACTTTGCAAATCTTTATCAGTCTCTAATAGTAATCTCGAGAGGAGATGCCAATGATAATCCATTATAATAGTATATAGTATATTGAACCACATTGAGATACTGCCTTTACTTTAAGTATTAAAAAGTCCTCTAGAGCAGTCCCCTCTATTCTCATAAATTTTTTTGTTTAGCAATTTCCATATTTATTTTTGCAGTACTGGTCGGACTTAAAGGTAAAAGCTAGAACGAGGACTGCAAATAGGAAACGTAATTATGCCAGTTCCGAATCATTCAGCCAGGTTGATGAAGACATTTCTGCTAAAGATAAAAAAATTCTAGCCCTAATTGGAGATGAAGCTTTGTTAGAAGACCGACAGCAACAAGTACCATTTGTAAGAATCTTTTCCAATATTTATGTGTTAATGGAAATATTTTATAGTATAGTGCTATTCCAGACGGGATATTCTATAGCAGTGTTTCTTAACCTGTGGTGGTGAATATGTTTATGGGGGTCCGCTGTCTTATTTATGACCATTTGAATTAATAAATAATGCCAGCAAGACTCACAAACAAGCAGCACCAACCTTCACATTAGTATTTTTTTTTTTTTATAAAAATAAAAATAATGTTTCTTTTTCAGTACTAAAATAAATTGTCCTAAATTTATTCCCGTGTTTTTTATTAAGGGGGTTCGTGAGATTATGCATGATTATCTAGGGGTCCACAGATCGAAAAAGATTAAGAAACTCTGTTCTATAGCAAAAAATGAAGATATAGAAAAATGGATATCGATGCCTTACAGCCGAAAAGGGATAAGCGACATATTTCAAACTTTACAGGAGAGTGATTTAAAGTTAAAATTTTATGAAAAAAAATCATAAAAACTATAGTTTAGTTCCCGAGAGGCTGGAAATGTGTTTATGTTGTATTTAACATACTATCTATTGAATTACAGTGTTATTTTTTTATAATTCAACTTGCAACCCCTATTTACTGTCGGTAATCCTCAAATGATCTCATTTCACAAACAGGCAAAATGTCGTAAATGAAAATACAAGAATTATTCGCTCCAGCAAAAATGATATAACTACACCTCATGTTTCATTATAATTGAACTAAAATAGCACAAGTGTGTGATTATTGTAAATAAAATTGAGGAAATATGGTATAACCAGCTATCAAATGAAAATTTACTGAATGCGAAATTGTATAAGTAGATTTTTTTAATAGGAATAATTTGCTTATTAGAATACTCTTTCGATGTGTTTCTTCTTAAAAAATATTTTTTCGAGTATAAAAGATTTCAGGTTCGCCCTAGGGGTACTAAAAATGAAAAAAAAAAATTAATCAAATCAGTCTTTAATTGACACAGAAATGAATGCCACGTACTAAAATGTAATAGGTAATACTTAATAACAATTGTTTGTAATAAACGCTCTTATTACGGTCATAAGTACCCAAGATCAAATCAACTTAGAATTATCACAATTGAAATATCTAGTCGAAATCAATTTTCATTTATCTATCTAAATCTATAAAAGAAGCAACTGACTGACTGACTTATATATCAACGCACAGCCCAAACCGCTGGGTCTAGAGATTCCAAATTTGGCAAGTAGGTTCCTTATGACGTCTAGGGGTGCACTAAGAAAGGATTTTTCGAAATTCTACCCCTAAGGGGGTGAAACGAGATTCCAAAGCTTGTATGGGGAAACAAGATTAGTTAGACTATTTTATCCGAAACTTTACATGAGTACTTCTATTGAGAAATGAGTAAATACGTGTTTCAGGATTTTTCAAAATTCAACCCCTAAAAGGGTAAAAAGGGTTGTATGAGTCTGAAAATCATCATGGGTATTGTTTTTATGGTTTATCGGGTCGCTGATTATGAAAACAACAATTATTTTATGATGTAACATAGCCGACGTGACATAAAATCACCCCTATGGGGATGCGATGGGGTTGAAATATGTAAAAGAAGAAACTGAATGACTATATATCAATATATGTGTAGTATTTACGGGTTTTCGGAACGCCAATCCATACTAATATTATAAATGCGATAGAATGTCTGTTACCTCTTCACGCTTAAATCTCTGGACCAATTTAGATGAAATTTGGTTGAGAGATACCTGGAGTCCCGGGAAAGGACATACCTAAGATAGTTTTTATCCCAGAAATTACCTATTATTGTTATTTATTGTAACCGTAGGGCGGTAACGTGACTATTATCTCCTATTGGGGTGCGATCGCGTTGAATTGTCTAAAATGTGGTGAAAAAGCCTGAAAATCGTCATAGGTATTGTTTTTATGGTATATGGATTACGAAAAAAACAACTATTCCAACATACTCGACGTGACAACTCTGTAGGGGTGCAATGGGGTTGAAATGTTATAATATCAATATGGGTGTTGATTCTATGGTTTTCTGGGATTTACGACAATGGCATCGATTTGAAAATATAACGTAGTGGACACGAATTACTTAAAAAGATTTTTTAAATTTTACCTATAAGAGGGTGAAACGGAGGTCCAAAGTTTGTATGGGAAAACGAGATTAGTTGGACTATTTTATCCTAAATTTTACACGATTACTTCTATTGATTAATGAGTAAACATGTGTTTGCCCCGAATGTCACGCGAGCGAAGTCGCGGGCGAAAGCTAGTTACTTATGAAATTGAAGTTTACAACGTTCATTTAAGTATATACAAGTATTTTTAAGATTAGTACACTGTTAATATCACAATTGTTTGTCTCAAGTCTTTGTTTTATTCATAAAATATTTTAAAGTATCAACTATAGGAGTGTAACAAAAATATAACTTAATCTTTATAGAATTATCATAATTGAAGGTTCGTCTTGTTGTCGCTTGGACCCGTAGTTTCAATAGAACGATACCGACAACTGACATTTGAAAATTATTATTGAACAGGTAAACGACAAAGACGTTGAGAATGGACTGGTATAAGGATAACTTTTAGTTCTACCTTTTTATCTAACCGCCGGAATCGTTTAATTATTGGGAGGGAAAAGAAAGGATAAGCGACAAACTAATTCTAAATATTTACAGGGGCTATATGTAATAACCTCCTTTTTGCTTTCTATTTCTGAAACGGGAAAAATATACTAAACGCCAAATAAAGTCTCAAAAATGTGGCCTAACTACAATAAACGACCAATATATTTTATAAAGGAACAGGCATAAAATACTAACCCGAATTTAACAAATAATTATTTATAAGCAAAATATCATAAACGTATGTTTCTGAATGTTTGCTTCCAGCAAAAATAGGTTAACGTTCTAATGATTGAATATTACAGAGAGCCCAAAAAGCATAAGTTATTTTGTTTTCAAATATTCTTTGATCAACAACCAAAAAAAAAAATCTTCAAAATTTCTGTCGTTTACAGCGAATAAATTTAGCTCATGACCCTATTATTACTACCGCATAAGCGACATAAAGTGTCACTTAGAAACATGTAACCCAGACCAAACGACGCAGAAAAAAAAGACGATTCTCGCCATATATATAAGTCCATTCTCCAAAAAATGGCGCTTATCCCTTTTCGGCTGTAAGGCATCGATATACATATACAGAGTACCCAACCGGAAATTAAATGGCTTATTATTATTATTTATAGTGCTATTCGGGTGCTAACTTAACATGCCACATCACATTGGGGTCTGAAAAATGGAAAAATTCACCTGCCCCCCCTAGGTGGGATGTGAACCCACGACTTCTCGATGACCGGTCGAGTGCTCTTCCAACTGAGCTACCAGGTAGGTTTGTGTTGCTGACGAATTTTTGCATCTTATGTTCAACTGCGTGAGTCACAGTGTGGCGTTGGAAGAGCACTCGACCGGTCATCGAGAGGTCGTGGGTTCAAATCGCACCTAGGGGGGGCAGGTGAATATTTTCATTTTTCAAAAATATTTATAATATTCTGGCAAGTTGGCCAAGACAACTATTTAAAAATAATAATAATTGAATATAACATACTTGTTGCAGAGCTACGAAGTAATTGCTAGTGAAGCTTCTCCCACCGCTGGTGTTTCGAATATTATTTTATTAGACAGGCCAGACGGATTAAAAGAAGTATCTGCCAGTGATGGTAAGAATTAATTATATAGTAATTCTTAACTTGAAAACAGTGCGGTTAGCTGTTAGCTCGTAACTTCTAGACAAAGTTGGGTCTCTTTTCGTATGTGCCCAATAAATTCCATGATAGATAATGCAAGCTGCAATAATGTATCTTTATGAAATGCTATTACATACTAGCTGTACAATAAATAACAAAAAAACATAAAACCATGACTCATTGTCACGTTCCGCCTGAGCCGAGCGTGCAAGCGAGAGCGCGGAACAAGCGATAGAGAGGCACGATCGGCCTAAGCGTCGGCTTGTGACGCATCTATCTCTCTTCCATTCCATCGGCCGATGTTTACTTATGACGTTATCACGTAAAATTATCGTCCTTAAATCGCCTTTACAGACCATTTTTTTTTAAATAACCTGTTATTAGTTGATAATAAAAAATAAAACTAATAAGTATGTTAACTTACTGCTTTTCGTTCATTAAGATCAACCCTTTCATTTGATACCCATACCATAGGAGCAGCTCGTAGGCGTCGTTGCGGGTGTGCCAGGAGTGGGGGTGGATATGGATTGACGACTATGACCATAGGGGCACAGTATAAGTAATAGTACTACGTACAGTATGGCCACACCCTGCCGCTCTCTCGTGTCGACCTCACCTCCCCTCTGAGACAAATCTGGAACAGTTTGTATGGCGCCGTACGCACACACGCTCATTTTCGCTCTGCACAGACGTCATTGTTTATGTGATAGTAAACGATGCGACATTTGTATCGAGTGGCCGGGGTGTGATAGGGGTTAAGATGAAAATTATAAATTGCCATATTGTGGTAATATAAATAGAAAAAAAATATATAAAGGAGCCATTCTCACTGGAGAACATACTTGGAACAACAACAGAGCACAACACATAGGCTTATAGTGAAATACTTATAGCATATAATATCAAAAATAAAAAAAAAGAAATTGTGGCGGCCGCCATATTGAATTAAAGATGTTGGCACGTTATTATGTTTAATATTACCGACCGGTTTCGCCGCTAGGGCATTATCAAGGTAAACAGATGGTGTTTGTGTTTCTACCATGGTACAACAGTACAAGTTCTTTAGTATAACATTATGATAATAATGTTTAACCAAGTGCCAACAATCAACAGTATCAGAGACGAACTTCTTAGTTTCCATGGATTCACCGTGCGGGTGCCGGGTCCATCGTGTGGTAGAGAGAGAAACCCCAAGCAGATCCCGAGACTTGTGACACGGGTGTAGGTTTAAGGGGCCCCTTTCCGACGTACATCAACACTCACCTTCACTACTTGTGTTTCTATCCCTGCCCAGCCAAATCTGGTATGAACCTGCTAATGCAACTTTAGACACAAAATAAATTAAAGATGTTGGCCTTTACGTAAATATTCAATGTCACACGAATCAAACGAGTCGAGTGTGCCAAATTTCAACTCAATCTGGATCTGAAAAGTGTGTCTAATTCAACCTGAAAGCATTAATTACAGCCAATGCGGTGAAACTATATAAAAGCTTGTGAATAAGTATTTACCTACATTAGTATTTATCATATTATGATAAATGTTTGAATAAAATAACCACTTATACATATATAACTTATTAAGTTTTATTACAATTTTTTTAATTTTTTTATTTGGCCGTGTGGTTTCCGGCAGACTAGAATAGAATCACTCCGTCTCTTCCCGTGGATGTCGTACAAAGCGACTAAGGGAAATACATTATAAAACATCAATCAGGCCTCCCCAACTCGTCTGGCCAGTGTGGGGAGTGTAGGCCAAAACGGATGAGAGAGGGTCGTGCTCCTGTAGTGGAGACTAAAATGACCTGATGATGATGATGATGATTAAGTTTTATTAAGGTATAAGACCGACGCCATGTTTACTGAGCCTCACGAGAAACATAGAATAGTTATGTCTATAACTAGTGATGTATGCATTCCAATGATTAGTGATGTGACCATTCACATTATAATTAAGACAGTATTATACCCTCGAGGAGTGGGATGTTGAACGAACTGTTGATTTGTTCCAGAGTCGAATCCTGACATGGGTGAACGGTCTTCTGAGCACCACCAAATAGACTCTCCTTCAGGGAGCAGACATTCCTGGCGAGTTGGTAAGTTTGTGCCATTTTAAAAGTGTAAAAAAAAACTATGTCTTCATACAAATTATTTAATTAGTCATTTTTGACTTTCCTCCTGAAAAAAGGAAAATAATCTTTTTTTTATACTACGTCGGGTGGCAGACAAGCGGTTACCGTAGCCATATTAACGCTCGCAACATAAAATGTTGCTCACGCACCGCCACCCCCGCTGCCAACGCAGCATCTCCTTCCTTTCTGGTGACCTGACTCACTCGCAGGAACACAAAAAACCTCAAGGGAATTGTTATTTGGCTGCGGTATTCTATGAGGTGGAGGTACATTCCCCAGTCGGGTAGCTTACAATTACGTTCTCTACCTCTCTTAACTCAACTCTCTTAAATCAATTGAGCGACTAAAAATACAATATATAAATGGGCGACAGCAATACTAAGATTTCGTATGATTTATATCATTGTTTGTCACCAAGTTAGTATAATTATCGCCCAGTTTTACTATTTTAGATCTTCGTGCTTCGGAGGGCACGTTAATCCGTCGGTCCCAGCCGTTGTCATTAGATGAAATTTTATTGTACTCGCTGCTACCCGCGGATTCGCCCGCGTGGTCATTATTTAAATAAAACTTTTATCCCCGAATGATTCAAATTTTTTTACAGGATAAAAAGTGGTCTATGTCCCTCTCCAAAAAAAGCATGGCAAGCCATTGGTTTCTTTCGACGTGAAAGACTGACAAACAAACACAGTTTCACATTTATAATATTAGTATGGATAAGGAAGAGCTCGATGGCGTCGTTACGCGTGTCAGTCTAATCGAACATGCAAGTTAAGCAACGTCCACCGCAGCCTGTCTATGGATGGGTTTATTTATCTGGAGTTGCTCCGTGCTTCGGAGGGCACGTTAAGAAGTAGCTCCCGGCTGTTGTCATGACAGTTGTTAAGCCAAGTCAGTGGCAGCTTGAAAACACTGGCCTCTGCCAACCCGCAGTTGAGCAGCGCGGTGGAGTATGCTCTAAACCCCTTCGATTGAGAGGAGACCTATATCCCAACAGTAGGATGAGTATTGGTTAATGATGCATAAGGATATGGATACATTTCATTATTATCTGTAATTATTTTGATTCGTGGAAATATATGATATTGAATACATAGTTCAGCAGTGGTAGAGCTAATTATGGCATGGGCTAGCTCGACTGGGGAAGTACAACAAGTAAGGGTGGTACCACCCTCTCACAGAATATCGAAGTAAAGCAGCAATGTGTTTCGATCGGTGAGTGAGAGATCCGGAAGCCCAACTCCTTTCCTTCAACCTCCTTGGTGGACAACGCATTGGTAGTGGCCCTAGGTGTTACTGATGTCTATAGGCGGCGGTGATCACTTATCATCAGGTGGCCCGCTTGCTCGTTTGCCTACTTTATGTCATTTTTTTTTTATGTCATACAGTAGTCAAACAAGCAAGCGGGCCACCTGATGGAAAGTGGTCACCGCCGCCTATAGACATTAGTAACACAAGGGGCGCTACCAATGCGTTGTCCACCAAGGAGTTGGAGGAGGAGAAAGAAGGAAGGAGGGGATAGGGAAGGAGTTGGGCTTCCGGATCTCTCACTCACCGAACGAAACGCATTGCTGCTTCACGTCGATATTCTGTGAGAGGGTGGTACTTCCCCGGTCGAGCAAGCCCATTTCATAATTGCTCTACCACTCCAAAAAACACATAAAAAAAAGTTTTCGCAATATCACTATGGCTATCCACCAAAGTTTTTATTTCTGTTACAGAGTCATCAAAGCGGGTTAAGACTCCATCTAGTTCGAGCAAAAGACAAACAGGACAACCGCCGGCGCTTAACACGGGTATGTAACTAATAGCATTTTTTATTTTTACTCTTTATAAAATAAACAATTACATAACATAGCTGACGAGCTCGGTGGCGTAGCGGTCAATGACGCGGCTTCAACACTAACGTTCGTGTGCATGAACATGTCTGTTTGTCTGGGTCTGGGTGTTTTCTATGTATCATAAGTATGTATTTACAAAAAAAAAAAAGTATTTTCGTATGTTTATCAGTTGTCTAGTACCCATAACACAAGCTTCGCTTACTTTGGGGCTAGATGGCGCTGTGTAATTTGTCTGACAATATTTATAAATAAATATTGTCAGACAAATTACACAGCGCTTTAAATTATTTATTACTAGCAAAGTACCCGTGCTTCGCTACGGGAACACTCCTGATTTGCGTCTATTTTTGTTAAGATTCCAGATTACAGATAACCGTTCCATGCAAGTGGTAGGAGATGGAGCGGAACAGGCCAGCTCCATCACCTTCCACAGCTATGTATGGGGCATCACCACACCTTTCAAGTATAATTTTAGTCAATCTTGACGTCATTGTTTGAAGAATACCGAAATTCTGATATTATGTAGGCATACCCCATAAAGTTGGTACTTAGAATAGGTTTTTCAATTAGTTTTTGACACCAGATGTAGCTTCATTTAAAGGACGAAGTTTTTGTTACGCCCTACGCGCGCAATGTATAACCTCCGGGGTTAACTACGGGGATGAGGTCAGCGATGAACCGTCATGGATAACCCCATGGTTTGAAATAATCTCTCGTATATACCCTTTCCAATAAATATAAAGAAACCATAGCGCGCTGTACAAATGCTAGGTATAGCGCCATCTAGTGATGAGTTAATTAAAATATAAATATAATTTTAGACAATTCTTGTAGGCTGGGCGCTGGTCAAAAGCTAATCCCATAAATCATCCCCTTTTTTATGAACGATTCCACCAAGTCTCAAAATTGTAGGTGAATCGATTTCCAAAAACAGGTTTTTTTTTTAACCCCTATTTTCAACCTCTAACCCGCGGCTTTGCTCGCGTGAAATTCGGGCATTTTAGATTATCCAAGTCAAGTCTAACACGCAATGAAACTACCTTCATTTAGCACCTTTATTTCTACTAAATACGGATGCAAGAACTTTCCAGATAACTACTTCACCAGTCCCGCTCTCGCCGCGCCGCCCGCGATCGTATACGCACTGATTGACGCCAAATACAAATTTAAAAACCTATTAGGATAACATTTAAGTCAACACACAAGTCTTATTCCATCAGCTTAAAAAGGTTAAATCAAAGTTTAAAAAAATTACATGATGAAGGATGATCACGTTATCCACGTTGAATTTGTTGGTTTCGTAATCAGCGACCCTATAAACCATATATACACTACCCATTACTATTTTCATACATTTTCACCCCATTAGGGGTTGAATTTTGAAAAATGAAACACGTGTTTACTCATTTATCTATAGAAGTACTCGTGTAAAGTGTAGGATAAAATAGTCCAACTAATCTCGTTTCCCTACACAAACTTTGAACCTCTGTTTCACCCTCTTAGGGGTAAAATTTGAAAAATCCTTTTAAGTAATTTCGTGTCCACTATGTTATATTTTCAAATCGATGCCATTTTCGTAATTGACGTCCCAGAAAACCATAGAATCAACACCCATATTGATATTATGACATTTCAACCCCTACGCACCCCCATAGGGGTAATTTTATGTCACGTCGGCTATGTTGAATTATAAAATAGTTGTTGTTTTCGTAATCAGCGACCCGATAAACCATACAAACAATACCCATGACGATTTTCAGACTTTTTTACTCCATTTTACCCCTTTAGGGGTTAAATTTTAAAAAATCCTGAAACACGTCTTTACTCATTTATCTATAGAAGTACTCGTGTAAAGTTTCGAATAAAATAGTCCAACTAATCTTGTTTCCCAATACAAACTTTGGACCCCCGTTTCACCCCCTTAGGGGATGAATTTTGAAAAATCCTTTCTTAGTGCACCCCTAGACGTCATAAGGAACCTACTTGCCAAATTTGGAATCTCTAGACCCAGCGGTTTGGGCTGTGCGTTGATTAGTGAGTCAGTGAGGACAACGCCTTTTATGTAATGTTGGACGTAGGTATACAAAAGCGAGCTCTACAATATATCTTCTTGGAGAACCCCATGCTGCTGTCTCTTCAGAAAGCCTCGACAGGCAACTCCTTCCACAATTTGATAGTTCGAGGGAGAACTTTGAACCCGAGAGAGAAGAATGGAACATTTCTTTTGAAAAATTCACCTGCCCCCCCTAGGTGGGATTTGAACCCACGACCTCTCGATGACCGGTCGAGTACTATTCCAAAATTCGTCAGCAACACAAACCTTCCTGGTAGCTCAGTTGGAAGAGCACTCGACCGGTCATCGAGAAGTCGTGGGTTCACATCCCACCTAGGGGGGGCAGGTGAATTTTTCCATTTTTCAAAAAAAATATTTATATGGCAAGTTGGCCAAGACAACTATTTAAATAATAATAATTTAATTTGTTTGGTGTTATCAAAAAATAGCTGAATTTCATCTGCAACGATGGACTGCCATGCCTACTTTAGTAGTGTAATTACTTAATAGGTTGATGACGTCACACTGTGACTCACACAGTAGAAATATAAGATGCAAAAATTCGTCAGCAACACAAACCTTCCTGGTAGCTCAGTTGGAAGAGCACTCGACCGGTCATCGAGAGGTCGTGGGTTCAAATCCCACCTAGGGGGGGCAGGTGAATTTGACCATTTTTCAAAAAAAAAAAAATTATATTGCAAGTTGGCCAAGACAACTATTTAAATAATAATAAGAATGGAACAGTTATAAATTTAATTGATTTTCGAGGATTATTAAGAAACATTTAGCTACAATGACGGCATTCCATTGAAATCAATGAAAAATATACACCCGCGAGAATTCTACGTTTGGTCGGAAAAAGTTGGCGCGATTTATTTGAAAAACTATAAATTTATCAGCGAATCTACTCGGTCCACTCAACCTCCATTTCGGCCCCGTGAGCTTGTATTATCATCCGGCTTAGTAATTAGATTATTGTCATAATACGATCTTAAAAGTATGTTATTTATTATTCCAGCCAACGAAAGAAACGATCCAAGCTGTGTCGCAAATCAGGAGACACAGGACACGGATAGAAAAATAGTGGACGCGGTAATGATGATGTCGGAAGC
Organism: Hypsopygia costalis; assembly: GCA_937001555.2. NCBI lineage: Eukaryota > Metazoa > Arthropoda > Insecta > Lepidoptera > Pyralidae > Hypsopygia > Hypsopygia costalis. Next base: position 26,994,331 of record OW443340.2, read on the forward strand.
GGCTCGAATCCAGGCCGAGGCTCAGCGCACACAGGCCGAGGCGCAGCGGATACAGGCCGAGGCCGCGCGGACGCAGGCCGACACCGTGCGGATGCAGCTCGAGTTGATAAAACAATTGTTACTAAAATGAATGGTGAAAGAGTTTTGATAAAGTTTAAATGTATAGGTGATTCAAATGAATCCGAAGCGATTTGCCGCAGTGACATGACAGTACAGTTCGAAGCGTTGCGACGCGGCAGCTTTGTCATATGTGTGTGCGAATCACACCGCTGCAGACAAAAGAACGCCTCACCAATCAAATTTGCGCGAAAAATATATCCAACCAACTGATTGCGTTCGTTTCGCTTCGCGTCGTGCTACACCGCCACCCGCGAGCATTTTGTCACGTAGGATAGGACATTTCAATAGGCATTGACTGTCGGTTGTCTACGTTCGCCGCGCCGGTTCGCGTTCGTCTTCGCAAGACGTGTTAAGTTACGTTTTCATTTAGCGTTCTATACACTGCTGAGTGATCATTCGCTCGTTCGCGCGTAGTTGAACACACTTGAGCGAGCGAACACGTTTGTTAGGTGATGATCGGTGGGATTGTTCGCTCGCTCATTTATCCAATAAAAACTGTGCCGCTGAATGCTCAGAACTATTCTGAGTTCAACATTAAACGCGCTCTATTGGTGCCGTATCTACTTGAGAGAACCAGATGTGTTACCTTAATGTTTCTGGTGATATTGCAGCGTCCGATGGGGTCTTTAATATGGTATTTTTGAAAAGTATTTGAAATTAATATTACAGTGACATAGCAATAAACCACTATAACTTTATATATATGTATGTATTTTTAAAAGTGAAATAGCACTATAAAAATAACGTTTAATTTATAAATTATGCGTGGGAACGTTAGCCTCCATATTATTACGGTTTATGACGTCACTACGTCAGTAAAAAACAACGACTTTGCAATAGAACTATAATATTTTTTGGAAGTTAATAATGAGATATAATCTTTATCAGAAACCGTCATTCATGGTTCGAATTTAATAAAATACTGGATGTAAGTCACAAACGTGGTAATAACTTAAAAATATTTAAGTTACAAGATAAAGTCCAACAAAAACGAAACTTGTTTACTGTCGAAGTGACGTCACATCATGGCGAATAGCATAGAATTAAAACACATTAAATTATATTTCTTGTTTTGAGTTTACAAATGTTATTATATGTTTTTTTATTTATATGTTAAATACCTTGTAGGTTGCAATAAATGATTCAGTATTGCTTCATAGTATTGGCAGAGAGTGTTCTGTGTAGGAAGGTATTCATTTCACTAAGAGCATATAATATGTATGCTTATGTGTGTCAGCTTTCATTGTCCTATGGATACTGGGATACGCATGCTCATCTATCCACCCTAGGGGGAGTTGATTTATGACGGAGGAAAGATGAACACGCCTTTCCTAATATCCACCTTAGGGTGGATAAACGGAATAAGCTTTTTCATGCAGGCATTGCTCAGGCCTCCCCAACCCGTTTGGCCAGCGTGGGGAGTGTAGGCCAAATCCTCCTTCCGTCTAGAACGGACGAGAGAGGGTCGTGCTCCTGTAGTGGAGACTAAAATGGACCTGATGATGATGATGATGATTGCTCAGGGGTAGGGCACTAATTAGCACATATATTAAAATAGGAGTTTTTTAAAGAACCAGCCTAAAGAATATGTTGATAAATATGTCTATGAATAAATAAGTGTAATTTATTATTAAAAGTATTTTTTTTTTATATAATATATGTTTTATTTATAAATAGCTCCCTCTATAAACGTTGGATTACTTTTCGACGATGTATTTTTGAATGGAACTGTATCTATTCGCTATGTGCGAAGTCTCTCTATATAATTTGTCTATGGTGCGAAGTGTATGGTGATATAATAGAGCGATTGCAGCGCATCCCGTGATAGAAATTTGCAACTTGGTGGCTGGCAGCAATAGCACAGCCTTGCTTGCTAAACGGCAGGGTGCACCACATGTAAGAGAAGTTGGCTTTAGCTCTTATGATGATGGTGAGCCGTTTACTACTACAATAATTACACCTCAAGAATACCGCAGCCGGATAACAATTCTCAAAGATTGTTGTTCCTGCGAGTTAGTGAGGTTACCAGAAAGGAAGGAGTTGATGCGATGGCAGCATGGGTGTCGGCGCGGGAACAATATTTAATGTTGCGAGCGTTAATATAGCCACATTAACGCTGAATAAAAGAAACGATACCCATGTATTTTTAAATTAAGATTAATTATCTATACTAATGTATACTAATATTATAAAGCTGAAGAGTGTGGTTGGTTGAACGCGCTTATCTCAGGAACTACTCGTCCGAATTGAAAAATTATTTTAGTGTTAGATAGCCTATATTTCAAGGAAAGCTATAGGCTATAATATAACCTTTATATTATAACATCATGGAACCACCAATAGGAGCCGAGCACTAGACTTGTGACTAAAATAACGTAACGGTGATAAAATCACTGATCTGCTGTCTAAAGTTATCACAGTGACTTTTGTTGAAATAACAACGTTACCACCGTGACACTGTGACGTTACAAAATAACAATATTATCTAAGTCGTTCCATGGTTATCTCCGTTCCAGTGACGTTACAAAATAACAATATTATCTAAGTCGGCGGTCACGCACGTCACGACGGTCACATAGGAAACGAACGATCATAAGATACTGGGGGCCTACTAATAAATGAAAATCCGAAGTTTGGACCGAATATTCGGAATTTTTCGACTTAGTCTACGAAAAAATAAATACTTTAATTTGATGATTTTTGTATTATGTACACAGTAAATTATTTAGATCATGACAGTAGAAAAGTCCGTATCGTTCGACTAAATTGAAATGAAATTCGCGGTTTTTAACTTCGTAGTAAGTAACTGACAAAATCAAAGTGACTTAAAATAACGTAACAGTGATTAAATAACAACGTTACCTCCGTGACACTAACGAACGTTACAAAGTAACAATATTATCTAAGTCGTTCCATGGTTATCTCTGTTCCAATCACGGCGGTCACGCACGTCACGACGGTCACATAGGAAACGAACGATCATAAGATACTGAGGGCCTACTACTAAATGAAAATCCGAACTTTGGGCCGAATATTCGGAATTTTTAAAATCGACGTGACAAAGTCACAGTGACTTGTCACTGTTACTTTTTTGAAAAATAACGTTATATCCCAAGTCTACAGAGCACCAATGAAAGATCGGAAAAAAATATTTTAAAAGTTAAGGTAAAAGTATTGTGATGAGAAAAGAAATCATTATTATTATTATTATTTCTTTTGAGGGCTTTCGTTGCGTGCGCTGCGTAAACGGTTGAAGTTACGCAAAAATCATGTATGATGGAATTGTTCCTCTCTAAAAGTTCTAAATAAAGTCCGCGACAGCATATGTCTATCTTTTAAGATTGACTCATTATAACCTTCTTTATGTATGTTAAGTACTTGATCTCCTTCTTACCACGATAACTGATATTAACGCGGACGAAGTCGCGGGCAACAGCTAGTTGCATTATAAAAATACCTGGTAAGTCGTGACCAGCACAGGAGTGCGCTCCTCCGTACCAAACTAACTTTAACGCCCGAATAACTACTTTGCTATCGTTCCGATAATGCAAACAAGCATACGGCGCCTCTGATATAAAGGGATTGCCGTAACCTATAGACACTGACGAGTATTGCTCCTCGGTGTCGTCAGCTCTTACTCATCCCATTTCTGAAAAAGGGTCTCCCCTCAATCAAAGGGGTTTAGAGCATACTCCACAACGCTTCTTAACTGCGGATTGGAGGAAAGCGTCTCCTCACTGGTGACATTTGCTGTCCTAGGAACAACAATCCTCTCTTTCTCACAAAGGTACTTATTTTTTTTTATTTGGCGGCGATCTCATGTGCGGCGGAGGAACTTCCCCTGTACGGCGTAATATGCCTGCTGTCTCACTTTTCTCCAGAGCCTCTTGTTTATTAGCACCACATGCAGGCGAAGATAGCTTTGGCTCTTGAGGTACTTACACCCCAAAATTGTATAAAGTAGCTCGCTACTAACCGATTACGTTTTAACTAGGCTTAATTAGGCACCCCTAAAAGTTACACTGGTACTTAGTCGCTTGGGATGCCCAACACACCAATTTTGTTTGTAGGCATAGATTAACAATTGGTCGCCGCTCCGCTTCGACTAGATGCCGCACTCTCTAAAAACAACAGCTCCGTGAAAGCGGCAACTCAATGATATGCAGAGATGCTAGTGTGCGTGAAGAATTGTATTGCAACAGGCTCGGGTACGCCGAGTTCGGCGTAGTATTTGTTGCCGCATTTTACAAGTGCGCCGCGGCATCTAGTCGAAGCGGAGCGGAGACCAATTGATAATCTAAGTTTGTAGGATTAAAACATCATTGTACAATGCAAACTTTAACATTTAATGAGTATCCTTGAACTTACATATTAATCAACTAGCTTCCGCCCGCGGCTTCGCTCGCGTGAAATTTGGGGTAATACATGTTTACTCATTTATCTATAGAAGTACTCGTGTAAAGGTTAGGATAAAATAGTCCAACTAATCTCGTTGCCCCATACAAACTTTTGACTTCCGTTTCACCCTCTTAGAGGTAAAATTTGAAAAATCATTTGAAGTAATTTCGTGTCCACTGTGTTATATTTTCAAATCAATGCTATTTTCGTAATTGACGTCACAGGCAACCATAGAATCAACATCCATATTGATATTATGACATTTCAACCCAATCATCAATTTTGAAACTTTACCGATACGTCTTATATATCGATGAATGCCAGCTGCACCCATGAAAAAGCATGATTCATTGTCACGTTCTGCCTGAGCCGAGCGTGCACGCGAGAGCACGGAACAAGCCATAGAGGCACGATCGGCCTATGTTTCATATGACGTTATCATGTCAAATTATCGTCCGTAAACCGGCTTTACGAACAATCATTTTTTTTTACTTTACATACTGTATTTGTCGACAAGTGCGTCGCCGGGGGGGGGGGGGGGGGGGGTCAGGGAGGGGCAGCTGCCCCTGTAGATGTAAGGCTCGTACTACAAGTAAGAAGCTTCATGAGCTCTCGACTTTACCTAGGTACAATTCATACTTTTCTCATTCTCCATATCAACTTGCCCCCCTCTGGGCCATCGGCTGGCGACGACCTTGTTTGTCGAGTATACATATCAGATAGATTCAAGCTCATTCATTAATTCACTGTTATTATAGGTACTAGGTTCGATTGCTATCCAAAGCCAAACTGATTCACATCGACGATATTCCGCCTATTTTACGCCCATAGAAGTCTTTCGAAGATTCTATGGAATTTTATGGAACATTCTCAAACATTGCAGTACGTTTTAAGAACAACCTAGGATCAGTCGAAACTTCTAAATTTTTTTTTTAATATAAGAGGGGGCAAACGAGCATGTGAGATCTGGTGGAAAGCAATCACGGCCGCCCATGGGATCAGCAACACAGTCGCCGATCCGGCGGCTGGCACCGGCCAGCCTTTCAAGGGAAATATAGACTATGTTCTTGAAGGCTTCCATGTCGTTCTGATGTTGATTACACAGTTTCACGGTTCCTGATTACACAGTATAGGTAAAATGTCTTAGGAAACGTACTGGAGTAAGTTCCTCGAACATTTGCGAACGATGCCTCGTACAAGTTCTCATAGGACTTTCGCAGAAGTTTCCTGAACAAAGATACTAGCCAGAGTTATAGCCGATCTAGATTGTTTTCTGATATTTAATTATAGGACTAATAAGTCCTATAATCATATATCTCGACTGCCAAACAAGGAAGGGTAATGTTTTCCGACCGTATGTATGTTATGTTAATATGTTTAGGAATACCTACTATAATAAATATGTATGTAAATAAATAGTTCGTGAACTATTTATTTACATACATATTTATTATATTTTATTTAAAATCTTTATTGACCTCAAATTGTATATACAGGTACAAAAGGTAGACTTAACGTTAAAAGCATGACAAGCGGAAAATAACGAATTCGGTTCTGAAGAATCAAAATATATAATACTATGACTAATAAAATAGTATTTATATATAACAAAATACAGCAGGCAATAAAGTAAACATACATAGCATAATTCTAGTTAGGTATATGTACTTATTAATAAATCTACAAACATAATAAAACAAAAGTACTTACAAAAAAGATAAAACATTTATTGTATGTTTATTAAATGTAACTTTGGAATCGAAGCAGTAGTATGTATCTCTATGTATGTATATGTCATGTACATACATAGAGATACATAAATTCAGCGATGATGATGATGATGATTTAGTGCTTAGATAAATCGTCTAAAAGGATGGCATGGGTTATATGTACTTACATATGTCTAATGTTTACTCTTCGGCACGCTCTAGTCGCTCTACATCCTGAATTTCAACCTATGAAGTGTTTTTGATTCGCCTCAGTAATTCTTACTTTTAACAAAGTAATTATATGGGGTCGGAAGCTTTATGTACTTTGCTCTTAGATCTCAGCTGTGGAAGTGGGGCCGCGAAAAAGAAAATGAAACTAATAATAAACAAAAAGGAAATTTTTTTGATGAGAATTTTACATTCGGGTTTTTTGTATCAATGAATAATTTCATAATTTCTTGTTAATTAGAAGTTTTCATCTCCCTCACGATATATTGGTCGTAATAATATTTTATTTAAACGAATCCGCGGTTAGAGCTTACTTAATTGTCTATATGTACATATATACAGATAAATAAAATTGGTGTCTGTTTGTAATATTAAAATAACTGATTTTTACTAAATGCGTATGGATTTATACACGGTACATATACCAAAATATGTTTTTTTTTTTACAATTTTTGTCGGTCTGACAGTGTTCCCGCTAATCTCTGAAACAGCTGAACCGATTTTGTCGGGACTTTCACTGGCAAATAGAGATAGCTGATGTAATAAGGAGTAACTAAGGCTACTTCTATTTTAGATTTTTTATTAAGGCTACTTTTGTTTAGATTTTTTTTTTAATAATATCAAATAAATAATAAACCAATGACTATTCCGCGCGGATGAAGCCGCGGGCACAGCTAGTTGTAAATAAATCACAAATTGATAATCATGAAATGCAGTTTTATTTTCCTTAAGACCGGTGCCGGGCAGCGACGGCGCTGGGCCGCACTACATTTGAGGAAAATGTTGGAACGAATACGTGGCCACTATTTTTGCGAAATTTTAATGGTATCTTCATCTCTGATATTGTTCAAAATGCTGGATAAGTTTTGCGAGTGCCAAATAGGCATACGGCTCACCTGATATGAAGCGGTTACCGTAGACATGTAGACCACAGCTGCTGCTAATGTTTTTTTTTTAATCAGTTTTTGAGATTATATTTTTTTTTATACTACGTCGGGTGGCAGACAAGCATACGGCCCGCCTGATGTGAAGCGGTTGCCGTAGCCATATTAACGCTCGCAACATAAAATATCGCTCGCGCGCCGCCACCACCGCTGCCAACGCAGCATTTCCTTTTCTGGTGACCTCACTCACTCACAGGAACACAACAACCCTCAAGGGAATTGTTATTTGGCTGCGGTATTCTGTAAGGTAGCTACCCAGTCGGGTAGCTTACAATTACGCTCCCTACCTCTCTTTTCGCCAGAGCTTCGTTTGTCAGTCAGCGGGGTGCACCGCCTGCAGGTGAAGTTGGCTTTGGTTGAAAGGTGTTGATGAACCACTTACACCCCAAATTAATAAATATTTATTTGCATAAAACTGTTAAATCGAAGTGGTTTGTAGCATATTCTATCAAGCTGCTCAATTGCGCCTTAGCAGAGGCTAGTGTTTCCAAGCCGCCTAATGGCCTTTGACTTGGCTTAACGACTGTCATCTAATGAAAACGGCCAGGATCGACGGCTTAACATGTCCTCCGAAGTACGTAGGAGCTCGACATAAATAAACCCATCCAGTGGCAGGTAACAGTCGACGTTGCTTAACTTGCGTGTTCGATCAGATTTACACGCGCGACGACGCCATCAAGCTATGTTATTTGCCGATAATATAGTGGGCGGTGTTCAGAGAGTTTTTTGATATGATACCAACGGCTTTCTTCGCATTAACCTTAGTCGCCATTTACAGGCAATTTATCCTCACACTTTGGAACCAAAGCAGTAGTATACGAGTGCGCTTCCAGAGGGGAATGATGAAGTCAACTCCCTGTCGAAGTTTTCCCGAAACACTGCATGGATGGAGTCTTTTAAAACGGGTGTGAAGAGGTTTGTACATGGCGCATTCCCGAATGCGCTACTGATGTCTCCGGGACACGCATCCAAAGGCTACGGTAAATAAATAAATAATAAAATCTTTTTTAAAAAAAAACAGGCTTTAACAAAATGTTATTTAGGCCCTATTTTAATTACCTAGGTGCCTGTACCAGAGAACCTCTGAGTTCCATTAGCATTTCATACAAATCCTGCTACAAACAATTCACCAAAACAATGCAAACACTTATAACCATTATAAATATACTTGACTATGTTTGGGTGAGAATGTATGTGTGTTGGTTTTACCTTAGATCAATAATTCATTGTCGGAGGGTTATACGGTAACTGCATCAGACGGACCGTACGGTTGTTTTACACTTTAGTAGTATAAAAATAATTTTGTTTCAGTTTCGATAGCTTGTAAAAATAAATTGACGCCCGCTTTCGGAATTTTCGATAGAGCTGAAATTTTACATTCGTGGCCGATTGTTGCATTGATTATAATGTATTCATCGAATAGATTATAATCAATGCAATAATCTGCATATGCATTGATTATAATTTCACGATAAATCGTTCGATTTCAATTTTTTTTAAATTTATTATTGACTAGCTGATGCCCGCGACTTCGTTCGCGTGGACTTTATGATTTCGGCGTATTAATACAAATACGAACTAATGTAGATACATAAGAAAATATTTGTTATACGTTAAAAGTCAATATATTTTTTTTGTTTAACATATACACCATAGTTTAAAAAATAAAATTAAGGGAGTCTTTCCTTCGGGAGCTAATATGAACGGACCTGAAACGTCAATAACTCTCGAGAAAGCCACGTAAAGTTGACCATGCGAAAAACAACCAGTCCTAAGCTTGTCACCAGCGAATTTTAGTGATTTTTTTATTGTCATAGCAAAGCAAGTGGTGACAGACAACTGCGTACGTTTAAAATTAAAATGGATTTTTTTTTGGAGAAGAGTGGTGGATCTGGTATACGCGGAATAAATACAGTTTCACCGGCACCACTCCCAGTGAGAATATCAGCTTCAATTATATTGCGCTGCCATTGACTTTACTTCAGAAAGGAGATCTTCCCCAAATTTTAATAATATTCTTGAAAACTCTTGGCACCTAAAGTTCTATCTACAGCTTCTAGTGCCTTACTGTTAGCCATTTCGCATTCATCTCAAACGATTAGACAGCAATCCTGAAACACCTTCGCTTTGTCACAGTTTCGTGTCACAGAGCATGTCGGTGTTTCAATTCTGTTTAAATCGAGTAGGATATTGAACATTGTATTTGCGTCCTTCCTAGCGTCCGCCTAGTAGTAACGTGGCTGCAATACCTGGCGATGCTGCTGCGAGATCTTATTTTGGCGCCTGATTTCAGCGTGGATTGCTCTCGTCAGGTATGTTTTTCCAGTCCCTCCTGGAGCAATTAAGAAAAACAGTTTACCCTCGTTGCTTAAAACACTTTCCACCACCAAATCAAATAAACTCTAATCTTGTATTCTTCTGGTTTGTGCGAATATATACCAATCGTTCCATTTCAATTTTAGCGTACACGTCTATAATAAACTGACTAAATACCACGTTACCGTTGTAAATAAAATAAAACGATTGCGTCTAACTTGTAGCAGGTAAGAATAAAAGTAGCACCCCGCGGTTTTTTTTTTACAATACATTCAATATTTTGTTAATCTATTTATTGTAATCTATGTATTGTAATAAATAGATTTAAAAAAATTAAAAAAACACGCAATAATAGCAAATAGAACTAAAAAAGTTACTTAAAAACTTTTTTAGTTCTATTGGCTATTATAGCGTGTCTTTTTACTTTTTTTTAAAACTATAATTTATTGTAAACACGTGTTGTTTATGCAAATAAATTTAACTTTGTTCTGCATCAGGTGTTCCAAATCTTGGATTTTTATACCTCAACCAAAAAAGCTCATCAGGCTGAACAACTTTTGCTAAGGAGTCATTTTTAAATTTCTTATAGTTTACCTGAACCATTATGGTTCTGCATCAGGTGTTCCAAATCTTGGATTTTTATACCTCAACAAAAAAGCGTCATCAGATTGACCAACTTTTGCTAAGGCGTCATTTTTATATTTCTTATAGTTTACCTGAACCATTATGGTTCTGCATCAGGTGTTCCAAATCTTGGATTTTTCAAATCTCAAGAAAAAATGCTCATCAGGTTGAACAACTTTTGCTATGGCGTCATTTTTATATTTCTTATATTTCTTATAGTTTACCTGAACCATTACGGTTCTGCATCAGGTGTTCCAAATCTTGGATTTTTATACCTCAACAGAAAATGCTCATCAGGCTGGACAACTTTTGCTAAGGCGTCATTTTTATATTTCTTATAGTTTACCTGAACCATTATTGTTCTGCATCAGGTGTTCCAAATCTTGGATTTTCATACCTCAACAGAAAATGCTCATCAGGCTGAACAACTTTTGCTAAGGCGTATTTTTATATTTCTTATAGTTTACCTGAACCATTATTGTTCTGCATCAGGTGATCCAAATCTTGGATTTTTATACCTCAACAGAAAATGCTCATCAAGCTGAACAGCTTTTGCTAAGGTGTCATTTTTATATTTCTTATAGTTTACCTGAACCATTAAGGTTCTGCATCAGGTGTTCCAAATCTTGGATTTTTATACCTCAACAGAAAATGCTCATCAGGCTGAACAACTTTTGCTAAGGCGTCATTTTTATATTTCTTATAGTTTACCTGAACCATTATGGCGCTGCATCAGGTGTTCCACTTTCCAAAATCAATTATACCCTATATTTTGCCCAGGCTTAACAGCTATATAACAAAAAAAGTTTCATTCGAATCCGTCCAGTACTTCCAGAGATTAGCGTGTACAAACAGACATACAGACATACAGACAAACAGACAGACATTTTTTTTTTATTCTTACTCTATTACTATATCTCCATCGCCTCCAATTGTTTTTTTGTAAATATATTCAATGTACAGACACATTATTTTTACTGTTTTATTATATGTATAGATTATGTGATTTAGTAAGACTGCATTCAATATTTTTTAAGTTCTTACGTGAGAAGTATTATAACTAAAACCCTTGCTTTGCATATCATATTTTGTGTATATATTAACAAGTTCCCCAGGCATTCATTGCATATGTGTTTATAAAAATGTTTATGGCCAGAACTTTGAATCTACTTGATAGAGTTGCTTCATATACACCAACAACAATATTTATTAAGAGTATTAATTGTCCTTAAGGGTTCTAGTGATTCCACCTTAGTTGGGAACCGCAGCAATATCCACCACAAATGCTCAAAAATAACTCAAATATCACACTTTTATAGCTCTATGTCACAGAGTTATCATAAAATTTCTAAAATACATATTGGTGGATACATATAGTATGAATATATGAATAGAATAGCCATTGTTAAATTGTTTGTTTGTCTGTCTGTCTGTTTGAGCTAGTCATTGGAATTGCTGATCCATATTTGATGGAAAATATAGCTACAATTTGAACTCTCTATCTACGTCACCATAGTGTACTTCCCGAACAGCGAGCGGAAGTACAGGATAAAATTATTATTTACATTAAAATTAAGGACGACATCAAACGTGGCCAAGTAAACACACATAGTGTTTATCCGACTTTACCCGCTCGCTACCGCACCGCTACCTGCCGCCTGCCGGCAACCACCTGTGCGAGTTGGGTTGCCATCCTCAATTGCGTTACGAATATTTAGGGTAATTTGTTATTATTGTGCCGTGTTTGTAAGTAGAGATGCCAAGGCTGTATAATACCGTGGGTATTATACGGCAAGAATTGTAAATATGCATAAAACACAGCTGCTAACCGCATTTTTTACCTTGATTTGTCTATAATTAGATATATTTTTTTTTTGAAATTTTAATTAATTAATTTGTATCTCGTGGATACGAACAAAACACAAAGTAAATAATAATAAACATAGTACTCATCTACAATAATTTGAGTGTGAATTTACTTTTTTATGACGTACGAATGCAAAACAAGGTGGGAAAAACACGATGGAAAAAATCCCCAACCAGATTTTTCCCGTCAATCAAGTGGCAAATAAAAGGTTGATTAAAAAAAAAATTGAAACCGACTTCAGTTGGCGAGCGCAGCTTATTGATGGAATACCCCGGCAGACGCTGCTGCCCGTCTTCCGGGAGAAAAGTTGTCGCGTGACACAAGATTCCTTAGTCGCCTTGTACTACATCCAGCGCAGAGCAATGGAGTGGCACAATTTTATTCTGCCGGCTACCATAGGGCAAATTTAAGGGCTTCCCTCGATTTTTCTGGGATCCCATCATCAGACCCTGACTTGGTGAATATGGAACCACCTCGCAATTACCCTTTCAAATAAAAAAAAATGAATTTGACCGTACGTGCATATAAAATTTAAGGGTTTCCCTTGATTTCCCTGGCATCCCATCATCAGATCCTGACTTGGTGAATATGGGACCACCTTGCAATCGTACCCTTTCAAATAAAAAAAGAATTATGAACATCGGTTCACAATTCGCGAAGATATCGAATAACATACATACAAAAAAAATATTCAGTCGAATTGCGAACCTCCTCCTTTTTTGAAGTCGGTTAAAAATGGCTATAAAAGAAAAGCACCAACTGTCGGGTGGTTTTTTTTTTCTTATTTGTTTTAATTATTACTTATACATTTTTAAGATTCCGGTTTTGAAATCCTTATGGGATCACTACCCGTCCGCCAAACCGTTACCATTCTCTACAAATTTCTAGTTTCTTCTTCTGATTTTATTTTTGCTCCATTTCCTCTCTTATCAGTCTGTACAAATTTCTTTATTCGATGTTATTTTGGATTTCTTCTCAACTATTCTTATATATCTTTGTCTTGTTCCATCAACTCTATTATCACTAGTGGAAATATTTTGACTAGTATTGGCAAGAAGTTAGATGTAAGGTTCATTTTTAGTCTTTTTAACTTTGATCACATATCTCAATACTTATGGACTTAAATATACTAATGGACTTAAATATCTCTCTATTCGTTAGCACAGGGACATGCACATAATGCTGTCATGCCTAGCAACTGCTTACCATCAGGCAGGTCTTACGCTTATTTGAAACATTAGTTGTAAATAAAAAAAACGCAATAGCAGTAAGTATTTATAGGCGGCTTGCGGTTTTGGACTTGGCGTGGCATTAAAAATTCATATGTCGCTGGCAAATTGTTGTTTACTCTGGGGAAATAACTAGTTTAAAAAAACAGTATACACACATAATTTAGATAGACAAAATATTTATGTTTCGAATTATAACTTAGTAGACGGAGGACCCGGCATTGCTCAGGGGTTGAATGATCCGCATTGTTCCAAAACATTCCAGAACATTCAAATGTGATTTCGAATATTCTACAATAATCTGGGACCTTCCGGAATGTTTTCGAACTTCCTGACTTCATATTGAATGTTCTAGAATGTTGTGGAATGCTCTTGAATAATCTCGAATGTTCTGGATTATACCTGAAATATCTGGAGGGTGAAACTTCCCGCCTTATATTTTTAAAAGCACTTACTACAGGCGAATATAGGAACTTGGTATTATTTTTTATTTATTCACTCGTTCGTATCAAGACTCATTTCTGTAATCTAATATTGAATAGTTTTCACTGTATGTACGCACGTATTTCGGATTCCCGGAAATTCGGGAATAAAAAAAATAGGCATTATTCCTTGCTAAGGCAAATAACAGTTTGGACACGGTCTCGATTAGCATATGAGAGGATATATTTTATCCTGGTAGTATAGTGGTAGTATTATAATTAAATATATTATTAGATTAATGTCTAGACCTGGCCAAATAGAATGACTCATAAATAGAACAGCTAAGCTATTAACGTATATGAGGCCTCAGCAAAAGCTTTTCATGACGGGATGCATGACGGGATTTTTTTGTTGACATAATACAAATCAAAGGTTAAATGTCTTTCTTCACTTGTCGTCGATCCACCATCATCCATCCACATCACCGTCATCCATTTTTTTGGAAATTCGTACTAAAATGAAGATGTTGTTCAAAGTATGTGGGAAATAATTAGTCCGTAGTCTGATGAGAGTGGTTGCGGGCAGAATGAGAATAAAAATCTACAAGCACGAGGACGCATGCTACAATGAGGATGTGATCCTTAAGCATACGGCCCACGTGATGGAAAGTAGTGGAGTAATACACTCGAGTTGCCGACCTTGTAAAAACCTCTTCATGCCCTTTCTAAATTTGGTTTAACGATCGAAACAGACATTCATAATTTTTAAGATCTCGAAATTAATGTAAATATAAACAATTTCGAAATCTAAGTTACTATTATCGAAGAAAAACTACATAAAATAAATAATCTAAAAGGAGGCTTGAATCGAAGGCTTGCAACCCCAGTAGGCCGACCGGCGAACGCGTCGCCGCCGCCAGTCGCCGTCCCGCGCTTCTACCGCGTGCATCTCTCACGCCAGTTGTGACTCCGCGACACGTCACCAAAACTTTCTACCGTTACGAATCAACAGTTCAACTTTATTCGACAGTGTGTGATTTTTGTGAGTGTTTTATGTGGTCCGTGGTTTAAAATGCGGGGCGCCGGAGAGGCGTTCTGGGTGCTGGCGCTTGTCGCAGCGGTCGCAGCACAATTAGACACCAGACACTTATCAGGTAAGCTCCGTTTCACTCCGAGCCTGTGGTTTCTCTAATTGGAATTCTTCTTGAGTTTTTAGCGCTCTGTGAAATGTTAAAAGTTGTATATGTACTTACTTTTAAATAAGTTGACAAAAAATGTAAAAGGTGATATAGGTTTCAATTTATGATAAAATTATTTACTTAGTTGGGTTAGTTTTCTCTTCTCTATTATTTATGTAAATTAATAATTTTTTTATGAGTTTTTTGTTGATTAGAAATATGTACTTATTAGGTCATAGGCGACTGTAAAATTTGTGTTTAACTACCCTCATTCATTATTTTTGTACCTGTGTATGTCAAGTATCTAATTTCACATTCATAGGTAACTTAACTTTACATTCACTGCTATAAAATATAATAAGAAATAATAGTATGTCTCCAAAGAATGAACCGTCGCCATTGGAAAGTAAGTAGGTAGGTATAACGGGTTAAATTCGCGACGCTTTGAGTTCGTGGCCGCGCATTGGATTCCTGAATCGCGTAAAAGTAAAATGACGATTTTGCCGACGCTATCATTAAGATTAAAGTTATTTTTGACGAAGAGAATTTATTAGCTATTCGGCAAAGGCTCTAGTGGGGTAGTATTGTTATATATACATTTTATATTCTTACGCGTTGTCAACGCTGCAACTTCTTCTTCCTTTCTAGTAACCTCACTCGCAGAAACACAACAATCCATAGTAAGAAATTGTTATTTGACTGCCGTATTCTGTGAGGTGCAAGTACTTGCTCGGTCGGGTAGATTATCTAGCTGTGAGTCGATAGTTAAATAAATAATAAAATAATAAATAAATATTTTTGGACCAATTACACAGCGCCATATAAGTCCCAAACTAAGCTAAGCTATGTGTAGATAACTGATGAAGCAGATCAGTAGATATCAAATTAAAATTAAAAGTATCTAGGTATAGCTGTCCAGCAGGGTCTCTGAATCATTCATAGAATGCATTGAGATTCCCGTTTACGCTTGGAGCCCATATTACAATATTAAAACGTATTATGTCAGTAATAATATATCATTTATATTAAACCATTTACACTCCAAGTTAGATATACATTGAAATGTATTTAAAGTTACAAATAAATTGTCAAACAAACATTTTCGTTTGTAGGTCACTGGAACCAGGAAATTGCTTAGTTCTCTAGAATATAATTTGTCACGTATTAATTACGTTTGAGAATAAACATGATTAAGTTACTTCTGAGGAACTCCTTGGTGTCGTTGCACGTATCAGTCTAATCGATTACGCGAGTTAAGCAACTTCTACCTTCGCCTGTGTATGGATGTGTTTATTTATCTCGAAGTCTCTTCAGTTATCATTTAATGACAGTCGTTAAGCAAATAGAATGGCCTTTAGGTGGCTTGAAAACACTGGCCTCCACCAACCGGCAGTTGAACAGCATGGTGGAGTATGCTCTAAATTCCTTCGATTGATAGTCTTCACCCATGTGATGATTTTCCCCATTTTTGCAACATTTTTCCTCGATAAACTCAACACTAATAGATTTATTTCAATTCGAAGTATTAGTTACTCATCGCATTCAACTAATGAACAATAAAGCAAAATGTTCAGCTTTATAATATTAGTATAAGTACAAAAATGTGTTTGTTTATTATTTCGCCCTTATCTACTGAAGTTATTGCCATGAAAATTTGTATGGATCACACATACATATTAGAATTCCAAAATAAATAATAAGATACGTTTCGTCCCAAAAAAATGTTCTTGAAGACTAAAAGTTTGGAGCGATAACCAATATTCACGCGAGCGAACCCGCGGACGGAAGCTAGTTACAATATATATTTTTTTTATGTGGGTGGCTTAAGATTATAAAAGAATAAGCAAGGAAGAAATTTATTTATATATGTATTACCAATATAAGTTATTAATTTAAGGACTCAACAATAACGATATAAGGAGGTATTAAAAATCAAACGTACCTACACGTTTCTCCATAACAAAAGCAAAAGTTGAACCCATGACCTTTATAGTGAGCCAATATAACAACTACACTATTAAGGAAGTGATTGATTGTTACGGATTTCACGCCGCGCAATCAATCGCATTGAAAAGATTTCAACGCGTTCGTAGAATGTATGTACCATCGTCTTTTGAAAACAATATGGTGGCTGTTACAAAATGGTGATGTATAATTTCCACATTAAACCCTATGACATGGGTATCAAAGGGCTTGATTGTGGGGTGTAAGTGGTTCATCAATATCTCTGAACCAAAGCCAACTTCACCTGCACGTGGTGCACCCTGCTGACTGACAAACGACGCTCTGGCGAAAAGAGAGGTAGGGAGCGTAATTGTAAGCTGGGGAAAGTACCACTACCTCACAGAATACCTCAGCCAAATAACAATCTCTTGAGGTTGTGTTACTGCGAGTGAGTGAGGTTATCAGAAAGGAAAGGAGGTGCTGCGTTGGTAGCTGGGGTGGCGACACGCGAGCGATGTTTTATGTTGCGAGCTTTATTTAGTATGCTTGTTCGCCACCCGACGTTCTAGATGTTCGACGACCTTAATAAAAGAGGCGGTATGCGGCAAGCGGAGGATCGTTTTTGGTGGAAAGCATTGGGGAAGGCTTACATCCAGCAGTGGGTGGCTAATGATGATGATGATGAATAGCTTGTTAAAAAATATATCTTATTCTTCAACTACAAAGATAAGTTTTGTTTTTCAATCCAATATATCGTTTTGACAGGTCAATGTTTTGTGGTCTCATAGTATATACGAAATCCACGATACGCCAATCAGACTCGCACTTGCACGGTTTTTTTTATAAATAGATTCTTGTAGATGTAGTACAAGTCAAGATCTTCAATTATATTAAAGTACAGTCAGACAAATGTGAGTACATTCGACATTGACCGCCGGAAGCCATCGGCCCCGGTTGTCCCCAACGAGCGGCTTCCGGGCAGACGAACTGACACCATCACACGCTATTCAATTCCAAACCCAATTCTCACACTGACAAAGTACAAATTACATTGCGTAAATCTTTTTAAAATGTTGACAGAACGGAATTCTCAGGAGTAATGGTGGTTCTATTGCTTTTTGAATTGTAAATCTAGAGCGATAGAGTTGAATTTTGCACGTGTCTAGTTTGTTCCGAATCGGTTTGTATGTGCCCAGCAAAGAACATTTAATGATATGATGACTCTTTCTATGAATTTATGCTTCCGTCGATGGTCCTAGGTTCGATTCTCGCGGGGGTCAATATTCTTGCAGACGAATTTACATACAATTGAACTGAAACTATTGGTTCTAAAATTTTGTAACCTAACCTAATCAAAAACACAACTCCAGCATTGTTATTTGGCGCGAAAGATTTTGTTTTGGTCCTTCATGTTACATTGGAATTTGTTTTAATATAAAATAAGTTAATGACTTAACTGTCTGCAATATATGTACTCGTACTAAGTCTGGCTTGCGTTTACATTTCAAAGTTTAAGCATCAGTTTATTTGAATAATTTCTTTAATTGCAATGAAAATTTACTTTTTTTTTGTAGTCTACTTTGTCATTATATGCTTAAAGTGTTACGGGGTTCAAAACGTATTTTGATAACAACATTTGGAAGCCATCCAATAAAATAAGATAATGCCCCAAGATCCCACCTAGGCGGGGAGTGAATTTTTAAATTTTTAAAATATTTACAATATTCTGGCAAGTTGACCGAAATGAACT
The DNA here is from genome assembly GCA_937001555.2 of Hypsopygia costalis. NCBI lineage: Eukaryota > Metazoa > Arthropoda > Insecta > Lepidoptera > Pyralidae > Hypsopygia > Hypsopygia costalis. Next base: position 27,013,060 of record OW443340.2, read on the forward strand.
ATTTAAATTAAGATAAGATAAGATAATTTTGCGAAAATAAGATGTAATGGATGTCACATAATTGCATGTCCAACTGAATAAGTTGGACATGCAATTATGTGACCCGCAACATGCGTGCGGATGTTTATTTACAATATTTCCAGTCGATTTCTTAACATAATTTTAAAAAAATGTATTGACATTCGAAACGCATATTCACACACATCCATTTTGTCATTTCCGTTGAGGGTAAAAATGGAGTAAGTAGTTAAGTTCGTGTTATTTTCTAGTTTGTTGTTATACAAGATCGTGTGCACTCGAGTTTAATTCATCATGCAAGTTAAAGTCCACTTTCGTTTTCAAACCATTTTGCCGGTGATAGAAATGCAGAGAAAGCGAGCATCTCGCGCCATTGTCACTTTATTACTCCGAGAGCGGTTACATTTTTACTCTTGTTTCCTTTTTAAATGTAATGGTTGAATTGAATTCTGTCGCAAAAATTGTATTGTTGGAGATGAGACTTTTTGCTGGTAGCTCCGCTCTCGTGAATATCGTAAAAAGGTTTTTAAGTTTCGAGTTGACATTTATGGTGTTCTAGTATTTATGGGTATTATTGCATCGCCTTCCCCTGTTTTTATCGTTAACGACGGATATATAAGAAAAAGAAAAAAAAAGTGTTTTATTCTGATAGAACAACATATCTTATTTTATTTTATACCACGAACAGTGAAACTTTGGAATTAACTTCCCTCAGCGGTATTTCAAGAACAGAGTTTTAATTTCCCTTAAAAGGCTGGCAACGGATCGGCGATGCCTTGGTGTCGCTGATCACCATGGCGGTGGTGATTGCTTTCCAACCAGGTGACCCACATGCTCGTTTGCACCCCTCTCACATAAAAAAAAAATGTCTGTCCCTATCTCCTTGCCTATAGCTTTTTTTTGGTCGACGCCGCTGTTAATCCTGGCTACATAGGAGACACAGTGGTGGGAATGTGTGGTGGGCCTCCGTACCGATATCTGCCATTGGATCCCATTGGGATGACACATGATATGATCCGTTGCCGCTAGAAAAGGATCTATCTCAGCACAATGTGAACGCTATTTTTCTAATCGATTTTTATAAAGAAATATTATGTATGGTTCATCATCATCATCATCATCTCAGCCATTGAAAGTCCACTGCTGGACATAGGCCTCCCCTCTAGATCTCCAATAACACCGGTTGGAAGCGGCTTGCATCCAACGCGATCCTACGGTCTTAATGAGGTTATATATGGTTAATCTATGATATTTTATATATAGACGGGCCAACATCATGGTAGTAAAAATGGGCTACTAAAAGCACTAACACACATCTTAGTGGTTAACAGACAACGACGGATTTATCCGCCATGGAAATCAAGGCAGTAAAAGTTAAATTTTAGCATGATATATAAAATGGATATATCATTTTCTGTGTACACGAAATGCTATGGTAAAAGTGTATGATAATATGTATTATTTTCTATTAAATTGGAACTGGAACTATTTATATATTTTTAATAATAGCACACCCGCCGTCTAGACTGGCTGTATTGCGTCAACGTGGGTAAAAATAAATCATAATAGATTAGAGATTGTCTTGGTACGAGTCTGTCTGTCCATCTGAACGAAATTACCTAAAACTACTAAACGGATATTCTTACAGTTGTCATAGATAGATGAAGTGATCCTTGAAGAAGGTTTAGCTATATATTATAATGGCGATGATTGATGACAATGTGGAAAAATCGTGCCGACTGGGAGCTACTAGCGTGCGCCGCATAAACATTAAGACTTCTACCTTGACTTCTATCTTTGTAAAGCCTGGCCGAGTTGCGAGTTAAAATAAACGCAACTCGCAACGCATCTGTAAGTAAAACATCATGTTGATGTCGTTTTACTTATAGATGCGTTCTACTTGCCTCTATGAATGGCTATAAGAAACCAAGGTAATTTCTTAATTGCCTGGCATTCTCTCTCTCTCTATCCCGCGGCACTTACCGCCGCGACAAGACGTTAGCAATAAATAAAAAACAATTATTGAAACATTTTAGATGAAATGCTTTTCTGTGTGTTCACATTCTTCTTCTTTTTTCGTGTACTGTATGTATGTGCGGTTTGTAGCCAATTTTTACAGCCATGATGTTCGCATGTGGTTCGTCTATATATGTCATAGAATTATACATTATATTTATACCATTATGTCAAAAAGGCCTTGCGTAGGAGATGCGACATTTGTTTTTTGTCGTGGCGGTGAAAATGTTTATTAATACTCTTTGAACGCGATTAGAACAAAATTTTGGATACACCTACGACGCACGTGGGTGTATTAAAAGTTTTTAATTTGCGACAACAGAATAATAATAATAAAGCTAAATTTGTTTTAATGAGCAATAAATGTTTATTACAAACACACCTCGAGGAATTGTAGTCCTCTATAAGAACAGGCAGATTCTGAGATTAATAACAGAAACAAAAACTTTTTTTTTTGTTACCATCCTCTAATGTATTTTCGCGGACGCCATATTGAAATACTTATGTCTCTCTCACAACTGACATGAGTCGAATGGTATATGTATAATAGAATATGTTGAAATTCGTCAAGCTGTTTAGGCTGTAGTGCGTGCTAAAGATAAGTACCTGATAAATTGTAAATAATATATCCTAAGTTATATATTTCGAACCTACAACCTCTCGATTATTGGAGAGGTGAATTTTTCCATTTTTAAAATATTTCTACTGTTTTTGGCAAGTTGGCCGAAACCTGTACCTCTCTTTTCGCCAAGAGAAATAGCCTCGTTGAGCTTCGTTTGTACGTCAGCAGGTTGTACCACCTGCAAGTGCAGGTGAGGTTAGGTTTGGTTTAAAAATGTAAATGAAATACTCACAACCTAAATTTACACTTGTTAAAATAAACAATTCTATTTGTCTGTGCGCAAAAGGCTTCATAAATATTTCAGTTTCTAAATTCGCAACTAAACGACACAAGTGAACATAAAATCCATTATAACTCAGACGTCATACCTGTTCTAACATATCTCTACACTTAACCTCGCTTAATTAACTTGAATTTAGCATTTCAAATCAAACTACAAGCAACATTCTGCCTCTATGTACTTGACTTAACATGGGTTAGATAAACATTAATGTCTCGCTCACTCGCACCACACGAGAAGAGGGCAGCGTAAGCGAAAACGGGTTTTGCAGACAATCTTGAACTTGTTTAACCGCTATGCGAGCCGGATCGTCGCTTGTGTTGCCCTATGGGTTTACTTGGCATATTTTCTCTTGGAATTTAACGTCATCAAATTCTAACTTGATTATTGAGCAGGCGTTGGCGGTATCTCGTACGTCTTACTGTTGGAATACCTTGTTGCTTATGATTGGTTTTAATTGTCAAGTACAGCTAAGAGCAGGGGCCATATCGTCGAAGCTGAAGCCGATTCCCACCGGATGTTTGATTGAAAAAATCGAACTCCAGATTAGATAGTGGCAATTGTGTTTAACTTAGCACGCACGAACCCTGAAGGTTTACCAATAAAGCTAAAAATGGTTGTTAATATCATTAACCTATATTTGGGGACCTAAATATTCGATGGGAATCGGCTTCAGCTTAGGATGTAGGGCCCCTGAGCATGCTTGCCAGTCACAATGCATTGTAATTCATATTACGTACGATATAAGGTCGAATTGTCAAGATTGAAGTACTCTTAGGTGTTCTTGTGCGTATAATTTTTATCACGTTTATTCAGGGTGTCTCTCTAGATAAATCTTATTTATTTTTTTAAATACTAAGGTGTAAGGCATATGACTCCCAGATGGTAAGCATCTACCGCAGTCTATGAACGCATTCAACACCAGGGGCATCACATTTTTTTATATAGACAATTACATTTATATATATAAAAGAAGAAACTGACTGACTGACATATCAAGGCACAATCCATACGGCTGGATCTAGAGATCCCGAATTCGAGTGGGGGGAGGGGGGAGGGGGGGGGGGGGTGTCCTAAAAAGATTTTTTGAATATTCCCACATACTGGGACACGAATTACAAAGTCGCCGGAGCAAGCTTGTGGTGAGATATAATGAAAGCTAATTAAAATGAGTTACTAAAAAACTCATACTTTTATATGGTTCTTTAAATTAAATATTTAATTTAATGCTAATCTCAAAGCGATATTCAATTATAATTATCCGTTCTTAATGAGGGTGTTACTGGCGTCGTTAATTAAATTCTTTAATTATGAATTACGTAAACTCTTGTGTAAGTATGAAAGAATCTTTCAGTGCTCGGGGCCGAGGAATTTCTTTGTGGCTTGTCAGTTGTAAAATACGAGATTTTTATATTTATTTTCATGAAGAACGAGCAAGAAACCAAAGAACTATCTGACGTTAAAGAGATATTAATTTTATGAAATTAAGATACTCGCTGTTCTATTTCGTCCTTGGCAACAACTTAACACGTTTGTTATATCTTTTATAGTGTTATATTTTTTACATTTTCTAAAAGTTTGTTTTATTCTATGCTTTTTATTTAAAAAGTTTGTTTTATTCGAGCTCGGTGGTCGAATGGTTAGCAATAGCCACTTTGACTCCTGAGGTCGCGGGTTCGATCCCCGCACAAGGCAAACATTTGTGTGCATGAACATGTCTGTTTGTCTTGGTCTGGGCGTTTCTATGTATTTAAGTATGTATTTACAAAGAAAAATGTATTTAAGTACATTTATCAGTTGTCTAGTACCCATAACACAAGCTTTGCGCTTAATTTGGGACTAGATGGCGCTGTGTAAATTGTCCAGAAATATTTATATTTATTTGAGTTTGAGATATTTAAAGTCATCCAGACAGAGATAGGTAGACGTTATTTAAAACGTTAGCAGTCCGGTCGAGTATGAGGTTCAACTTGTGACAAGTGACTTTACATCAGGCGAGTCGTATGCTTATTTGCCACTATACAACAGAGACAAACGAGTTGTCACTTACTGGCATTCACTTTGATAAAAGAGGTACAAGCAATGTCTCTGGATGGATTTAAATATCTCAAACCCAATTCTTTTATTTGAGTATGCTAACGTATTAAGTAACGTCTACCTATATCTCTCTGGATGGATTTAAATATCTCAAACTCAATTTTTAGGATTCCGAACCTCAAAAGGAAAAACGGAACCCTTATAAGATCACTTTGTTATCCGTCTGTCTGTCTGTCTGTCTGTCTGTCTGTCTGTCAAGAATTTCTATGTCGAGAATGTGTGGAGGTATCAAGCTGAAATTTGAACTGTATACTCAGGTCTACGGTCCCATGAAGTTAAAAAAAAATCAAACGGCTAAGTTTACGTAGAAAAAAGTTACGGCCGTTTATTCAGCAAAAAACGCATATTTCGACACACTCAAGGGAATCAAAACCTACAGGGTACTTCCCGTTGACCTAGAACTATGAAATTTGGCAAGTAACATCGTTATAGACTACAAGTACAGGAATAAATCTCAAAACTATACATTTGTAAATAGATCTTAAAAAATAGGGGGTCTATATTTTTTATAGGGTGTCGAAATTTCAAATTGAAACTACTAGTTCAAATGGGGTATCATATGAAAGGGCTTGATGTACACATTGCAAAATATATTTTATTTATTTTTTTCGACGCTTTATTTCTTATTTATAATTAAAAATATCAAATTTAATAATGATACTATGTACCTACGGAACCCTCGGTGGGCGAGTCCGACTCGCACTTGTCCGGTTTTTTTTTATCTGAGTTTGAGATATTTAAATCCATCCAGACAGAGATAGGTAGACGTTACTTAATACGTTAGCAACCCAGTCGAGAATGACGTACAAATTGGGACAAGTGTTCTAATAAATAAGAAAAAAAATAATTATAAATATTTTATGATAGTTTTGCCAAGTTATAAAAGTAAACGAATGACCTATGGTGGGGTCGGTCGTGTAGGTGATCAATTAGCCTGGCACGCGTAAAGACTTCCATCGAGTCGTTCATGTCTACACAGAGATATATACAATTTAGAGAGTAAATGGTTCATTACCTTTGAATCAAAGCCAACCTGCACCTGCTGACTGACAAACGAGGCTTAGGCAAAAGAAACCTAGGGTACAGCGTATTTATAAGCTTCACTTCAGAGAATACCGCAGCCAGATAACAATTTTTTTTATACCACCAGTGTGGTAAACAAGCATACGGCCCGCCTGATGGAAAGCAGTTACCGTAGCCTATGAACGCCTGTAACACCAGAGGCACACACGCGCGTTGCCGACCCTGTAAAAACCTCTTCACGCCCTTTTTGAAGAACCCCATGCTGTAGTCCCCTGAGAAAACCTAATTCCTGTGAGGATTATAGTGTTCCTGCGAGTGAGTTAGGTCGCCATGAAGGAAGGAGTTGCTGTATTGGCAGCGGGGTGGCGGAGCGCTCGAGCTAAATATTATGTGCTAGGGTAACCCCTTCACATCAGGCGAGTCGTATTTTTTTTATACTACGTCGGGTGGCCGACAAGCATACGGCTCACTTGATGTGAAGCGGTTACCGTAGCCATATTAACGCTCGCAACATGAAATATCGCTCGCGCGCTGCTACCCCCGCTGCCAACGGAGCCACTCCTTCCTTTTTTTTCCGTATGCTTGTTTGCCACAAGATAACAGAGACAAACGGTATGTCACTTTACGGGCATACACTTTGATAAAAGAAGTATAAGCAATGTCCTGAGTAGATCCATCAACCCGTTCAAGAGTTTTTGAAAAATAAATTCTTTTGAAACAGCGATGATTTTTTGCATAACATAGGAAGCGGGCTGGTCTGCGATGTGCAATCACTTGCAGTGCGATGGAGTGCAACGGCGGCGGCACGCGACCCTGCGTGCGGCCCAGTGAAATCCGCGTTACGAAACTACGAATACCATTACACTGTCTTTTTTTGACGTGGAACATCTTACTGTTTTGGTTAATAAAATTCAGGATATTAGCATACCCCGGCCACTCCATACAAATGTCGTATCGTTTACTATTACATAAACAATGACGTCTTGTGCAGAGCGTTAATGAGCGGGTGTGGGTGTGGCGCCATAGAAACTGTTCCAGATTTCTCTCAGAAGGAAAGTGAGGTCGACACGAGGGAGCGGCAGGGAGGGGCTATACTGTGATATTAGTATAAAAATTAAGATATCAGCACGTTTGTCGTGTAGCCAAGAGTACCAGCGGTATCGACAACAGTGACAATAAACGGTAGAGTTCAGTGTAATCCCAGGTTCGGGATGTTACCCGGATTTATTTTTGGTAGACACAAGCAATTCTTGCTGTTTCCTTAGTAACTATGAATTGCCTCTGAGTCTGTATCTGAATCAGAAGATACAACGCTGCTGTCCTGGTTACTGTCGTCAACACTAATCAACTAGTCATCCGTCAGTCAGTTTTTTTTATACCATTAATGTGGCAAACAAGCATACGGTCCGCCTGATCGAAAGCAGTTACTGTAGCCTATGAACGCCTGTAACACCAGGGGCATCACACGCGAGTTGCCGATCCTGTAAAAACTTCTTCACGCGCTTTTGAAGGACCCCATGCTGTTGTCGCTCGTGAAAACCTCGACAGACAGTTCATTCCACTTGAGAAAACTTGTCTGGAACAGAACAATACGCGACCACTTCGGCTCCAATGTGTGAGGAAGAACGTTCTTTATTTGTTTGTTTATAAAACTTTATTGCAATAAGTAACAATGGAAGTAAGCCATAAAATAATATTTGCAAAGGCGGATTTGTTCCGCGAAGAAATCTCTTCCAGTTAACGAGTCAGTCAGTAAATTATTTCGTACTCTGGTTGTATTGCTTCAAAATATAATGTTTTCCGCACGTAACATCGTTTCAAGGTCTTCGCAGTACAAGTTACAACACTGTTATCAACTAATGCCAATGTCGCGGCGACCTCGTGGCGGCGTATGGTGGTAGTAAATACGTATGTAAATAATGCAGTTATTTGCTGCGATGCGTACAATACGCGGACGCGTACAATATTTTTGAGCTGTACTCTATAATATAACTAGGTGACCCTAACAGTCAATGAATGTCGTGTTACTAATAAGTAACACGACATTCATTGACTGTTAGGTTAGTTTATTGGCTGATCTAAATTTATTTTGATTTTATGGAAGTAATACAATTAATATAAAATAAATATTAAGTTTAGTATTTTATAAAGATAATAACACAAAAAAAGTACCAAATTTATGAGCTTGATATAAATTTCTGAACGTACGTATAAATATTTGACGACCAATAAATATCTCAATCCTTTTGCAACTGACAGTATTTGTATGGGAAATGTTTTTTCTTTTATTTTTTCGGTAATTTTCCGTTGTTTCTAATAGTTATTCTGCTATTCGGGACGGAGACAAATCCAAAAAATCAAAAACCATGAATTATAAGTGTTCTCTCCATGCTCGAGTTATAAGTGTTCGAACAATCCCGCCTATGTTTTATATAATGTAGATGATGCTACATATTTGGCTGTATTATTTTGTCACGTCATGTTTGTTTTTATACAAGAGAGGAGCAACGGAGCACGTAGGTCACCTGATGGTAAGTAATCATTACCGCCCATAGAAATCAGCAACACCAAGGGGTCGCCGAACTGTTGCTAGCGTTTTAAGGGAAATATAGACTGTTCTTGAACGCATCCATGTTGGGAAAGATCGCTGCGGGTACTTTACGAATCCAAGAGTCTCACTAAGGACTGGGTGTTGCTGAGTCAGAGTCATCAACAGAATATTTCGATCTGTTGTTTTTATTTCCCTAATATTATATTACGGTACTAGCGGCCCGCCCCGGCTTCGCACGGCTAGAAAGTGGTGTTTCATTTTCCTCGCAACTTTTACGCCTTTTCTCTCCATAAGAACTTTCCATATAGGTACCTTACCGATAATATGAAAACAAAAATTAGCAGAATTGGTCGAGTCGTTCTCGAGTTTTGCACTTAGCAACATTCATTTTTATTATTTGGATTATATTATATTACAGTTTCTTTTATCATATTTTTTATCGTACCAGTTTCAAATTCGACCCTAAATCGATGACATAAAATGAATAGACTGTAATAGAAAGGTAGGTATAAGCGATATTGTCGTGTCTGGTGTGGTGTGGGTCAATGACTGGCTTGACGCGCTCCGTTGAACTTGACGGAATATCGTTTTGGAGTTCCGTGCAGACAAATCGGCTGCTTTAAATGAAAACCTAGTAAGGATTTTTTTATGCTACGTCGGACAAGCATACGACCCGCCTGATGTGAAGCGGTTACCATAGGCATATTAAAGCTTACAATATGAAATATCGCTCGGGCGTCGTCAGCCGACTGCCAACGCAGCAACTCCTTCCTTTCTGATTATTGTTAATTTATATAAGTTAATATTTAAAAGTTATATATGTACATTGAAACACTCCTCCAGAAATTTTTGTAATCGCAAATCGCTTGATGGAGTGACAAAAAAGTCACTGAAGTAACTGATATTTCATTGTCAGCCCTCATTCATCCCACTGCTAGGATACGGGTCTCCCCTCAAACGAAGGGGTTTAGAGCATACTCCACCACGCTGCTCAATTGCGGGTTGGCGGAGGCCAGTGTATTCAAGTTGTCTAAAGGCCACCGACTTGGCTTAACGACTGTCATCTAATGAAAACAGCCGGGACCGACGGCTTAACGTGCCCCCCGAAGCACGGAGTAGATAAATAATCTCATCCATAGACAGGCTACCATCGACATTGCTTAACTTGCGTGTTTGATAAGATTGACACGCGCAACGTCGCCATCGAGCTCCTTATTCAGTCTGATGTTTTTTTTTAATAATGTCTATGTATTTTTTATATTAGCGACAGGTAGAAAGTTAAAAGATATAGTGACAAAAAATGAAATGTACGCTTCAGTTATTGAAATATCCGGTTTACATTATGTATCACATGGATTAAAATTTCAATCTACGTAAGCTTGATATGATTATATCATCATCAGGTCCATATTAGTCTCCACTACAGGAGCACGACCCTATCTCGTCCGTCCTAGACGGAAGGAGGATTTAGCCTACACTCCCCACGCTGGCCAAACGGGTTGGGGAGGCCTGTTCGATATTTGATAATGTATTTCCCTTAGTCGCCTTGTACGACATCCACGGGAAGAAACGGAGTGATTCTATTCTAGTCTGCCGGAAACCACACGGCCATGATTATATAGATATATCGAACATATTCATAAGTAAAAGTATTTTCAGGACGTTTCGTACGAGCCCACGTGGAAGAAAGTTGAACAAGTTTACTTCGACAGTTCACCCCTTCAGGGTGCAGTTTGATTAATAGCGGCCCCACGCACGTCGTATTTCACACTCGGAAAATACGCGATGTAATGTAATCATTAATATATATCTAGAAGCAGCTAAATGACAAACGAACCGACGATTCGGTTTCCCCTTTCATTTATTTAAACCTTACAATAAGGGTACAAAAGGCGTATTTAATGCTAAGCTTTCTCTACCAGTCAATCTTTGGGAAAAGCAGTAAAACTCGAATGCGGTTCACAAAATAACAGTAATGAACATACACACAATAAATAACTAGAAAAACATAAAATTATATACGATACATATACATAATTATACACGAAAACGCAAAGGAAAACAGTAAATAGGACAATGATGATTATTGCTTAGATAAATTCTCAAGAAAATAAGCTTGAACATTTTTTTTGAAAGGTAACTTACTGGATGTTTTTCTGATGGTACTCGTAACGTGTTCCAGAGACGCGATGCTTGCAATGTAAATTTAATCTATTTAGTTAATGATGACGAGCTCGGTGGCGTAGCGGTCAATGACGCGGCTTCGACACCAACGCTCGTGGGTTCGATTCCCACACAGGACAAACATTTGTGTGCATGAAATGTCTGTTTGTCTTGGTCTGGGTGTTTTCTATGTATCATAAGTATTTACAAAAAAAAAAAATATTTACGTATGGTTATCAGTTGTCTAGTACCCATAACACAAGCTTCGCTTACTTTGGGGCTAGATGACGCTGTGTAATTTGTCTGACAATAAAAAAAAAATGATACACTGCTTCAACCCTTTACCCTTTTCCTTTTCAAGCTGAATAGTTTGAGATGGGACAGGTTTAACATCATTTTTAGAGCCAAAACCACGTGGAGAACCCGGTCGATTAGCTAACGCTCAGACTAAACAAAGATAGGTTATATATAGTAACATTGAATAGGAATAGCCAGGTAGGGAAACCATCACTTTACTCCTAACAAAATTCGTAGTGTGGGGAACTTAGTTTCAATGTTTTTGGGTGAACCTTCATACATTTACTAATGTACGCAGTTGACAATAAAGTATTATATTATCTCATCTTATCTTTAACATTTTATGGGCGTCTGAGAATTAGACTACTTTACGATACGGCTTCTGTGTAGGATTTGTATCTTGTTATGATTGACATACAAATAGTTTAATTTTAAAATTGTTTTTACAAGGTTATATTAATTACCTATGGTCCACAACATGGGTTTAACCCGTCTCTGGGCACCAAAAATTAAATTAACTAAATATAGGTAGTTCGATGCTAAGTTGCTGAAATTGTATTTTTTATTTATAATATTATACAAGTATAAAGCAAAATTTCCAAAAAAGTCAACCTGAGACTTCTGAATCATATTTTTTTATGCCGAATCCAAAAACATTCTAAACACAGTTGATCAAAATCTGAACTGTATTATTAAAAAATATGTTATAACAGTCAAAACTTTGGAAATATCTGAACGAATTCGGATCTTAAACCTGAGGTCACACTCCAACCGGATACGCTACATGCGCTTAATGTTTGGACTACTCATGTGAGTTTAGAGGAGCTCCATGGCGTCGCGCGTCGTTGCTTGTATCAATCTAATCGAACACACAAGTTAAGCAACATCGACCGCAACCTGTCCATGATGATGATGGGTTTATTTACCTCGAGCTTTTCCGTGTTTCGGAGGGTATGTTAAGCCGTCGCTCCCGGTTGTTGTCCTTATATGACAGTTGTTAAGTCAAGTGGCCTTTAGGCGGCTTGAAAACACTGGCCTCCGCCAACCTGCACTTGAGCAGCATGGCGGAGTATGTTCTAAACCCTTTCAATTGAGGGGAGACCCCAGCAATGGGGTAAATAAAGGTTGACGACGGTGTGAGCTACTGGTCGTATATTGTTCCTTAACGTGCTTATATCAGGGGTATTGAAATACTGCAATGTCTTCACATCCCCATCATCCTTCATGTCTTAATGCCCCGTGACAGTTGCAAGAATCCGACCTGGTTCAATAATAAATATGATTTATATACCGCGGGGAAATAAATGTCTCAGATGGAGTATCTCTGCCAACACATACATCCATTTTCTGTCGGCAACGCGTGTGATGCCCCTGGTGTTACAAGCGTTCTTAGGCTACGGTAACTGCTTTTCATCAGGCGGGCCGTATGCTTATTTGTTACTTTAATGGTATAAAAATATCATCATTTAAGTCGAAGGATGTCCATTGCTGAATATAGGTCTTCTTCATCTTAGACTACGTATATACGCCATCTACCCATAATCATATCACTGTTGGGATACGGGTCTCCCCTCAATCGAAAGCGTTTAGAGCATACTCCACCACGCTGCTCAACTCGCTGGCAACGACTGTCATCTAATTACAACAGCCGGGACCGACGGCTAAACGTGATCTCCGCAGCTGAAAATCAGTGTACAGCTGAATATCAGTGTTATTTGCGCAATTTTTTTTTTAATACTACTTCGGGTGGCAGACAAGCATACGGCCCACCTGATGTGAAGTGGTTACCGTAGCTATATTAACGCTCGCAACGTGAAATATCGCTGGCGCGCTGCCACCCCCGCCGCCAACGTAGCAACTCCTTCCTTTCTAGTGACCTCGCTCACTCGCAGGTACACAACGACCCTCAAAGGAATTGTTATTTGGCTGCGGTATTCTGTGAGATGGAGGTACTTCCCCAGGCGGGCAGCTTAAAAAATACGCTATGCCCTACCTCTCTCTTCGCCACAGCCTCTTCAGACTGACCGACAGTCAGCAGGTGAAGGTTCTGTCAGTCAGCAATGTGCAAAAAGTTGCACTGAGCTGTAACCATTTGCTTGCTGCAGCACACACATGAATCTTGTTATTCTGCGTTCTGTTTCTTGGTGTATAAGTTCTCTTTTCCATTTTATTTTTTAATTTAATTTTTGTATGTGTGTGTGTGTGACTATAGTTTGTAATAAACGTATTTATCTATCTATAAAAGTTACGGAGTTACGTTGTATATAGAAAATATTAATTCTTCCTACTTGCAAGCTATAAAGGTTCGCTTACACGGGCAATTAAAAATTGCTCCAGGCAATAGTGATCGCCTGATTTTATGATCGACTAGGTACTACTAGGTACATCAAAAACTTTACGATGGTGATAAAAGTTCGTAACTGTTGCTAAAGATATTGCCCCGCCATATGAGGCAACTTATAAACGAAGCAATATTTAGCAATACATACTTACGCGAGCAATTTAGTTGAATCATCGCGAGCCGCATATGTAGGTTTTCTGTTTTTATTAGCTACGAGTTTAAATAAATATAGTTTAAAAAAAACTTAAATAAACGCATTAATGATCAATTAAACTTAGAAACGAAAAAAATCGGAATATAGGCAGAAAATATAAATGAACGAAAAAGATTAGTATTATTGTAAAAAAAGGGCGCGGTGCTCGAGAAATGAAAAATATGGCACAAAGCACGAAGTATACAAAAAGTTTTAATTAAATCTGACCGTTCAAAGTGGATCAAAATCAAGTTCAAAGAAGTCGGTCACAAACTGACAAACAAGCATACATACAGGTGAAGCTGATAAAAGCGTTTTAAAAACGAGCCATTCGATGTAATGTTGCCAAAATAAAGATCTGCCTGGCGCTCCATTACGTGCACCGTAGTGATTCATTATACATAGTTGCAAAAAAAAAAAAATGTCGTGTGTTAGCGCACTGTTACGCTACTGAAACGTAGCGTCTGTGACGGAAACCATGGACAAATCCTAGTATGTCACTTCTATTCCAACTAAAATTATTCTCAAACAATTTGGTTTCTTATTTTCCCGTCATTATCCCCCATTGTAGATACCACGATAAATCATTATGTTGCGTTTCGTGCCATTAGTGCTTGACCTCTGACACGCGAGAGAAAATGCAGGAGAGCTCAACGTTGTGGACAAATTTCCCATATACACATTGACACGGAGAGTAGTCATGTCCGTCTGAAGCCGATTACCATCGAATATATTGATTCGAATGATAGGTCTTACGTATTAGTCATTGACAAAGACAAACATCTTCAGCTCGGTAGAGCTTCAGGGTTTCTGCCAGCTAAACTAAACACATGTACCATAAATTTTAACTGAAGTTTGATGTTCTCAATCTTAAAATCCGATGAGAATCGTCTAGGGCAGCTGCTTTACGGTAAATTTCTATCAAAATTTTTAGCCGGGGCTCGAGTTTTCGACAGGCATTTGGAATTTGGAGGTATTTGCAAAATGTGTTGGAAAGCGAGGGACGAAGGCCTGTCTGTGTCAAACTACTACTTCTGTGATTTGTCTCGAAATGACAGAAAATATCGAACGGGGAAAAACTGGTTTGATTGAGTTAGGGATCTAGAGCGGTATGCTATGCTGTCTACAATAATTATTTGCGATTTTATGTTTTCAACTCTTTCATCGAACTTTCATCCTAAAATATTTAGCTCTATTGATTGTAGATGGGCAATAAAGGTAGGATTCATCACTCATCAATCAGTGTAATTATGAGCTGTGTGATTTTGGAAGTATCCTATACACCCCATAGGAGATCGCAGCCAAGTAACAATTTCCTAGAAGGTTCTTGTGTTTCTGCAAGTGAGGTTATCAGGAATGAAGTAGTTGCTGCGATGGCAACGAGCGCGGCAGCCGTATGTTGTAAGCGTCTGAGTAATTGCTTTATATTAGGCAGGCCGTATTCTTGTACGATGCAGTGTGTTAGATAGATGGAAAAAAAACACAGGAACACGACAACCTTCAAGGGAATTGTTATTTGGCTGCGGTATTCTGTGAGGTGAAGGTACTTCCTTAGTCGAGCAGCTTAAAAAATACGCCATGCCCTACCTCTCTTTTCGCCAGAGCCTCGTTTGACAGACAGCAGGGTGCACCACGTGCACGTGAGGTTGGCTTTTGTTCAAAGATGTTGATGAACCACTTACTCCCCAATTGTTTAAAATGACGATATTTAGGCGATAATAATAATTGTCACGAGAACCAAATGAGTGTGACAAATTTCATCTCTCAATCGAACATTGAGAAGTAAAAGCTCGGTGGTCGAAAGGCCAGCTACGTGTTCTATCATCACTTAAAACCTAAGATGTTTGCGAAAAAATAATAGTGAATATAAATTTTATTAATTTATGACTTGCCATTGTTCCAGGTATGTAACACAGAAGTTGGCGACCCCTGGCGGCCATTACACGAAACACAGCAAGAACTGCTCGTGCGCAACACAATAACACGAGCGATTATTGCGTTCGTTCGTTGTAAAACAAATGTCGATGTTGTTGTAAGTAAGTATACTTGTAAATATTTGGGTCTTTAGTGAATTTTACCGTCGGTTTTACCTACATATTCGGGATTTATTCATAGAATTTGGTATTTCCTGAAATAAGCACATTGCTTTCGATTTTATATTACTCCTACTAATTTATTTTGATTAAATTCGTTGTGAGTTTCAAATCAGCCGTAATTTTACCCTCGGACTGCAATGGACTTCACTGTTCATTGCCTTTTTTGGCGGTCGCCGCTGTTAATCCTGGCTACACAGGAGACACAGTGGTGGGAATGTGTGGTGGGCCCCCGTCACAAGCTTGTGCCCGTGACATCGTACCCGCGTATCTCGTGGGAATTTTGCGGTTGATGTTGCTTACCTTGTGTGATCGATTAAACTGATACGCGTAAGGCGCACCTCCTTTTAACTTCGATTACGTGCTCTTATTGTCTATGATGTTGATAGACACGGCGGTAGAACCAAGGTCTTTTTTCTCAGGATAAAACGTGTCCTGTAGTTCGAGAAGAATGAGATTCCATCTATTTCTAAAGTCCCTTCTATAGAAATAAGCAACTTTATAAACAGATATGGACGACACCGGTTTTTCTACGGCGTTAGTGATGTGGCTATAACCTCAGTTTCTTTTCCCTGATCGATAAAATGTTTTTAATTTCGTAAAACAACACTAGCTTTTCAAAGACAATACAGACTTCGATGAAAAAATAATATAATGGCCGTTTGACCATCACCATTAATTTACGCTTCGAAAATATTGTTATTTAAATTTAATTAAATAAAATCAGTTTTTCGGTTTCGAAAGTTTTATGAAAGCATTTGGTTTTGTTTGTAATAATGTTTGTATCTGTATTGTAAAGAAAGTGATCAGTGAAATGATTATTGTATAAAAGGAACATAAAATTTAGTTTATTTACATTATTGTTTAGTACTATTAAAAGAGACTATACGTACTACCGAATACAATGAAGAGCAGTTCGAATAATCGATGGCCCAATAATCTCGGATGGACTGGACTCTCTCTGCACGTAGAGATGAAGCGTCTCTTTGCGTTCTATATACGTGTACATACAATATCACGGAGAGTGCTCGGATGAGCTGTTTGATTTGATACCTGCCGCAGAGTTCCACTATCGTACAACAAATAAATTAAAATTCCATCCATATCATCTCATAATTGGCAATCTACCACACTACGTTTCCTAAGACATTTTATACCACGAACTGTGAAATTGTGGAATCAACTTCCCTCAGCAGTATTTCCGAACAATTACGACATTCAAGAACCAAGTCTATATTTTTCTTACAAGCCTGTGAACGGATCGGCGACCCATTGGTGTTGCTGATCTCCATAGGCTATTATCCATAGGGTAGACTGCTTTCCATCGGGTAACTCACATGCTCGTTTGCCCTGCTCTCATGTATATTAAAAAAAACTAAAGTAATTATTCTATACATAGCTTAACTAATTGCTATCGACGTAGTAAATTGGTTAAGACTTGGAAAGATACATACTCGTATAAATTGAAACAAAAACTAATACAATATTATAAGAAAAACATGAGTAATATATGTACATAAAATAACCTTGAGGAAATGGCGCGAAGACACGTTAATAGTGTAGATAATATTCAAGTCTTTTTCCTTTAGTTTTATGACGAGTCTTACTTATCACATTCTTAGCTGTCTGTGTATAATATATACAAGAAGTAGATAAACAATAATGGAATTCTTAGGAATAAATATTTCATTCATGGTCTAATTACAGGGGCGTTTGGACTTACCTGACTAATTAAAAGGCGAGACTATCGGGACTTCCAAGTTCAAGATTTTTTCTTTTACGATACAAAATACAGTTATGCATAAGTCTGTCTTGAGTTTTACAACCAACACAAATTTAATGTTGCAGCGAAAACTTTTCTTCTTCTTCGTCAAGCCTTATTCATCCCACTGCTGGGATACGGTCTCCCCTCAATCGAACGTGTTTAGAGCAGACTTTGCTTAACGACTGTCATCTAAAGACAACAGGCGAGACCGACGTCTTAACGTGCCCTCCAAACGGAGGAGCTTAAGATAAATAAACCCATCCATAGACAGGCTACGGTTGACGTTGCTTTACTTGTGTTTTCGATGAAACTGACACGGGCAACGACGTTATCTAGCTCTTCGTGACTCTAACGAGCTCCTCAGGACGCTATCGAGCTCATCAGCTATCGCTATCAGCGGAAGCCTGACTTAAGTGTTCTTGGAAGAATGTGCTTCGACTGACGTCTTCGTGCTTTTTTTTCGTTCAAGTTTTTAAAAAGAACACTTGTTCTTTTTAAAAACCAAGTCTTTTTAGGACTCACTTCAGTCGAGTCTTTACAATTAATACTTTCTTAGTTAGTTCTTATCCAACACTATTTTAATGGAAAATTGAAAATAAGCTAATGTTAGTACAAGTGTTTTTCAGCGACAAACTATGAGTAATTGGCCCGAGTGTTCAGACCGTCCTAATTTCAATGATAATAACATCGTACACGAATACAACATGTAATACTGTATTGTAAAATAGTAATACTTGAAAAAAATACCGACCACCATTCAAAATCAGCTAGTTTCATTTGCAAGCGAGTTTAAGATTTAATTAACCGAGGAATACGAAGTTATAACCAGCCTGGCGCAACTCAAAGTAAAAAAACGACTCTATGAATCGGAAGCGAATTTGGTACAAATTCTGATTGTTTTCGCTTCCATTTCATACATATTAGAATTACGCAATTTGTATGGCACATCCGTCTCTTAAAACGTAGTGGTTACATTCTCTTTGGTTATAACCGTGATTATCTTTGCCGTGGCCTATTTGAACTGAATATGCAGCTAAAATGCGTGTATTTGTAGTTTGGAGTGTAATTGGCTCACAATGGTCTTTAGCGCCCAAGCTAACCTCGCCTGCACATGGTGCACCCTGGCGACTAGCGAAAGAGGCTCTGGCGAAAGTGAGGTAGGGCACAGCGTATTTGTAAGTTGCCTGGGGAAGTACGTCCATCTCACAGAATCTTCTTCACTCGGTCCCTCATTGCTGAGGATCGTGGTCACAGGAACCTCGCGGACGGACAATCTGTCTCCATCGATTCCTGTCCGAAGTGGCCCTCACTGCCTGATAGAATCTAGAAAAGGAGGCGGCCTCCTTCACCTGGTCAGACCATCTTGTTGGTGAACGGCCACGTGCTCTCTTGCCTTCGGTGTTGCCAACAATAACAAGCCTTAACAGGCTGCCATCTCCTCTCCTCATCACATGGCCGAAATAAGAAAGTAATGCGTTGCATACACGTGGTGGACAATCTGGAATACCACACAAAATACCACAGCCAAATAACAATTGCCTTGTCAAAGTAGCTTATTGCTAGCCATTCGACCACCGGGGGTCGAAATTTTCTTTGATTTTCATAATTTTAATGTTATTTTAAATCGCAGAATGCTTCCATTCACAATGGTCTCAATATGTCGGCCGGCACCATACGTCGAGGTATTCTGAAAGCCGAGAGTGTTGACACGGGACAACGAAACTGGAAGTAGGGTTGCCTATCCGAGAACTTGTATTTTATGATAGGTGGGACACGTGTAGAAAAAAAAATGTGTGCGTCTCGGGACGCGCGACAGAAGTGATAACTTATACTAATCTAAGATGAACTATTTAATATTGAAATTGTTTAACTTGAGAATATGTATTTGAATAATAAATGTTATACTTTTTTGTTTTGATTGAATTGTAAAT
This sequence comes from Hypsopygia costalis, assembly GCA_937001555.2. Taxonomy (NCBI): domain Eukaryota; kingdom Metazoa; phylum Arthropoda; class Insecta; order Lepidoptera; family Pyralidae; genus Hypsopygia; species Hypsopygia costalis. The sequence continues at coordinate 27,032,450 of OW443340.2, forward strand.
AGGATTTTAATATAAAGCGTACCCGGCGTTGCCCGGGGAGTTTCAATTAAAATAAATACTTATATAGAAATTCCCCGTATAAGTAATAAAATAAGTACCTATAGATAGATACAGTATAGTATAGTAGGTATGTACTCACTACTCGTGGTTCGGTTCGTCATTTTAGCAGTTTAGTCATTTTGCGTTTTACACATTCTGCATTTTAGTTAGTCTTTTTGCTTTGTAGGAGCAAAACGACTCAGAGCTCTGATCAGGAACGGTTAATTTGTCTTTTTTATTTTTATACATAAATATTGCTCCAAAGTCAAGAAATTTTATTTTTCCTTTTCAAGCATTTTGTGGTTGATTGGATGAAATAGGTACCTGTAGGTATAATAAGTCCGCCATTGTATTCATTCTGTGTATTCTTAACCCATGTTATATTTTACGGTCATGTATATTTTCGGGCAAAATTAGAATTCCTAATATAAAATTGCATAACGAAAAACTGACCACTTTAATCTGTATTATGAAAATGTCTTTTTCGAAATACCTATATGTATTATAGTTGCATATTACTCCATATCTGGATAACAGTTGTATAAATATATGTCCTCAAATGAAAATACTTGACGAAGTTCGGCAATAATATTTTTAATAGATACTCCATGTTCACGCGGGCAAAGCCGAATGAATATCGTGATTCGTGATAAAGTAACAATAAATAAAGACAATCATCAATCGATGAGTTACGTAATCACCCTCGAGTATTTTACTATTCAGCTGTGTCATGTATTGTTTCAAGTTATGAGAAAAAACCGTACGTACAAGTTTGTTGTGTGCTAGCCCTGCGCCGCGCCAGGCACCAGCTGGCACGGCATTGCAACTTGCATACCTATTATTTCGTGCTCCTTACTATTGTTGGTTAAATAATCTATCACGGCGCGTTGTGCGGCGTACGGCGACGTAAGGTCAAACGTACAATGTGTGTAGGTACCTAGTTCGTATTTGGACTTGCGTCAGAGAAATGTGGCTTATTAAGTAGATACCTACTAATAATATCAACTAAAACAATGGGCCCCGCCTTGTATAGGATCCCATAGTGCGGAGAACTCAATTTGTTATTGCTCTTGAGATGTTTCTTATTATGTATTAGCAAATAATACTATTGTTATTAAATCTATGATATATGTAATATATTCATTGCAAGATTTGTATGTTAAATAATCTGAGGCATATACAAGGATTTCGAACATTTTTCACAATTTTACCGTCACACCGCGTGCCATAGGCAGAAAATTCATCCTCATGCATCGGAGCCAAGATTTTCACTAACTGTGCAATTCCAGAGAGGTATTTTTCCACGGACTCTCAAGTTGTGGAATGAATTACCTGCCGAGGTTTTCCCAAGAGACTACAGTATGGAATTTTTTTAGAAAGGCGTGAAGAGGTTTTTACATGATAGGCAACGAGTGAGTGACACTCTGGTGTAGCGAGCGTCATATATAGGCTACGATGACTGCTTACCATCAGGCAGATCGCATGGTTGTTTTCTATAAAGATTGTAGTGAGACACTTACACACCCCTTCTTAACTTGGGTTATTGACTGACACGCGCGACTAGATAGCGCTGTGTAAATTGTACAGAAATATGTACCTATTTATTTATACTACCACAGAATAAATAATAGTACATTGCGTTTAGTAGAGTTGACAAAACAGACAAACAGGCAACCTTGACATTACCTAAAGACCCATTTAAACAAATCTACAAATTGCAGACGTTTATTTATTGAAACGGTCTGTGACCCAGATATACCTCACGTATCATACACGTTGGTATTAAATCGTATATGCATAAATATCGTGTGCTCAAATTACGTTTTGTGAATTAGCTGACATTTTAAATTTTGTGTCATATTTCCTTAGATACATCGCCATTAGACGTCATCAGCAAATGCACTGTTGATTGCAGTTCGTTCTGTTCACTATGGACTTTGTATAAAATAATATTACCGATATAAATCAACATCTACTTAACTGATGTGTGTGGAGTAGCAGATTTGGTTTTTATATGAGAAGGGGGGGGGGGGGGGGGGGCAAACGAGCATCGATGCAAACTTGGGTCTCCTGTTGGAAGCAATCACCGCCGCCCATGGAGATCAGCATCACAGCATCCGTTGCCAGCGTAAACTCCTTCCTTTTTTTCTTTCTTTCTGGTGACCTCACCCACTCGCAGGAACCCAACAACCCTAAAGGGAAATTGTTACTCGGCTGCGGTGTTCTGTGACGTGGAGGTACTTCCCCAGTCCATGCCGGCACCCTCGCAGCTAAGGTAACACCTCTTCCAGACTGATGATCTCACTCATTCTCAGCAAGTGAATACTCCTCTTGCATTGTCATTGGGTTCCGATCTTCTGTGAGGTGGAGGTGCTTCTCCAGTCGAGCTTGATGTTGCTTAACTTTCGTTGACGACGATCGTCTCGTCAAGTTTTAATTCATTAAAAGTAAATAAACGTATTCATTTTATTAAGCACATTTACTTTTACTTGTTTCGCTCTCATTAATTACCATTTGAAATTAAGGCTAATTAGAGAATTTGTGTTCATTTACTTTCGTTAGTTTCGAAAACTGTGTCTAGATTTTGAATAGTATTCAGGTACTTGTATAATTACTTCGGTTGTATTTATTTAAAATTTATATTGAAATCAAAGTAAAGGTTATACAAAACATTTAAATAAATAAATAAAAATTCTGTAATAGAAAAAAAGTACTGAAATTAAAAATTCAGTACTTGTTGTATTGAATTTTTAATGTATAATACTTATGACGAGCTCGGTGGCGTAGCGGTCAATGACGCGGCTTCGACACCAACGCTCGTGGGTTCGATTCCCACACAGGTCTGTTTGTCTTGGTCTGGGTGTTTTCTATGTATCATAAGTATGTATTTACAAAAAAAAAAATGTATTTACGTATGTTTATCAGCTGTCTAGTACCCATAACACAAGCTTCGCTTACTTTGGGGCTAGATGGCGCTGTGTAATTTGTCTGACAATATTTATTTATTTATTTGTTTATTGTATTGAATTTTTAATTTATAACAACCGTTGCCATTGCGGCGTGATAACACTGGCCTCCTCCAACCCGCAGTTGAGCAGCGTGGTGGAGTACGCTCTAAATCCCTATGATGGAAGGAAGACAGGTATCCCAGCAGTGGGATTGTTATGGGTTGATGCACGATCTACATTTTCATTCCATCCACTAAGAATCTCTTAGCGTGATCTCCCTGAGGATTCTAGTGTACTAATCTGATCACTAGAATCCAATTAATGGGACGCCACACGCAAACCTAATTTTATATGAACAAGCGACGCAAGACGCCTGCGTGAATTGCAAGAAAACAACATGGTAACTAACAGGACAGATATTACTTAAACAAGACAATGATGAAAGAAATGAAAAAAACCTGTGTTAGGAGATCCCCCTCTTCTGTTTAGAAAAAAACCTGTGTTAGGAGATCCCCCTCTTCTGTTTAGACTGTTTACTTAAAAGAAGATCCCAAACACTTGTATATTAAGTTATGTTAAGTGAGAATTGAATAAAGATTTTGTATTTTGTTCATTGTAATAATACTGTTGCTTCAGTTACGAAGGCGGAAGATGATCTGTGTCATTGCAATACGAATTTTCGAAAGTACATCTTAGCACTAAAGAGTATATAGTTCGAAAGTGCATCAATCTAGTGAAATACGGTCAACGCTGGATTGTTGCAGCGATACCATCGCTTATTGTTCGCGGCTGTGTGGGAGTATTGCTCAAAATCTATTACAAAACAGTTTATTTCAAGAAAAAGTTTGGAGAATACTGGAACCAAAGCCAACCTCATCTGTTGTGCACTTTGTCGACAAACGAGGTGCTGGCGAAAGAAAGGGTATATCGAGTTCCACTAGGGCAGTATACTTACTTAGGTATTGTATATGTGTATATTAAAAAAAATATATTTGTATATTATTTAAGTTATCTAGTGCCAATCGTACAAGCTTTGCTTAGTTTGAGACTAGATGGCGGTGTGTAATTTATCCAGGAATATATTTTATTTGTTTTTTAGATGTTTATGTATACTTTAATTCCTTGTTTGTTTGTTTGTAATATCTATATTGCACATTAAGTAAATTTACTTAATGTTAGAGAATCTGAAAGGATTTCATGAATAGGCAAGTGGATCGACCCAACAATTGTGGGATATAACTATTTTTTTTTATACTACGTCGGGTGGCAGACAAGCATACGGCCCGCCTGATGTGAAGCGATTACCGTAGCCATATTAACGCCCGCAACGTAAAATATCGCTCGCGCGCCGCCACCCCCGCTGCCAACGCAGCATCTCCTTCCATTCTGGTGACCTCACTCACTCGCAGGAACACAACAACACTCAAGGGAATTGTTATTTGGCTGCGGTATTCTGTGAGGTGGAGGTACATTCCCCAGTATAGCTTACAATTAAGCTTCCTACCTCTCTTTTCGCCAGAGCTTCGTTTGTCAATCAGCAGGGTGCACCGCGTGCAGGTGAAGTTGGCTTTGGTTCAAAGATCTTGATGAGTCACTTACACCCCATTTACAACTACTATGTTAATTATAAATACATATGTACATACATCTAATAAATAACACAATATATAATATTCTTCTTCTTCTTCTTAGTCGTGTTCTTCATTGCTGAAGGTCGTGTCTAGTTTGAAGTCTTGGTCGCTCTGTGCACTATACTCCTCCACGTTTTCCTGTCCTCGGCGGTCTTAAAAGCTTCGGCTATTGGCAGGCCAGTTAGTGTTTTGACTAGGTCTGACCAACGGGTAGGTGAGCGACCGCGTGGTCTTTTTCCGTCGACCTTGCCAACTACCATAAGCTTCTCAAGGCTGTCAGGGTTTCTACGAGCGACATGTCCGAAATACTTAAGTATTCGCTGGAAGCAAACAGAGGATAGCCTTGTGGTTATTTGGAGCTCCTCAAGAATGGACACATTGGTGCGGCGCGCAGTCCATGGAATTAGCAACATTCGCCTCCAACACCACATCTCAAAAGAGTCAATTTTTTCCCTCTCTTTTTTTCTTATCGTCCAGGATTCGGCACCGTAAGAGAAAATTGAGAACACCAGCGTACGCACCAGCCTCACTTTGGTTTTACGCGATATATTGCGATCTTTCCATATCCTAGTGAGTTTAGTCATTGCTGCCTTGGACATTTGGATTCTTCTGGCAATTTCTCTCTCACTGCCACCCTCGTTAGTAAGAAGAGAGCCAAGATATATAAACTGCTCAACGAATTCTAGGTCCCTGAGTTCATTGGAGCGAATTAGCGAACCAGATCTGTCTACCACTAACACCTTGGTCTTTGTCTTGTTAATGGTAAGGCCTACTAATTCACTCTCTTTCTCCACTCTAGAAAGGAGCTGAGCCAATTCTTGCTCAGATGATGCGAACAAGGTAGTGTCATCTGCATATCTCAGGTTGCTGATTTTCCTGCCACCAACGGATATTCCACCTTCCAATATTATAGAAGAAGAATGCACAGTTCCTCTCTACCACACCCCGGCCACTCCATACAAATGTCGCGTCATTTACTACTACATAAACAATGACGTCTGTGCAGAGCGCGAATGAGCGTGTGTGCGTGTGGCGCCATACAAACTGTTCCAGATTTGCTCACAAGGGAGGTGAGGTCGGCACGAGAGAGCAGCAGGGAGTGGCTATTATGTACGTAGTTCTATTGCTTATACTGTGATATTAGGAAAAATTGTAAGATATCAGCACCTTTGTCGTGTAGCCAAGAGTACCAGCGCTATCTACAATAGTGACAATAAACGGTAGAGTTGCTGTGTACTCCCTGGTTCGGGATGTTACCCCGATTTATTTTTGGTAGAGACAAGTAATTCTTGCTGTTGCCTTAGTAATTATGAGTTCTCTACTGTGCCCTTGTATAAAGTTGAACTACGTATCGGGAGAGCATCCGCCCTCTGGTTTCAGTCTTTAATCTAACGTGCATACAGAACAAGTACAGCGCAGTATATAATTAACTTTGTAATTATTCAAGAGGAAGCTTATCAGCCGCCTCCAGGCGACGCTCGATCGTGTTTGTCTAATCTAATTGCCTGTTTGTTTGTGCGTGCTCTCCGTACGAAGTAATGGACTGAGAGAGTGCCTGTTAATTTGTGAAGTCGGGTATCTGTACTTGTGACACTTTGGTTTAGTGACGAGCTCGGTTAGTAATGGCCATTTTGACTCCGAGGTTGCGGATTCGATCCACGCACAAGACAAATATTTGTGTGCAAGAACATGTCTATTTGTCTTGGTCTAGGTTTTTTCTATGTATTATATGTATGTATTTCCAAAATAAATATAATATATACTCTTAAGTATAATATCTAGTACCCATAGTACAAGTTTTGCTTAGTTTGGAACTAGATGGCCGTGTGTATCCAGGAACATTTATTCATTTATTTTCTCGTCAGTGTAAATACCGACTGTATTTAAAACAATGGGTTTTCTTTTACAGGCGTTATGAGGTGTAAAGCAAAAATGTATATAAAGCTAGCTGTTACATGCGGCTTCACACGCGTGGTCGTTACTTTAATAAAACATTTCTTTTCCGTGGTAGTAAGAAGCTTTTCTGGTATAAAATTGCCAATTTTACTCTCGGGACCGTAAACTATACCCGTAAAAAATCATGTCAAGCATTATATCAATCCATAGGTTCCTTTCGACGTGATAGAAGGACAAACAAACTAACACTATTACATTTTAATTTGACGAGCTCGGTGGCGTAGCGGTCAATGACGCGGCTTCGACACCAACGCTCGTGGGTTCGATTCCCACACAGGACAAACATTTGTGTGCATGAACATGTCTGTTTGTCTTGGTCTGGGTGTTTTCTATATATCATAAGTATGTATTTACAAAAAAAATGTATTTATGTATGTTTATCAGTTGTCTAGTACCCATAACACAAGCTTCGCTTACTTTGGGATTAGATGGCGGTGTGTAATTTGTCCTGGAATACTTATTGTTATTATTATAATATAATAAATATTTCTGGACAATTTACACAGCGCCAAATAGTCCCAAACATAAATAGCTTTTTCTTTTTCGAAAAACGCTCTGGCAAAAAAAGGTAGGGCATAGCGTATTTGTACACTGCCCGTCTGGGGAAGTACCTCCACCTCACAGAATACCACAGCCAAATTACAATTCCCTTGAGGGTTGTTGTGTTGCTGCGAGTGAGTGAGCTCACCAGAATGGGAAGAGTAGCTGCGTTGGAATTGGGGGTGGTAACGTGCGAGTGATATTTCATGTTGCGAGCGTTAATATACCTACGGTAGCCACTTCACATCACGCGGGCAGGATGCTTGTCTGCCACTCGAAATAATATTAAAAAAAAAAAAAATCAACACAAATTGTCAAAACTTCCGCTTTCGAACAAAACTTACAAATTTGCCTTTTCGTTGCGATGTTGTCTTGCCGGAACATGGCTTGTTCCGTTCGGCTTTTAGAACATTTTCCAATTAACTTGTAACTTAAGAATTAGCTAATTAACTTCACAAAGCAGTGCGCAAGCAAATGAGCTGTCTACAACACGCTGTAATACTACAGGGCGGGTAATTACAGGGCAGGCCCGGCTCGCGGCTCGCGGCTCGCGGCTCGCGGTCTGCGCCGCCCGCGGCAACTCGCTTTCTTATAAATAACACGAGGCTTCTTGAACAAAGAATATTATTATTTTCATTATCATCTGAAATCTCAAGTTTTTTTACAATAATTATCCGCACTGGGAGCGATCTCTTTCGCCAAGGACCTATTTGTAGAAAGCCTAACGCCGCTCGCTTTTCTTGGAATATGTAACAAAAATATTTATTTATTAAACTTAAAATTCAATTTATTATAATATATCAAGATACAAATTTACACTATAAACTAAATTAACTAGGTAACAAAAAATAGACTAACTTAAGTAATTAAAAATGAATAAAGAAAGAAAAGAAAAAAAAAGAAATGTAACAAAAACGGATTCAAAACATTGACCACTGTTACCGCTTTGCATTAGGCGGCCCATATGTCTGTCAGCCGATGTAGTGTAAAAATATAATAGGTCATTCCATCCATAGTTGAGCAGCTGGAGTATGCTGTAAACCCATTCGACTGAGATTAAGCAAAGCTTGTACTATGGGAACCTATTAGGTAACGGAAACTTTATTTTATTTTGTTAATACATACATACATAGTAAACATCCAGACCAAGTCAAACAGACATGTCCATGCATACAAATATTTTTCTCGTATGGGGATCAAACCCGTGACCTCGAGTCACAGTGACCATTGTAGTCCATTCAACGCCCGAGCTCGTCAATTTCAAACAGTGGTGTTATGTTGTGTTCCTGCGGTCACCAAGAAGTTTCCTTGTAGAAGGTTTGCGAGACAGGACAGTGTCTACAGTCTACAACAACCACTTCACATCACATCAAATTCTTGTTTTTCTCACAAGTGAAAAAAATAAATAAACTGAAATAGTATGTACGCTAAGTCGTCGTCGTCGTTAACCCTTACTCATCCCGCTGCTGAGATATAAGTCTCCCCTCAATTTAGAGCGTACTCCACCACGCTGCTCAACTGCGGGTTGGCTGAGGCCAGTGTATTCAAGCCGTCTAAAGGCCACTGATTTGCCTTAACAACTGTCATCTTATGACAACGGCTGGGACCAACGGCTTAACGTGCCCTCCAAAGCACGGAGGAGTTTAAGATAAATAGATCCATCTATGGACAGGCAACGGTCGACGTTACTTAACTTTCGTATTCGATTAGAGTGTCACACGCAACGACGCCACCGAGTTGATCAAATCTTGCGCTAAGTATTACTTTAAGTTTGAAACAAATCCTTCTTAAATCATGATGATTAAAATTAAAGATAAGTAGACCTTCAGACCCTCCAGTTCTTACGCCCAAGCGCCTTTATTGTGAAAGCATTTCTCATTGTGGCCATCTTCACAAAGGATTAAGTTTGCTACCAAATAGTTCTAATATCTCCGAAATACATAGCATTTTTCCGGATCACCGGACGCCAGCCGGATACCCGGGCGATCTGGACTGCGCCGGGCATCTTGTTATTTTGGGTTTCGCCCGATGATACTTTGTTCTGTTGCATTTTCTGGTTGAATTGTTGTTTTGAGATTAACATCAGAGAGTGGAGAGCGGAATGTTCATACAAAATGTTCCACAATGCACACACACAAACATGTGTTGTATCTTTTAATACATAGCAAACAAAGGATTTTCTTTTGTGCGTTTCACTTGATACTAAAATTCCTACTTTTTATTGCGAATGAGAATTAGAAATAATTGTTTATCATTGCTTACATGTCTTAAGGGGGCTATACTGTGACACAAGCGCCAGTCGAGTCCAGTGTTATTGAAATTTTTCTACCTCTAGGTGTTCAGGGACTTGCTAAGCTAGCAGTTAATAGGGATAGGACTATCATATCACATATAATCAAGGCTGTGCTAACTGAATTAATGTGTAGCCAGGATTAACAGCGGCGAATACCAAAATGACATGGACAGTCGACGCTGACTTGGAACTCACAATGAATTTGATATGGAGAAATGTAGGAGCCTAAATCTTGTAAAAACTTTGATTTCTATGTCATCTTTTTTGATTCCCTTGTCCACCACATCACGCCATGTTACTGCCCATCCATCATGGGATACGGGTCTCCTTTCAATGGAAGGTTTAGAGTGTTTTCCACCACGCTGCTCAAGTACGAGTTGACGGAGGCCATTGTTGGACGAAAAGCCACTAACTTGGCCGGGACAACAGCCGGGACCGACGCCTAAACGTGGTCTCCGAAACACTGAAAAGCTGGAGAGAAATGAACCCATCAATAGACAGGTTGCCGCCGATGTTGCCGACGCTATCGAGTTCTTCTACTTCCTTATCCTCCTAGTTTTATTGTTATATTTCTGTAACCAACCGAATGAAAATAATTTTGTAACTATGCAGCACAGATATATAAGCATTATATGTAGCAACAAAAGATATAAATTAAACAAAAGCTTAATTTATATCTCATTAAAATAAATTAAATTTTTTTGTCACTGTTAGAATAAAAGTGCCAAAGAAACGACCTCTTTTCAATTCCAAAGATTCTTTCACGAAACTTTTGAAATGGATGTTGTGATACCAGGTTGTCAGCATTTCTAACATATTTCAACACCTACTTCAATTCAGTATTTTCACGTACAATCTCAAATTCTCAATTAAAACCCTTCGCTGTTAATATAAATAGGGCTCGTGGAACGATATTTTAAAGTCCCACGGGCTGTCTCCAATATTCGTTCGGTGCCCTGCGGAGCGCCCGCCGAGCCCATTATCGTATTTCTGTCAATGTTCTACGATTTAAAACGCAAGAAGACAGTTAATCGTTACATATTGTTTAGGAAACGCATAAATACAATACAACGTTATCTAACATATCTCGCATCTAGTAGTTCGATACTTGAGATATTAGACGGGTTTTAGATGACCTGCACCTTTACCGACCTTGACGACATTTGACATTATTGCTTTTGCTATTGTTTTAACTTTAGATTTTAGATCTGCATCAACCTATATCTCACAGTTAGGATACGGATCTCTCCTTCGAAGTGGGTTGAGAGCGTACAACTACGGAGGCCAGTGTTTTCAAGTCGCCCAAAGGCGACTAACTTTGATTATCGGCTGTCCTCTAATGACAACAGCCGGGAACGCTGGCTTAATGTGTTTATGTGTCTTCCAAAGTACGGAGGAGTTAGAGATAAATAAACATACCCATAGATAGGTTACGGTCCAAGTTACATACTTTACTTGCGTTATCAATTAGACTGCCAAGCGTACCGACGCCATTGACATCTTTAGATTCAAGATCATCATCATCATCAGGTCATTTTAGTCTCCACTACAGGAGCACGACCCTCTCTCGTCCGTCTCAGACAGAAGGAGGATTGGGCCTACACTCCCCACGCTGGCCAGACGGGTTGGGGAAGCCTGATCGATGTTTTATAATGTAGTCAAGATGCTCATTATTAATGCTTGGGCTACAGAATTTTATTGTATGAAAACATGAATTATGACGTGGAAAGTTATATGAAATAATGTGAGAAATCGAAGCAGTAGCACAGAATAGCAGTAGACAAATAATTACCCTGTAAAATCGGATGCTATACCAATATTAAAGACGATAGTTTAGAAGGTAGACCTATTGGGTTGTGCCCCAAGACTTGTACTCGTACTCGACTCGTAAGATTAAAGAATGATGAAACAGTAGATAAGTTTATTTGTCACAATTTTATATTACGTCACGGTTAACATCAGGTGTTGCAATGCAAACACCATGTCTATTACTACGATATAAGGTAAACTAAAGGTCAATATGTACTGCTTATTTGTGGATATTTTATTACGTTCTAAATATCTGACTTTAAAACTTGATATCGTGATAGCTCTGATATTTACTGTTTTTGAAGACTTCAGTAGTGGTTGTATTATTAGTATTACATTTGTCGACTATATCACAATTTTTATTATAGACATACGTACATGAAAAGTGACATTGTGCACATTTAAACACTTTACACTAATTCTGACAAATCAAGAAATTCATTCCGTGACCACATTCCGAATACCACGTACTTCTAATACAAGTTTATAACTTAACAGAAGCGATTCCAAACAATGTAACCAAAAACTAGTAATGATAAAACACTATTTTGTGTCAACTGCACTATTTCGACATTTAAAATGCAATAAATTTACGAACTGCATTTACAATGCACATTTTGCACAGGGTCATCTAACGTCTAGTAGTTCGATACCTCTGATATTCGCGCTTTTTACCACTTTATAACATATGTCTTATTAAATCACTGAAGTTAAAATAAACAGTCATTATGGAATGAGGATCAATCCTACACAGATATTAATTCCATAAGTTATTGGAAATATATAATTTATTCAATTATATTTAATTGGACGTTATTAAACACGTGTTTATTATTAATGGAAATTATTGAGATGTGATACACGCAATTTCAATTATAATACTTAGTGTATTATAATTGAAATTGCGTGTTGAGAAAAACCACCCATTTATTTAGTACTAGCGGCACGTCCCGGCTACGCACGGGTGGACATCAGATTTAAAAAAAAAAAAAAATATCTTTTATTTAGCAACAGCCTATGTTACTCAGGGTGAATGTAGCTTTCCAATGGTGAAATAATTTTTGAAATCGGCACAGTAGTTTTTGAGTTTATTCATTACAAACATACACACTCACACAAAAATACAAATCTTTCCTCTTTATAATAGTAGTGTAGATTGGCAGACGAAGTATACGACGTACCCTTATTTGACCTGTTGATGATCAACGGACCCTATGGCTATAGCTAAGCGCCCCTGTGCACAAACCTTTCGGTTATATCACAGGATTGCGAGTCTCTCGTCCAGTAAACCAACCAGACGAGAGGACCTTTACCTGCACTGCCAACGCGCTCGGTAAACCAACCGAGCATTCGAGCAGATTATCAGCATGACTATGCTGTTTTATTCATAACTTGCTTTATATTGCTTCGCCTGTAATTTTCATCATCATCATCATCAGGTCCATTTTAGTCTCCACGACAGGAGCACGACCCTCTCTCGTCCGTCCTAGACGGAAGGAGGATTTGGCCTACACTCCCCACGCTGGCCAAACGGGTTAGAGCGGCCTGATCGATATTTGATAATGTATTTCCCTTAGTCGCCTTGTACGACATCCACGGGAAGAAACGGAGTGATTCTATTCTAGTCTCCCGGAAACCACACGGCCTGTAATTTTATTGGCAGAGAATTCAACAACTTTTCTCATGCTTGTAATAATTTAGTATAGAATTTTAAAATGTCACTTCGTGTGGCAAACAGGCCGCATGATGTAAATCCCTTACCATGGTCTATGGGCGCTTGCTGTATTGCAATTACTTGCAATATACAGAGCTCGTTTGATAATCGGCTGAGTGTTCAACGTGCAGGTTGGCTTTGGCTCTAAAGACAATGGCAGGCTACATGCACCCCTATCCAAATGAAGAAATGAACTATAAAGTTCTTCTTTTTAATTCATGTTATATTACATTTTTTATGTTAATATCGGCATATAAACAGAATTTATAAGAATACTTATCCGAATAAACAAAATAATTAGCGCATGTATTATAGATAGTTTTCGCTATAGGACGTGACATATTGCAAAAAGTGGTCAAACAAAATGAGCAAATATTTTGGATGGTATTTTTCCATGGCATTGAATCGACTTTCAAGCTGACACTTGCTTTTTTGTGCTCCAAGCCGAATCATGCCGTTTTTGTTTTTCAAGTTACAGATCTTTATAAAGTACCATTTAATCATACGTATCATAATAGAAAACTATAAATAAAATCGAATATTTCACGGGATGCAGCTTCAAATTTAATAAAAAATTGCTTGATAGAGTACATAGCTGTAGAAAGTGCAGAGTTCCAACTAATCATAGCAGAAGTTCCACAGGGCTTTGTACTTTCTCCACTTATATTTTTATCGTATATAAATCAATAACTCATTTGTATGCACATGAGATAGCGCTAAATGTATCTATTTAACAATAAGATGTTGTGATTGTGATGATTCATGTTGTCATGTATATGGTAATTGAACTAGCTGAGTGGGACTGTCCTGAGTCCTTGTTAAAAGTCACTCACACGTGAACTCATGACTTGTTCGTGTACGTCTAGTCGTGATTTGTTTATTTATGGAACAAAAAAAGAACTTGTATAAAATATATCAGCGTTGTCAGATTTATTTTTAACTTTTTTTTACACATTTTATTCTTTTGAAAATAAAAAAATCCGAGACAGATTTGAAAAAAGCGGGACTATAACATAAATTTGTACTTATTACAATTGCTAGGTCTGTGGAATTAATGGATAATAGTGTTTTTGGCATGAGTGTAAAAATAAACGTTATAAATTTCTTATATTTTTCCAAAGATTTAAATTCTGGAATTCTGACCATTAATTTCAGTTGACAAAATCATAATTTTTGGCATCCACCATTAAAAGCGGGACATGTGGTGTCAAACACGGGACATTACACTTTAGCCTAAAAAAGCGTTTCGTCCCGCCAAAAGCGAGATGTCTGGCAATGACGAATGAAATGATGTATATATGTATTTATTTGATATAGAAGATGTTATAAAAAAGTATGAATAGGGCAATAGATTAATGGATTAATAAAAAAATTCAAGAGATAAATTTTAAAAGTTATTTCTGGGGCTAATTTAATTGAAAAATAAGGAAACCGATATGAAACTAATTCCGTGCGTGGAGAAAAGAGACAAGAAGTGTGAGTGTCTTGCTTATTTCTGTGAAACGTGTAGTAACTACATACGGAAAATTTATCTCAGAAACCAATTCGACATTGTAGATAAAAAAACAAGTTCTCCTATACATTGCATGTGCAAATGTAAATTTGTACGCCCTATATTGAGAGATTTACTCTTGAGCTTAGATTTTTTTATAGGCTTTTCGTACCCTCACACCGCGTACAGCGTTATCTAATTATTGTGGGCGGCCTACGGAGACTGCAATGCCCAGGCAAAGAGCCCATGCTTGAGGCCTGTTCACAACTCTTAAATTGTACGAGCCCATATGTAGGTTTTCCTGTAATCTGTAAATTAAGCATTTTTAGCTTTCCAACATCTAAAACAAGCTCAATGCAATTGCCACTGCTCTGGTTGATAAGTATTTTGTATCTCCGCCAGGCATCCTCAGGTCTTCTCGAAATGTAAAAAACAACAACCTGCAAGTTTATATTACCTAAAAATTGCCTGTAATTTTGACTTCCGTATAATAATACTAGAATCAATTAACTATCTTTACAGATAACCTAATGTTTAAAAGTAATTTGTCATCCTCGTCAGGTCTTCAGGCGGAAACGTCAACATTCAGCGAAGGGTCATTTGGAGTCGCTTCTCAGACGACCTCACGATGTGGGAAGTGACTGTTTTCCGCCTACACCTGCACTTTGTTGTCTGTGCTATTAAAATGCATATTATTACTCTTCCTTATGTTAGATTAGCACAGATTAATGAGGAAATTAGTTTTTATTCTTTTTTATCGTCATGGGTATAGTTATTTATCGCGAAGATCATTCGCGAACTTTAGTGTAGGGAGCCAACTTTCTTAGTCTTGAGTTAATGTAACGTCCAAACAAGTCCAGTGAGGTCTCCAAATCGAATTGGACAAAACTATTTTATATTCCTGCTGATATTTGTACTACTGACATAAGTACAGTCCGACTGCACTGAAACACCCTCAGAATGCTGTTGGTGCTGCTGAAAATTGTTTTAATAATATATTTGAAATCATTATTTACATTTATTTATTCTTAAAAAAAAACAGAAGAGTATGTTACTTTTCAAAATTATGTCGTTCATTGAAGTGAACGAATTAGAAACCCGATATTTCTATTAACAAACCCTCTTTTACAGAAAAAAAAAGGAATTTTACCGCTGAATTTCCCCTTATTTGAGAATATAGCCGATATTAATTACAAAAGGTGCAGCCTTTGACCGGCGGACCGTGTTCCCCTGGGATTCGTTTGGGCCGTACAATATTGTACAATCGGTTTTAATATGAACCCCGGACCTATATAATGATTCGCGTTCTTTGTATCCGGATTAGATAGTCTCTCGAGAAAGATATTTTTTATTCGCCTTTGAAATATGTGAAGGAATTGTGGATTATGCGAATGAAATTTCTATGTAGCTGATTATGTGAGGAAGCATATGGTAAGTATAAAAAATACGTATGGAAATCCGCTTATCAGACCATCCGTTTGTAAGCTATTATGTAAAAAAGAAAGAAAAGTACAAAGTATTTTATTGACAATAAATAAACTGAAAAAAAAATCGTGTGGGCGCTGGGCGAGTGGGGTGACCAGGATGGACAACGTACCCTATACCTAACGGTTAATGCGCCCCGTGTGCCAACCTTCCGGTTATATCACGGGTTGCGAGTCTCTCGTCCAGTAAATCAACCAGACGAGAGGACTTTTACCTGCACCGCTTTTGCGCTCAGTAAACCAACCGAGCACGCAAGCGTAGCAGTAGCAGGTCTTACTCCGCTTTCACCTGCATGCAGGCTACTTACGTACTCTTAAGTCGAGTAGCTCGTGGCGACAGACGCTCAGAGAACCCAAGCATCGGGGCCCTACTACCACTCCCCATTCTCCATGATGGGTAACCGGAGCTGTATGGCACGCTCACATCATACAAGTACAAGCGCGCCTAGTGTTTCTGTACCCACACTGGGGCGCCGGATAGCCGGCTCCCTGATTTCCTTGACAGGTACCGTAGCTGTATAAGGCGCGATCACTTCCCGACATTTCCAACGACCAGGATGGACAGAGTTCGGAATGAATACATACGGGGTAGCTTTAAAGTCGCACAAATCACAGACAAAACGACTGAAAATTGCCTTAGATGGTATGGCCATATCATGAGACGGGATGAAGACTATTTAGTGAAAATCGCATTAAGCTTGCCAGAACAAAAGAGAGGTAGAGGCCGCCCGCCATCGACCTGGTGGGCAAACATCGAAAGAGACCTTAAGAAAGTCCGATTGCCAAAACCGTCAACCCAGGACAGATTAACCTGGCGCCGTAGAGTGAGGAGACCCGACCCCAGATAACGGGAACAGGGACGGAAGAAGAAAAAAAAAATCGGGTGGGGTGTGTCGCTGCACACGGCCGTTGGTTAACGTGAAACGTCTACATCAGCGAGTTCCTTATAGTTAACTAGGTGATCGGCGACACATAGGCTATTAATCTCATAATAGTTATTTTTTCGCTGTACATATTGTCACAGATAGTGATTTCATATTCTCACATAATAGTATTTTATATTCGTCACGTTTACTTTTTTGATACACACAATGATTTCTATAGTAAGTATATAATTTCCAACAGACGCCCAAGCTAATGGGTATTCATAGTAATTTTGTAGAAGATTCTTTCCAGGGGGAAGCAAGAACAAATTAATATTAAAAAATTTCATGGTACCACGTGTACAAAGGGATGAACAAAGTCGCTCCAACATATGATACTTCAATAATTAAAATGCATCCAGCAGCGGTTCAAAAGAAAGAAACTGTCCAAAGTACCTGAATAAACCCTAAAAATTCGGCTCTTTTCGTGGATGAGCATAAAAAAAATATCTGCAAGTGTAATTGTAATTTCAAAGGATATACTTGAAATATCAGCCTACCCACAAACTGCAGACAAAGTGAAACTTAACGTTTGTGACGAATCCCGGTTGGGATGGGTGGGGGCAGACGTAGACGGTCAGATGGACCCGTACAAATATTTGCCATGGCAAAAATGTTCCCTACACGGATTACTGGAGGTTGAGGGTTTAGTGCAAAGGAAAGAGCGGGTTTGAAGGAACTATGATTATATTATTTCTTTTGTGGATGGGGAAAGGGGAGGGAAATGATAAGTAATGTAATATACATATCATTTCCCTTCCCTTTCGTTCTTTCTTCCATTTCGAATTTGTAAGAAAGAATCAGTTAAACCAAACAAAAGATAAATTAAATAAACACTAAGTTACGAAAAACGAGCGACAGTTGCCTTTACATAAAAAATATATATACGAGTAACTGAACGTTGTTACGAACTAATTAATAGCTTCTGCTAACATGTAATCAACTTAAAAAAAATACTATTAAAATCAAACCAATTAATTGAAGTTATTAGAGCCAACACATCGCCTGTTACTTTTTAATAACAGCTAATTATTTTCTTTTAACGGGTCGAAAACATGAATGCGCGCAAACACATTACATAGTTTCCGTGGCGTATAGGAAGTTGGAAGGAAGGAGTAATTTTCCCACTCCCGCGTCCGCTACTCCTGTGTGATATATCCGATGGTTTTACAAGAGCGGGCGGTCGAGGGCAGGAGGTTTATGCGCTTAGAATGGCAAGTATGTCTGGCTGAGGTTGTTTATTCATATTACGGCTCGTATACGTATATTGATGGGAAATTTTTGAATAAATACTAGATTCTGGTCATTATTTCATAAAAACGCATACTTTCAAAATAGCATTAAACGTTGCTCTCGGTTTGAAAACCGAGACAAGGCTGTGGAAGTGTCAACATTTGGTCGAAGAAATACATACAAATGAATAAAACTATGGGGTAGTATAAACCGAGCATCTAAAATTGTGAAAGTGGGTGACTATTATACTGATTTGGCGACTAAAGTTTATATAAAACATACCAAATCTAACCTAACCTAGTATTTGCTACAGGAATGAGCCACAGACACACAATACTCATTTAGTATTTTTTGTCGCTCATGTTATTATTTTCCAAAAGCAAGTTATCATTCAACCAGTACCCTTGTGTGGTGTTATCTGATGTTTTTTTTTATTTTTTTTTATACTACGTCTGGTGGCAGACAAGCATACGGCCCACATCACATCAGGTGGGCCGTATGCTTGTCTGCCACCAGACGTAGTATAAAAAAAAACTTCTCCAGTCTGCTTATTCAAAATTTTAGTGAAATAAAGAACTTGACTTGAAATGTACTATAATATATTTCGTGACCCACTTACACCGTACCCATAAAGGCGTGTTCACGCACATGGTGTATCTATGAAAAGTATTCACTTTTCTTTATTATTACCTTACCATAATTCCCCTATCCCCATCTACACCCCCTCTTAATACAGTGCACGGCGTATTTTTATAGCTTCACCGAGAGCTTAACTTTCTGAAAACTCACGAAAAGTGCTATAAAACGCCACTAAACGCGATGATCCGGAAAATTTTCCATCTTGCTTTCCACATAGTTCGGGCATAATAGTATGTGACGTGGCTTATATTCAACTATAGTGAGCATATTTGGATTTCATCATAGTGCAGAAAATAGTAACATGAGATTATGAAAAAAAAAAAAAAAACTTCTCCAGTCTGCTTATTCTAAATTTAGTGAGATAAAGAACTTGACTTGAAATATACTATTATATATTTTTGACGAGCTCGGTGGTCGAATGGTTAGCAATGGCCACTTTGACCCCGAGGTCGCGGGTTCGATACCCGCACAAGACAAACATTTGTGTGCATGAACATGTCTGTTTGTCTTGGTCTGGGTGTTTTCTATGTATTATAAGTATGTATTTACAAAAAAAATGTGTTTAAGTACATTTAACAATTGTCTAGTACCCATAACACAAGCTTTGCGCTTAATTTGGGACTAGTCCCAAATGTGGCGCTGTGTAAATTGTCCAGAAATATTTATTTATTATTTATAAAAGGAAAGTAAAAAATGGGTGTAAGTGGCTCGCCACAAGGAGAGTCTAGAGTCAAAGCCAACTTCACCTGCACGTGGTACACCGTGGTACGTGGTAGAAATCTATATAAGTATATACAGTAACAAAACTACTGAAGCTGGAAATGTGATATTTGGACCGTGGGTTCCTTTTGTGACGTAGAGGGGATTTTGCGAAGTTCACCCCCTAAAAGTGTAAAAAAGGGGTATCATCGTATGTATGTAACTTTGTTTGTTGTCAGATCTGTTTGGAATTTCGTGATATGCACTTTTTAATAAAACTCTAATTCAATATCTTCCAAAATTCGATCTTTTAAGGGCTAAAAAGGGGTATTAAACTTTGTATGAGAAAAAAATTTTAAATGGGCATTTCGGCTTGGAACTTTGCAAATGTAGTCCTAAAAGAAAATAAATAAACATGTATTTCATGATTTTTCGATATTCAACCCGAAGTGGGTGAACAGAGGTTTAGATAAATTTCATACATCTTCGCGCACGAAGTCGCGGGCAAAAGATAGTAATAATATAATTTACTATAATAATAGTGTCAACATTGGCTTTTTACATTATAAATGTTTACTATGTCAAATTTGTACTTACGAAGAAAGTGGCGCCATCATTTTTGTCTACTCTCATTTTGCGTTAACTCTACTGTTTACTGTTTACACTGTGTCCCGCCAGCGCCACCATCGGAAGTAGATATCTTCCGGAGCGTGAGGCGCCTCACTAATGTACTGACGTCACATCCGGTGTAGTCTGCTTGTACTCCACTCCGAAGGGATATTGTGTTCTAAAGAGCTATAAGGTATAACGAAGGAAAACATATATAATGGGGTAAAAGTGACTTGAATCACCATTTCTTTTTAGAGCCAAACTCGTCCCATTACATTTTTTGTACAACCCTCCAAGCATACAACCTGACTGATGGTACGCAGTCAATTAGTAACACCAAAGGTATCACTCACACGTTGCATACCCAGTGAAAACCCCTTCACGCCCTTCTAGAAAAATTCCATACTGTAGTCTTCTGGAGAAACGACTTTCAGTAAGCGACACTCCTAGCTCCTTTTGGAGTAATCTGATTGGGGCAGCTGCGTTGGCAACAACAGTGGCAACCCGGTAGTGCTGTAAGGTCCTATCTATACGCTAACTATAAGATTTGTTTAAAACCTATAATAAGAGTTTGACGAGCTCGGTGGCGTAGCGGTCAATAACGCGGCTCACACCAACGCTCGTGGGTTCGATTCCCACACTGGACAAACATTTGTGTGCATGAACGAACATGTATATTTGTCTTGGTCTAGGTGTTTTCTATGTATCATAAATATGTATTTACAATAAATGTATTTACGTATGTTTATCAGTTGTCTAGTACCCATAACACAAGCTTCGCTTACTTTAGGGCTAGATGGCGCTGTGTAATTTGTCTGACAATATTTATTAATATTTAATAGGAGTAGTTTAACAAAATGGTAGACCATTGTATATACATATACTGAGATATGATAGATAAATAATATAATTCCTACTCAGATATATATATTATTACTGAGATATGATAAATAAAAAGTATCTTATGTGTCAATCCAGAACATATTCTGTATATGTATATACAAAATTTCATCCAAATCTATTGCTCTTTAGGGCGCGTTTAATTACGCTTACCCGTGTAAGAGTGTTACTCTTCCACCATGCTTTGACATCCATATTTCTTTAATAATTTTCACATTTCTAATATTAGTAGGATGAAATTGTTCTATAGAATAATTACGAATTATTTAAACAGTAAATTATCAACTTTTGTCTTAAGTAAATATAATTATAAGTTAAAGTTAAAACGCCTGTTCGCCGCAATGTTATAGACATAAAGTTTTGTACAATTTGGCAATTCGAAGGCGAAAGGAGGCAGTAGGCAGTACGTGTAACAAGGACTGTTGATTTGGTGGAATTTGGCTATTTTTGGTAATAAAAGTTTTACTTGCCGATCTTAAGGTCGTTTGTGCTAGGTTTTGTAAGATTATTTTTATTTTTTTATACAACTAACAAGCATACGACCTGCCTAATTATAAGCAGTCATTCCATCCCATGGGCGCTTTTCTTGAAGAACCCCATGCTGTAGTCTAAACCTCGGCAAGTAATTCATACTACAACCTGAGAGGCTGTGTAAGAAAACCTCTCGTTAAAGATAGCTAGATATGGAATGGGAATGTGAGATGGGACGCGGCCACCGAAGCTCATGGACGCTAGCACCACTAGGCGACCATTTCGGTTCTAATGTATGAGGATGAACCCCCTCCCGATGGCGAATAGTGCAATTGTACAATACACAAATAGTCTTCTCAGACTTAAGTATTAAGAATCTTTGTGCATTTTTAGGGTTCTGTACCCAAAGGATAAACACACCCAATTACTGAGACTCCGCTGTCGGTCCGTCCGTCCGTCCGTCAGTCACTAGGTTGTATCTCATGAACCGTGATAGTTAGACAGTTGAAATTTTAACAGATAATGAAGTTGTGTTGCCGCTATACAAATACTAAAAAAACAGAATAAAATAAATGTTTAAGACACTTTAAAAATAAATAAATAAATTTAAATAAAACAAATACTTAAGGGGGCTCCCATTCAACTTTCTTTGCCGTTTTAGAGTTCCGTATTATAGATAATGGTACGGATGCCTTCGTGCGCGAGTCTGATTGGCATTTGGCCGGTTTTTTGATATCTAATTACCTAGTTCACAGCAAAAAAAAACCGGACAAGTGCGAGTCGTACTCGCCCACCGAGGGTTCCGTAGTATCATTATTAAATTTGATATTTTTCATCATAAATAAGAAATAATGCGTCGAAAAAAATAAATAAAATATATTTTGCAATTTGTACATCAAGCCCTTTCATATGATACCCCATTTGAACTAGTAGTTTCAATTTGAAATTTCGACACCCTATAAAAAATATAGACCCCCTATTTTTTAAGATCTATTTACAAATGTATAGTTTTGAGATTTATTGCTGTACTTGTAGTCTATAACGATGTTACTTGCCAAATTTCATAGTTCTAGGTCAACGGGAAGTACCCTATAGGTTTTGATTCCCTTGAGTGTGTCGAAATATGCGTTTTTTGCTGAATAAACGGCCGTAACTTTTTTCTACGTAAACTTAGCAGTTTGATTTTTTTTTTACTTCATGGGACCGTAGACCTGAGTATACAGTTCAAATTTCAGCTTGATACCTCCACGCATTCTCGACATAGAAATTCTTGACAGACAGACAGACAGACAGACAGACAGACAGACAGACAGACAGACAGACAGACAGACGGACAACAAAGTGATCTTATAAGGGTTCCGTTTTTCCTTTTGAGGTTCGGAACCCTAAAAATGAAATCTGAAAGGACTCAATCAATGTCTCTAAGTAAATATGTAACTTAGTTACCTCAATGTTATCTATCAAGGCAAAGCGACTGTCGCTAACAAAGACCATTACTAGGTACCTAGTGTACGTACTAAGTCATTTTGGTCACGTACCAACTGCAAAGTTATTCCTATTTCGTGATCAATTGGTGGTATACCGTTTTTTTATCATATTGAAATATTGCTTGTATTACTAATACCACAGTATAAGTAATAGTACTACGTACTAATACTAACATTGTAAAGCGTGTATTCGTGCGTATACCTTGGCTGCTCTAGAAATGTTGAGGTTTAGAGCTCAACTCTATCTTTTAATATATTTTTTATATATTTATGAGAGTGGGGCAAACGAGCATGTGGGTAACCTAATGGAAAGCAATCACCACCGCTCATGGAGACTACCAAGGGGTCGCCGATCCGTTGCCAACCACTTCATACTCCAACACAACAACCCTCAAGGGAATTGTTATTTGGCTGCGGTATTCTGTGAGATGGATGTACTTACCCAGTCGGACAGCTTAAAAATACGCTATGCCTACCTCTCTTTTCGCCAGAGCCTCGTTTGTCAGTTAGCAGGGTGCATCACGTGTAGGTGAGGTTGGCTTTGGTTCAAAGATGTTGATAAACCACTAACACCACAATTGTTTTAAACGGTGATATTTAGGCGATAATAAGAATTGTCACGAGAACCAAATGAGTGTAACAAATTTCAGCTCAATCGGACAAATGAAAAGCTCGGTGGTCGAATAGTTAACAACGGCTACTTTGATTCCGAGGTCGCGGCTTCGATCCCCGAACAGGACAAATATTTGTGTGCATGAACATGTCTGTTTGCTATGTACAATATGTATATATTAACCTATCTAAGTAAATCCTATTTATGGAAGCAGTAATTCTTCTCTGTCCATAGTGTCGATATAGAAGTGTGAGAAACAGCGTCACTTCCCACAATGTCCGATATAGTTGTTAAAGGTGTATATTTTGAAGTTATTTCACGGTGTATTGTGAGTTAAATCCGCTTATGTTGTCGGTGTCAGAACAGCGTCTTTTGTTGTCCAACAAAGGCCCGTATTGTAGTGGACGAGTTAATGTTCTTGGTGTAACATATACTTCATATTCTATAGATTTATGTTAGCAAAATGTTCGAGATTTAGCTCTTCGCCTCTAACAATGGACATTGGATAGTATTTCCTGTATGTTAGTCTATAAATACTCCGCTTGTGGTCATCATCACAGCTTAGGGGGCGTTTTATAAGTAGGTATTTTGAATCAAATTAAATCAAAATATCTGTATTCCTTGGACTTTATAAAGCACTTTAAAACGACATATAAATTAAATTAAATTAATTATTTATTTATTTTACCAACCTCTATCTAATAGATGCCGTATATACAGGATTGGCATTATTAAAACAAATTGATTTAAAACAGGTGTTTAAAACAGTTGGAATTAAAACCGTGTTTTGTATTAGATAACTTGATGTTAATAATGAAATGAAATATTAGAAAAAATGCATTAGTAAAAGAAAGTACTTCGATGGACTAGTGTGGGTATTCGGTATTCCCTTTGTTTAAATACAAATTACTTAATTTACAGATTATCCCTTATTAAAAAATTACATTAGAATGTACAGGGAATATAAAGTGTTCAGTTTAATTAGCGATACATATACGCAACATAAAAGAAATGTTTGTCCATTGATTATTTAGTAGGCGAATTGGAAAATAGTCTAGAAATTAAATTATAGCGCTATTTAATTAAATTATTTAATAAAAAACGGGTTGCACTCCGGCAGTGCCGACAGAGATGAAATCTTGAACATTAACTTTAGCATTTTTGAACATTTTGGAATGGTTACAGAATAATTTCGCACGAATTGCTTTATTTATCAGTATAAAAGTACTATCATTTATGTGGTAAAATACAATAGTCATTTATTGCGCTATCGTACACATACATGACAATTTATATTACATTAAAAATAAACAGCAGGAGCAAGCATACATTTTCGCCGCGCTGTGGAAAGAGAGGGGATATTACTTCCTCTCCTACGCCGCGCCGGCGGTCTACTCTCCCTCCGTCTTACGAATTTTTGATCCTGTCACGTGTCCTGACGCGAGTTTAAAATTGTTTACCCATCCCAAAAAGTGCACAACGCCGCTAAAGAAGTTTTCATTTTAATAAATTACAAAACAAACAATTGTTTAAAACATTGTCAACTGTTTGTTTTAAAAAAAATATAAAAAAGGTGTATTTTATCCAATCCTGTATTGTTGATATTTTGTATTGATTCGTTAAGTTCACATAATCATACTATACGGGCAGGCCTTACGGGGAGCGTGGGAAATATTTGGCGATTTCAAGGATGTATTTTCCAATTAATAGACGACTCTTTAACAGTTAATCAAGATCGTATTAGCACACCCCGGCCACTCCATACAAATGTCGCGTCGTTTACTACTACATAAACAATGTAGTCTGTGCAGAGCGCGAATGAGCGTGTGTGCGTGCGACGCTATACAAACTGTTCCAGATTTGTCTCGGAGGGGAGGTGAGGTCGACACGAGAGAGCGGCAGGGAGTAGCCATACTGTACGTAGTACTATTACTAAACTTATACTGTGGTATTAGTGAGAAAACTCGTACTCGTACTTCTATTTGACTTACATTTTTTTCGGTTTGATATGTAGGGATGACTCAATAATATAACTATAGGTGAAAGAATTGTATTCTTGAATATGTATTTTGTATGCATCAAATCTGAAATTTGTACGACAGCTATGTGAATTATTATGTTTATGTAATTAGTATCATAATAAAAGTTATAGTATTTTTTTATTGCTTCTCCAATGGAAATTTTATTTTTCAAAGTGATCTTTATAGTTTTGTGTAATTTACGATATTGTTAAATAATTTATTCAATTTTTGAACATTATCAAATAGCCTATTGGTTTTTATCTCCAAACGACCCGAACAAAGCTCGGTCTCTTAGTTACTTAATTCTATGAGACTAACGTATGACTGCGGCTAACAAAGGGCTATACATCAAACTGCCTATAGATCCTTTTCGCGGGGTATTAGATTTCCTCATCTGGCCTGAAAGAGTAATGAATGCCTCGTAATTACCGACCCCCGCGATGACAATTAGAATCAGCCATTAGCCGCGGACAATCTCGACTATCCCCGGCCATTACGTGCATTCCCCGACTTCCTTAGTTGAGCCATTAGGGGCATTAGCGCAAGGAACAACTTGCCTGAAAACTGAATTATATCTAACTAGAGAATTCCCGCAAGTTTCTGTTGATAGCTTGCATTTTGCAATGATGTTATGTGGCGCATAGGGCGAAGAATTGGGTCCGCTCTTGATGCGGTTGCGGAAAACGGAGGAGCGCATTTGGTGAAAAGAATTAGGAAAGCCTATATCCAGCAGTGAGGATATCATCATCATCATCAGGTCCATTTTAGTCTCCACTACAGGAGCACGACCCTCTCACGTCCGTCCTAGACGGAAGGAGGATTTGGCCTACACTCCCCACGCTGGCCAGACGGGTTGGGGGGCCTGATCGATGTTTTATAATGTATTTCCCTTTTTTTTTTGAATATTTATTTGCCAGAATAAGGTTTTTTTACAGTTGTCGTTTTGTTATTATGTTCCATATTATTCTGCCATCGACAATGGCGTGCAAATATTAAAATCATAGTAATTGAACTGAATAAATCACTGATAAATAAATCATCAGTATCACAAGATAATTAAATGTCAGATTAAATTATAATGTCAAGCTGAATTAAATATTAATTATAATTATGTCAACTGAAATATAGAACATTGTTACATTAAAAAATATGGCAAGATATAACAAACAATTGTCATACATTAAATTTTGTCACTTAAAAATTCATCGACCGTATAATAACATTTGTCCAGTAGTAACCTAAAAAGATATCTTTTCATCCATGAAAGACTATTTTCTTTCACTGTATCTGGAAGATGATTATATAGTCGTATTGCCATAGAGTATGCATTCTTACAAAATACCTTAGTCGCCTTGTACGACATCCACGGGATGAAACGGAGTGATTCTATTCTAGTATGCCGGAAACCACATGGCTAGTGAGGATATACAGGCTGATAATGATTATGTCCCTAAATTGACTTCATGGCAAATTGCAAAGTTGATAGAGCACGGCCTCCATATAAATATAATAAATATTCGTGGACAAATTACACACGGCCATCTAGTCCCAAACTAAGCAAAGCTTGTACTATGAGTACTAGAAAACTGATATTATACTTCATAATGTTATATATATACTTATTTTTTTTTTGTAAATTCATACATATAATACAATGAAAACATCCCGACCAAGATAAACAGACAAGCTCATGTACACAAATATTTTGTGTTGTGAGGGGATCAAACCCACGACGTCACCGTCGACGCGAGTCAAAGTGGACATTGCTATCCATTTGACTACCGAGTAAATATAAACAAATAAATAAACACACAGCGCCATCTAGTCCTACATTAAGCGCAAAGCGTGTGTTATGGGTATTAGACAACTGATAAATGTACTTAAATACATTTTTTTTTGTAAATACATACTTGAAATACATAGATAACACCCAGACCAAGCTAAACAGACATGTTCATGCACACAAATGTTTGTCTTGTGCGGGAATCGAACCCGCGACCTCGGAGCCAAAGTGGCCATTACTAACCATTCGACCACCGAGCTCGTCAATCATAATCAATAATTATTATTGACTATTCTAGTTTTCATTATTATACGCACCTATGTTTATTTATTTTTTTATGTGGCAATACTGCGTTTGTCTATAATGTCCGAAATGTTATGATTCAAGTATTTGAAGAGCTAATCTTATCCGTGCACTCTCAAGTCTAAAGTCTTTGACCAAACAACCCAGATTCTGAGGCTGCATTGTCTCACGGCTCGGCCGCCATTGTTCACAAAGTCAATATACTAAAGCCGCTCGTATGCAGATATGTTATCATATTTAATTATAGTTATTCTTGGACTAAATCTTTCTTGTTTGAGTGAAAAAAATATACATTTTCAACCTCAGACGAAATATGTGTATCTGTCTGTTAGTGGCATCATAGTTGCTAAACGGTGCCAATTTAGATTTATCTGAGGTTTGATCAAGAGTGCTCTTTGTTGATCAAACCTCAGATCTATAATCACAGTACAAGTAATGGTACTACGTACACCACCACTTCCCATGGCTCCACCGACCTCGCGGTCATATGAGCCGAATCGCGAGAGATGCGCGCAGCACCGTTGCTTTAAGGCTCTTTTGCGCCGCGGGCAATTCTTGACTCTCTACAATTTTTTTTTTATACTACGACGGGTAACAGACAAGCATACGGCCCGCCTGATGTGAAGCGGTTACCGTAGCCATATTAACGCTCGCAACATAAAATATTGCTCGCGTGCCGCCTCCCCCGTAATACGGGGTGCACCCCCGCTGCCAAAGCAGCATCTCCTTCCTTTCTTTCTTTCTGGTGACCTCACTCACTCGCAGGAATACAACAACCCTCAAGGGAATTGTTATTTGGCTGCGGTATTCTGTGAGGTGGAGGTACATTCTCCAGTTGGGTAGCTTACAATTACGCTCCCTACCTCTCTTTTCTCCAGAGCTTCGTTTGTCAGTCAGTAGGGTGCACCACGTGCAGGTGAAGTTGGCTTTAGTTCAAAGATCTTGATGAACCACTTACACCCCTTATTTAATGGGGAGAGGGCACAAATGGGACTACGGATGTATCCGTAGTCCCATTTGTGCCCTCTCCCCCTTCTGGGGCGGCGACGAATACGTTTACGGCTCCGCTGCCGTCCGTTGGCGCACCACCTCCACTCTTCTCCATCCTTTCTTCGGCACCCCTTCGCGCGTGCCATGCGTGGGCGAACCTACGTAAGACAGTGAAGTTCGCCTCCGACGACACGAGATCCTGGAAATACACTGCACCCGGGTACTACACGGAACAGGCTGAAGTTTTCCCCTGGTAAGTCTGCAACTATGACTGTGAGGGGGAAATTTCAGCGGCCCCCAGTTATAAAGTTCGGCCAGGACTCTGTGAGGAACGTCAAGTCGGCGACAATCCTCGGCGTGGAATTGGATTCGGGCCTGATGTTTGTCCAACATGCCAGTAGAATAGGAGAGCGCGCTGCGGCATGCTTTGGCAAAATGTCGAGGGTTTCTGCGTCATCATGGGGTGTTAGATACCCAGCGCTTAAAGTGTTGTATAAGGGTACGTACGTGGCTACCATTACTTATGCTGCTGCTATTTGGTGCCATAGGATATGTATGTATGTTTGTCGCAGTGTCGTGTTGAGAAGCCAGCGGCAGGCACTCATATTGCTGACTAAGGCTTACAGATCCACTAGCACGGTTGCTCTGCCCGTGCTAGCAGGGGTCCTACCTGCGGACCTGGAGATCAGTCGTGCTGGTCGCTTGGAGGGAGCGCGTAGAACCGCGGAGGGTAGGGAATTGAGACGGCTCAAGCGCGGTATTTGGGACGCTACGGTACGGGAATGGGAGGATCGTTGGGCTGGAGAGACCAAGGGCAGTGAACTCCATCAATTCTTCCCGGAGGTGGCCGGTCGGCTCAGGGCAACCTGGGTCGAACCGGACTATCAGATCTCCCAGATCCTCGTGGGTCACGGGATCTTCCGAAAGAGATTACATGACATGGGACTGTATGAGAGTGCGATGTGTGACTGCGGTGAAGGGAATGAGGACAGAGATCACATCCTGTGGTCCTGTCCTATATATGAGGATTTGCGTGATGAGATGCTTGATGGTATTCAGCGCGGAGAAGACTCACCAGGGCCGGTGTACCACACGGATCTCGTGTCGACGGCGGCGAACTTCAACGCTTTGCGGAGGTTCGCTCATAGTTGGCATGCACGTCGGAGTGCAATGGAGAGAGCGGAGAAGAAGGGAGGTGGGGCGCTAGAGGCAAGGACAGAGAATTAAATAATTTGTAGGGAGTGAAGACGTGCCACGGCACCGCGAAGCCAAAGTGCAGTGTGCTGTGAGCATCTCCCGCGATTCGGCTCAAATGACCAGGAGGTCGATGGAGCCATGGGAAGGTGGTGGGTTTGCACCCGGGTACTGCTCGGTTGGTTTACTGAGCGCAAAAGCGGTGCAGGTAAAGGTCCTCTCGTCTGGTTGATTTACTGGACGAGAGACTCGCAACCCGTGATATAACCGGAAGGTTGGCACACGGGGCGCATTAGCTGTTAGGTATAGGGTGCGTGCACCCGGGTACTCTTCGCTGCGCTGAATCATACCAAGAAGCTCGCTGCGCACTACGTACAGTATGGCCACTCCCTGCCGCTCTCTCGTGTCGACCTCACCCCCCATCTGAGACAAATTTAGAACAGTTTGTATGGCGCCGTACGCACACATGCTCGTTCACGTTCTGCACAGACGTCTTTGTTTATGTAGTAGTAAACGACGCGACAATAGGCTTGTATCCCATTTTTTTTTCGATCTGTTATTTAAAGACGTCACAATAATATAAATATAGGTGAAATAATTACTTCGATTGCGTAAAAACTTCTCGAGATATGATAACTTGAAGATCACAATTTTGGACTATCCCGAAAACGCTCCATACAAAAGGCCACCACGTTATGACGTCACACCGTGCTATTTTATATGCATTAAATCAGAAATTTGTACGACAGCTATGTTAAATATTGCGTTTATGTAGCCAGTGCCGTAACAAAAGTTATAGTATTTTTTATTGTTTCTACAATGGTAATATTTATTTTTTATAATTTTATACCTTTAAAATGGACTTTCCCACCAAACTTTGACCGAACATAAAACACGTCGGACATAAGATATTAAAATTTTAAGATCGCAGATCGTTCTAGTTTTATGTATTTTACGTTACAGACAGAGAGTTTTTATAATTTTGTAACATGGGCAACAAGCCTATTGTATGGAGTGGCAATAATTCGTTTGTCGTAAATTGCATCCGCTACTACAATAAGTTGCCGGAGTCGGTCCTGATTTTACCCGACACTAAATTCAAACAGCTTATTAAGACCACCTTATGTAAAAAGGTTTACTACAGGACCGACGATTACCTTAATGATAAAAATGTATGGCAAATTCTCGGCACAGGATGTGAAGCACAGGCGTCTTATCTTTACAAGTAGTATTGTGGATATACATATTTAGACTTTATACAATATGTATATACACTCTATACTATGATTTTTTATATTTTTATTTTTTTTACTATTTTATTTTACTTAAATTTTTTTTTTCTCTTATTTTGATTGAATACCATTTTTCTTTTTATTGTATTATGATAATATTGTATGGCTATTTAAAAAAAAAGACCTATATTGACTGAGTTTCTTTCGGCATTTCTTCTCGTCAATGGTCATTCCGAAATGCTGGTAGATAAAAAAAATATACCTAATTGTAAAAGACGTGTCTAAGTGCCCGCGAGGGCCCACAGAATAAAGAATTTTGAGTTTGACTTTGACTTTGGCCGGGGTGTGCTATGAGCTAGAAAATAGGCTCAGCAGTTTGAAGATCATGAGATCTGTTCTAGTTTGAATAGATACGTGTAATTTCCATAGATCAGTATATATAAGCGTCGGCAATATCCCTTCTCGTCCAGGCATAATCTATCTCTAATATATAAAATTCTCATGTCTCGGTGTTTGTTACCAAACTCCTCCGAAACGGCTGGACCGATTTTTATGAAATTTTGTGTGCATATCGGGTAGGTCTGAGAATCGGCCAACATCTATTTATCATACCCCTAAATGATAATGGTAACCCACCCTTAAATATTTATTTTATTTTATTGTCAATTTTTTTATTTTTAGCATTGAAAAATTTTTTTATTTTTAGCATTGAAACTTCAAATTTTCGTTCTTTCTTTTCCTTCTACTTAATAAAACCCATCAACCCCTAAATTTGTATGGCAAAGCAACATTTGCCTGGTCAACTTGTTTATATACAAAATAGTTTCGATGTTAGACGCCAGCCAGGCGCCCAATAACGGGTCGATTTTAGTTTAAACATTTTTAATGTTTAAAATATTAAAGTATTATGTTATTAATGTATTTTTTTTTCATTTCCAGGTAAATCAACTTGAATCAAACCGGATTTCTTTGACTAACTAGGTAACCGTATAATTTTTATATTTTACTATGAAATATAATATAACTTATAAACATATATGATTTATAATATATAATATAATTTAAACATAAATATAATATAATTTATAAATATAATACATATAATTTATAAACAGATCTATTTTTTTTATGTGAGAGGGGGGCAAACGAGCATGTGGGTTACCTGGTGGAAAGCAATCACCACCGCCCATGGAGACCAGCGACACCAAGGGGTCGCCGATCCGTTGCCAGCCTTTTAAGGAAAATGAAAACTCTGTTCTTGAAGGCACCCATGTCGTAGTTGTTCGGAAATACCGCTGAGGGAAGTTGATTCCACAGTTTCACTGTTCGTGGTATAAAATTTCTTAGGAAACGTACTGTAGTAGATCGCTAATTATCAAGATGATATGGATCTGACTGCGGCGATGTTAAAAAAAGGAGGGTACTTATGAGTTAGACCTGTGTATGTATACCCTACTTCTTTGTCCTTATATAATTGTATGGTTGAACTGATTCACCATTACTGCGCTTGTGTTATTAGTTATGTATGGGTTAACCCTTTCATTGCCGACTTACGTATTAAGAACTTTACACTCATGGCGCCATATATACTATTTAGCCTAGACCAAGTCTTCTGAATTATTTTTGGGTGTGGGTCATACTTAAATTTCCACGGTCCACGGTGGTCCACGAAGAAAATCTAGACACCGATGGGTGGCTTTGGCAAGTGATTAATGATTTTTGGGACCCCGATGGGCGGCCTATGCACTGAATGGTTTAAGATAAAAAAGAAGTACGGATTTTTGTATGTGCGTTATGAAAAAAACAATTAAAGGCTATTACAAAAATATAGTAGTTATTTGAACAAATGATGACGATTCTACTTTTTTAAAACATACATCAAATGAAATATAAGAACGGGAATTAAGGCCAGTCAGCCTGTGACCACGGCCGGTGCAACCTGGTCGAAACGTCAGGCAAACAAAGGTATGTACTCGTAAATACCCTTACGCGTGATCGCGTTAATTCCCGTTCTTAAATCAATGCAACGCTAAAATTAAAAAAAAACTACATCAAATGATTACAATGGTCACAGAAGTGAACTCAACAAAAATACACGCTGTGTGCCGAAGCCGTTTCCGCGTGTTTTTCTGAAATTAGCCGTTGGAGGGGTTAACTAGTACTTAGGATGATGAGGCTGTAATGCCGACAGACTTGTCTGATGGATGGGCTGCCGGCACGTGTCACTCGCCGGCTAAGCTGCTGATCGGGGTGGCACAAGACGTAGGAACTAGCGGATTTATCATACTTATAATAATACTACGTCTTATAGACGTTGGTTGGCGTGAATGAGTTAAGAATATCATGATTTTACAACGCACCGTCATACATTATTGTGCTTTTCTTTGAAAAGACCAGCACGCAAAACAAAGAATCGTTTCAATTTGTCTCATTTCCTTATATGACTATGGCATAACTTATCCTTTTTCTTGTTTGTATGCAATGGAAACTATCAACTTGTCTATAGTTTTTTCCTATTTACGGAATTTATGGTCTCCCCTACCGAAACTGTCATCACAGTCGAAAAAAGTCATAATTCGTAAATGGCGATAAATCTTATCAAACGATAGATTCCTTCCCAAAGACAATAAATATTTTTTTTTACGAAAGTTAATTGCTAACGTCGAAAGTGTAGTTTTTATAAACGAAAGTTAGAAACTCCAGAGATATCTTTAAAAAAGTATTTGATTCGGGATGTTTGTTCACAACGACTTGACAATTATTAATTCCATGAAAGTTTGTACCAAGCCTTCTTAAGTTTTACGGAGATATCAAGCTGTAATTTGCTCGGCGAGTTAGAAGTATACTTTATACTAAAATAACGTTGTTGCAATTAATGAAATCCAGATCCATTTAATCAATTCAGATTTTACATAAACAAAAGAATATAAATAATGATCAGTTATTTGCGTTTTATTGTGAGGATGATCCACAGGCAAAGAAGAGACTGGAAAATATAAATTTTCTATTCTACGCCAGATGCAATGCGAATGCATTTTTGAGTTTTTAGAGGTGGTTTTACACTGTATTTTTCTCATATAATAACGTAACAATTAATAACAGAGGAATTATTCAACTGTCAGTAAAAATATATTGTTTATTTCCAATAGTTAACGTTATCCAAAAATTTACGTATTTTTGTTGGTTTGCTGTTATATGGCATAGCGCCCTGTTTCACGTCACAGTTCTTTTAGAAATACTTCTCAGTAATTGTTCCGTCCGCTTGTAACTTGCCCCGGAAGCCGCGTATCCTTTCACTCCGATTAGACCACGTCTTAAATCCGCCATTATTTAAATTTTCGCCCCTGACAGATATTGGGGGCGACGAGCGATGTCAAAACATTTTTATTATTAACGATAGCATAATTTCTACGCTTTTAATTTTAAAGATATTTGACATTTCATTGTTCAAAGTTATTTGACTTTTGGTATTTGGAAATTTAAATGGATTGGAAATTTTAAAGTTTCTACACGCCAAACTGTCTAATTTAGTATTTGACAAGAAACTCGTGTTTCATACCGCGTAGGGGTTTTATTCCAAGGTGTAACATGGAAGAACGTGACGATGCTATATATACTGGGAATAGAATTAAGACGTATGCAGGTGATAAGTGTACAATAGTAAAAGCCTAATACATATATAACAAGTTGGTTACTTTTACAAAATTTTCCTAAATACTAATAATTCGTAGAGAAATCCTTGAAAATTGTATGAATTGGACACTTATTTCTGATAACTCGAACAACCATAAAAATCAGAGCGGCGGAGGCAAAGGACTACAGGACATCTGCTATGACGATCTCAATGAAATTTATAATCTAGTTCGGATAAAACAGATTCTGGGAAAATTTGTTTTACTCTAATGGTCAACCTGGTACCTAGAAAGAAAGAAAGAAAGAAAAACATTTATTTGCTCATTACACAGCACAGTATAAACAAATCAACAAACAGATAATATATTAAAAAGAAGAAAATTAAAGTACTGTGCAATGTCGCAAAATGGTCCCAACTCAGCATAAAACCGAAATCTGCAACAGATTCGGCACTGATTTTCAGTTAGGACCAATTGCAACATCACGGACATACAAGCACAATAAAAATAAAACAACAAGAAAGAAACAACATAAAAAATTACACAACAAAATCAAAAAACTCAATAACAATAACAACTATACCTACTTACGTTGTTATTGATAACTTCTATCAGATTTCTAAATAATTATGGTCTTTCAAACTCCACCGGTCTATTCCTTTCTCACAGAGAATAAATAAACTTAGTATCTGAAATTGCATATTTTCGAGCAGATTTTTGCTTAAACTTCAGACATAAAATAACAAGTTTGAAGCAAAATCTAATCGTAAAAAAATATACTTTTCTACCAGACTAAAGTTAAAAAGTCATTAGCTTTTCCATTAAGTTGGGTATTTTACTTTGATTTGTTAACAGTTAAATCAGCATCGCAGATTGCATGTAACTATTTGACGCGATTTATTTCACATTTAACTGTATATATATAATTTCACATTTAACTGTATATATATAATTTCACATTTAAATGTATATTTATCAATGTCAAACTAATTTTAAATCTTTGGGAATGATGATGAGAAAATGTCGATTTAATCTAAAAGATAAGATACATATTACACCTTATAAATCTTAGAAGACACATGAAATTTAAAGAAAGGTTTTATTTTGTGACATGAGGTGAACTGAGAATTTATTTTAGTTGCGCAGTTGGTAAAACTGTTTAGAATGATATTAATAATTCCTTGTAAAACTCATGGTTTATTTCTTCTTTCTTTTGTCTGTGTGTGACTAAAGAATGAAGAAAATAAACCATAGTCAAGGGTCATCTGCAGGGTGATCTGCATGTTTAGCTTACGACTAGTGCCTGATGGGACCAAAATCTGGAAGTAATTACACCCGCAGGGCAAAGCCTAGCTAACTAACTCGCGTTTAAAAATTACATGCAATTTTACGAAAGCATACAAATTAAAATTTTTGACCTTTTCCCTCGTTTTGAAATGTACGCCAGACTATAGACTGGCGTACATTTTATTGATATTCATAATATCAAACTTTACACTGAACCACTATTACTTTAGGGGAGAGGGGTAGGACGTTTAGTTTTATGGTGAAAACTAGTTTATCATAGGGCGAACCGTTTATTTGCTCATTTCGAAGTATCATGAAAGAATATCGCGTAATTTGCGCCTTAGACTAGTGGTGCTAGCATTGATGATACGGCTGTGTTGTCAGCGGGTTTCAGTTATTCTACGGTCTTTCCAAATTTTTGTGTTATAAATACTGGATTTTCATCAGTCGCAACAGATATGGATGGAATTTTAATTTATGGCGAGTTGTACGAAAGTGGAAGAAGAAAGACGCTACATCTCTGCGTGTAGAGAGAGAGAGAGAGAGTCCAATCGATCCGAGATCTTTGGGTCACCGATTATTCGAACTACTCTTCGTTGTATGTGGTCAAATGGAACAAGCAAGTACTGGGGTGCACCAGCCCAGAGATGCGAACAGTACTCCATGTGAGGTCGAACCTGGGCTTTGTATAGGTGAAGTATAAAACTTCTCACTTTGCACTGACTCAATGGTTTTATCACCGACGACACGGCTGTGTTGTCGATGAATTAAGTTATTCTGCTTTCTTTTAAGTTTTTCTGTTAGAAATACGAACGAGACTTTGCATCAGTTGCACCTTGCTTTAGTTAGCGGTTTTAGCATTGTTAGCACGTGAATGTTGTCAATGGGTTCTAGGTACTAAAGATATTGAAAAGAGGAAACTTTGCATCAATTGCACCTTATCTTAACTAGGTTCCTTTAGCATCGACGACACGGCTGTGTTGTTAATGGGTTTTAGTTATTCTCCAGTCTTGATGTGAGTGGTGAGCCACTCGATAGCAGATCAAATTAGTCAAAAGAAATGTCTAGATCATCTCATCACTGGTATTAGATAAGGGTAAGATGGGGCTGGCATATCTGAAAGTGATAAAAACCCCTCTTAAAAAAACATTAAAAAAAAGGATCATTTATATGGAAAATACAATATTCATTTATTGCGCTATCGTACACAAACTTGACGAATCATATTACATTAAAAATAAATAAAAAGAGCATTCATACATTTTCGCCGCGCGGTAGAAAGAGAGGGGGATATAACTTCCTCTCTTACGCCGCGCCGGCGGTCTACGCTCCCTCCGTCTTACGAATTTTCGATCAGGCTACGTGTCCTGATGCGACTTTAACATTTTACCCATCCCAAAAAGTGCACAACGCCGCTAAAGAAGTTGTCACTTCAAAAAACTGTACCCTAAATCTACGGGCTTTGAGTTGATACTAGTAAAAACTATTATGTAGGTTTGTATCGTTCACACAAATTCAATAATATAATTGGATTTAACCAGATGTTATTAAAAATTTAACCACGGAGTCTTCTGACTTTTAATTGCTACGAAACCAATCACGTCGCGTCGCTAAATTGATGTTTTTACGCCGTAAAAGCCGAGTGAAAGTCGGCAAGGGCCCAAATTCGAGGTCGCTGTGAAAGGCGGCCTTATGTCTACGCACTGATCAGACAGCGATGCGACATGTGTTTTCTCTGCGTTTGTCTCTACGTAATAAAATAAACAGTAAAATAAATCATAAGAAAGCGATGTAGTCATCTTTCAAAATGTATGGAACACAACGTCTAGGACAGCGATTTGTAAAGTGGGTTCTGCGGAATCTCTGGGTTCCGTTGAAAAGTTACCACGGTTACGCGGAATACCCACGGTATTTTTATTAATATTTAAATTATTTTTTATATATCTTATAAATGCGAAACTCCAAAAAAATAAATCAGTTTTAGTCAGTTCTGTTATCGTAAAGTCTAGAAGCGCCTGGCACACCTCAGCCACTCCATGTAAATATTGCGTCGTGAACTACTACGTAAAATAATCGTGTGTGCAGAGCGGTAATGAGTGTGTGCGTACGGCGCTGTATGAATGAACAGAGGGGCAATTCACGTAATTAAAATATAGTCAAAATTCAGTTTCCAGATCCAGTCTCGATCTCATAAACGTCACATTTGGTATTCTCGTAACACAATATGTAACTTCAAAATTAAATTTAAGCGGGATTGTATCGAAATATGAGTGAAAATTTAATAATATTACTTTGCCAACAACAAGAATTGATAATAATTTATTAATGAAATCAAGTATACAATTTTAGTCAATTCACAATTCAATCTCGATTCGGTCAACTTTCAATCTGCGTTCGTAGAAAAATTACGAGAATTGGCCTTCAGTTCAGAATCGTCGCGGAAAGGGGGGGACTGCCGAAAAAATATCGCAGGGATGGTTGAAGGAGGGTTGTTGTTTTCATCAGGACGGAAGAAGTAGC
Organism: Hypsopygia costalis; assembly: GCA_937001555.2. NCBI lineage: Eukaryota > Metazoa > Arthropoda > Insecta > Lepidoptera > Pyralidae > Hypsopygia > Hypsopygia costalis. The sequence goes on from OW443340.2 coordinate 27,070,892, forward strand.
TACTTTGTCGGCGGGGGTAGCGCCAAGCATATAACCTTCGAATTACTTATCTATGTTAGTTACTAGTACTCGTTAGGGTTAAATACCATTTAGGATAAACGTCTTCCTTAGAAAGTATAATGACACCCGCTACGGCTGTAGTGTGACACTATGCGAGCACATTGTACCACTTCATATACGTTTTTATGACCTCCTTAACGGCTTTACAAGGTAAGGGTGTCTTGTAATGGTAAGGTGATAGAGGCTTCCGTAATTGAACGGAGGCTTAAGAGGGTTTATGTTAAGCACTGCTATTGAAGAAAAATGGCTAATGGAGATAAGAAAGCCAATGCTGTTTATTATTAATACAGTATTAATAATAAAAAGCATTGGCTTTCTTATCTCCATTAGCCATTTTTCTTAAGTATTATTAATACTATGAAATTTCGTACTCCGCGTTGAGCTGCTAATATCTGTCAAATAAGCAGTCGAACAAAATTCTACAAAATATGTATTTTAATTACAGCTTAGATTAGTGACAATTTGGGGTGTAAGTGGTTTATCAACATCTTTGAACCAAAGTCAACTGCACCTGATCGTGGTGCACCCTGCTGACTGACAAACGAAGCTCTGGCGAAAAGAGAGGTAGGGAGCGTAATTGTAAGCTACCCGACTGGGGAATGTACCTCCACCTCACAGAATACCACAGCCAAATAACAATTCCCTTGAGGGTTGTTGTATTCCTGCGAGTGAGTGAGGTCACCAGTAATGAAGGAAATGCTGCGTTGGCAGCGGGGGTGGTGGCGCGCAAGTGATATATTATGTTGCGAGCGTTAATATGGCTCCAGTAACCGCTTCACATCAGGCGGGCCGTATGCTTGTCTGCCACCCGACGTAGTGTAAAAAAAAAAAACCTAAACCTCGCCCGCCTATATCGAGTTAAACAGAACAATTAAGCGAAAATCGGTATTCATATAATATGTTTGTCGGGTCGGTGACACCTCGCAAACTCGGCACATTGTTTCGGGTCACTCACTCGCCGCGGCAGATGAATGCTAATCATGCAAGCCATACAAAGTCATACGACGAATGCTAACACACGGACATACATTGTATGTTTGGAAAATTATTAACATCTGAAAAGAGCTATGGGTCTTTGACGTTTAATTAAAAATGTCTTGTGTCAAGTCTAGATTCGACTTAGATAGTTCTATGATAGAGAAGCATTCATCCCTGCTGCTGGGACACGGGTGTCCCCTCATCAAACGCATCAAAGGTGGTTAATGATAAAAAATACTATGCAATTAAAGAATTTTTAGAATAGTTATATTTATTTTGTATTGTAATGTAATGTATTTTAATCAAATTTAATATTTTCCTTTGTTTTCTCATTTAATGTAATTTAATGATAATGTTTTTATTTTTTAATATCGACCCGCAATTAATTAAGTTGCATGCTTATTCTAATAAGCGGAATATGATGTACAACTACTATTATTTACCCTACCTAAACTACCATGTTTCATTCAAATAAATGATTGAATTGATTGATTGAATTGAATTGGTTTAGACTGTTTAGTTCCGCAAAGTGTGTGCCACGGCCCACTGGTGTACCGTGGTCATTAGTTGGTGTGCCTCGGAGAAATAAGGTTATATCATAAAGCTACATAACGGACGGAAGAAAAATTCTTACGAAAATAAAAACTGATTTTGCATTTATAGTGTAGGTACCTCGAAAAAATATATTTTTCAGAGATGTACTTTAAACACAAAAGTTTGCGAAACACTGGCTTAGAGCATACTCCACCACGCTCCTCAACTGCGGCTTGGCGGAGCCCAGTGTTTTTCAAGCCGCCTAACTGGCCGTGTGGTTTCCAGCAGACTAGAATAGAATCACTCCGTCTCTTCCCGTAGATGTCGTACAAGGCGACTAAGGGAAATACATTATAAAACATCGATCAGGCCTCCCCAACCCGTCTGGCCAGCGTGGGGAGTGTAGGCCAAATCCTCCTTCTGTCTGAGACGGACGAGAGAGGGTGGTGCGCCTGTAGTGGAGACTAAAATGACCTGATGATGAAATGACACTGACTTGACTTAATGATCATCTAATGACAGTGATGATGATAGTGGATAGGATGGTAGGAGAATAATGATAAAGGAACTCGATGTTGTGAAATCGATCACTCAAGTCAAGCAACATCGGATAAGGATTTGTCATACTCATATTCAATATGTTTATTGCATTATGTAGGTACATATCGATATTAAAATACATGTTTTTTTCTAGGTATTACATATTATGACCCTATAAGGGTATGGTAACAGTCTGAAGTGTACGGACCGGTTTATTATATGTCATCTAATTTATCATTTAAAAATTCGTCAAGAGTATAATAACATTTGGCTTCCAGTAAGGTCTTAAATTTTTTGATGAAGCTTAAAGCTCCTTAGAAATTTGGCGAAATCCCTGGTAATCTTATTTTACTGCGACATACATTGACATCTGTAAACTTGTTTATAACAATTTGTTACGAAGCTCCTGCAAATGCCCGCAATGGAATTACTCTGCCCACACTATTTGCCCACGCGACAGACTCGAACCCACGTCAAGACGCGCTCTTAGATTACACTCGCTTCGGGGACTGAGACTGATGAATCGATCACTAATTGCAATTTCTAATTAACCTTACTGGTACGGAATAAAGAAAACTGATTAATTAAAAAAATATATACTTTTACTAAAAGTGACAAACAACCACTGTGTTTTTGTGTGGTTTTCACCACCACACACCATGGTCTTTAGAGCAAAAGCCAAAACCTCACATGAACGTGGTGCACCCTGCCCAAAGAGGCTCTGGTAAAAGAGTGGTAGGATATAGCGTATTTATAAGCTGTTCGACTATATGCTATGACTATGGCTACAGTAACCGCTTCACTTCAGGCGGGTCGTATACTTGTCTGCCACCCGACGTAAAAAAAACAAGCACATGGGTGTTAGTGGCTTACCAGTCATCACCATCTTTAGAGCCAAAGCGAACGGTGCACATGGAGCACTGTTGGCTTTGACGACCGCACTTGCACGAGGAGCAACTCAAAAGGATGTGTTATTGAATCACTCTCAACCTCACCACAATAGTGAGCCACTTATATCCCAAAGTATAGACTCAGCCACTTGCACAAGAGTATTCTCCGCCGTCTATCTGTCGTCAATCGCCATCTCAATACCAAATAAGTAGATGTAACTAGATTATTGGATATTACTTGAAGTGAGTGAAGTCCACAGTTACTGTGGGACAGCAATAAACCACAGGCAACGTCTGCGCTGAATGAGTATCGAGTAGGGCTGGGACGGTTGTCCATTGTCCTATGATACGATACGGGTCGTCTACCTCACTGGGAAATTGCAATGAAATATCATTACCTTAGTGTTGTACCTTAGATAATTAAATGTGAGGGATATTTTATTTATTTGTACATAGGAAAACATACAGCTTATACTTTCTAAGTATGTAAAACTTAAATATATCTAAAAGCTATTTTACACGTTTTCACAAGTAGGCTTCTATTTAAAGCTTCGCACGGTCAACAACAAAAATTAACAGACATTTGTAGACGAAAAAACAACGAACAGCATCCCAGAATATTCTTAAGAATTAAAGAATAGGTTGGCCATCAATCGCCTGAGCGTGTCCGGTGTCGCTGCAAATGCGTCAACTGTTATTCTGATATTCCCTGGTAGTCGATTCAAATTTGCGGTTGAGCATCGGCCGGATCTACAATTTGAACTATACTACTTTGCGTGCTACCGGCACCAATTAGTTCATGCAAACTATTGCCGACTGGCAACGCAATGGGTGGGTACCCACTACCGTAAGTAGATGCATGCGACTGCAGTGGCGGCTTTGGTCGTCTCTGCTCCAGCTGCTGCGTACATTTAATCAATCGTCAAGTCGAGTCAGTAGCCTTTCTTGTCAAAGCACTGGCCTCCGAGAACCCGCAATTGAGCAGCCTGTTGGATTATGCTCTAAATCTCTTCGATTGAAGGGAGACCCGTATCCCAACAGTGGGATTATTATGGGTTAATGGTTTTCAAAAGTCGGTTCGCCATTGGATTGTTGGTCGAAAGGATACATCGCATATGACCGTCCTACGTTTCCACTTCCGAATATGCATCGATAGATCATATTGTTTGTAACTGATTGGACTACTACCAGAACTTCTACTAAGTAATAAAAAAAAAATGTAGCGATAAGACTGTGTCCTTTCTGTTCTATATAATGTACATTTAAATACAGATCAATGTCTTTTTTAATTTAGGTGTTATTTCTTTTAGAAATTTTGTGTATTTTCCTGGTTAAATTACTGTATCACAAATAGAAAATTGGAATTTTTACTAATCATGTGCATTGATCATATGGCATGTTCTGCAAATGGTGCCAATCGTCTTTATGAAACAACTGCTATGTTGCTAAATGGCTATCAGTAAAGAAATAAAAAAATAATAAATACCTATTACTGGACAAATTACACACGGCCATCTAGTCCCAAACTAAGCAAAGCGTGTACTATGGGTACTAGATAACTGATATAATACTTAAATACATTTTTAATTCATAGAAATCTTGCGTCACGTCATTTTCCAAATGAAATCGGAAGTATAATGGACAGGCGCAATCAATAAAGGCTCTATTTATAGCGTTTGCATTCGTATCGCTGTTTCCCGGAACATATCTCTGCAGGATTTATGCCTGGTGAGGTTGTATAGGAATATAGCGGTTGTAAACGTTTAAATTTAATTCGAATTGAAGCACTAAAAATGGTGCACAGACGATAGATGCTCTGAAAAATATTTAAACCCTTTTTGATATAGGTAATAAAATTACTTGAACTTTTCCACTTAATTAAATTTATTTTTGCTGATCGGTTTCGCTTTTACAGCATTAAAAAAACATTCTTTATATTTGTTGTGTCCTCAATAATTTCCTTGTTATTCTTGAAGAAACTCGAAAACCATCTATATACCTTGATGTAATTTGGGATGTAAGTGGTTCATCAACGTCTTTGAACTAAAGCCACACTCACCTACACGTGGTGCACCCTGCTGACTGACACACGAGGCTCTGGCGAAAAGAAAGGTAGGGCATTACCTATTTTTTAAACTGCCCGACTGGAGAAGTATCTACACCTCACAGAATACCGTAGCCAAATAACAATTCCCTTGAGGGTTGTTGTGTTCCTGAGTGTGAGTGAGTGAGGTCACCAGAAAGAAATAAAGGTAGTGAGTAATCCCCTTGTTGTTGCTGATCTCCATGGGCGGTGGTGATTGCTTTCCTTCAGGTGACCCATATATCAAAATGTTCAAAACCTTCCACCAAGTGCCAACAATCACTATTATCAATATTCAAATCTTTGCTTGCAAAACGACAAATACACAGAATGTTTTTTTTTATATAATGTCAGGTAATAGTATCATAATGACTTAGTCTACAAATTGACCTAATCAATATAAAGATTAGGTATCAGAACGACCAACTATGCAAAAAGTCTATATCTGAAATTGACAAGGTAGCAAAATGACTGATAATTGAAGGTATGTAGGTTCATCGTCATCAGCCTGTATATAACCCTTCCCCAATGCTTTCCACCAAATACGATCCTCCGCCTTCCGGATCCCGCCGCTTTCTTAAGGTCATCGGACCATCTAGAAGGAGAGCGTCCAACGCTTCGTCGACCTACGCGCTGCCTCCACTCTTATACCTTCTTCCCCCATCTACCATCACTTACTCGGCAGATGAGACCGGGCGATTGCAACTTCAGATTGCAAATTTTGAAGGCTATGTCGACAACTTTGGTTCTCCGTCAAATTTCTTCGTTCCGGATTCGATCCCTGAGAGAAACCCCGAGCATAGCCCTCTCCATCGCTCGCTGCGCGATCTTTAGCCTGTGTACAAGTCCGATGGCCAGTATGTTAAGTTTGTAGGTTACTGTGATAATAATTATAGTATTTATATTATTTACCTTAACATTAGTTAGAAATGTTATAATAACATTGACATTGTTCCGGTGGCCCACATTACACACGTCGTTAATGTTGACATAACAGTTTATTCGACCTACTGTACAGCTGAATTGTAACAACCATTGTATGGTGTTTTATTTTAAATTTTGCGATGAGTCGCCATTTTTGTTTGACACGGTCTGGGTGCATGTATTATACGTATTTAGAAAAAAAAATGTTTGCTAAGGTAAATGAGCACTCGTACATACGGAAATGTCTGGCAGAGTGGTCAGTTATTATAAACCGTACAAGCTTTGATTAGTTTGGGATTATGTAATTTACTCAGTTTATTTGTAAATTTCAGTCACCAATATCAGCCTATATCTACCCCACCGCTGGATATATAGACCTCTAATGCTATCCACCACATGCGATTTTCAGGGATATTTTACTATATTTTTTTATTTATAAAAAATATGTAATTGAATAAGATAATAGCTTTACAATTTAAATATTTGTGAATTAAATACTTTTTTAATTTAATCGACCTCAAGCACATCATTCATTAAAATTTCTCTGATTCACGCTTCTATGTTTTAGTTTCTAACTATGGTTGTGTGTAGTCTAGAAGAATATTATAGACACTAAAACCTACTCAGATAAATATGCGGTCAAATAGCGAAAACCTCATTAAAAATTTATCAATAGCTTTTGAGTAAATCACGAATGGGATTAAAGAGAACTACCTTTCTTGAAGTCAGTTAAATACGCTTGTGGGATTAGTTAACCCTCTGTCACAATATATGTAATAGTACTACCCCGGCCACTCTATACAAATGTTGCGCCGGTAACTACTACATACATAAACAATGACGTCTGTGCAGAGCATTAATAAGCATGTGTACGTGCGCGTATGGCGCCATACATACTGTTCCAGATTTGTCTCAGAGGGGAGGTGAGGTCGACACGAGAGAGCGGCGTGGAGTGGCCATACTGTACCTTTGTACTATTACTTATGCTGTGGTACTACGTACAATATGGTCATTCCCTGTTGTTTTCTCGTACTGGCCTCACCTCCCTCACCTCTGAGACGAATCTGGGACAATTTGTACGGCGCCGCACGCACACAAGCTGATTCACGTTCAGTACAGAGGACATTGTTTATGTAATAGTTACCGACGCGACATGTATATGGATTGGCCTGGGTGTGTCCAGTAACCAACTGGTCAAAGATAATATAATGTCTAAATTACCTCTCCGGACACTTGGAAGGCCAGTTTAGGAAGTTGGCGTCGTTCCAGAGGGGCATGTAAACAAATGAGCACGTACTTTATCTTGGTATAACGTTCACTCGTGTATTTCTCCCTAACGCACTCCATAAAGAGCGTTTACGTCACTTAATATACAGGATGGCAAAAAAATGGGAGACAGAGGGAAAGTGCCTTAAATATTAAAGTAAGTTACGGTTAAGTAGAGTTTAGTGCTGGGTGTGCCAAATTTGGCAACATGAATACTTAAGTAAGTAAATTGTTTTTGTGTCAGTTCGATATACATATTTGGCAGTTTTGGATCCCTTAACATTTTTTTAAACAATATCATGGTCCTGGATACAAGTCCTTTCGAGCACGAACTTTCGTCTTAATTTTTCATTATCCCTGCTTCAGGGATATGTCGAAAAATATCATCATTAATCATCACGTTCCTCATTTATATGTAATAACTAGCGGCCGTCCGCGACTTCGTACGCGTGGAGTTTGTTATTTGCACATAATTTTTATTTATATTCGAAAAAGTTAAATTCCTCCTTATAATAGTAAGTTGTTGTTTTCAATAATTCTTATACCTAAATACCATTTCAAATCCTTCTGCCATAATTACTTCAACTTGAATAACATTGGACTTTCATACAAACTAACACCCCCCCCCCCCCCACCCGTTTTAACCCCAAAAAGGGGTTGATTTCTAAAGATACATTATTAGTACACCTTCACGTCATCAATAGAGCATACAATGTAAATTTTAAATCTCTTACTTCAAAAACAAAGGATTTTCATACAAACTTCCAACACCCTTTTTACCCCCTTAGGGGTGGAGTTTCGTAAAATCCGTTCTTAGCGGACGTCTACACCCTATAAGGAATCTACCTGCCAAATTTCAAGTTTGTAAGTATTATAGTTTCGGAGATTTCGCTTTTATATATATAGATACGCTTTTATATATATAGATAGATTAACACAATAGTAAAATCAATATTGATAGTGATAGATCATAATCATAATTTATGACCTTGTATTGGTGTTCGTGAGAAGCCGGGGTAGATCTTTAGTATTATATTTGCAGCCTGGCTAATGAGGCTCTGCCGTAAGAGAAGTAGTGCATGACGAGACTGTACCTGGGACCTCACAAAAGCCAACAATACCTTTAAAAATTTAAATATATGTACGTGAGTTCACCAGACGGTGCGTTAGCAGCGGGGGTGTTAAAGCGTGAACGGTCTCCTTGTAATAGTAAGCGTCTATTTATAGGCTTTAATCAAACGAGTTGTACTCATAAATCTCGCAAAAATAATATTTTCCGTTGAACTGTAAAACTTTTAATAGCCAAAACGTTTAACAAGAAATAATACAAACATTCGAAACTAAACACATAATGAAAAGCATTTCCTAGCATGTCCGACATTGCAGCATATCATTTCATTAATCATACTTCGCATTAGGGTTGTCACTTTAAAGTTATTGTGTTTTTTTTTTACAAAATTCATAGGTACGTGAATCAGCTCCGGGGTTTGACGAGATTCCTTGTCGTCAAAATTGCTAGCAAATTCTCAAATATTATATTATTTTTTTATTGTTGATACTGGTGATTGTTGACACTTGGTGGAACGTTTTCAACATTTTTATATAATAAAATCACTTGTACTATTCCACTTAACTAGATTTTTGTTTTACCGACAGGTTTCGTTTTTACAGCATTATCAAGGTAAGGTTCAACTCAATTTTAATAATGCTTTAAAATCGAAACTAGAATACTTTGGTCTAAAAACAATATAACAAATAATTTTATTATTTAAAAAAAAAAAAATTTATTTTTAGACCAAATTTCTGAAGAGCGCAGCGCGGCTACCGCTCATCATTCAGACGCGGTTGGCATTGGTCAAATAATGATATTCCGTAACTATATATACCTTGGATAAATTGGGATTAAGACGAAAATGTTCGCATTTATATGGAACATCCTCGTATATTAAAAGCAGTCGACACCCCTGCTTCAATTTACCATATTATCCCGACGTCATTATTACTGTCAGACCTTCTGTCTCCCACGGACTTTTCAATGGCAATTGTTCTTTTGTCCCATTCTCTCGTTCGCTACGGATGCACGAGTGAAAGGGACGGGTGCAGTGAATCATGGAACCGTGCGCGTGCGCCGAACCGTTAACTGCAAGCGCTTAAGTTAAAAGAGGAAAGCGTGTTTATACTTTCTTATGCGTGAAGAAAGTGATAAATTAAGTTGCATATTATAATTAACTTCGCTATGTTTAAGCATTAATTACTGTAAGTTGTTTGATGAATATCCGAATTAATACTTTCGGGTTCTTTCTTCATCTTTTTTCTTGAAGATACAAAAAAAAAATACCAATTTTCTTCAGTATTTGAGCACATATTTTTATACCTATGTACCTAATTAAAATTTAATACCTACTGAAAAGTGCTTATTACAATTTACAGTAAAAAAATCTGTGGTTTATTTAAGAACTTTCACAGTAAACTTTTTCCTAAGACACAACTAATAATCTAAAAGTACTGCATGTGGTCAATCTTCAAAAATATATGTAGTTTACCTGAAAATCGGCCGTTATTGTAACCTATGCGTGCCTTGAGATGTGATGTGCTGCCAAGATTTTTTTTTTTACAAAAAAATTGCAAGGATATTCCCGTAAACAGAACTTTCGGGCCATACATTGTTTAAAATATTGGAAAAAAGATGGAATAAATAAATCAATACCATCATTAAGTTAATAAGATTATGATTTCTTTAAGTACTCCATCAAAAATTTAAAGAATATAAATTAAAATAGTCAAGATTAAAAAAATCGATGGGTCTCTACATTGTTTTTTTTTCTACATATCTAAGAACACAATGCCACAAAATTTATTTAAATTTCCACCACTTGCGTGATAGTCAGCCCTGTAAAACACACGTGCGTCCGCCTAAATCGCATTCCGCTTATGCCTTAGCCACGTTACCATGCACCGTTACGGCGTTCGACAGCGGTTTAGTTTTATTTGCTAGGTAATCAGGTCACTCTGTGCCGGCTATCTAGGCCTCGGAAATGTCGCATTTTGGAAACCGACCCTTTTATGACAAGACAAGCGGTGCCCGCGACTGCACTCGCGTTAGGTATACGCTATAACTTGGCTGAAGAACATAGCTAGCTTTTAACCAGTCGTTCGTCGCGAACCTCGGGATTTTTTTTGATATCGGGGTGGGGATCCACCACACATTCCCACCACTGTCTCTCCTGTGTAACAGCGACGACCACCAAAAAAGATAATGAACAATGAAGACCACTGCAGTCCCGGGGGTAAACTACGACTGACTGGGAACTCACAACGATTTTAATTAGAGGAAATTAGTAGGTGTAGAAAAATTTACCTCCCCGCCTAGATGGGATTTGAACCCACGACCTCTTCATGTTTAGTAGTGTAATATTCAGTAGATGACGCCACACTGCGACTTCACAGCAGTAAAATATGAAATGCTGTACTTTAGTTAGTATTTTGCTTTAAAAATCATCGCGAAACCTTACTAGTAATAGCTTATTAAAGTAATATAATGTGTTACCTTCTTGGCAACAATAACACAGTTTCATAATTGGAGCAAAAATATTTATTTTCTAATCTCCGATAAAACGAATGTTTTACAGCAATAAGCAGTACAGATCTATCTTATCTTAGAGTGCGTCCAGTTCTTCCAGAGCACCGGTGACACGTCGACCCTCATGGATCTTTTGTGCTCTTACCTTTAGTCACTCTCCCCTGACTGCCTGGAGACATGTTCCATGTAATTCAGTACAGATCTAAAATTGCTTTACCGACCAAAATTACTAAAAGGCCAGAAACGTGTTACTTTAAAACCGACAAAGGGGTAACCCTAACCTTCTTAAAAGGTTAAATACGTCCAAGTCGGGCCTCGCTAATTTAATAAATAAATAATCGTAGATCGTCCTTAAATGGAAGATAACACAATTTACGATGTGAGTCCAAGTTTTATGTTAAGATCAAGTTTTATGTAAAGTTCGTTGACTCCAACGGTTATGGTAATTCTAAGGATGTAGGCGCGCTTACACCTACAGATAATATGAGATTCTTTCATATGCTAGTATCCTTAGTTAGGTCCCGGATTCCAAAAACTCGTTCAAACTGGTAACAAATATTATTTAAATACATGTGTGGAGTAGAATGATTTATATTGGTATTAATTGAAAGGGTAGTAATTATGTAAAAAGATATACATACGTTAGATGGCTAATATTGCATTATGTTCGTGCTTTAATGATATTAGTATATTAAAAAATAACACATTACTGCAGCACTTCTTCGTGGAGTGTTGAATATGGTTGAGTAGAGAATTAAATAAATAGCTTTTCTGTGCTATTTCTTATAATTTGAGAAATTAATATCGCTATGCGAGTACTTTTTACAAGGCAAGTTTACGAATTATAAGAAAAGGATACCGCAAGTGGTGTTTTCGTATTCAAAAAATAATAGTTGAATGAGGATCATTGGGGAACGAATGCTCCGTAGGATGTCTGATAGAGACAGAATACTAATATATATATATATACTAGCTGTCCCGGCGAACTTCGTACCGCCTAACAATCAATGAATGTCGTGGTACATATTAGCTGAACTAAATTTATGATTTTATGGAATTAAAACAATGAATAGTAGAAAATAATAGAGAGAGTGCCAGTCTAATTGAACACGCAAGTTAAGCAACGTCGACCGTAGCCTGTACACGGATGGGTTTATATTACCTCGAGCTCCTCCGTGATTCGAAAGACACGTTAAGCCGTCGGTCCCGGTTGTTATCATTTAATGACAGTCGTTAAGTTAAGTCAGTGGCCTTTAGGCGGTTCGAAAACACTGGCCTCCGCCAACCCGCAGTTGAGCAGCGTGTTGGAGTACGCTCTAAACCCCTTCGGTTGAGGGAAGACCCGTATCCATAAAAACTGAAGATTTCATAAAAATAAAGATTTCCATAATGTTATTTTTTTTAAAAAAAAGCGTTTTGTTTTATTTTTTTTAGTTTTGAAATAGGTTTTATCATTTTGGTGATTTGTAATTGTCATTTCTTTTGATGTTTACTCTGATTTGATTCTTGCGCTCGAACCCTATGGGAAAAGCGTTTTCACCCCTATCGATTTGACATTTTTAAATTTTCATAACAAATCACAGACAACTTTCGCGACATAAAAGTGACACCAATCGATTTGACGTTTTGATATTTGACAACCAATAAATATCGTAATCCCTTTTTCAACTGACACTTTCATTTGTATGGGAAAATGATTTTTCTTTTATTTTATTTTTTCGAGAATTTTCCAATGTTTTTAAGAGTTATTCTGCTATTCGGGACGGAAACAAATCCAACAAATCAAAAACCATGGCAATCGGTCCAGCCGTTCTCGAGTTATAAGTGTTGTAACAAACACGACTTTCTTTTATATATATAGATACTAGCTGTCCCGGCGAACTTCGTACCGCCTAACAATCAATGAATGTCGTGGTACATATTAGCTGAACTAAATTTATGATTTTATGGAATTAAAACAATGAATAGTAGAAAATAATAGAGAAGCTCGATGGCGTCATTGCGCGTGTCAGTCTAATTGAACACGCAAGTTAAGCAACGTCGACCGTAGCCTGTACACGGATGGGTTTATATTACCTCGAGCTCCTCCGTGATTCGAAAGACACGTTAAGCCGTCGGTCCCGGTTGTTATCATTAGCTCATCTTGAGCTCCTCCGTGCTTCGGAAGGCACGTTAAGCCGTCGGTCACGGTTATTATCATTAGCTCATCTTGAGCTCCTCCGTGCTTCGGAAGGCACGTTAAGCCATCGGTCCCGGTTGTTATCATTAGCTCATCTTGAGCTCCTCCGTGCTTCGGAAGGCACGTTAAGCCGTCGGTCCCGGTTGTTATCATTAGCTCATCTTGAGCTCCTCCGTGCTTCGGAAGGCACGTTAAGCCATCGGTCCCGGTTGTTATCATTAGCTCATCTTGAGCTCCTCCGTGCTTCGGAAGGCACGTTAAGCCGTCGGTCCCGGTTGTTATCATTAGCTCATCTTGAGCTCCTCCGTACTACGGAAGGCACGTTAAGCCGTCGGTCCCGGTTGTTATCATTAGCTCATCTTGAGCTCCTCCGTGCTTCGGAAGGCACGTTAAGCCGTCGGTCCCGGTTGTTATCATTAGCTCATCTTGAGCTCCTCCGTGCTTCGGAAGGCACGTTAAGCTGTCGGTCCCGGTTGTTATCATTTAATGACAGTCGTTAAGTTAAGTCAGTGGCCTTTAGGCGGTTCGAAAACACTGGCCTCTGGAAAAGATTTCATAAAAATAAAGATTTCCTTATTGTTAATTTAAAAAAAAAAAACGTTTTGTTTTATTTTTTTTAGTTATGAAATAGGTTTTATCATTTTGGTGATTTGTAATTGTCATTTCTTTTGATGTTCACTCTGATTTGATTCTTGCGCTCGAACCCCATGGGAAAAGCGTTTTCACCCCTATCGATTTAACATTTTTAAATTTTCATAACAAATCACAGACAACTTTCGCGACATAAAAGTGACACCAATCGATTTGACGTTTTGATATTTGACAACCAATAAATATCGTAATCCCATTTTCAACTGACACTTTCATTTGTATGGGAAAATGTTTTTTCTTTTATTTTATTTTTTCGAGAATTTTCCAATGTTTTTAAGAGTTATTCTGCTATTCGGGACGGAAACAAATCCAACAAATCAAAAACCATGGCAATCGGTCCAGCCGTTCTCGAGTTATAAGTGTTGTAACAAACACGACTTTCTTTTATATATATAGATATATACATACATATATATATATATATATATATATATATATATATAAGTCTATATATGTATATATATATATATAATACTATATAAGTCTGAAGAGAGGCTGGTAGAGAATGCTTCTAGCATTACGTCCCAGACAGAAGGAGGATTTGGCCTACACTCCCCACGCTGGCCAGACGGGTTGGGGAGGCAACGCCCGCCCATGATTGTAATAAAATAATTATTACATACACTCGATGATATACTAAAGTTCTGTTTTAGAAAGTAATATATTTTATGTCTTTAATAAAGTGTGCCATTTTCAAATCTAGTTTAAATTGTTCTCTTAGAAAGGTTTTGTGTGAATGATTGCTTCCGTTCATTTTATTGCAAAAACTTGGGCTGTTTTTTCAAGTCACTATTTTCCAAGTGTTATTTAGTGACGCATTTCAACATTCTATGATTTCTAGAAAACTAGGTTTCAGAACGAAGTAAAAAAGTAATTTGTTTTGGTTCAATCTTGTATTTGCTTCATTTATAAGAAGTACTATTCTATAGAGAGGGGAGACAGATCAGAGAGATAATTTCTCGTAATTAAAATGTAGTCAAAATTCAGTTCTGATCTAGTCTCGATCTCATTAATGTCATATTTGGTATTCTCGTATCTTTATGAAACTTCAAAGTTTATTTTCACTGTGTTTATATCGAAAAAGACCGAAATTTAAAGGTATTAAGAATGGTATTCTGCTCGTAATAAGAATGAAGTATATATTTTTTTGTAAATTCATGAATACGACGTAAAAGAATTACGACAATTGGCCGTCTGGTGATAGCCGTGACTGTGCTAACGTTCGAGTTTGGCCTAAGGAAGGTTTTGGGGTGTAAGTGGCACACCATGATCTTTAGAGCCAAAGCTAACCTCACCTGCACGCCACCCAGCCGACTAGCGTTAGAGGCTTTGGCAAAAGATGTACGGCATTGCGTATTCGTAAGCTAACCTGAGAGAATACCGCAGCCAAATTACAATTCTCTTGTTGTTGTTTCCTGCGAGTGAGTGAGGTCACCAGAAAGGAAGGAGCATTGGCAGCGGGATGGCGGTGTGCGAGCGAAATTTCATGTTAAGACGGTAAATATGGCTACGGTAAACGCTTTACATCAGGCGAGCTGTATGCTTGTCTGCCATCTGACGTTGTATAAAAAAGTAAAGTAACTCTGTTCTGCCTGAGTCTCTTTCATTACATTCGACTCGAATGTTTTCCAATGTTACTAACCCACTTTTTTCGAGCTTACGTTTTAAAATAAAGTTGTGAGCTTCTTACACCCCACGTTTAGTATGCTTAGTGGTGTTTACACAACAAAACTATTAAATAAAAACAAACAAAACTTCAAGATGAAATCCATGTCTACGACACTAAATCACAATATAAACTGTTAGAACCCTTTCGTAATAACAAACATACGGCTCCCGTCACAAATTCGTTCCGTCACCGCCGTGTGCTTATTGAGACAAAGTGGTGTACGGACGATGATATGTCGACCCTGTACGCGCACCTGTCTAGTTTGTTTTGTGAATAAATTGCTAATTTTTCACCGGCGTGAATATGCGACATACATGCGGATAATAAAGATGAAATGCTGCGGTAAATTACTCTTTATTTACTTGACGTTATGAGCTACTGGATTTGAAATAAC
Organism: Hypsopygia costalis; assembly: GCA_937001555.2. NCBI lineage: Eukaryota > Metazoa > Arthropoda > Insecta > Lepidoptera > Pyralidae > Hypsopygia > Hypsopygia costalis. The sequence goes on from OW443340.2 coordinate 27,086,640, forward strand.
GCCTTTAATGCATTAGTGTCTGGGAGGCTGAGCTTCGGTCGCCATCTTTTTTTTCAAAAACGCGTTTTTTTTCAGGGAAATAAAATTTAGGTAAACTTGAGAAGTGAATGGAAATCCAATGACAGGTTTTTAGGGTTCTGTAGCCAAATGGCAAAAAATGGAACCCTTATGGATTCGTCATGTCTGTCTGCCTGTCCGTCCGTATGTCACAGCCACTTTTTGACGAAACTATAAAAACTATACTGTTGAAACTTGGTAAGTAGATGTATTCTATGAACCGCATTAAGATTTTCACACAAAAATAGAAAAAAAAGAACAATAAATTTTGGAAGTTCCCCATACTTAGAACTGAAACTCAAAAAATTTTTTTTTTCATCAAACCCATACGTGAACATTATTACTGCTAGCATCGGTTGCAGTAACCGCTTTACATCAGGCAGATTGTACGCTTATTTGGCACCTACTATCGTGTATACAAAATTAAAATGAAATACATGCCACAATAAATGAATAATTTGACGAGCTCGGTGGTCGAATGGTTAGCAATAGCCTACGAGGTCGCAGATTCGATCCCCTACAGGTCAAATGTTTGTGTGCATGAACATGTCTGTTTGTCTTCGTCTGGATGCTTTTCTATGTATTATATGCATGTATTAAAAAAAATTAAGTAATATATCAGTTATCTAGTATCCATAGTACAAGCTTTGCTTAGTTTGGACTAGATGGCCTTGTGTCCAGGAAAAAAATATAATTCATTCTATCGGTTAGAATGAACTACCTCATCTCATAGGGCTTAGAATTTAGCCTCAGTTATTATAATATAGCATTAAATATCATAGAACATACCTGTGTTTTAAAGTGGTCTCGAGTCAGTGCTCTCCTAATTCAAAAAAAATTCAAAATTCAAAATATCTTTATTCCTTGGACTTTATAAAGCACTTAGAAACGTCATACAAATTAAATATAAGAATATGTATAAATCATTACTACTCTAAATCCGCAGAGCTTAGATTCACTTTCATCACACTATCTTGAATGTGAAAGTGAATTTAAGTGCCAGTTCCGGCGACGGGGCTTCTTGAGAAGAACTGGCAAGAAACTCAAGGCCGACTCTTTTAATTGCCAATATCGTTACATTAAATACAAATACAATCATTAACATAACATAACAAGAGCAATTCATATCCAAATACTTTTATCATTTATGTAATCCGAGATACAATAGTAAGCCTTTTGACATAGTCTAGTTTTGATATATTTCTTAAATTTACCCATGGATAATTTAAACGCGTCGTTTGGAAGTTTATTGTAGAAGCGTATACATTGACCTGGGAACGAGTTAGAGATTTTATGGAGCCTAGTAATATGCATAGCGAGTTTGTTTTTATTTCTTAAATTTAATTGATGGAGATCACTGTTTTTCCTAAATTTGGTTTGATTTTTATGAACGTAAATAAGATTTTCATAAATATATTGAGAATGTAATGTCATAATATTTATCTCTTTAAATTTATTTCTCAGTGTCTCCCTGGGACTCATCATATAAATAGCACGGATAGCTCGCTTCTGGAGCACAAAAATTGAGTCTACATCCGCGGCACTACCCCAAAGCAATAAACCATATGACATAATGCTGTGAAAATAGCTAAAATAAACTAAACGCGCAGTGTCAACATCAGTTAGTTGACGTATTTTCCTTACGGCGTAAGCTGCTGAGCTGAGTCTAGCCGATAACGTTTCTATATGTGGGCCCCATTGTAATTTAGAGTCTAATGTTATACCAAGGAAAACAACCTTATTGACCAATTCCAATCTCTCATTGTCCATCACCACACTGGTTTTCACTTGTTTAACATTTTTTGTAAAAAATCTAACATATTTGGTTTTATTACCATTTAAAAGCAGGTTATTAGCACTAAACCAGTTTACTATTTTTGAAAGAGCATTGTTTACATCGTCAATTTCTGATTGTTGTCTATTTACCTTAAAAACTAAAGAAGTGTCATCTGCAAACAATACTATTTCATGATTATTCTTTACAAGATGAGGTAGATCGTTAATATACACGAGAAACAGGAAAGGGCCCAAAATAGAGCCTTGTGGCACCCCCATCGCTACAGCTGATCCATGTGATCGTTTTCCATTAACATCTACTTTCTGAACCCTATCACCTAGATAAGAAGTAAGAAGATCAAGATCGATGCCTCTTATACCATAATGGTGTAATTTTCTGACTAGAGTTTCATGCTGCACACAATCAAAAGCCTTAGATAAGTCACAAAACACCCCATAGGCGTCCCGTGACTCCTCCCAAGCCTCATATATACATTCTAGTAATTTTACCCCAGCATCACATGTTGACCGTCCACGAGTGAAACCGAATTGTTTAGTGTGCAGCAGATTATTTTCGTTAAAGTATTTAAGTAACTGTGCGAGAATTAGTTTTTCAAAAATTTTACTAAATGTAGGTAGTATTGATATTGGTCTGAAGTTTGTGGGGTCTAATGTACTACCTGATTTAAACAAAGGAATAATTTTGCTCAATTTCATCAAGTCAGGAAACACACCACAATCAATACATCTATTAAATATCACAATTAAAGCGGGAGCAACAATGTCAAATAAAGATTTTATAATATGTACAGAAATGCCCCATAGATCAGCCGTTTTCTTAATATTAAGTGATTTAAATGCGACTTTAAGATCAGACCCATTAACATGACGGAAATGAAAATCGTTATAAAATTCAGGCACATTATCTTTAATTAATGACTCTGCAACGGAGGTGGAAGAGCCCAAAGCACTAGTTAAAGTAACAGGAAAAGCAGAAAAAAATCTTTCAAAAGCATTGGCAACTTCTAAATCTGACTTGGTAACATGACCATCGATACTTAATTTAAACTCTGAATCCTTTGTCCTGCCCTTCCCAGTCTCTTCATTGATAACCGTCCAAGTGGCTTTAATTTTATTACTACTATTTCTAATTTTTGATTTAATAAACATAGATTTTGCTACTTGACAAACGCGTTTGAAAACTTTTGAGTATGATTTTACATGTTCTTTAAATTCCTCACTATTATTGAATTGTCTTTCATAGTATAACATGTACAAAGTTTGCCTACTCTTGTAAATACCTACGGTTGCCCAGTCACCAAAGACGAGGCTATTAGTATAAGTAATTTCCCTGGAAGTGAATATTGAATTAAATTCGTGAAGAAATGCATTAAAAAATGAATTATACATCAAGTTAGGTTCCAAGTCATAATCTAAAAAAGGTAAGTTACTAGTTAGGTTTACTCTCATTCGTTCTAAGCGACTAACTGTTACTGGCACAAAAGTATTTTTTGTCTTGACTACATTTTTATTATTTATTTGAATACTTATCATTTGCCCAGAATGATCAGAATCCAATTTATTAATAATACTTTTTTGGGTTGGACTAATATCTGTATATATATTATCTAAGCAGGTAGCCGTGGTGGCACTTATTCTAGTAGGCTCCATAAATAAGTTAACTAAATTATGGGATTTAAAAAGACTTAAAATTTTACATGATGCACTTGTATTAGTAAGTATATTAATATTAAAATCTCCACAGACCAAAATGGTTTTACCTGAGTTGCTAACTTTGCATAGGGCTTCATCCATGATTTCTAAAAATAAATTAAGATCCGCGGAGGGAGGTTTATATACGCATATAACAATGAACTGCTCTAATTGTACACAAGATAGTTCTATGGAACATTCTACAGAGAGGGACACAATATCTTTCCGTTCTTTAAATTTAAGTTTTTTATTGAGCAAAATTAGCGACCCCCCATGTATTGTGTTGACCCTGCAGAATGAACTACCGACCTGGTGGTTGCTGAAATTGAACATGAGCTGATGCTCCTTTAACCAATGCTCTGTAATACACATAATACTAATATTATCAGAGTTCATGAATAATTCCAGTTCTAGTTGCTTGCCCTCAGTCATACAATATATATTTTGATGTACCAGGTTAATATTATTATTTGTATTGTAATTATTACATTTTTGTGGGCATAGTGACATGTTATAGTTACTGTTTGATTGTATTGCTAAATCAATTAATTGTGAATGTAATAAATTAGTGCTAGAGGTAGTTACCTCTGTTGTCTCATGAGTCAATTTAAATGATTATAAATGTCATTAATAGAAAATTCCATGTCAACAGTCCGCTCAATAGAAGCGGATTTTGTAGCCAAGTTTTTGGCTAAAATATCAAAAAAATAGGATAGCGAAAGTGCTATCTGTCGCTTAAAACTAGCAGAAAGGTAATACCTACCTTTAGTCACATAATATAATTTGTCGCTAACAAAACTGTTAGTATCTATCAAATGAATACGGTCATTATATGTACTTATAGTGTGTAGTACACGGTTCAACTTATATCTAAGATTATTTTCTGCATCTGGCAAGTTCTTAGAGTAGGGGAATGTAAACAAAATTATACTACTTAAGTCTAAAGATAATAAATAATCACAATAATCAATTAAATCCTTTTTGTTTACATTACCCCTATTTTCTACTAAAATAATGAGATTTTCATAATTATTAAATTTGTAATTTAAAATTCTTTTCATAATTACTTCATAAGTTGCAGATGGTAAGCAATGGTTTACAACTGACTGTCCCTTAATGAGTGAATTTAATTTTGAGCCCATATGTTTTCCAATATCATCACTAAACATAATAGTACTTTGTGCATCACCTGGTGTACAACATGTTACATCAATTGATGCACCTAATGACTGCTCTGTCCTAACACCAGTATGTGAGCTATCACACAAAAACTCAGTATTATTCTTCTCAACCGCAGTATCACACACTGGCCGTGGAGAACTAAAGCAGGCGCACTTACACGGATGGTTGTTGATGAGAGAATCAAAGCGCTCAGCGTTGTCATTACTCAATTTCAAGAGATCATCCACAGCCTCTGAGTACTCTTTAATCTCTTTTTGTGACAGATCATATTTATTTTGAATTGAGTTTAATGATTCTGTCAAGTAATTAATCCTCGATTGTAAGGCCTGTGTGTCAGCTTCATACTTAATTCTGCTATTTTCCAACTTTAAAGTACTTATTTCTAAATCATCATATAATTGTAACTTTTCTTTAGTAGATTTGGCACACTTAGATACAAAGTTTAGTTTTTTAATTAATTTTTGAGTTCTTTTAATATATCTATTGATTTTGACATATTTTTTCAGTTTGTTTGTACTACAATTTAACAAACACACTGACTGTTGTTGCTTAATTTGACTATCATTAGTTAGATCTACTACTGGATATTGGAAAGTGTCAGTGCATTTGCTCACTGCAGGAGAAACCAACTGCGGGGCACTCTCTACTAGTTCACTAAACAGACTTATATTTTGCTGAACAGTGATGTTGTGTGCGTCCTCTTGCAGTTGTGAGATCTGTAAGTGGGCCTCCCGAAGCTCTTGTTCCAGTGTGGAGATCCTAGCAAGGGCCTGTTCATACTCATCACTGCAGCGATCAAACTTATCAACTAAGTTTCTAAGAGTGTCCCGTTCCTGAACAATTGTACTATGTTCTATATGTAGGGCAGTCATTTCACTTTTTAATTTAGTGTTAGTGTTCAAGATTTCAATGAGTTCTTTCTCATTGTCTTCTCTTTCACTATGTAACTGTGCACACAAGTCCTTAGTAACTTTTAATTCCTGCAATGTCAATTGGAGTTTGGTTTCCTCCTGACGAGATAATGCTCTGCGAGTCATCATATTGCAAAAGTGAAGAAATCAATTAAATATTTTACAGTTATGACCAAGGACTTGTATTTAAATATTACTTTTCCAAAGTAAAGGGTAGGTTGTTCCAATGTTAAGTATGGTAAAGATGCTAACTATACAACTTTTTATGATTAAAAAAAAACAAATAATTATCAAAGCTAATGCTTTGGTTTGAAATACTTAGTATTAAAGTGTATTGTCATCAAAATATAGTATAATTAAAACTTACGATACCGGTAACCAACCCAACTGTCACTTTATACTGGAACACTCACAAACACTGAATAAAACATTACAAAACATAAAAAATAATATTAATAATTGTTATTCATACGATTACAAGTAAATTATATTGGAAAAGGGCTATTAAAACTTTAAAAATTAAATTAATTTCAATAAAACGAAACGGGATAAACGAAATCAGCTGTTAGCCCCCTAATGGTGTCGGGGGTCGTTCCAGACTCGAGCAGCCGTCACGGGGAGAGATTCGAGGAGAAAGTGTAAAGGGACAGAGAGTATTGTTGTTGGCTTAGCGGGTTTCTATCTTGATTCTAATTTATTCAGAACTTAATAACTGAAATTAGAATCTGTGGTAGGTAAGTAGGGGTTGAATTGCTATTAGGCTAAGTTCAGATGGCCGCGCGGTACCGCGCGGAACTACTTACCTCGCGGTACAAGATCAAAGTAAACGGTGATTATTGTGGCTTTGGCTCAAAGGTGGTGAGGAGCCACTTATACCCCGAAATACCTGTATAAAATCCATAAGCAAATTTCCACCTCCGTGTCCATCGTTAAGGAATGTTGATCCCAGACTACCGCGCGTACATATGCCGTCATGTGAACGCTCCAACCACCGCCCTCATGAGAACTTAGCCTAAAGGTGACAGACATTAATTAGCGAAAGTCAGTATTTTTTTACAAGTATGTAAGACTCGTCGTCAGCCGATAGAGTCTATAATCAATCAATCAATTTTATTGTTTACTAGCTGCCCGCCCCGGCTTCGCACGGGTAGACAGTGGTGTTTTATTTTCCTCACAATTTTTACGTATTTGTTACCTCGAGTTTTGCCCTTAGCAACATAATTATTTATTTATTGTTTAATTATATAGAATTGCAAAGTTTACCGAGTATTTTTATTTTCAAAAAGTTATTGAAATCTGGAGACATGATCTAATATGGCAATCTTACGCCGTCACTGCTTCCGTCTCCTGAAATCCTGAAAAGCTCTGTTGACATTATACACTCGTATATATTCTCTCCCAGTAATTTCCCTATGGGATTTGCGGCGCTACGCCAGCGCGTGGGCAATCTTCCGTGTTTTGCAAGCTTCTGTAGCGGTAACTGCTTTACATCAGATAGGTCGTATGCTTGTTAAAAATCTAGTCTGCCAGGTGTGAAACATCGAAACTGATTTGTATAGAAAATATGCCGGAATAAAAGCGGAGATCAGCAAAGCCGATTTGGGAAAGAGTCGCAGAGTTGTTGCGTCGCCACGCACTGGTGTGACGATGCGTCGCCATGCCAACAGCTAAAATATACAAATGTCTTTGAAGTGAAAAATTCTTCAGATTGGGCATTTTTTGTGATGAAAAAAAAACCATTATCGTAACCGAAACCGATCTATTTGGTGCGGTGTGAGGTTGTGCGCGGCTAGTGGTGCGCTATTGGTTCGTCAGTCGACCTTTGCTTTTCGCATTGGATCCTCGCTACTCTCGTTCCCGAAGTAAACGTACGAGAGTTAGAAAAAGGGAACGCTTTCAGTAGTGTAAAATATTTCCTGACGATTCAAAAAATACACACGTAATTGTTCAAGTTTTCACTTCTGTGGGCACTCCTGGAGTGCCACTGTTCTTTTTAACCGACTCCAAAAAAGGAGGAGGTTCTCGATTCGGCTGTATTTTTTTAAATGTTTGTTACTTAATTACTCCCGTGATAAGGTTTATAAAACCGATTTGAAAAAACTTTTTTTTTTGAAGGAGTATGCTTCCAGATTGGTCCCATATTTTTTTCATCATAATCATCAGCCTGTATACGTAAATATAGAGTAATGCTTGGAGTCGATTTTTTTTGTTAAAATTATTTATTATTAAAACAGCCCGCCTAATCCGCCGCATAGGTGTTATGACATTGAACTCTACAAAACATTGTCCTAATTACTTCATTAAAGTAAAACCATGAACTTGCAAAATGCAACGTGCATAGCGTCATTTTAAAAATGCCCAACAAAACCGTGACCGTGTCGGTTCGCTGAATGCATCGCGGATTTCCTTGCATTCTACGTTCACGGTGTCATAAAAACATGATTTTTTTCACCATTTTATTTCAGAGAGGTAGAGTTCAGCGTAATTATATGCTACCTGTGAGGGAGAAGTACCTCCATATTTTTGATGTGAATACGTCTTTAAAATTGCTTCCATAGGGAGGTAATTCAAAAAATAAACTGGCCAAGTGCGAATCCGACTCACGCACGAAGGGTTCCGTACCATCTGTATCTATCTAATCTATATATAAATCTATAAAAACGGCAAATAAATCATCTTTGTTGTATGGGAGGCTCCCTTAAATATTTGTTATATATTTATTTAATTATTTCTTTTTAAAGGAAATATATAACTAAATGTTATGTGATTTTTTCAAACGTCTACCTATTGCCGTTATCAATTGTGAATAAATGCCATTTTGAAATAATTTTAGTGCATATAACGTATTCACGTACAACACACGGCCGTGTCCATGACACAGGCTCACCCCAATTTTTTTTTGTAAACTTCTGCACATTTGCATTTGCATTATGTCTATTATATTGCCAATATGAATATTAATCTAATACAGCGGGTTCATATGTCACAATCAAGAGGTACAGAATCACTGCAATGTTCCAAGCTATTTGTCATACTATATTCCAACTATCCAGTTTACTTGACAACATATTTGTGCATTCCTGCTCTTCGATATTCAACTGTACTCCTTCTCGTTAAGAGGGATCTTGTATGTAAAGATATGTTTAAGTACTGCATAAGGTCTTGAAGTGTCATAGTTTCTAGATTGTTGACATAAGATTCAATTTCCGATATGTTGAGTTAGATGGTGAGGCGGTGCAGATATTATATTATGTGCGATGTTATTTTAATGGTTATTTGAGAATGACCACAGAGTAAATATTTATCTATAGCGCCATTATAAAAGTAGTTGACGAGTTGTACGAGCTCGGTGGTCGAATGGTTAGCATGGCTACTTTGACTCCGAGGGCGCGGGTTCGATTCCCGCACAAGACAAACATTTGTGTGCATGAACATGTCTGTTTGTCTTGGTCTGGGTGTTTTCTATGTATTATAAGTATGTATTTACAAAAAAAAAAAAAAGTATTCAAGTACATTTATCATTTGTCTAGTACCTATACCACAAGCTCTGCGCTTAATTTGGGACTAGATGGCGCTGTGTAAATTGTCCAATAATATATATTTATTTATTAGTTACTATTTAAAAAGTTGATTTCGGCTAATTTGCCAGAATATTAATGATATTTTAAAAATGGTAAAATTTACCTCTCCCGCATATATGGGATTTGAACTTACCACCTCTCGATTAGCGATCGACACCTCTTTCCAATTGAGTTAGCAGGAAGGTTTGTGAAGGTGGCATATTTTCGCATTTTATATTTACTGTGAAGTAGTGGTGTGGCGTCTGTCTTACACTACTATACAACACACTTAACAGCAGTAAATATAATAAATTGAAAAAAGCGCTAAATAATAGAGGCTTGCGACGACGCATCGAACTTATGGATAGCGAGTCTTCAGAAGTACAACGCACAAGCCTTCAAGACAAATCATGAATTGGAGAATGAGCTAAAAAGCATTTTGGAAGACCCCGGTAGCCGAATGGCTAGCAATGTCTATTTTGACTCCTGGGTCGCGGGTTCGATCCCCGCACAAGACAAATATATGTGGGCATGAACATATCGGTTTGTCTTAGTCTGGGTGTTTTACATGTATGTATTTACAAAAAATGAATTTAAATATAATATCAGTTATTTAGTACCCATAGTACAAGCTTTGATTAGTTTGGGACTAGATAGCCGTGTGTAATTTGCCCAGGAATATTTATTTATTATTTATTTTTAAAAGTTCTCAAGAACAAAGATATTGGGATTGGCAGTTCTCAAAAATATTCGCGCGTAGGTTTTCGATTCATAAGTATTCAAATTCCCATCGTATGATATATCTAATCTATTTATTCATAAAGCCTAAATGTCGCAGAGGAAACCTAGTATATCTATATATTGTTATTAACAAGTAATTACTAACACATTACCTTTGTTATGAATGTTTCGCCACAATAAATCCGCGGTTTTGCGTTCTCGCCGTGAATTAGTGCAGTTCGATGAATTCGCTAAACAATATCTCATTTTCCGTTTCAATTATTTAGGTGGTCCATGCAAATGAACTGTTTCATTTATACAATGGACTACTAATATAATATAAGTACAAATAGATATTAAAGTGACTTTAAACATCAACAATTATATAATGGAAAAATTCATCTCCCTCACAGCTAGAATTTGAACTCACGACCTGTCGTTTACCGGTCGAATGACCATTCGACCGCCAAACGACGGTTTCCAACTCGTTGTGTAGTACTATGATATGTGATGGCGCAGTGTGGCGTCATGTACTACTCGTACATACAGTACAGTCGAGTACAATGAGTTGTGTTCAAACGAGTTGTTAGACATGATGCTCAAGGCCTCTTTCAATAGCTTCGCCGCTTGCCATAAGCAGGGAATTCATCCTCATACATGCAACCCAAATTGGGGCCATGTGTGAGGATACGGTATGGTTCTAGAGGAGTTTTGTACCTCGAACTCTCAAGTTGTGGAATGAACTCCCTGCCAAGGTTTTCCCAGGAGACTACGGTATGGGGTTCTTTAAGTGAGGCGTAAAGGAACGTTAGTGATGCCTCTGGTATCACAAAAGTCCATGGGCTGCGATGCTTAATATCAGACAGGTCGTACGCTTGTTTGTTACCGTATTCATATAAAAAAGTAACTATTTATGTGTGCTGTGATGGTAGGCAAACTACATACCTAGGAGTTACTGGTCCACACTGGCCCTAATTCTTTTCCTAACGGATGTGATAATCACATGATCGATAACCCTTCGTATATTTGCGGCGGTGCCGTAATAATCGGTATCCGGTAATCGACGACTATCACCGCGCTGTTTACCGGTTAATCGGATTGGGGCCGATTTACTGGTTTGCCAGTAATACACCGCAACGGCTGGATGAGATTAAACTGTTTGTGTAACTTTTAATTATATATAAAAATTTACTTTAAAAAGTTAGTTAGTTTCCCGCTATTCATAAGCTGTTAAGGAGATGCTGTGTCGGCAGTTAGGTGGAATCGTGTTAATAATAATACCGACATTTATAGACTACGATGAACATTGGCTATGAAATGTATACATATTTAAACATATGAAAATAGATACATATTTATTTATTTGTTGTGTTTTTTTATGATCTTAAATACACTCAACAAAAATAATGACAAGTGAAAAATGTGATAGATTCTGTGGCTTCACATCAGGCGGGCCGAATATTTGTTTGTCACCGCCTCGATATAAAAATAAAATGTTAACTCTTCAAGTTTTTGTTAAATGATAATTTGGATTTCTTAAATTCTTTTAAAAATTATAATGCGAAGTAAGAAAAACTAATATTTTGTTTATTATTTGCAGGTATGTCAAAAAGAAATTATCGGCGAGTCTTGGGATCTTGGCAAGTAAGTTTTGGACTTGGCGATGGGTCTATGTAAGTTTTGAATGGTGAAGTGAACATTTCATGATTTCCAAGAAAGTGCATTCAATGCAGCTAACCAATAGCAGCTTTGGAAGGTTGAAAGCGTGACACTGACTATATTAAAACATAAATAAAAAAATTAAAGAATGTCGAACATTTGGCTTCAAATTATGTATTGAAAAAAAAAATTATCCTTTGATTTGGAGGGGTATGAAAAATTAAGGGTTTTGAAAAAGGCTTAAAAACATATACAACTTATATGTTTAAATATAATTCGATATTAGAAATGCTGAAAATATGTTAGTTGTCATTCAAAATTTCTCCGAAAGGAGATGAAATTGTTAGAATTACAATTTGGCTGTCGGGTTTTTTGTTTCATTTAATAATTTCTTGTTTCCCCTTTTGTCTCACATTGGCTGTCAAATATGCATCCGGCCGCCTGATGTAAAGCGAGCCTACATATGCAAACCTTACAATTCAATAAGCATTTTTTATGATACAGGGGGACAAACGAGCATCTCCGTTAGCAGCCTATACTCCTTCCTTTCTTTCTTTCTGGTGACCCCACTCACTCGCAGGAACACATACACGACACAACATATGTCTGAATCCTTATGGGTATACGATATAATTCAATACCAGGGTGGCCGTATATTCACACCACACAAAAACAAAACTCTACAAAAACTCGAAAAATACTTTACCCGGGAATTAAAAAAAAAATAGAGGATTTTCATAACCAACTGAAACCTGCAAGCTTTTGTTACTACCGGTTATCCGGTTGGTATCCGGGCCCGGACATAACGCCATTTGAATGTTTTCGTATATTGTGCGCGACACAATGAGATTTTTACGGAATAATATGCTTAATGCTTATTGTTCGCATTCAAGTTGCGTTGGATATTACTTTTATTGTGGTAGTTATATGCCGCGGTGTGATGTTGAATAGGGATTTTTTGTTTATTTATAAGGTGCCATCCCGCGAGGCGCAAGTATAATGGTGACACATAGAGTATAGCTAATAAGTGTTCGTATTTGTATCATATAATATTGTCGGCAACGCGCGTGTGATGCCCCTGGTGTTACAGGCGTTCATAAGCTACGGTAACTGCTTTCCATCAGGCGGGCCGTATGCTTGTTTGTCACTTTAGTGGTATAAAAAAAATATAATCATTATATTAATGCGTGGAGCAAAAACTTTGTACCCCTTTATACGAAAAATGCGAGGAGTATGAAATTTTGCACACTTATAGTTTATATTGAGAAGGAGTGCGAAATGATAATATTCTTTTCAGCGAAATTTATTGAGCTTATAAAATCGTCTGGTCGTTCTGTCTGTCCGTTGCTATGAAACTCAAAATTTAGAAATTCTGACTTCGGATTCGTGTAGAGCATCAAAAAGTAGTAATGTAAAGTGTCCTTGGTTTTCCGATATCAATTAGAGATTTTGAAAAAAAAAAAAAAAAAATTCGCTGCGCATGCGATGACGTCCGCGCGCAGACGCGGACGACATCGCATGCGCATTTCGTCCGATGTTTAATTTATGCAATAAATAGATTATATCAATAAAAAAAAAATACACACAATACCATGTACATATTTGACACACACAAGCATACGAGTATATACTCTTTTGTTAAAGTCATAATAGTCGAATTTCGACCAATAGGCGACCGCTAGTAGTTATTATTATCTGATTATATTTCAATAATAATGCGATGTTTTTCATTTAATCCAAAGATATATAATATCGTATATGTAACATAGAGTTTGATTGAAGTGTCAAAACCCTGTGTTGTTCCTTATTTCATGTAACTGACTTGAGTTGTGTTTTATTCTACAAATGTTTTTCTTTCTTTTCCTTTATCCAAAAGGCGGGCATTTCATTACATAAACAACATACGTGATGTACTACCAACACTCCACCTATTCATACACTTCAATACATTTTACTCTCTATTGCATCACGTCCTCGCGTCAGGGTTGTCAATCGTACTATAAAATATCGAACGTAACTTTACTTCACTCAATTTTTTAAATGTAAATAATTAAAAAAAATATAACAATAAGGCAATCGAAATTGGAAATAGCTAAAAATAGATATAAATCAATGGTTCTCAGTTAGTTTTTTTTCGCTTACCATTTCAACAAAGACTTCAAACTCGCGTACACCTCATAGCATTGTTGTTCGCATAACCGGAACATTAAATATTACAACACGAACAAAATCCTTGCAATTGCAGGCTAAAGTATCAAAAGGTCTTTTCAAAATTCGGTAAAAGGTCACAACTTTATATGGGGAGATTTTTTTATAAAATTTATTATTTTCCTTTTCAATTACATTGTGGTGGGATTTACCAAAATATAAAATTTTGAATTTTATAAAAAAAAATGTAAATCGGTCTAGCTTTCTAGAGGAAAATGTATTAAAATTCAATTTCCCCATTTTTAAAATACACGGCTCTGATGATACAATTTGTTATGCTATCCCATAAGAAGCGTGTGTGTTTCTGGAATAAATTGTAGCCTATGTACTATTCCAGACTATAATCTATCTCTGTGCCAAATTTCATCCAGATCCCTTTAGCCGTCCTGGTGTAATTGAGTAACAAACGTCCATCCATCCAAACTTTCGCATTTATAATATTACCAGCTTCCACCGGCGGTTTCGTCCGCGTTTACTTTTTTTTTAAAATAAAAAGTGTCCAATGTCCTTCATAATACCTTTGAGAATATGTGTACAAAGTTTCACTACATGTTTCATGATGATCGGTTGAGAAGTTTCGGCGTGAAAGAGTAACAAACAAACTCACATTCACATTTATAATATTAAATAGAGATAATATATAGTTAGCACAAAATACTGGCAACCTTACCGAACACTACTCTCGTATTTGTATATTCGACTGTATTCCTCGACACACACTACTTATCCACACAATTCGCATTCCAATTCAAACTCTAAATATTTGTAGCGAGAGTTGTAAATCCTTTTGACAAACTGTCGACGTGTCTTACGAATCTAAACACCATTCCTTCAATAGTGTCAGATTTCTTGTTGCAATTTCTACTCAACCCCTTTAGGAATAAGGTTGTGTATATTGTATGTCCCGAGGGTGCCAAGTGTCGAAGCAGTGCATTACTGTCAGTCTTGGCTGTTTATAATGCATCCTGTACTCGGGAGGATTTAGTTAGGAGGATGCACTTAGACTTAAGGTTAGTTGTTAGTAGTTTGGGTTAGTATTTGTCCATTTCACTAAAAACCTACGTATGGGTGAGAAAAATGAAGAATTGCTGAGTAAAAGAAAAACAAAAAAATCGGAATGTGCACTGTGCAGGTAGCTTTTCTCGAAGGAAAGCACAAATATACCTTTTTTAGGGTTCCGAACCTCAAAAGGAAAAACGGAACCCTTATAAGATCACTTTGTTGTCCGTCTGTCTGTCTGTCTGTCTGTCTGTCTGTCTGTCAAGAATTTCTATGTCGAGAATGCGTGGAGGTATCAAGCTGAAATTTGAACTGTATACTCAGGTCTACGGTCCCATGAAGTAAAAAAAAATCAAACTGCTAAGTTTACGTAGAAAAAAGTTACGGCCGTTTATTCAGCAAAAAACGCATATTTCGACACACTCAAGGGAATCAAAACCTATAGGGTACTTCCCGTTGACCTAGAACTATGAAATTTGGCAAGTAACATCGTTATAGACTACAAGTACAGGAATAAATCTCAGAACTATACATTTGTAAATAGATCTTAAAAAATAGGGGGTCTATATTTTTTATAGGGTGTCGAAATTTCAAATTGAAACTACTAGTTCAAATGGGGTATCATATGAAAGGGCTTGATGTACACATTGCAAAATATTTTTTTTTTTTTTTCGACGCATTTTTTCTTATTTATAATGAAAAATATCAAATTTAATAATGATACTACGTACCTACGGAACCCTCGGTGGGCGAGTCCGACTCGCACTTGTCCGGTTTTTTTATAAGCATACAGCCCGCCTTATGTGAAGCGGTTACCGCAGCCATACATTACAAAGCCCGGTGGTCGAATGGCTAGCAGTGGCTACTTTGATTCTAGGTCGCGGGTTCGACCTCCGATCCTCGACACAAGACAAACATTTGTGTGCATGAACATGTCGGTTTGTCTTTGTCTGGGTGTTTTCTATTTCTTGCATGTATGTAGGTATTTACAAAAAAAAATGTATTTAAGTACATTTATCAGTTATCTAGTACCCGTAGAACAAGTTTTGCTTAAGTTGGGACTAGATGGCGGTCAATTTTTTAGGGTAAGGGGTTCATCAATATCTTTGAATCAAAGTCAACTTCACCTGCACGCGGTGCACCCTGCTGACTGACAAACGAAGCTCTGGCGAAAAGAGAGGTAGTGAGCGTAATTATAAGCTACCCGACTGGAGAATGTACCTCTACCTCATAGAATACCGCAGCCAAATAACAATTCCCTTAAGGGTTGTTGTGTTCCTGCGAGTGAGTGAGGTCACCAGAAAGGAAGGAGATGCTGCGTTGGCAGCGGGGGTGGCGGCACGTGAGCGATATTTTTAATGTTGCGGGCGTTAATATGGCTACGGTAACCGCTTCACATCAGGCGGGCCGTATGCTTGTCTGCCACCCGACGTAGTATATACCCGAGTAGTAGGAATGATGGGCGCGTAGGAAATACCATTTTCATCCCCACAAGTCAATGTATTTTTTTATGCCAATTCGACTTGCAAATAAATATACGACTCGCTGATGTCAAGTGTTTGCACTCGCTTGCTGTTGTGCTTACGTCATTAAACATGGTTCTGGTGCCGCAGCCAAAAGGTAACCTAATTCACTCTCCTCTGGGGAGTTTTTTTATATGAAAGGGGGGTAAACGAGCATGTGGGTCACCTGATGGAAAGCAATCACCAACCCCCATGGAGATCAGGAACACCAAGGGGTCGCCGATCCGTTGCAAGGTTATACTCCTTCTTTCATTCTTTCTGGAGACCTCAGTCACTCGCAAGAACACAACTACGCTCAAGGGAATTGTTATTGTGATGGTATTTCCTTAGTCGGGCAGCTTAAAATTACGCTGTGCTCAAACTCTCTTTTCGCCAGAGCCTCGTTTGTTAGTCAGTAGACTGCACCACGTGCAAGTGAGGTTGGCTTTGGTTTCAAAGATGTTGATGAACCACTAACAGCAAAAAAGTTATTGTTTTCTCGTGAGATATTTTGAGAGCGAGAGGTACCATATATTCCTTATAGACAAAAATCATTATCAAGATCATTCTGGTGTGATTGGCCGTGTGATTTCCGCCAGACTAGAATAGAATCACTCCGTTTCTTCCCGTGGATGTCGTACAAAGCGACTAAGGAAAATACATTAGCAAATATCGATCAGGCCTTCCCAACCCGTTTGGCCAGCGTGGGGAGTGTAGGCCAAATCCTCCTTCCGTCTAGGACGGACGAGAGGGTCGTGCTCCTGTAGTGGATACTAAAATGGATCTGATGATGATGATGATGGCGTGATTCACCAACCCCTTTCCGTCCTAATTCTAAAAGTTAAGTGTCGCTCGCTTATTAAAACAAAATGCCAGTTATAAAAATCTAAAAACTAGAATTTATGGGCCGTAAATTTTAATTCTAGCGCAAAACTTAATTGTATGCTTCCGTGGTACCGTCGCGGACGACGTAAGTACACGTAAAAGTATGGCGGCGACGATGGAAAATAAACGCCGCTGAGTTAATAAATTTAATTTGATGTGAAAGTGGCTTACTATCTTTAAAACGATATTGTATGAAAATCTTTTTTTTAACATCTTCGATGGTAAATAAGTGTGGAGTCAACGAATGTTACTTTGCGGTTTTGTTTTCTGTTCTAAAAGTTAACGATTTGTGTAACGGCTACTGATATAAAAGTTGATTTAAAAAAAAATTGAAACCGACTTCAGTTGGCGAGCGCAGCTTATTGGTGGAATACCCCGGCAGACGCTGCTGCCCGTCTTCCGGGAGAAAAGTTATTGCGTGACACAAGATTCCGTAGTCGCCTTGTACGACATCCAGCGCAGCGCAATGGAGTGGCACAATTCTATTCTGCCGGCTACCACAGGGCAAATTTAAGGGTTTCCCTCAATTTTTCTGGGATCCCATCATCAGACCCTGACTTTATGAATATGGGACCACCTCGCAATTACCCTTTCAAATAAATAAAATGAATTTGACCATACGTGCTTATAAAATTTAAGGGTTTCCCTTGATTTCCCTGGCATCCCATCATCAGATCCTGACTTGGTGAATATGGGACCACCTTGCAATCATACCCTTTCAAATAAAAAAAGAATTATGAAAATCGGTTCACAATTCGCAAAGATATCGAATAACATACATACAAAAAAAATATTCAGTCGAATTGAGAACCCCCTCCTTTTTTGAAGTCGGTTAAAAATGAAGCTCATTCCATGAAGTATCAGGTATGAAACGAGGGCCCACCACACATTCCCACCACTGCGACTACCCAAAAAGGCAATGAACAATGAAGTTTATTGCAGTCCCAGTAAAATTCCATTCACATCATCTTGATATTTGGCGATCTACTACAGTACGCTTTTTACGACATTTTCTACCATGAACTGTGAAGTTGTGGAATCAACTTCCCTCAGCGGTATTCCCAAATAAATACGACAAGGGGGCCTTCAAGAACAGAGTCAATATTTCCTGGTCAGTATGTCTTTAAAAGGCTGGCAACGGATCAGCGACCCCTTGGTGTTGCTGATTTCCATGGGCGGTGGTGATTGCTTTCCGTCAGGTGACCCACATGCTCGATTGCCCCATCCCCCCCCCCCCCCCCCTCCCATATAAAAAAAAAGTCTCGGGGGTAAAACTACGGCTGTCTTCGAACTCACAACGAATTTAATCAACGAAAGTACCATGAAGTATCAGGTAGTCAAAAATTACATTCGCATGTTTTCTAATTGATGAGAATAATTCTGGTTCCTACAAAATTGTCAAGTTTAAAGAGCTAATTATAGGATTTCTTTTATCTCGTAAATATTTTGTGTTCTTGCATTATTTACAGTATTTCAATAATTTTCATTTCTTTATAGTCCTGTTTTGTGTTTTTTTTATATTCCTGTACAATTTACATACTGCCATCTAATCTCAAACTAAGCAAAGCTTGTACTATTAGATAACTGATTTTATAGTATACACATACATATATATTAAACACCAAGACAAACAGACATGTTCATGCACAAAAAATATTTGTCTTGTGCGGGGAACGATCCCGCGACCTCAGAACCAAAGTGGCCATTGCTAACCGACCACCGAGCTCGTCAAAATGTAAATTTTGTGTTTTTTATTGACGTGACAATGTCTTATAATTCGATGGAGCCGGCTGCACGCACGAATAAACATGACGTATGCGGCGTTACCTCGCTCTGAGGCGTTCCATTAAAATTTTCTTTTGAAAAATGCAAACATTCCAACAGTATTTTCTTATGACGTTGTCACGTTCAACTATCATCAGTAAACCGACTTTACAGACAACCGATTTTTTTTATAACACACGCGAACGATGTCGCAGATGTCAACTAGTATAAAATATATATTTCTTTCGATTTTGCGTTACTGGAAGATTCTTTGGTGATTTAAAAATAGTGAGTTTGCGTCGACTCCTTCCTTAAATATTCAAACTAATTTCGCCTCGATCGTACCTGCCATTCCGAATAGTTTGCGAAATTAACGTAGAACTGTAGAAAAATGAACGATCCGTGGTGGGAATAAATTGTGAGCTTAGAGAAATGGAGACTTTGGCATTCATATGGGTTCCTTGAGCTAGGAAAGTATATGAACTAATTTGGAAATTTACCTAATGGAGAAGTGATTACGCGATAAATATTTTGTTTTGTTGGACTAGACTTGGCAGGGTCCTTTTATAACGCTGGAAAACAAGCATATTAAACAGGACAGAATTAACTTGAATCATGTAAATAGTGTGATTGAGTAAAACAAATGAACATGCAGTGTAAACACATAGAATTTCTAATATCCGTCCGCAAAATCGGTTAAATGATGGTAGATAAGAACCGAAAGAATAGATAAAAACTATTGTAGTATTAATCCGAGCTCGGTGTTCAAATGGTTAGTAATAGCCACTTTGACTCCCGAGGTCGCGGGTTCGATTCCCGCACAAGACAAATATTTGTGTGCATGAACATGTCTGTTTGTCTTGGTTTGGGTATTTTCTATGTATTAGATGTATGTATTTACAAAAAAAAATGTATTTAAGTACATAGTTATTTGATTCAGGTGTTATTTTTCGGAAGTCAAATGTACGTGGAAGCACGCAAAGTAGTGTAGATCAAATTGCCTGTATTCAAGTACATTTATCAGTTGTCTAGTACCCATAGCACAAGCTTTGCGCTTAATTTGGGACTAGATGGCGCTGTGTAAATTGACCACAAATATTTATTATTATTATTTAATTATATGAGTTATCCAGTACACAGATTACAAGCTTTGCTTAGTTTGGCACTAGATATCCGTGTATAATTTGTCCAGGAATATTTATTAATAAAATCGATACATTTAATAAGGTAAGGCAAGGAAAGGACGCTTGCAATACTGGAGGCATCACTCTCTTGCTCTCTTACGTTGTTCACACCCCTTCACTACGTGATAGAAGAACCACAACATCCTTCGCGTAATTTCGCGGAGTCCAAAGATCAGAAATACCTTGACATTACATAGACTTGCCAGACTCAGATGTTTCTCTGGATCTATTGAAATGATCAAAATTATGTTGCTACAGCTCGAGGAATATCTTCTGTCTATACAATGAGAGACGTTCAATTCAAGTTTGAAATTAGTCTCGAAATGTACACAACCGTCTGACTGTAAAGGGCGAGCGCTTCATGTACTCGTACATGTACAAAGGACACAAATGAATGCTCCTTTGATGAGGCATCCCCAGATCAATGTTAAAATACCCAGAATACTAGGGTATTCCCGTACTCGAAAACTAAATTAAATGTTTCATCATCCCATTCGTCTATTCGTTCACTCATACATTCCCTTCATCATATTAAATGGCGAATGAGGTGGATTATCACGTATCGGTTATTGTCTGATATCGGTCAATTGATTGATGGCGTTACCTTTCGGTCTTTGTTCCCGATGTTCGGAAGCTAGGGTTGTCACGGCTACCGAATAATAAATTACGATATTAGATTGGAATTTTCTCTTGCATCACAGACATTGAAAAATATTAATATTATACCCAAGCGCACAGTAGCGCGTATAATGATATTGAAAGTTTTTACGTAACGTACGAAAGAAGGAAAGGTGTTGCTGATCTCTAAGAGCGGTGGTGATTGCTTTCCATCAGGTGATCTGCATGCCCCCCGCCTCCCCTCTCATAAATATAAAAAGAAAACCTCGTGACAAATATTTATTTGATTTATAAATTGACGACTAGATTTACTCGCACAGGTATATATATATATATATATATATATATATATATATATTTAATGTAATAAAAGTAAACAACAAGAAAAAACGGCAAATAGTTTGGAATGACCTATGTTCACGTTTTGTATCTATTAAGCAAAGTAAAGCTAATCAAGTAACGAATCGAAGAATAACATAGATTAAGGTGCTCAATTAAAACAATTTTTTTTGATGATTTAGTACCAATAGTTATAGAATAAACTCTGTTTAAAATACGAAATTACGTTACGTTACCTTAAGTATATTGTCTCATCGTAATCTTTAAATATGCCGTCACATTGTACATTGAAACCGACAATCAGTGTTGTGGCAACAGCTGCAGAGCAACGGCCGGTGGCTTGAAAACACTGGCCTCCGCCGACACGCAGTTAAGCAGCGTGGTGGAGTATGCTCTGAATCCCTTCGATTGAAAGGAGACCCGTATCTCAGCAGTAGGATGAGTAAGTAGTAAGGTTGTCGACGTATAAAAATGATAACCTATAAAACCGTGTCAAATAAATCTATAAAGTAGATTTTTTGTACTATTAATTCAGTTAATTTTTTATGAAGTGCCAGCCCTACAGCATCACCCGGACGAATGTGATTCGCGCGAGCGGCCGCAGGTTTACATTCCATTGTTATGTTCCATTTATACGATTGCGTCCGGATATATGACGTCTAATCGACTGTATATTCCGATTATAAGCCCAAATGAATTCTATTGATGGGGCGAAATTTCATACTGGCGCACTATTTCCTTTCCTACATACAAAAGGAAAGTTCACATATAGGTTATCTGCAACTATTATTAATGCTATTGTTTTGATACAAGCTCCCTTTAACTGAGGGGGCTTGTAAGGTAATCCTCCACTACGCTGTTACAGTATGAGTCAGCAGAGCTAGCGGATTGAAATCCAAAGCACTGAGGAAATCGATGCAACCAAAGCCGAATTTCCTCAGGTTGAAGCGCAACGACACCATAGAATTCCCGAGCACAGAATATAACAGGGCTATTGGATGACGTAGAGTAAATTGAGGCTGTTACGCATCCTATTCTCCAAAATGGAACTGAAGTGAGCAACTACGATATTAATTAAAAGCCGATATCCGAACGTACCTATACGAGTATTAACGTGATATCAAAGGGGCGCGTATCGGAACGCGTTCCAAACACGATCGATCCTAATATTAATTGGTCAAAGGCGGCCACAATGTGCTGTCTGTGTGTACTACATCTCGCGTACAAAGCCGATTTGATTGCCTGCGCCAGTAGGTGGTAAACATTTTTGACCTGTGTATACACTCCCTGCTTATACATTTTCTGTTTTTCGTACCTCCCCGAGGTATATCAATTTAAATTATTTTTACGCATGCCAGTATCGATTCCTGGGGACCGATTTACATTATCAACTGTCACATTTACTTTAAAAACCCTACATAAACAAGAGAACACCGCTCTTCCGCAATCGTTGTCTTGTGCATAATCGTTCGATCAGTCGTTCGCTTCGATAACCTTTATTATTGTTTCTCATTTATTTATTAGTCTCATATTGCGAAGGTAGGAGTCAAATTTCAAACTGTCTTACTTCTGTTAATTTCTTCCGATAAAATTTTAGCAAAAACGTTTAAGAATAGATTGCCAAGACTCACAAGTTCATAACAAACTCATTACAAAACTTCAGCTCTATCTTGATCAAAAGTCCTGAAAGTAATAGAGGATTTCTCATGTAAAATAAATTGTATAACATTTCTTTGGCCTATAGTATTTACTGAAAGTGTTTTCCGACATCGATACGACGTTCGCAGACCTCCTTTTAATACGGCATTGTTTTCAAAACAACCGTACCAAAATCTCTTATTCCTTTGACATAAGACTGAAATTCTCTTTCAAATTACAGTACGTGCCTGAAGGTAAACTGTAAATCTGTTATCAGAATGTAAACTGTGTCGATAATGTGACTTTATGGACAAACAAACAGTCTTAATTCCAATTTATATTGAAAGAAGCAATGTTTGTTACAGTAACATTCAGTGCCTACTTATGTGCTTCTAGTTCATCATCATCATTATTAGTCTTTATCTACCTGCTGCTAGATACAGGCCCTTCCCAATGCTTTTCACCATATCCAACCGCTTCCAACCGCTTTTTGGGGTTATGTAGAGACACAGTATAAATATTACTTTACATTACAGACGCTTGGGGTGATAGAGAGGCGTGCGATTATACGTGCGTACTGCGTACTCGCATCACAGATTGAGTGATATCACAGATTTAGCTTTTTGTTTCATTATTGTTATGATTTTCGTATACTTTTTTATATAAGTACTACATCGGGTGGCGGACAAGCATACGGCTCGCCTGATGTGAAGCGATTACCGTAGCTGTATCAATGCTCGCGCACCGCTTCCCTGTAATCTTCTTTTTCTAATGTGATACTGGTGATTATTGGCACTTGGTGGAATGTTTTCAACATTTTAACATGGAAGCGAACTTCCACATACAGATATAACCTATCTATACTGTAGTCTCTATAGCTTAAACCTATCTATACCAATGAATTTAATTTATCTGTCTAAAAAATTGCTTGACTTCGGTATACATTTTTGGACTATGACAAAGGTGAATGAATGCCATATTAATATGGATACGTGCTCCATCCGACGTAGTATAAAAAAGTGAAAATTTACTAATTTTAGTAACTATTAAAACGCCCTTTAAAACAATTTATTCTGAACCGAGACCATAACGAATTTTAGTCATTAAATATTTCAATTTAGTATCTAAAGGAATTTCTACGTTGCCGAAGGCCAAAAACTTCTATTTACGGCAGTTATACCAACGAGTAGTATAATACGAGAGTTATAGAACCAAGATATTATAATAACATTTTCAATGATTTAAAAATACTTACATTTTTGCTAGAGGACCGAGAATAATGTACTTTTTATTTCCGTTCACCAATTTTTTTGATCGGCAAAGCTATTGTGTACCTTGACCGCTTTTAAATGAATATTTTTTGTACGTATATTATATTCACATAATATTTTTCCCAGTATTGTAACAATAAATTGGGACGTGTCACAAAAAGTCAGTGCTTTACATGAAGCCTGCCTGTCTGTCAATCCAGTACCCAGCTTAGCCGAGATAAATCGCGTTCAGACCCAGACATTTCACAGGTGCTACATATTTGACGCTCTTTTGGATTGGTTAGAATACAATTTTACACGAAGATTTATTGTAATGTGAATAAAAACTTCTGTATGAATCAAAGTCACCTGAAAATGGTTGTATATTTTTGATAACCAAACGTGGCTCCAAATGGCCGTATGGTTTCCGGCAGACTAGAATAGAATCACTCCGTTTCTTCCCGTGGATGTCGTACAAGGCGACTAAGGGAAATACATTATCAAATATCGATCAGGCCTCCCCAACCCGTTTGGCCAGCGTGAGAAGTGTAGACCAAATCCTCCTTCCGTCTAGGACGGACGAGAGAGGGTCGTGCTCCTGTAGTGGAGACTAAAATGGACCTGATGATGATGATGAAACGAGGCTCTGGTGAAAGTGTGCGTTCAGCTGGAGGAGTACGTTCTTCTCACGAAATACTGCAACTGAAAAACAATACGTTTTGTTTACGAAAGGAGGATTGTTGTGTTTTTTTTTTGTATGAGATGGGGGAAAACGAGAATGTGTGAGAAATGCACCGAATGGAAAGCAATCACAACCGCCCATAGAAATCAGGAGCACCATGTTATCGCCGATCCGTTGGCAGCCTATATTCCTTTCCATTCTTTCTGTCTGGTGACTTCACTCACTCGCAGGAACACCACAATCGTCAAGGGAATTGTTATTTGGCTGCGGTATTCTGTGAGGTGGAGGTACTTCCCCAGTCGGGCAGCTTAAAAATATGATATGCCCTACCTCTCTTTTCGCCAGAGCCTCGTTTGTCAGTCAGCAGAGTGCACCACTGTGTTCTTGAAGGCTCCCACGCCGTATTTATTTGGGAACTAGCTGTGCCCCGCGGTGTTACCAGTGGTTTATTAGGGAAAATCCAACTAATCTTGTTTCGCCATACAAACTTTACTGAGATTTCCCATGGGAATAAGACATTTTCCCGCAGTAAAACGTAGCCTATGTGTTAATCCAGGGTGTCAGCTAACTACATACCAAATTTTATTCAAATCTCTCCTGCCGTTTAGACGTGAAGAAGTAACAAACATACACACACACTCACTCACAAACTTTCGCCTTTATAATATTGCTGTTTATATTGCTGTTTATGTTATGCTGTTTCAGCGTGTGAGTAGACGCAGTTTAAGCTATAGAGAGCGCCAAAAAAATATACATTCATAAAGACATACATGCATTCTAAAAACATAACCCTTCCTTCTTCGACAGTCGGGTACATATACAGATGAACTAGTTGCAGTCATTTTTAATTAATTGGTTTGTTTCGTCGAGTACATCATGAATGAACGGTAATTACTGAAAATTAATTTCATGAAAAGTCAGTGAAGGGTCCCTCATTAACGAAATCTTTAAATAGCTGCATTTCAGGGGCTTTTCCGCTGCTTCAACTGAAATTTGAAACCACTTTACGAAATGGTATTAGGGTTGTGCTTCACTATACGGGTTATCGCTGGGTTAATTATGAAGGGTATTGTGTGCTAATTTAATCGAAAACACAAGTCAAACATCGTCGACCGTCGAGATTTTATTCTCATCCAAATATAATATAATATAATATAAATATTTCTGGACAGTTTACACTGTGGTGTGGGGTGTGGGGTGTGGGGTGTGGGGTGTGGGGTGTAAGTGGTTCATTAACATCTTTGAACCAAAGCCAACTTCACCTGCACGCGGTACAGGGTGCACTGCGTGCAGGTGAAGTTGGATTAGCTGACTGACAAACGAAGCTCTGGCGAAAAGAGATGTAGGGAGCGTAATGTAAGCTACCCGACTGGGGAATGTACCTCCACCTCACAGAATACCGCAGCCAAATAACAATTCCCTTGAGGGTTGTTGTGCTCCTGCAAGTGAGTGAGGTCACCAGAAAGGAAGGAGATGCTGCGTGAGCGATATTGTAGGTATGTTGCGAGCGTTGATATGGCTACGGTAACCGCTTCACATCAAGCGGGCCGTATGTTTGTCTGCCACCCGACGTAGAATAAAAAAAAAACAGCGCCATCTAGCCCCAAATTAAGCGCAATGCTTGTGTACTATGGGTACTAGATAACTTTTTTTGTAAATACATACATATAATACATAGAAACCACCCAGACCAAGACAAACAGACATGTTCATGCACACAAATATTTGTCTAGTGCGGGAATCATTGAAAGATTTGTGTTCGGATGAGATAACTCTAAAGACCAAGGCTAGCTACGTACAGCCCACTTGAAAGTAGTATTTTGTTCAGTTACTTATCATTAGATGACGATCCCAAACTGACAGACGGTTTAGAACCTTTAAATCTGAGAAGAGATTTTGCGTGATTGTGTGTTCTACCGATTGTACAATGGGGTGTGTTCAGAGGAGTTGTTTGACGTGATGCCCACAGCCTCCTTCTACAGTCGCACCGCTCGCCATCGACAGGGAATTCATCCTCACACATTGGAGCCTAAGTGGTCGCGTACTGTGCGGTTCCAGAGAAGGTTTCTCCCGCGTACTGTCAAGTTGTGGAATGAACAGCCTGTCGATGTTTTCTCAGGAGAATACAGCATAAAACCCCGCACGTTTTAAAGAACCCCGCGAAGAGGTTTTCACAAAGTTAGCCACGAGCGTATGATGGTGTACACACAGGCCTTCTGCTTTCCATCAGTAGGGCCGTATACTTGTATGTCACTTTAGTGGTAAAAAAAGTTATAAAAACATGTGAAGGTTCTAACCCTGTGGTGCTTTCTTTTTTAATCATGTTTCAACTACAGCCAACAAACGTTTAAAACCACCTGAAAAACTCTCCTAAACTTTTTAGCACGAACCGACATCCGATACTTTTCAGCAGATTGTTTTCAGTGACGGCGGCAAGTTGAAAATTGACTTTTTGAAATAGAGCCTCGAACACTTTCAGGCCGCTGTTACACGGTCTGATTTCGTCACAGTATTCAGAATTTTAATCCCAGTGTTGAGGAGATCGAAGGCGTGCTGCGCATGTCAGTCTAATCGAAAACGCAAGTTAAGCAACGTCGACTGTGGCCTGTCTATGGATGGGTTTATTTATCTCGAGCTCCTCCGTGCTTCGGAGGACACGTTAAGCCGTTGGTCCCGGCTGTTGTCATTAGATGACAGTCTTTAAGCCATGGTGGCCTTAGACGGGCTTGAA
This sequence comes from Hypsopygia costalis, assembly GCA_937001555.2. Classification (NCBI taxonomy): domain Eukaryota; kingdom Metazoa; phylum Arthropoda; class Insecta; order Lepidoptera; family Pyralidae; genus Hypsopygia; species Hypsopygia costalis. Next base: position 27,114,018 of record OW443340.2, read on the forward strand.
AACAACTCCGCCAACCCGCAGTTGATATGATAGCCATGAATTTCCATAGAGTGAAATATCTTAGAAAAAAGTAGAAAACCGACCACACGGATTGTCTAGTTTTTTGTTTCATTTTTATCTACTGAAACAAAATATTATATATAACATTTTAATGAATAAACATTCTATAGAATGTTGTAATTGAGGAAGCTAGGCCGAGATTGTACGATTACCACCAACACTAGAATTCGGCATCAACCCATAATCCCTGTTGGGCTACGAGTCTCCCCTCAAGCGAGGAGTTTAGAGCATACTCCACCACGCTGTCAACTGCGGGTTGGCGGAGGCCAGTATTCACAAGCCGCCCTAAGGCCACTAAGACTTGGCTTGACGACTGTCATTTAACAACAACCGGGACCGACGCTTAACGTGCCCTCCAAAGCACGGAGGAGCTCGTGCTAAACAAACCCATCCATCGTCAGGCTACGATAGAAGTTGCTTAACTTGCGTGATCGATTAGACTGATGCGCGCAACGACGCCATCTAGCTCATCACTACCCTGTCTTCGGAGTATAATTTTTTACCGCATTTTTTTTGTATATTGGCGGAATTAAGTGGTAACTTATCGGAGACCTATTATTATAGGACTTTGCTAGGCTGACCCTCACTATTTCAAGTGGCCAAGACTTCCGAGGTGTGCTCATAGGGTGTGTTTAAAGTACCATTAGAACCACCCTCTAACAAGTTTTCTAACGTCCTTCAGTGTTTCGACCCGCCTTCACCCGTTGAAGTTTCCAAACTTCACGGTGACCGCACTTTGTGGTGCTCACGATTGCGTTGTAGCACTTGTAGCTGCGAAATGGGGATTGACCAAACTATATGGATATTTTACATTTTTATACCACTTGGAGGTGAAACAATCCTTGACGATAGTAGAAGTATAATAGTACTAGAGTTTTTGAGAAGTAGAAGAGACATTTATTGCTTGACTAGCTGACTCGCGCAAGTTCGTCTGCATGCGACAAAGCGTTGAGAATGAAGCGTAAGGTTACCATTTGATAGGTTATAGTGAGCCAATCTTAAGGATAGACATAATATGTTTTTTTATTATTTATTAATTTATATTACAATCTCAAGACCCGGGGTCCGTACCTTTTATTAACAATGTTCTATTTTTATCCTACAATATTTTTACAATTTATAAATTGCACGTCGCTATTATGGTAATAATTATATTATTGTCTATTACTACTTTCCTATTGTTTACCTTGCAACCATGACAGCCAGGGCAGACCAGTCCCCTCTGGCAGCACCCGTTCACGAGTTGATGTATATACATAATATGTTCACGGACTTTTTTTTAGAAAATTTTAAGATCAATAATTCACTTCTACCCGCGGTTATTTTTAACCCGCGGTTTCGACCCGTCTTAACAGTACCGGGAATAAAATATCCTATGTATTCCTTTGACATACATAGAGAATATATTCAGAATATATTCTCTATGTATGTCAAATTTGATCCAAATCTATTCAGCTGTTGACCCGTGAAAGACCGACAAACACTCTCACGTATTTTTAGCAGAAGGATAAATAAATAAATAACAATTCCTGTACAAATTACGCACGGCCATCTAGTTTAAAACTAAACAAAGCTTGTACTATGGGTATTAGATAACTGATATTATACTTAAATACATTTTTTTTTTCCAAATATATACATATAATATTTAGAAAGCACCCAGACACAAGACAAACAAACAAGATATGTTCAGGCACACGAATATTTGTCTTGTGCGTGGATCAAACCCGCAACCTCAGAGTCAAAGTGGCCAGAGTGCTAACCATGCGACCACCGAGCTCGTCAATAGGATTATAATAAAGTTGATACTGTTGATTGTTGGCACTTGGTGGAACATTATTAACATAATGTTATAATAAAACACTTGTACTGTTCCACGTAATTATATTTAATTTTACCGGTTTCGCCGCTAAGGCATTATCAAGGTAAACAGATGGTGTTTGTGTTTTTACCTGAATAGAAACTTATTTATAACATTAGAATTATAATACTTGCCTATTCTTCTAATCTCATAGTATTAGATTTAATGTATGTAGATATATCATTGGAATAAACAGCACATCACTGAATACTTACTAACTAACCACTGGGTTCCCTCTAGTCCACGTCCTCGGAGCGAACTCGACGGAGACCGCAGGTGCTCTCGTGAAGTGCTCGAGCCGACCGACTCGCCGCTGCGGTTTGTCCGAGCCTTGTTGAACATAACTTCCACTCTGTTTCTTGCATCTGCTTGCATGCTGCCTTAGAACACCATTGAACGATAAATAAGTAGTTAATACTAATTAATATCGTGAAGGTGAAACTAAACATATACCATACGTCCCGTTCGGTCATCTAGTCTTCAACTAAGCAAAGCTTGTTTTATGAGTCTAGTACTCAACTACCTACTACTAAACTGATAACTATACTTAGCTACCTGACCCGGCCAACTTCGTACTACCTACGATACTAACGTCACTCAATTGTATTGCCTTCCCGGAGCCTACTCCACTAGCACTTTAACTTTTAAGGGGCCGTCCATTAATCACGTGAGGTTATTTTTGCATTTTTGACACCCCCCCACCCCCTTGGTGATACTTGGTGAGGTTTTGGAAGCCCCCCCCCCCCCTCAAATCACATGTATTTTTTGTAGCTACAAAGAATCTTACAACTTTTAGAATATTAATTAATTATTATTATGGACGCCTGTAACACCAGAAACATCACACGCGCGTTGCCGACCCTACACGTACGAGCGTAAAAACGTCTTCACGCCCTTTTTGAAGAACCCCACGTTGTAGTCTCCTGAGAACACCTCAACAGGCAGTTCATTCCACAGCTTGATAGATTGCTCTGCACTCCCAAAGGTTGACTGGTAGAGAATGCAATAGCATTAAGTCCGCCTTTTGTATCCTTTTACTGTGGTCAATAAAGTTTTAAATAAATAAATAATAAAATAGTACGGAATAAATCTGCAACCTCACGTACGTGACCACTTCAGTTCTAATATGTGAGGATGAATTCCCTGTCGATGGCGAGCGGTGCGACAGTAGGAGGAGGCCGTGGGTATTATGTCAAATAACTCCTCTGAACACACCCCATTGTACAATCGGCAGAACACACAAAGGGACGGAAAATCTCTTCTCAGACTTAAAGGTTATAAACGTCAATAGACGTGAAGAAAAGGATGCTGTCTTTTTCCTTATAGTGGCATAAAAGTTATCTGTTCGTGCAAGCGCGAACATGCCCGACGCGCTACGGAATCGTGGCACCTCCATCAATACTCTGAAACCATTATTATACTGTATACGCAGGGAGTTGTAGGCCGTCATCGTGTTCAACTTCGTTCGTTGCCTAGCGAGTCAAGGTCTTCAACACGCCGCTTTTCTGTTTACAAATCACGCGTTTGCCAAAAAAAAAATACACGTGATAACTTACTGCACCCCCCCCCCCCCCCCCCTCCCTTGTGATATTTCGTGATTTTTACCGAACCCCCTCCCCCCTCTTTTCACGTGAGACACGTGATTAATGGACGGCCCCTTATTATATGATATTAAAGTTCAATTTTACTTTTAAGTATTATTACGAATCGTTTGTCTAAAAATAACACTTTTCTGTACTCCCATAGAGTAAAAAGTAATTTTTTTTCAGACAATTTTTAAAATTTGTACCTGCGTAAGAACCGTCCTCGTACTTTAAGTAAAATCGGTTCAGCTGTTCTTGAGATTTGCGCTTAGTAACACATTCAACTATTCATTTTTATATTATAGACTAGCTGGCCCGGCGAACTTCGTATCGCCTTTAAATATTTTTACGTAAATTTTTCCGATAGGTTATAAACTATTCTACATCTCAAGTTGGATCAAACTGGACACACTGTGCAAAATTTTATTAAAATCGGTTCAGTAGGTTTGGATTCCATTGCGGACAAACAACGTGACTCGAAATTTTTATATATTAAGATTACATTTTTGATAAATAAATACATGTACTACATAGAAAACACCCAGACCGAGACAAACATATTATATTTATGAACATAAATTATTATCTTGTGTGGGGATCGAACCCATGAGTACCGCGACTGCAGCTTTTGCTAGCCATCCGACCGCCGGGTTCGTTAATTGATAACAAACATCGTTTTGACGAGCTCGGTAGTCGAATGGTTAGCAATGGCCACTTTGACTCCGAGGTGGCGGGTTCGATTCCCGCACAAGACAAATATTTGTGTGCATGAACATGTCTGTTTGTCTTGGTCCGGGTATTTTCTATGTATTATATGTATGTATATACAAAAAAAAAATGTATTTAAGTATAATATCAGTTATCTAGTACCCATAGCTTTGCGCTCAATTTGGGACTAGATGGCGCTGTGTAAATTGTCCAGAAATATTTATTTATTATCGTAGATTGATTACTTTCTTTTAATGACTATTAAAAAGCTTCCTCCATAACTCACAAGCTTATGAACTCCACCTCGAGCTTTAAGTCACGCCTGGAATTGCCCTTTTTGCTAACTTCGAGAGTCTAAGTTAGAATCGAGTAGCTCCTTGCAAGTTGTGGACTATTTACGGATAGACGTTTTTGCCCCAAACCACCAAACTAAGTTCGTAACTTAGACCAGTTTAACTGAGTTCTCTTCTTAAGTAGTCGATAAGTGTTTTTGTTCAACTATGTTACATAATTTAGAGCGTTTTGGTTCTGTTGCTATAGAATATCTATGAAATACTAGCATCATCATCAGCCTGTATCTAACTACGGTTGGATATAGCTGTTCCCCAATGCTTCCCAACGTTACCACTCCGTAGAATAAAGTCCAATCTGTATTGTTGGTAGATCACTTTCGTGCGTTTTTATGGGGAGCTAATGTCAGATTGAACGTTGATTCTAAATATCGGAAGATAAATGATAGGTTAGTAAATTCTAAAAACATATCTCTGAAGAATTCATGTTCCTTATCTAGTCTAGCGAGCTTAACTCGTTTTTGTTACATGATCACATCGGACTCTATTCTGTATTCTCTTTTCTATATGGATGAGTTGATATGCGATCCTCCGCTTACTGCACCCACCCGCTTCCATGAGGTTTTTTAAGGTCTATAGAGGGGGCGCCCAACGCTTAGTTTGACCCCATGACTTTCCGCCCTCGTTGATGGAGAGAGCTATACTCGGAGATTTTCTAAGGAATCCGGAACGAGAAAATTCGACGGTTAGCTCTCTATCAACAAGCCGAAGTGGCAGTGAGCCGCCCACAACTGCCGAGTCATCATGTATCACAATATGGAAAAGAAAAATATTCGCACAAATGTAAAACGGCTTTTTTTAAAAGAAGTGTATATGGTAGGGATGGTAGCTGCAAATAAAATATCGATATATATTAACTTTTATTTTTTTTTATTTTATACTACGTCGGGTAGCAGACAAGCATACGGCCCGCCTGATCTGAAGCGGTTACCGTAGCCATATTAACGCTCGCAACATAAAATATAGCTCGCGCGCCGCCACCCCCGCTGCCATCGCAGCATCTCCTTCCTTTCTGGTGACCTCACTCACTCGCAGGAACACAACAGCCCTCAAGGGAACCGTTATTTGGCTGCGGTACTCTGTGAGGTGGAGGTACGTTCCCCAGTCGGGTAGCTTACAATTACGCTCCCTACCTCTCTTTTCGCCAGAGCTTCGTTTGTCAGTCAGCAGGGTGCACCGCGTGCAGGTGAAGTTGGCTTTGGTTCAAAGATCTTGATGAACCACTTACACCCCAAACTGGACTCCATATCGGCCTAGAACGTCGATATATCGATATCTGGCTCAAAATAAACCGTAGTTTTTTTTGAAGAGGAAGTATATCTCCAATCGGGCAGCTTAACGTTGTGCCCTACCTTTCTTTTACCAGAGCCTCGTTTATATATCAGTAGGATGCACCACGTGCAGGTAAGGTAAGCTTGAAGATGACAATGAGCTACTTGCACTGACCTTTTGATTACTTTGACATAATATGCCATACAACATTTTTTTGTGACATAAAGTATTCTTGGAAAGAGCTTTAGTTCTCCAGGCTTGACCCTGTCCCTAACTATTTCCTAACATTACCAAACTAGTCGAGCACGTCCCAAAAGTCGTAACTCCTCGCAAGTTAATTACAGGCACCAAGTGCCGGAGACTTCGGACCCTCATCGGGGCCAAGATTAAAGCCGCATTACTGCCGGCAGGTGTCGCCACCCTTACCAACTTGCGACCAGTAACAACCGAGTTCAGACAATGTTGCCACCTTCTGAATTAGATTTTCCCTAGCTTCTCTTGAAAATACTTCATAAACACTAGTATAAAAAAAACATATATTATGCTAACTTTTGGTTGCACTTGACTCCGAAATCATTCTTAGACTATTCTTAGAGTATTTAATACTCAATGCTTACTACGTGTACTTAGGACAGTCAGCAACAATTCTCGCAGGACATATTTTGATTACTACTGATTTATATAAAAAAAATGTATTTAAGTATTATATCAGTTATCTAGTACTTATAGTACTTACAAGCTTTCCTTAGTTTGGGACTAGATGGCCGTGTGTAATTTGTTCAGGAATATGTATTATTTACCTGTGTTTCATTTTATTCCGTAGCATTTCAATATAAATCATCATCATCAGCTCATTTTAGTCTCCACTACAGGAGCACGACCCTCCCTCATCCGTCCAAAAGACAGAAGGAGATTTTGACCTACATGCCCCACGCTGGCCAGACGGGTTGGGGAGGCCTGATCGATATTTGATAATGTATTTCCACGGGAAGAGACGGAGTGATTCTGTTCTAGTCTGCTGGAAACCACACGGTAAACTTGAGTTCTTTTTCAAGACAAGAACGATGATAGCTGAAAATCAGTGGCCAGTCCATACGGGCGACATTACCTAATGAGCTACTGTAGAACATACATCTTAATTTCATGATATTATGTTCAATAATTATTTGAAAGTAGGTATTATTGTTTGAAAGTTATTTATTGTACGTGTGTATTTTAGAACCAAAATAATTTTTATTTGACTAACATAAATAACATATTATATGAAATTTGTCACTTTCGTAACTTTTCCCCCTAAACGTAAAATAAATAAATAAAACAGTGCTAATTAGTCTAGACAACTACTCTAATTACTAATTCTAACTTGTTAAAATTTCTTTGTTCTAACTAATGGTATAATTTAAGCTCTCTAGAAAAACTTTAAACGTTTCATAAATCACAGTCTTTGTGAGGTTTTTCTTCTTAAATTAACACATAACATATTTTTAAGTAATTGATTGCTTTTAGATAATATTTATTACATTTGAGTTATACATGGTCTGTGAGACAATATTAATAAAAAAAAATGTAATGTGATAATAATTATAATTTAACAATGCTGAATTTATAAACTTATGAAACAAAATTTATATGCCTGTTGGCGAATTACAGTTGAACGGAATGTAATTTAAGACTTTTGTAATGAATCCTGCAATTTACAAATAAAATTTATGATATCTCTTATCTTATCAGTTCCGGCAGTAAACTGCTTTCTGACAAATTTTAGTCAGAATATGATTTTCTTACATTAAAAATCTCTTAGACAAGATATGGTAACGCTAAATTTAGGGGAAAATACCTTAAGGTGGTAACACTGTCAGTCTGTTTAGAACTAAAGTCGTAATCGGCCGACCGATCGTATCGTACATAAAATAGTTTTGGACTTTTCTGATTTATAGCCAGAGTTCTGGACTGGCGTTGATTGTTCTATGATTGGTACCTTTCAGGGTAAAATTTTCAGTTAAATAATATATTACCTTTACAATTTTCATTCTATTGTATCTAAAATTGTTAGGGTCATCCTCGACAAAGGCTTCGAATTGCAGGTTTGAGACTTTGTGTTTTTTTTTTATATGAGAGGTGGGCAAACAAGAATGTGGGTCACCTGATGGAAAACAATTACCACCGCCCATAGAAATCAGCAACACCGAGGGGTCGCTGATCCGTTGCCAGCCTTAAAAGTGTTGTGAAAGGCTTATTCCCACACGCTTCCTCTGTTATGCTCCCATGTGAGAGCATATGAAACTCGTGAGTTCCGTATGCTTCTTTTGATCCCTCTAGGAGCATGTGAAAATACATTAGGCTAACACTAACAACTAAAGTAACCTTAGACCCATCATCATCATCATCAGCCTGTATCTACCCACTGATCTATATAAGCCTTACCCAATGCTTTCCACCAAATACGATCTTCCGCCTTCCGCATCCAGCCGCTGCCAGGCGCTTTCTTAAGGTCATCGCACGATCTAGAAGGAGGGCGTCCAACGCTTTGTCGTCCTACGCGCGGCATCCACTCTAATCCCTTCCTCCCTCATCTGCCATCACTTACTCGGAAGATGTGACCGGCCCATTACCACTTCAGCTTCACAAACTCTGAAGGTTATTGAACTTTGGTTCTCCGTAGAATTTCTTCGTTCCGGAGTCGATCTTCAAAGAACCTGAAACTCAATTTCGATTAAATATTCTGATATGACATACTATGCGTTCCGTTAGGATCCAAAGGTTTAAAAATGAAGTATTAAAAGATCTATGAGCTCAGTAATGCAAGAGAGGACGGCATTTTAAATATGGTAATTTATTCATGACAAATATAATTTCTTTCAGTTACTTTCTTTAATCTATCTATCTTCTATAAAATACTTAAAATTGTAATACTTATATCTATACTTCTATAACAACGCAATACATATTAGACAGGCAGATACAGGCTGATAAGGATGATGATCATCAATATATTTTTTTGGTGACTTGTAGAAAACATTGAAAGTTGCAATAAAGTATTTAAATAAAACAATATTAGATAAAATACTAAATCTTTTAGTACAGTATAAGTAATAGTACTATGTACAGTATGGTGACTCCCTGCCGCGCTCTCGTGTCTACTGCACGTCCCCTCTGAGACGAAACAGGAATAGTTTGTATTTTTCATTTTAGTATGGCGTCGCACGCACACACGCTCATACGCGCTCTGCACAGATCACATAGCCTTTGTTGATGTAGTGGTAAACGACATTTGCGGTTTAGTCAGTGGCCGGGGTGTTGTGATAGTTACATTTTTTTATTTGTATCTTTAAGACTACTTGTAAAAGCTAGATGAGTCAAGTTGCCTTTGCTTTGATACAATTTTCAAATACACGAACAATTCTTTTTAATCCGCTCAAAGCACGAACATTCTTTATCTCAGGGATTTTCTTGAAGATTTAATCTTTTAAAAGCTACATTATACAGTTGCATACAGTTGGAAATTAACAGATAGAAAATGGCGGTCATTTGTTGCTGTCCTCAGCGATAATTTAAAGTTGAATTGAGGATAAAAACTTATAAAAATATAAATTGGACATATTTTTGTAAATCTTTATAAAACTCTTTATTTTGATAATATATTCGATAGGTTTTGAAAAAAAAAATCGATACATAATTGAAGCCTGTGATACAGAATATTTTGTTACTTTTAAAGGTTAATAGCAATACTGTTGTCATTATAGCAAAATTCTATAATCTTAATATTGCAAAATGGTATAGGTAAGTGGCGCCATTTAGTAAGCATTCTAGAAAACTCTGTGAACTGTCAATTACTTTTTCTATAGACGTGTCTTGTTCGATACGTCATTCGCATTTGTGGTTTTACAATAAAACAATTTAATTTACGTAATCATTTTGTTAAACCTATTATTTTTTTATACTACATCGGGTGGCAGACAAGCATACGGCCCGCCTGATGTGAAGCGGTTGCCGTAGCCATATTAACGCTCGCAACATGAAATATCGCTCGCGCTCCGCCATCCCCGCTGCCAACGCAGCATCTCCTTCCTTTCAGGTGACCTCACTCACTTGCAGGAACACAACAACCCTCAAGGGAATTGTTATTTGGCTGCGGTATTCTGTAAGGTGGAGGTACATTCCCCAGTCGGGTAGCATACAATTACGCTCCCTACCTCTCTTTTCGTCAGAGCTTCGTTGTCAGTCAGCAGGGTGCACCACGTGCAGGTGAAGTTGCCTTTGGTTCAAAGATGTTGATAAACCACTTACACCCCAAAGCTATAAAAATTTTAATAGGAATAAAAATATCATGCAATTATACTGCGTAGTTTTGGAAAGCTTAAGCCATCAAACTAGCTCCTATCATGCTGCGAATATATAAAACTCGATATGGAGTTTTTCGCTATATACTCGTATATCCGACACTGTTTTATCTTTTGACATACCAACTATCGCTCTCAGAATTAAGACGAATCTAATGAAACCTCTCAAGTTAAAATCCATGAAGCCGTTTAGGCTATACAGCGTGTCAAAGAAATGTACATACATACATACATATGTACACTCGAAAAACAGAACCTTACTACTGGTGAAGGCGGGTAAAAAGCGAAACCGGCGGTACTTGCTTTTATGGATAAAGGGAATCAAACTGTGTATTGTGAACACGCGTAGACATGAAGCCGGCTAGACGTATTGTTATTTGACCGCAGTCTTCTACGAAGTGGAGTGGATTGTAGACTTATTCAATCGGGATCCATATGCCCTACACGTCTTTCGCCAGAGTCTCATTGGCTTGACGGCAGGCTGCATTACGTGCAGATGAGGTTGGCTTTAATTCCATTTGTCCGATTTTGATGATATGTGATATGAAGATAGCTTGAAAACCTGAGAAGCACAACTACCCTTAAACTTCTAAAAGTGGGTCTTAACATGGTCGGCAACGCGCGAATGATGTATCTGATGTTGCAAGCGTTCATAGACACAAAATACGTAATATTCCATAGAGTGCGATAACTGCATACACTAGGCATGTCGTATGCTTGTTTCCCGCCCTGGTATTATAAAGAAAAGAAGTTAATAATAATAATATAGATATAAATTAGTTTTTAGATTAAAAATAACTCAATTTTTTGCACTATGAATGAGGCCTTTGATGTGGCTTTTGACGTTTTAAATTAATATCTCGCATCTTGAAAATAACTTGACACTGTTGACCGACAGACGGACAGCAATGTTATCCACTTTGATGTCACTTTCAGATCAAATTTATATAAAACTAGCTTTCGCCCGCGGCTTCGTTTGCGTGAAATTCGGGGCAAACACGTGTTTACTCATTTATCTATAGAAGTACTCGTGTAAAGTTTCGGATAAAATAGTCCAACTAATCTCGTTTCCCCATACAAACTTTGGACCCCCGTTACACCCCCTTAGGGGATGAATTTTGAAAAATTCTTCCTTAGTGTACCCCTAGATGTCATAAGGAACCTACGTGCCAAATTTGGAATCTCTAGACCCAGCTGTTTGGGCTGTGCGTTGATATATCAGTCAGTCAGGACTTTTAATTTTATATATATAGATTATACAAATTTATATATTTTTAAGCCGCGCCCCCACCAGTGGCACAGCACTTCAAAGTTAATAGAAATCACCATTTTAACAGTTAAAACCCAACGCTACCTGCACGGAATGCATCATGCCTTTTAATAAATGAGACTGACTGAACGGAGATACCTAAGGCTTAAGCCTTAAGGTTTCCAAAGGCTTAAGCCTTAAGCCTTAAGCCACGTATTCTCTTGTTAGGTGCGATAACAGACGACAGCATCCAATTAACAATATTGAAGATTGTTGTGTTTCTGAGAGTGAATGAGATCAACAAACGGAAAGAGGAGGAAGAGTATTCTGTGAGGTGGAGGTACTTCCCCATTTGGGCAGCTTACAAATACGTTGTACCCAGGCCCTCCCTGGGTACAGCGTATTTGTAAAAGGGCAGCCAAATAACAATTCCCTTGAGGGTTGTTGTGTTCCTGCGGGTGAGTGAGGTCACTAGAAATGAAGGAGATTAAATATTTATAAATATTGTCACACAAATTACACAGCGCCATCTAGCCCCAAAGTAAGCGAAGCTTGTGTTATGGGTACTAGACAACTAATAAACATACGTAAATACATTTTTTTTTTTGTAAATACATACTTATTATACATAGAAAACACCCAAACTAAGACAAACAGTTCATGCACATAAATGTTTGTCCTATGTGGGAATCGAACCCACGAGCATTGGTGTCGAAGCCACGTCATTGACCGCTACGCCACCGAGCTCGTCGAGATGCTGCGTTGGCAGCGGGGGTGGCGGCTCGCGAGCGATATTTTTCATGTTGCGAGCGTTAATATGGCTACGTTAACCGCTTCACATCAGGCGGGCCGTATGCTTGTCTACCACCCGACGTAGTATTAAAAAAAAAACATCTATATATATAAAAGCGAAATACCACTCACTGATTAATCACGAAATCTTAGAAACTGTAACACCTACAAACTTGAAATTTGGCAGGTAGGTTCATTATAGGGTGTAGACATCCGCTAAGAACGGATTTCACTAACCTCCACCCCTAAGGGTTGTTATGTAAACGGGTGTTGGAAGTTTGTATGAAAGTCATATGTTCTTGAAGTAGGAGACTTGAAATTTAAAATGTATGCTTTTTAGATGGTGTGGAGGTGTACTAATAATGTAGCTTTAGAAATCAAACCCTTTTTGGGGTTAAAACGGGGGATGGTATTGTCATCAACGCCGAGGCATAACTACTGAAGCTAAAAACGTGATATTTGGACCGTGGCTTCCTTTTGTGACGTATTGATCCACTAAGAAGGGATTTCGCGAAATTTACCCCCTAGAGGGGTAAAAAAGGGTATCAACATTTGTATTTTTTTTTTGTATATATATTCCATATTTTCTAAAATTCGATTCTTAAGAGGTATTAAAATTTGTACAGGGAAATAATATTAAATGGGCATTTCGGCTTGGAACTTTGTAGTCCTAAAAGAAAATAAGTAAAACCGTATTTCACGATTTTTCGATATTCAACCCCTTTATGGGTGAATAGGGTATGAATGTATTTCAAACATCTACGCGTACGAAGTCGCGGACAAAAGCTAGTCTTTAATATATCCAGAAGGATCACCAAGCCCAAAATGGCGGTCGTTTGTTATTGTCCTTAATACACGCCTCGACTTAGGAATAATTTAAACAAGCGGTTGAACAAGTGCCGCTATAGAAACTTAGTTTATTTACTCGTATTGTTTCACTAACTGCCAGAGACACAGAGTACGCAATTTGTTGTTGTAATGCAGATGATCAGTTGATTCCAGGAAGATCCAGGAAGGCATTTTTGTGGCGAGTCCGGTACTATCTGGTGTTCATAAGTGTCTTAATTCAAAGCCAAGTTTTGCTTGGCAGTTTAATGCATAGTCCAAACTAAAAATTTCTTGAACAACCAGTTTTTGTTACGGCATTGGTTTTAATTTTGGAGTTTGATAGGCAGTTCGGCAGAGGTTCGGTGATTTTTAGGGTTCCGTACCCAAAGGGTAAAAAGGAACCCTATTACTAACGCTCCGCTGTCCGTCCGTCCGTCCGTCCGTCCGTCCGTCTGTCACCAGGCTGTATCTCATGAACCGTGATAGTTAGACAGTTGACATTTTCACAGATGATGTATTTCAGGCAGTTCGGCAGAGGTTCGGTGATTTTTAGGGTTCCGTACCCAAAGGGTAAAAAGGAACCCTATTACTAAGGCTCCGCTGTCCGTCCGTCCGTCCGTCTGTCACCAGGCTGTATCTCATGAACCGTGATAGTTAGACAGTTGACATTTTCACAGATGATGTATTTCTGTTGCCGCTATAACAACAAATTCTAAAAAATTGAATAAAATAAATATTTAAGGGCGGCTCCCATACAACAAACGTGATTTTTTTTTGCAGTTTTTTTATAGGTAATGTATACGTACGGAACCCTTAGTGCGCGAGTCCGACTCGCATTTGGCCGGTTTTTTCTAATTTTGTGAGACCTACAAGTGAACGTTACTTTTTAATTTATTATACAAGAAAGTGGGTTTTTAAGCAACTAGCCAAAATGTCTTCCACTTCGTTTGATGAACAACGCAAACGAAGATTATGTGTGTGTTTCCATGAGATTGTAAATAAATTCAATATAAGAATATATTGATAATAAACAGTAAATGACAAAAATTGTACTAAATAATACTTTGGCTTTATTAAGATTGGTAAACATTACAACTTATGTGTAACTGAAGAGTAATTGGAGTTGTTGTTTTAATTTTGACGAACCCGGTGGGTGAATCTAACCATTCACGTTGCCTCGAAGTTAAAGACAACTTTGACTTCGAGGCAACGGGTTCGATTTCCGCGCAAGACAAACATTTATGTGCATGAACATGTCTGTTTGTCATGGTCTGGGTGTTTGCTGTGTATTGTAAGCATGTATTTACAAAAAAATAATATTTTAGTACATTTATCAGTTGTCTAGTACCCATAGTACAAGCTTTGCGCTTAAGTTGTGTCACTTGTACCATCAATGGTACTACTGATCCGGAGGCTAATTTGGGCCTAGATGGCACTGTGTAAATTATCCAGAAATATTTATTTATTTATTTTATCCAATAATCTGATTATAAAATGACGACTTCTACATCATGCTCTATTTTATAAAAAAAAAATACTTTTTAAATACATTTAAATTAAATGATTTAACTGCATTTATGTACACTGTGTAGTGTAGGCTGGTAAGTTCTGAGTAGTATTTAACTTCCTCGGATAATTATAAACAGTTTGCAGTTCCACTCGTTTCTCTTGAAGAAAATGTACATAATTACCCTTCAGCTTTCAGGATAGTGCTTTATGGGGCTTTACCATTTCAAGTGGTTTAATTTAAGCAGGCTTTGAACTTTTATTTCACTCACGTAACATTTTTTTTCTGAAATTCAGTGCTTAATGCTTATTTGCAATTAGACTTTAGTAGGTTCGTTTTATACATATGTTTAGGGGTTTCGAGTGAAATGAAACTACGAAAGTTTTGCGAAGTCACCCGCGTATCGTCTATATATCCGACTGCCAACGACACCACGAGTGTAGCGTGTAAAGTCGTCGTTGTCCTCAACTTTTATTCATCCCACTATTGGGATTTGGGCTCCCCTAATTCAAAGGGGTTTAGAGCGTACTCCTCCATGCTGCTCAACTACGGGTTAGCGGAGACCAGTGTATTCAAGCCGCGTAAAGACCACTGACTTGGCTTAACGACTGTCACCTAATAAAAATCGCCCCTCCGAAGCACGGAGGAGCTCGAGATAAATAAACCCATCTACGAACAGGCTAGGGTCGACGTTGCTTAACTTGCGTGTTCGATTAGACTGACACGCGCTACGAGGACATTGAGCTCCTCGAAAAGAGGAGGAGGAGAAGAGAAATTATAAAGATTTATATGCACAAAAGATTGCAATAAATCAGTGAAACATAAATATTTGCTAAGTCAGTGGCCTGCAAATGACATATTAAGTGTGACCAATTCTTAGTTCGCGTGCAGTTCACTAGTTTTTCACGCCATACAATTTGAAATGTTATACTTAAATGTTCTTAGACTATACTTAAAACTTAGTATTAAACATATCATGTAGAGCAACAAGCTGTAATTAGTCTCCCAGCGCACAATGTCAGGGGATTACACGCATTAGCAGCATTTACACCGGATCCTAGGGAACACGAGAAGGCTGCGGTGCGCTTCAAACTCATACAGCCTTAACACACATAATGACTGAAAGGTAATATATTAGCATCGTATTAATTTCCATAGAATAGCGTTTACATAATACATGTTTTAGGATACATAACTCGAAAACGAATCATAATGTGACAGTCAACATGATTCCATGAATTTATTTAAAAAAAATGGGAACGGGGCCATGGATGGGTTTATTTATCTCGAGCTCCTCCGTGCTTCGGATGGCACGTTATGCCGTCGGTCCTGGTTGTTGTCATTAGATGTCAGTCAAGTCACTGGCCTCAGTTGAGTAAACCCCTTCATTTGAGGGGAGACTCGTATCCTAACAGTGCGATGAACATGCACATGGGTCGCCTGATTTAAAGCAGTCACCATAGCCTGTAGACGATAACAAATACACCTTCCACCATCGTACCATCGAGATGTCCTTATCACATAAGATCACGCCACTGACTCATTGTTATCTGGATGTGGTCTTTTGTAAGAAAAACACATTGCCACTTACCACTGTGTCTCATGTGTAGCCAGGATTAAAAGCGGCGACCGCCAAAAAGTCAATGTACCTACAATAAAGTCCACTGCAGAGGTAAAACTACGGCTGCCTTGGAACTCACAACGAATTTAATCAGAAGAAATTAGTAGGTGTAGGAAGCTTTTGGAATTTGACATCCCCTTTTGGCAATGTGGGAGACTGTCAAGAGCATTAGGGGATGATTACTCTGGGATGTAAGTGGTTCATTAACATCTTTGAACCAAAGCCAACTTCACCTGCGGGCGGTGCACCCTGCTGATTGACAAATGAAGCTCTGGCGAAAAGAGAGGTAGGGAGCGTAATTGTAAGCTACCCGACTCGGCAATTTATCTCCACCTCACAGAATACCGCAGCCAAATAACAATTCCATTGAGGGTTGTTGTGTTCCTGCGAGTGAGTGAGGTCACCAGAAAGGAAGGAGATGCTGCGTTGGCAGCGGGGGTAGCTTTGTGTTGCGAGCGTTAATATGGCTACGGTAACCGCTTCACATCACGCGGGCCGTATGCTTGTCTGCAACCCGACGTAGTATAAAAAAAGAAAACTATCCTTAGATCCATAGATCCTGAGGGTGCCAGCACACGAGCAATACTCGTTTATAGTCAGCGTCTATAGGTTACGGCAACCGCTTCACATCAGGCGCGCCGTATGCTTGTTTGGCACCTGACGTGGGCAGAAAATCGACATAGATGTCTTCGTGAATTATGTTGTACAAAACACTGTGTTTCCGTTTGATTCGTTAAAAGTACACAATTTACCGCAATGGTAGACGACTGACGAATTAAGAACTGTCGAAGTTTTCAGGTCATTAGCTATTTAGGCTTCGAGAAAGTGGTGCATCGAAGTGTTGATGTTTAGTGCTAGTAGTTAGGCGTGCTATTTTTAAAGGTAAAACAAACAACACCTGCATGCATCTACTAAGAACTACGACCAGCGAAAGATGCTTTGGTGAAAGAGACGTAGGACATCTCGAGCCTGATTGGGGAAGTACCAATAAGTTTTGGGGTGTAAGTGGTTCATCAACATCTTTGAACCATAGCCAACTTCACCTGCACGCGGTGCACCCTGCTGACTGACAAACGAAGCTCTGGCGAAAAGAGAGGTAGGGATTGTAATTGTAAGCTACCCGACTGGGGAATGTACCTCCACCTTACAGAATACCGCAGCCAAATAACAATTCCCTTGAGGGCTGGTGTGTTCCTGCGAGTGAGTGAGGTCACCAGAAAGGAAGGAAATGCTGCGATGGCAGCGGGGGTGACGGCGCGCGAGCGATATTTTATGTTGCGAACGTTAATATGGCTACGGTATCCGCTTCACATCAGGCGGGCCGTATGCTTGTCTGCCACCCGACGTAGTATAAAAAATAAAAAAACCGGACAAGTGCGAGTCGGAATCGCCCACAGACTAGACGCAAAGTAAGCGAAGCCTGTGTTATGGGTACTAGACCACTGATAAACGTACGTAAATACTTTTTTTTTTGTAAATACATACTTATGATACATAGAAAACACCCAGACTAAGACAAACAGATGTTCATGCACACAAATGTTTGTCCTATGTGGGAATCGAACCCACGAGCGTTGTCGTAGCCGCGTCATTGACCGCTACGCCACCGAGCTCGTCGTATGTAAACAAAATGTATTTACGTATGTTTATCAGTTGTCTAGTACCCATAACACAAGCTTCGCTTACTTTGAGGCTAGATGGCGATGTGGAATTTGTCTGACAATATTTATTTATTTACAATACAATACAATAACGCTTTATTGCACCAAATAAAATACAGACACAAAAAAAAAAAACAAAAGATAATACAATAGGCGGTCTTATCGCTCTAAGCAATCTCTTCCAGACAACCTTAGGGCAGGAAAGTATAAATGCAAATTTGAACAGGTGGGTGGCGCAGTGAAAATAAAATAAAATAAAAAATAATCATTAAATGTCTTCAGTAAAACATTATGAATAAATACACATACATTACATACTACTACACATATACATACACACACATACATATACATACATATATATACATATATACACACATACACATTCATAAACATAAATACAAATAATATACATATAAACAGTTTTACAAAATGCCAGGAATTTACAGAACATCAAGTAGTTGTGACAGGTAATGAGATTTCACATTATTTTTAAAACATGTAAGTGTTTGAGCTTGCCGAATGCGGAGCGGTAAGGAATTCCAGAGCCGTACAGCCTCAATAGAGAAGGAGTCGGAATAAAACTTTGTGAAGTGAGAAGGAGTTTTCAGACGAAGAGAGACAGTGCTACGAAAGATGGAACTTTGGACTTCTTTGAGAAATGTAAAACGTTCTTTCAAGTAGAAAGGAGTGTTAGGGTTGAAAAGAACTGAGTACAGTAGAGAAAGTATATGCAAATTCCGACGAAGCCGAATTGGGAGCCACTTGAGCTGAGATCGATAAAGAGAGATGTGGTCGTATTTACGTAGACCGAAAATAAAGCGTATACAGATATTTTGAAGTCTATCTAGCTTATCAAGTTGTTCTTGATTGAGATCCAAATAACAAGTGTCAGCATAGTCTAGGATAGGAAGGAGTAAAGACTGAGCCAGCGCAATCTTGGTATCGATAGGCAAAAAATACTGGAGCCGTCTAAGGGAACCAACGGCAGCAAATAGTTTTCTACTCACTTCTGCCAACTGAGGAAACCACGACAAAGTTCTGTCCATATATATACCAAGGTTTTTCACCTTATCGCTAAGATGTATATGAGACCCATTAAAAACGATAGGAGCGAGGTCCGGCCAGTTAATTCGCGATATAAATCTAGGACTGCCAATAATGATAGCCTGTGTTTTTGTAGGGTTTACGATGAGCCCATGAGCCTTACTCCATTCTGAAATCTTTGATAAGTCATTATTAATTGTGTCTATGGCGGTAGAAATATCATCAATATGAGCTTGAGAGTATATCTGAAGATCGTCTGCATATAGGTGGTAGGAAGAACGAAGATTAGAAGTAATAGAGTTGATAAATAAGGCGAATAACAATGGGGATAGCACGCCACCCTGAGGCACACCAGCAGACGTATGGCACCAAGAAGAAAAAGTATCCTCGATGCGCACACGCTGCCGCCGTCCATACAGGTAAGAACGAAACCAGGCAATTGCTGTTGGAGATATGTTAAGAGAACCAAGTAAACTTAAAAGAATGTCGAAGTCGACCGTATTAAAGGCATTACTGAAGTCTAATAGCGTCAG
This sequence comes from Hypsopygia costalis, assembly GCA_937001555.2. Lineage (NCBI taxonomy): Eukaryota > Metazoa > Arthropoda > Insecta > Lepidoptera > Pyralidae > Hypsopygia > Hypsopygia costalis. The sequence continues at coordinate 27,133,430 of OW443340.2, forward strand.
AACTGTTAACTGGGAGTTTTCCATGCCGAAGCGGATATCGTCAGTAATTTTAATGAGCGCAGTGGTCGTACTGTGGCCAGAACGAAAGCCTGACTGAAAAGGATCTGTTAGTGAGTGAACTGTATTAATAACGAAAACTGGTTAATCTTTGGAATAATGAGTTATAATATAGGTAATTACATGCGTTTACTACTAAGCCGACATTAGAACACGAAAAGTCACAATTTCATATAAAAATACATAGACAATAAAAAAGGTAATATTGTAATCTTACGGCCAGTCCGTAACATTTGTCCCATTTTTTAGTGAAGAATAGGGATTAGCTTCTTTAATGGCCTTTTAAGCTGCCCAGCGGAAGTGGCAACATCGGCTATTCTAGCCACACCGTCGCGTCCCGGGTATATTCTAGTAATTCGCCCACGTGGCCATGTTCCTCTTGGTAACTGGTTATCTACAATAAGAACGAGATCGCCCTCCTTAGCACTTGGAACATCACCGCCGCCACGTCTGGGTGTCAATGTGGGTAAATATTCTCGAACCCATCGATTCCAAAAAGAATCCAATAATCTTGCAGACTTCCTCCATCCAGCTCTGCTAAGAAGATCTCTGTCAGCCATTATCAACGGTATGGATTGGCCGGAGGAAGAGCCAAGAATGAAATGGAAAGGTGTGAGTGCTTCAGGACTCGTAGGATCTGATGGAACATGCGTCAATGGTCGTGAATTAACCAAAGCTTCTGCCTCTACCAATAAAGTTGAGAGTACTTCTTCGGACGACGAGCGATTCTGAAGTGTTACTTTTAACGCTGTCTTTATGGATCTTACGAGGCGTTCCCATGCTCCTCCCATAAAAGGTGCTGATGGTGGTATGAATTTCCAGTTGATCCTCTCATTGGCAGCAAATGTGGAGATGCATTCTCCATAAAGTCCTTTTAGAAGTCTATTTACGCCAACAAAAGCTGTGCCATTATCCGACCATATTTCACTCGGTGTACCTCGGCGAGCACAAAAACGACGAAGGCTCATCAAAGCGGCGTCTGCAGAGAGACTGTGTACGATCTCTAAATGTACGGCTCGTACCACTAGGCAAGTATACAGCGCCACATACCGCTTTTCAGTTCTTCGACCGATATTCACAAATACTGGCCCAAAATAATCAAGACCCACGAAGCTAAATGGTCTTTGATGGTGTGATAAGCGTGCAGTTGGAAGATCACCAGTTGGCGGTTCCCAGGGCTTAGCACGTCTGAGATGACAGAATCTGCAGTGGTGAGCGACGCTACGAACACTGCTGCGAAGGTTAATGATCCAGTAGCGTTGTCTAATCTCGTTAACTACCATTTCAGTACTACCGTGTGCGGCTTTCTTGTGGTAGTGAAATATTAATAAACGTACGGCTTGATGCTTCGGATCCAGGATGATAGGGCGTTTTACGTCTTCATTAACATCTGGTGCACGATCAACTCGTCCGCTTAATCTCAGTAGGTGGTCATCGTCAAGTATAGGAGACAAATTAAATAATCGACTTTTTCGGGACAGTGGTTGTTGATTTTTCAAAGTCATAATTTCGTCAGGAAAAGATTCTAATTGACTTTGTCTCAAAATATGTACTTCCGCTGTGCGTAAATCATCGGCAGTGAGATCTTTCTGACCGCTTCTATCTCTCAACAAAGTGATAAACTTATGGGCTCTGGCCGTAGCTCTTATTAATCTTAAATAACAGCTTAACCTATTAGGATCAACACTAAGTGAGATGGGGGCGGAATCAAGCGATATAAGATGACACGGAATGGATGAATTCAACTCAAGCGTTTGTTTACTGGCCAGTTCTACTTGTGATAATGATGGCCACTCGTCTACAGAACAATACAGGAACTTAGGGCCTACAACCCATCGCGAATTTTCAGACAATACAATTCGTTTAGGGCGAGTAGCATCATCTGCTGCGTTCTCAAGGGTTGGGACCCAGCGCCATTCATGTACTTCGGTGAGCTCAAGAATCTCTCCGATACGATGCGCGACAAACGGTTTGAATGACCTCGCGTCACTACGTAACCACCCAAGTACATTCAGGGAATCGCACCAGAAGACGCGTCTAGTAGGTTTATATTTATGTGAACTACAAATGAATGAAGCGAAACGCGCTGCTACTAAAGCACCTTGAAGTTCTAGGCGTGGAATGGAGATGGGCTTTAATGGAGCTACTCTACTTTTACTTCCAATTAAAGCAAGCTTCACTGATCTATCTGAATGGAGAATTCGCCAATATGCAACTGTGGCAAAAGCCAAATTACTATCATCACAAAACAAATGAAGCTCGCGTTCTATTATATCGAACTCGTTCAAACTGTAACACCGGGGTATCTGTAACTGAGAATTAGTTATAAGGTCTTTAAATAGATCCTCCCATAACTTTTTCTCAGGTTGAGGAAGTTCGTCATCCCACGCAAGCCCCTGTCGCCAAAGAGACTGAAACATGACGCGCCCTCTTGAGATAATAGGACCTAGAATTCCTAGTGGGTCATATATACGCATTAAGTAAGAGAGTGCGTCTCGTTTCGTTCGTGCAATTGGTAAAGTAGAATCTTTGCAATCAAAACTAAAGCTTATGACGTCACAAAGTGGTTTCCACTTTAGGCCTAAAACTCTAGAAGTTGCATCAGTGTTATCACCGAGATTTACATCTTGTAACTTTTGTGATTGTAGCTCAGGAGGAATCAGAGAAAGCGCGAGTGGATTATTTGAAATCCAATCTCTCATCTCAAAGTTGGCCTTTTTATTAAGATTGACAATATCTAATGCTAATCTCGCTGCTTTTTCTACATCCTTATGAGACCCTATATAATCATCCATATATACGTCATACATAGTTGCGTGCGCAGCATCAGGAAATGTCCGCTCATGATCTTTGGCATTCAAATTTTTTACATATAAAGCGGTACAAGGACTTGAACAAGCTCCAAAAATCATTGACGACATTCGATAAATACCTATTGGTTTATCTGGGCTATCACGCCAAATAAAACGTTGAGAATCCCGATCCAGTTCCCTAATACGCACCTGAGGGAACATTTCCTTAATGTCAGCTGTAAGTGCTATACGGTCTTCTCTAAATCGCATTAGAATGCCTAATAATGGTTGTAATAAGTCAGGCCCAGTCAATAGCAAAGAGTTAAGGCTAACACCTTTAAATTTTGCTGCTGCGTCATGAACGATTCGCAATTTGCCTGGTTTATTTACGTTTGTCACTCCAAAATGCGGTAAATACCACGTAATGCCTACCGGAGGTATATTACACTCTTCGGCATAACCTTTGTCAAAAGTCGAATGCATATTTTTCTTATAGAGATCCGCATATTCTTTATCTGCCTTCATTTTCTTTTCGAGTGATAGAAAACGAGACAGGGCCAACTTGAAATTATTTGGTGCGTCGGTTACGTCGGGCCTCCACAACATACCTGTCTCAAACTGACCATTAGGTAACCGACGAGTAGTCTTTTCAAGCGTTTTTAATGCGTGAGTATCTGATGCACCTCGATAATCTTTAATTGAAATACCAATTGAGTCTAATCGAAAATATTCTTTGACGGCTGCGTCCATAGAAATATCAGTTTCATCTCTTTCAGCAAAATTAGTATGATTGACAATATCAACTTGAGAAGTTTTACTCGATACAAAGCCGTACAATACCCAACCTAATGCAGTTTGTATTGCTACTGGCTGCGATGACTTGCCGGCGCGCGTTGAAGTGGATATTGTAAGTGCCCAGTTGTCTACTCCTATAATTAACATAGGTTGCGCTTCATCGTAGCACAATACATCGGTTAAATCAGATAAGTAAGTTAAGTTACTAATATCGTCCCTATTTACAGATGAACGACGGCTTACACCTAAGTTATCTATGGAACGTACGCCGCGCAATTGAAAAGATTTTGTACAATGGCGTCCTTTAATTTCGAAATCTACATAATTTACACAACATTCGCGAGATAAACCTCCTACGCAATCTATTCGCACATGTTTCGATGGACCCACTGCACCAATTTGTTTAGAAATCGTAGAATCTATGAAACTTGTTGTACACCCATCGTCTAATAAAGCATATGTTTGTATGCTACCGATAGGTCCCGTAACAGTAACAGCAACTACTTTAAGTAATGGTCGAGATTTATTAAGGAAAAAATTTGGAAAAAGGTTGGTTGCTGCGTGAGCTGCTGACTCTACATCTATGTTCGTCTGCTTTTCTAAAACTACTTGAGAAGAATCAGACTCAGAGTCGGAGTCCATATCAGCATGAGCAATAATATTGTGCTCTGAGCGATCGCTATGTAAGAGACTATGGTGCTTATACGTACAGCCATTAACGCCGCAAGGAGATTTTACTTTACAGAACTTAAACCTGTGTACTTTATTATCCAGACATCTATGACAGATTTTATTACTCTTTAACCATTGCCATCTGTCATTTATTGACAATGACAAAAACTTTTCACATTTAATCAAAGTATGTAATTTATTACATAATACGCATTTATTTTCATTTTGCTGTTCAAAATGTTTTTCAGCGACTGTGTTACATTGTGCACGAACTCGTTTTTCATTAGTAGTATGAAACGAAGTTGACGGAAAATCTAATGCAATTCCAAACCTTGCCTGCAATTCAACTTCCCTGGTCAAGAAATCAGCGAGTACTTCTAGACGACTGCGTCCGTCCATGCGTTCAGCTGCATAATCATACCAGCGTGTGCGAATTAGCGGAGATAATTTACTTAAAATTGCACTGAAAAGTTCGGGCGAACGTAGGTAGTCAGTCTGGTCTAATAAACGAACTATCGCTACACAGTTTTTTATTTTACATGCGAAGTTAGCCAAGTCTTTACCTTCAGCACTTGTGCGTTGTAGAGCACGTATAGAATTTATTTCCTGTAGTACAATTAATTCAGGCCGACCATACTTTAACTCCAGTGCATCCACGACCTGCATGGGGTCATTTGCGGCCACCAATAGCTGGAAAACAGCATCTCGAGCGGCACCGCAAAGCGATGCGTTTAGTCGGGCCAAGTTTTCAATCGTCGTGTAGGATGCTTGAGTATCTAAAAAAGAGCGTTTAAATGCTAACCAATCCGTTGGCGACCTTCCGTCAAATACTGGTAACTTTATGTTGAAGCTTCTAGGTTTGTTCACAATAGCTTCAAGTGCCCGTATAAGACGGCCATCATCGGTAGGAAGAGGGTTAGGTTGACTCGTATGAGGAATCTGAAAATTATGAGTTTTATTTAAGTGTTTGGTTTCGTCAACAGTAGACCGCGGGATGTGGTCACGTACTTCGACGAAACGTGGCACAGTGTCCAGTGTGGCAGAATTGCCTGGATACTCATTGAGTTTCACTGCTTGCGGGCCTTCATCTACTTGTACAGTGGGCAACCACTTCTCTACTCTACGTTGACTGTCGGAAACATTACGTGACCTATTGCTACCACGTGAGCTAGCTCGAGCGCTACCGTCTGCTGCTATTTTGGCGAGTGTCGCTCGTAACTCTAGGTCTGCAGTTCTACGTTCCTGTTCTATCAGTAGTGTTTTAAGTTCTAAAGCGTTTTGCTGTTTTACCAACTCAGCTACACAACGGGCATGCTGCGCCTCAGCGGCGAGCATTCTCCCCTTTACTGTGGAAGTATGTGATATCGATGACCGTGACGTGCGCCTTCCTTCGGACTCTATGAGCGACACGGCGTCGCTGGGAGTCATCAGCACCGTGCCGGCACCACATGCCGTGGGCGGCGGCTGCGTCTCCTTAGCCAACGGTGTCACCGCACGTGGAGCGGGCAAAGATGAGTCGCACTCTCGTGGCGGTGGCGGCTCCTGCATTTCCCGTCCACTGGTAGTAGGGTCCCGAGTGAATTCAGGTGCGGTCGATGATGGAGTATCACGTTTACTTGCAGTTTTCGACCGAGTATCATAACCCATGCTCCAAAGATTTCAAATACGCGGAGAAGGACCAAATGTTAGTGAGTGAACTGTATTAATAACGAAAACTGGTTAATCTTTGGAATAATGAGTTATAATATAGGTAATTACATGCGTTTACTACTAAGCCGACATTAGAACACGAAAGGTCACAATTTCATATAAAAATACATAGACAATAAAAAAGGTAATATTGTAATCTTACGGCCAGTCCGTAACAGGATCCATGATATCATTTTTAGAGAGGAAAGCATTGAGTTGCTGTTGGACAAGTCGTTCAAGGACCTTAGAAAGGAATGGGAGTATAGATATAGGACGGTAATCGGAAAATGAAGAAGGATTTGCTTTCTTAGGTAAAGGAATTATGAGAGCGTCCTTCCACAACGTTGGGAAAGTGGTAGAGGAGATGGAATTATTCAAAATCAAGGTAATTATAGGAAGAAGGATATCTAGAATGGGGAGGATCATGGTACGACCAATGTCATCAGCACCCACCGCGTTAGAAGTAATGGAAAGTATGTTCTTCTTAACATCACAATCAGCAAATTGACTAAAATGAAAGGAAGGAGTATTGGGAGTTAGCGAGGAAATACTATTTATTGTTCTATTTTTAATGCCACTATCAAATGCAGCAGATGAGGAGAAGTGCCTATTAAGAGAATCGATGTCAAGGTTGGTAGGATTATTATGTTGATTCTTACCAACTCCCAATGATTTAAGAAATTTCCAGACTTTAGCTGGTTGACCATTTTCAACAGATTTATGAATGTGGCGTCGTTGAGCTTCTCTACACAACCTATTGCAGCTATTACGTGCACAAACATAACGATCGCGGTATTTGTCGGGGTTAGCCTTAAATTTAACTCTCATAACATTTTTCTTCCTGATCGCAGATTTAATCTCTTCGGTAAGCCATGGAGCTGGGAGGTGTTTGACACGGACAGGTCGAATAGGAGCATGGCGATCGTACAATTGCATAAGAGTGGAGTTGAATATGGTAATCTGATTGTCGATTGAACCCGCGTTAACCACAGCTTCCCAATCGCAGCGCATTGCGTCCTCACGAAGCCGTTCCAAGTTTATTCCACCAAAATTGCGCTGCATCAAAATCTTAGATCGAACTTTATGAGGGCGGAGCTTGAAGGACAAGAAAATCAGGTCATGGTATGAAAACTCATCAGCCGAGAATTGACCATGTTTGGCTACTAAGCCTGGTGAGGACACAAGAATAAGATCGAGAAGAGAAGGGTTGCAGCTAGGAAAGTGATGGGTAGATTGTAGAGGAAGTATAGCAAGATTGCAGGAATTAGCAAGGGCAAGTAAGGAATTAGAACGAGTGTCGTTTTTTAAAAGACAGGTGTTAAAATCACCCATAATTATGGTATGATTATAGGACGGCATCAGGTTTTCGAGAAGACTCTCTAAAGAAGAAAAATAATTGATTGTAGATGAAGGACTATAGAAAACTCCAAGGAGAACCTTAGAGTGAGCAAGAGAAATTTCGAGAAAAAGATATTCGGCTTCATGGGAAGGGTTAGAAACTTTAGAAAAGGAGACAATGTTAAAAGGAATATCCGCTCGAAGGTAAATGGCGACACCACCACCACCCTTCCCAATTCGGTCATTACGTATGAGCTGGTATCCGGGCAAGGAGTATGATGTAGAAGAAAGGCAAGGATGCAGCCAGGATTCTGATATTAAAATCGCATCAACCCCTTTAAAATTGAAAGTTGTAAGCATATCTATATAATGGGCTGGAATACTTTGCGCATTTATATGTACGGCATTGAAATTTTTCGGCAAGTCGACAAAATTGTTTTTTAAAGATTCACTTAAAGGTAATGGTAAGCTGTAAAAACTGTCATCAGTAGACGAAGTTGAAGACGTTAATAATAAATTAGAATCAGCGTCTTGAACTGATACCATAAATAAAAAATAAATAAATAAATAAATAAAATAAAATACTAATAAAATAGTATATAAATAAGAATAATATACCTATTAACTAATGCCTATCATGACCATCTACCCGCCAGCAGACTGTAAGTAAGTTATATAAATAATAAAAATGAATCGATTATTACATAGCAAACAAAACTGACCAAAATGGTCTGTAGAAGAAAAATAAAAAGAAATAATAATAGTAATAAATATATATATATACAACAATTAATAGCCTTGACTTCTGCTCAATATGTACTAATATACATTTTAAGAAAACATTAAGTATGAAAAAAAAAAAAACTAGAAAAATAACAAAATGGTTGCCAACAGTTAAAAAGAAAGAGGCGAATGTCAGTATCAGATACATCATGTTGACAGGTCTATAAATCATTCGCCGCTTCCCCGCACTGTTTTTATTAAAAATTAGTGGGCTGTGCAAAATTTAGTTTGTGTGAATATAAAATAAAAATAAAATAGCTACCCATTCTGGAAAATTACATAGATAAAAATAATTATTAATTTACCCGACACTGTGTAATAAAACTGCATATTGGCACCCGCAAAACTATCAACCAACAACAAGAAGTCAATGCATTACAATATAGCTACAACAAAAACCTCTATTTTCTATTATTACGCTTGGATCTCGCCATCATTGCCGCCGGTACTTTCTTGGATTCGTTGGCTTTCGGAGATGATGCAGCCTCGGGCGCAGGAGCCACAGCCACAGACGCAAGAAGTTTATTGACGTCGGCAACGGAAGAAACATTATGCTTTGTTCCGTCCGCACCAATCACTATGACTGTCCCATTTCTGGTCCAGCATTTGCTGACACCCAAATGCTTGCGAGCTTCAACAAAGGCATCATGTCGAACTTTAGTTAAAAATTCAGACAGGGTGATGCCGCTGCCTTTGAGGATTGTTTTGCTATACCACACATCACTGCGAACATCTATACTGCGGAACTTTACTAATATTGGCCGTGGCTTACCATCGGAGGAGCGTCCCATTCTGTGGCAGCGACTGATATCTGCCTCAGAGAATCCGGCCACATTCACCTTGTCCCTGACAACATTCACCACAACTGCTGAAGTGTCCTCCTCCTTCTCTTCTTGAACTCCATGCAACAACAGTATCTTCCGACGTGAGCGCATCTCAAAGTTGTCTTGCTGCTGAGCAAGCAGAGCCACCTGTTGCTGTAGGTTATTGAGTGCCGCTGACATAAAGGATTTGAAAGAGTTCAATTCAGCTGCTAATGAAGACACGGTGACTATTGGAGAATCTGATGCTGCAGTGTTGACCTTATTAAGCTCCAATTCAATATGTGCAATCTTACTATTAAAGAGATCCATCAAGTCAGTGAGTGTCTGCCGAATTTCAGTTTCCATAGTGAGTGTACTAAAGGAATTATATTATGAGCAGGTAGATTATGTCACTTACATTAGCAAACCATTAAGTTTATATATAAATTCTTTAAGTTAATAATTATTATAATTTTTTAAAAGGAAGCAAACTTTTTCCCTGTTAACTATTTCACAGCTACCCGCCCAAAAAAGCATTATTATTATTTATATAGAAACACCCAGAACAAGACAAACAGACATGTTCATCCTCATAATTGTTTGTCTTGTGCGGGGATCGAATGCGCTGGGGGTCAAAGTAGGCATGGCTAGCCATTCGATCACCGGGCTCATTAACGTAAACCAATAATACGAAGTGGCAAAGTAGAAATTCGTAGAGAGCGCGTCGAAATCTTAATAATTCTCATAATTTCCAAAACTCGAATCGATTGGACTCTCTCTCTACACGCAGAGATGTAGCGTCTCTTTGCGTTCTATACAAATTATATCACGGGGAGTGCTCCGATGAGTTGTTTGATTTGATACCTGCCGCTGAATTCCACTATCGTACAACTCGCCATAAATTAAAATTTCATCCATATCATCTTGATAATTGGCGATCTACTACAGTACGTTTCCTAAGACATTTCATACCACGAACAGTGAAACTGTGGAATCAACTTCCCTCAGCGGTATTTCCGAACAACTACGACATGGGTACCTTCAAGAACAGAGTTTTCATTTTCCTTAAAAGGCTGGCAACGGATCGGCGACCCCTTGGTGTCGCTGGTCTCCATGGGCGGTGGTGATTGCTTTCCACCAGGTGACCCACATGCTCGTTTGCGACCCTCTCACATAAAAAAAAAAAAAAAAAAACTTTTAGATTTTTTTACCAAATGACTGGATTACTAGTGCATCGAAAATTATACGATGTCTTTTTGTCTTTTCTAGCGGTTCATTTGCAGAGCACGTCTAAGCCCGTCTACTCCCTTCCTATTTGCAATTCAACTTATCGGGAGCCGTAAGCAAGTCCACGGGTTCGTTAGCACTATTTGAAAGAGATTCGTTGTTTTTATCTCATGGCTTTATTGAAAGGATTGACTAGGTACTGTGATTTTGCAATTCATATTATTGGAATCGATGTGTTAGGTAACAACTCAATGTTTTTGGTCCCCAATAGTGTTAGAAACTTAAAATCCGTGGTGCACGGCAGTTGAGCTTCACTTGACTAGCCTTTTAATGCCTTATTTGCCATATTGCTGTTAGGGATTGCAATCCGGCATCATTTTCAGTCCGGCCGGATCCGACCCGATTCCCATCGATCCGGCCGGATCCGGTCGGATCCGGCCGGATTGGTTCAAATCAGAATGATTTTCGCTATTCAATTCAAAATGAACTGTTAGTAAGTGAATCAAGTGTCATGTACATACTTTATATAGGTAGTTTATAAAAAATATATAAAATCAATTTTATTTCTAATCTGATGGTAAGATTAGACAACGAGCAAACAATTAAAATCTAGTAGTATAGGTAACCAGTAAAATTTTAACGATGTAACGACTAACGAATAGCTCAGTCTTCCTAGATTTCACTTTCACAGATAGATCCATTATTTTAGTAAGTAACTTTATAAAATCTAATATAATTAACCTTACGTAATTTACTGAGATGAGTTCACAATAATCATTAAAGTATTTGAGAATGCTAACAAACAAGTCTTATATTTATGACATACACCATCATGATTTGATGAATCTGTCTAAAGAATGGCACAATTATCACAATAATGAGTTTATTTTATAATTACAACTCTTTAGTTTAATCAGCTTACGATAAATAATTATTTTAAGTAGAATTTTAAGTAATAATTGTCTTAATATTCATTATAGGTATATTATAGGAAAATCATTTTTATTTTGAAAAAAGGATCGTAGAAAATAAATAGTGTTAATTGTGACACCACGCGCAATGCATTTAAAGTACCTACTCATGCAGAGATCTATTATTTTGCCAAAAATTGCTAGCACCGGATCCGTAGTACGGATCCGGTATATTAGTACCGGATCCGGTAACCGTTTAATAATGCCGGATCCGCCGGATTACCGGATCCGGTTTTCCGGATTGCAATCCCTAATTGCTGTCTCTCACATTGCTTAGAGGGGAAGTCAATTCCAAAAGCTTCCTACTCCTACTAATTTCTTCTGATTAAATTCGTTGTGAGTTCCAAGGCAGCCGTAGTTTTACCCCCGGGACTGCAATGGACTTCATTGTTCATTGCCTTTTTTGGCGGTCGCCGCTGTTAATCTTGGCTACACAGGAGATACAGTGGTGGGAATGTGTGGTGGGCCCCCGTCCCGTTATGTACGGTTTAAAATCATTTTTTATGTGAATGAAAACATTTTGTATGGTTAAAGTAATTTGAGCGAGTAGTGAGTACTTTCAAAGGAAAGAAAGAAATTAGGTTTGACATACAAACCAATTCTCAAGTCATTATCTTATTATCATAGTTTTAATTTAAATTAATTATGTATATTTTTATAATTCGTGTAAGAAACGAGTCACTGGCGAAAGAGAGGTAAGACATGCAGCGGGGATGGCGGCGCGCGAGCGATATTTTCCCTTCTTCCACTTAGGTAACTAAACTTTCGTAACCAGTTACAAGAGAAGAATTTTCGTTCGCAGTTTGGTAACTAGTTGTGAGAGAAGAATTATTTTTTCCTCTTTGGTAACTTTCGATAGTTACGAACGCAAACTAGTCGCATTTCGTGAATCAGTCACATTTTTTTATTCCACGTATGTTGCGAGCGTTAATATGGCTATGGTAACCGCTTCACATCAGGCGGGCCGTATGCTTGTCTGCCACCCGAAGTAGTGTAAAAAAAAAACATGCTTGAACCCTGAAAAAATATACGTACATAAAATGACATAAATACCGGCGTCAATATTAATATTATCTCGTTCGTTTCATAAACAATAATAACTGGCTCGATCTCGGACTACTATCCGCATAAAGACGCATTTTCAGTATAAAGCGACTAAGTCCAAAAAAGCACTAACTTTTAATAGTTCATTTTACGCTGACCATTACAGACTATTCACTTCAAAATCCTCCCAAACATAGCCGCATTAAATCTCCAACAGAGTGCAACCCAAAGCTGAAGTAGAGAAGTGGACGCAGTATTCAATTACCGCAGCTTATACCTCCACGATGCATCCTCCATTTGTGCATTCGTTAGTCTTCGGTCTTTGTTGTTTTTTCAATTAAAACCGGAGTGGCTTTCATGGGACTATTTCGATAGCTTCTCGTGACAATGAGAGGTGATTGCGTTTTTATTCATGCAGAAATTAGATGGATATTATTATATCTATAAGAGATTTCTATTAGTTATAATACAAACGATACATTGGACGGCGGAAACATAATAGGTAGGGGAAAAAGTCTTTTCGCATTATAGTATGTATGAACTTGTAATAAAATCTCTTTGGTTATACCATTTGTATCTGAAAGGTTTAGATATCTTTAAAAAGTTTAAATTTTAAAAAAGATAATTCCAAATTCAAATTAGATAAATGTGTGATTTTCATTTGTTTTTTTTTACTGTCAAGAAGAGTGAATTTAATGAAAAAATTCGATACATTTTAAAATTTTACTACAAAAAAGGTAAAAATGCAACGCAAGCTGCGAAAAAATTTGTGACGTTTATGGACCTAGTGCAGTGTCTGTGAGAGTAGCACAAATTTGGTTTAGGCGTTTTCAATCCGGAAATTTTGATGTCAAAGATGCACGTCGCTCTGGTCGCCCTGTTACGGATAAAATGGATGCCATTTTTGAAAAAGTGGAGCAAGATCGGCATATCAGTAGTTACGACGTAGCTGAAGAACTAGGAATTGACCACAAAACAGTTTTGGCGCATAAAAAGGTCGTGGTCAAAGGCCGGCCAGGCTTCACAGACTCTGGCGAAACCCGGGTTAACCCGCAACAAGGTGATGCTGTGTGTATGGTGGTATTGGAAGGACATTATTCATTATGAGCTGTTACCGCCAGGCAGGACTATCGATTCTGAACTCTACTGTGAACAACTGATGAGATTAAAGCAAAAACTTGAGAGAAAGCTGCCGGAATTAATTAACAGAAGGGGTGTGATTTTTCATCATGATAACGCTAGACCTCACACATCTTTAGCCACTCAGCAAAAATTAAGAGAGTTTGACTGGGAGGTGTTAATGCATCCGCCGTATAGTCCTGACCTTGCACCTTCCGATTTCCACCTGTTTCAGTCTCTTCATCATTCTTTAGGTAATGTCAGGTTAACATCACGAGAAGACTGCCAAAACCACTTATCGCGGTTTTTTGAACAGAAGTCCCAAAATTTCTATAGTAATGGGATCATGTCTATACCTACAAGATTATCGAACAAAATGGCACCTACATACTTTAGTTAAATGTAAATAAACTTTATTAAAAAATGTTTTGAATTTTCATATAAAATACGAAAAGACTTTTTCCCCAACCTAATATAATAAAAATTGAAACAAAAGGAATATATATTCTGGAAGTTGCTCATGTTCCTTCATTATTGGGGTGTAAGTGGTTCATCAACACCTGTGAATCAAAGTCAACTCACCTGCACGTGGTGCATCCTGCTGACTGACAAACCAGGATGAAAAGAGAGGTAGTGCATAGCGTATTTTGTAAGCTGCCCGACTGGGGAAGAACCTGCACCTCTCAGAATACCGCAGCCATATAACAATTCCCTTGAGGATTGTCGTGTTCCTGCGAGTGAGTGAGGTCAACAGGAAGGAAGGAGTTACTGCGATGGCAGCGGGGCACGACGCGCAAGCGATATTTTATGTTTTGAGTGTTAATATGGCTACGGTTTGGTTATACCATTTGTATCTGAAAGGTTTAGATATCTTTAAAAAGTTTAAATTTTAAAAAAGATAATTCCAAATTCAAATTAGATAAATGTGTGATTTTCATTTGTTTTTTTTTACTGTCAAGAAGAGTGAATTTAATGAAAAAATTCGATACATTTTAAAATTTTACTACAAAAAAGGTAAAAATACAACGCAAGCTGCGAAAAAATTTGTGACGTTTATGGACCTAGTGCAGTGTCTGTGAGAGTAGCACAAATTTGGTTTAGGCGTTTTCAATCCGGAAATTTTGATGTCAAAGATGCACGTCGCTCTGGTCGCCCTGTTACGGATAAAATGGATGCCATTTTTGAAAAAGTGGAGCAAGATCGGCATATCAGTAGTTACGACGTAGCTGAAGAACTAGGAATTGACCACAAAACAGTTTTGGCGCATAAAAAGGTCGTGGTCAAAGGCCGGCCAGGCTTCACAGACTCTGGCGAAACCCGGGTTAACCCGCAACAAGGTGATGCTGTGTGTATGGTGGTATTGGAAGGACATTATTCATTATGAGCTGTTACCGCCAGGCAGGACTATCGATTCTGAACTCTACTGTGAACAACTGATGAGATTAAAGCAAAAACTTGAGAGAAAGCTGCCGGAATTAATTAACAGAAGGGGTGTGATTTTTCATCATGATAACGCTAGACCTCACACATCTTTAGCCACTCAGCAAAAATTAAGAGAGTTTGACTGGGAGGTGTTAATGCATCCGCCGTATAGTCCTGACCTTGCACCTTCCGATTTCCACCTGTTTCAGTCTCTTCATCATTCTTTAGGTAATGTCAGGTTAACATCACGAGAAGACTGCCAAAACCACTTATCGCGGTTTTTTGAACAGAAGTCCCAAAATTTCTATAGTAATGGGATCATGTCTATACCTACAAGATTATCGAACAAAATGGCACCTACATACTTTAGTTAAATGTAAATAAACTTTATTAAAAAATGTTTTGAATTTTCATATAAAATACGAAAAGACTTTTTCCCCAACCTAATATAATAAAAATTGAAACAAAAGGAATATATATTCTGGAAGTTGCTCATGTTCCTTCATTATTGGGGTGTAAGTGGTTCATCAACACCTGTGAATCAAAGTCAACTCACCTGCACGTGGTGCATCCTGCTGACTGACAAACCAGGATGAAAAGAGAGGTAGTGCATAGCGTATTTTGTAAGCTGCCCGACTGGGGAAGAACCTGCACCTCTCAGAATACCGCAGCCATATAACAATTCCCTTGAGGATTGTCGTGTTCCTGCGAGTGAGTGAGGTCAACAGGAAGGAAGGAGTTACTGCGATGGCAGCGGGGCACGACGCGCAAGCGATATTTTATGTTTTGAGTGTTAATATGGCTACGGTAAACGCTTCACATGAGGCAGGCCGTAAGCTTGTGTGTCACCCAGAAAAGGGTTGATGATCTTCAAACGGTTAGAGTATTTTTTAGGAATGGGCCGACTAGTCGGGAAAGACGACTATTCGGCACATTTAGTAGTCGGCGACTAGTCGGCGATTATTCGGCAAAATATGCCGACTGTAATCGGCACGTAAAATAAAACCAACAAAATTCTTGTCTCATAATTTACAAAAAGTATCAAAGAGTTATAATCAGTTTTATAACATATTGAAAGAAACAATTAGCTAACTTAATAGAAACTGAAGAATCAGTCAGTGATTCAGTATACGTCATGAATCAAAAAAATATAGCACGTAACATGTAGTAAATAAAATAACAACCATATACCTTATTTATTTATGTTCCAAATACAACACAGTAAAATAATCAAAATAAGTTGCATAAACAAATAGTGTATATTATTTATTAACAAAGTAACATAATACAAAAACTTCTTCTTATTCTTATATGAGCACTAAAAATTCTTCTTTAGACATCTTTGTTTTTAATTAGCGGTAAGTTATGATGGAGGAATGTCAATGTTTCGGCTCGATCAGGAAGTAAACGATTTCTTTTCGTCTCATAGATGTTGCCAGCTTCCGAGAACAGACGCTCGCTATAAACAGTGCTAGCTGGACAACACAAATATACTTTAGCGATTCGGGACATTTCAGGGTATCTAGCGCTGTTCTTCGGGTCTGCACTTCGATTTATGACAGGCAATGCGCTGTGAGAGTGAAGTTTATGAGCTGAACTAGACTTATCGTCGTCAATATTGTGCACACTTTTCGCGTTACATCGTAAACCCCCTAAAATTTTTTTTTTTTTTTTTTTTTTTTTATACTACGTCGGGTAGCAGACAAGCATACGGCCCGCCTGATCTGAAGCGGTTACCGTAGCCATATTAACGCTCGCAACATAAAATATCGCTCGCGCGCCGCCACCCCCGCTGCCATCGCAGCATATCCTTCCTTTCTGGTGACCTCACTCACTCGCAGGAAAACAACAGCCCTCAAGGGAACCGTTATTTGGCTGCGGTATTCTGTGAGGTGGAGGTACGTTCCCCAGTCGGGTAGCTTACAATTACGCTCCCTACCTCTCTTTTCGCCAGAGCTTCGTTTGTCAGTCAGCAGGGTGCACCGCGTGCAGGTGAAGTTGGCTTTGGTTCAAAGATCTTGATGAACCACTTACACCCCAATATTTGTTATAAAATAGCGTTTCGCAGTTGCCAGTATTGTCTCTAAAATTGTTGCTATTGCTTTAGTACTTCTGTAGCTGTCATCGTCGTCACTTATATTTCTCTTTAAAGCTTCCAATAAAAACTGTGATCTTACTGTTACCAGATATTCATGATCAAAAAACTGTAGTTTATACCTGGGATAAAGTAAAGTTGCAAGTGAAAACAATTATTCTGTTGCCGACTAATCGGCCGACTAGTCGGCATTTTGAAAACCGATTAGTCGGCTAGTCGGCTAGTCGGCAAATACTATAATCGGCCCATCAATTTTCTAGCATCATAGCTAAGAATACTCTCGATCAAGAGCGTTCTCCAACACGGACCCAAATAGGAAAAAATTGCGGAATGATGAAATGTAAATTATTTATTTTGGCCATTGAGGCTTTCCTTCTGAGCACTTAGAGAGTTAGACACACTTTTCATCAATCAAAAATTAAAAATTTTTTCAATAAAAAAATCTTATTTTCGATTCCTCTTTTTCGCCTGCATTTGTTTGTTTGTATAAATTCATTGTCAAAAATAACGAAACTTTAGAGTTTATTTCAGTTTAATTAATGAATATCCATGAATCACAAAGCTCGTCCTGTATGTTCCAATCAGCACCGGTGGCGGGAGTGCAATCAATGTGCCCATTGAACTAGAAACTGGATTAACTAAGAGATTCTGGAAATTTAAAATGTTTGCATATTTTTGTGACGTTTTTAATAATGATTTCATCTAGTAGACAGGTTGCGGTGGATGTTGCTTAACTTGCGTGTTCGATTAGATTGATACGCGCAATGACGCAGTCGAGCTCCTCTTTATCTTAACTTACTTCTCGTCTTATCTTACTTTTTACGCTCAGAAATTCTTTCGCAAATAATCTATAAGCGAGCGTTTGAGAGATAGCATCACTAACAACGAAATAATAATTCAAAACGTGCGAGTTTAGAAAATCCAAAACTGTGAAAACTTCGATGCACTGAACAAAAATGCATTTCGTGAGATACAGACGGTCGCCGCGGGCGTACCTACATCGAACTCGCATTAGAGATAGTATATCTCCGACATACTCGTATATTTTATGTCTTCTGCCGCGCGGCTTGCGTCACGTCATGTTATATTTATGTCAATAAACTTCTTCAAGTGCACACGAAATATATTTTTGGTATTGATTTATGTTTGAAGAAAACTTCAATGGTGACTTATATCAAATGAACGTTGTACAAGTAGGGGTTTAACATAAGATCTGAGGGGCAATTCTAATAAATATACTGTAGTCAAAATTCACAATTCCGATCCAGTCTCGATCTCATAAATGTCACATTTGGTATTCTCTTATTAGAATATGAAATTTCAAAGTTTAATTAAAGTTTGATTAAATCGTAATATGACCGCAAAAAAGACAAACGAAGAATGGTATTTTGCATTAATTAATTCATGAAATGAAGTTGGTTTCTACTACGTCAGGTGGCAGACAAGCATACGGCCCGCCTGATGTGAAGCGATTACCGTAACCATATTAATGCTCGCAATATAAAATATCGCTCGCGCGCCGCCGCTCCCGCTGCCAACGCAGCATCCCCTTCCTTCCTGGTGACCTCACTCACTCGGTGGAAAACAACAACTCTCAAGGAAATTGTTATTTGGATGCAGCATTCTGTGAGGTGGAGGTACTTCCCCAGTCGGGCAGCAGCAGCAGTCTCTTGATATATGTTCTTTTTAATAGATAGCAGCCGCCTGTGACTAGATCTGTGTAGGCTTCAGAAAATAAGCAATGGTAATGACTTGGCTTCTATTCAGCAATATCAAGATAAAAACATACACCAGATTTTAAGTTAACTGTTGCTGTTTAGAAGTGTACGTGAAAATAGCAAACAAACATACAGGTGTGTAAGTAATCTACAACTTTGAATCAAAACCAACCTCACCTGCACACGTGCAGGTGAGGTTGGTTTTGATTCAAAGTTGCACCCTGCGGACTGACAAATGAGGCTTTGGCGAAAAGATAGGTAAGGCATTGCGTATTTTGTAAGCTGCCGGACTGGGAAAGAACCTACACCTCACAAAATACCACAGCCAAATAACAATTCCCTTGAGGGTTGTTGTGTACCTGTGAGTGCGTGAGGTCACCAGGAAGGAAGAAAGTGATATCAGGCGGACCGAATACTTATTTGGAACTCGGTGTGGTATAATAAACTGTAATAACATTGATAATCCTATAGTTATATCTACTCGTAAGCATTCCCTCAAAATCTTCCAGCTGACCGAATATTTTTCCAATAACCCACTGGTTTCACTTACATGTATCCAAATTGATATTTCATAACATTACATGATATATAGAAAATATTGCGCTTGTTTCAGGTACGTGAAATACATTTCATGAAGATAGAGAGCTTGCTGATAGTCGTCGAAACGGGTCTGGGAACTTGGAGCTAAGAAGAAATGTATATGACATGGTGAGATTTTTAAAATTTTTGAAGTGAAAACTTCTTTAGCGGCGTTGTACATTTTTTGGGATGGGTAATGGTTCGTGAGCCAGCAACAGATTTTGCTGACCAATTTCCTCTCAAGCGATAACTTGGGAAATAGTTCAGAGAGTTGTATTATGCCGTATGGTAAACGTCAGATGCCACTCCGTGGGTGGGTTGGGCAACGGCAGCCTCTTAATCACGTAAAATTAATAATTGTTTTCAGTCATTTCCTCCCGACTGAAAATTTGTTAAATAATAGTTAACGCAATTATTCGAAGATAAAAAATAATCAGCTGGCCGTACCGTGGTGGATTATCAGCTGGTCAGCTGGTCACACGAACATGCAAAAAAATTTTTTTCGTTCAGTGATTTCCTCTCACTTTATTTTACAAAATTTATCATATGATAGCTTACATGCATCTTTGAATAAATAAAAACGTCAGCTGACGTATTTAAATAAGCGATCGGCGCTCACGCCTGTGCCATGAGCCACCTTTCACTGCAAAATTTTTTCCTTTAGTCATATCCTCTATCACTAAACGAAAAAAATTTATTTGCATGTTCGTGTGACCAGCTGACGTATAATCCACCACGGTACGGCCAGCTCATTTTTTTTATCTTTAAATAATTGCGTTAACTATCATTTAACAAATTTTCAGTCGGGAGGAAATGACTGAAAACAATTTTTTTTTTACGTGATTAAGAGGCTGCCGCTGCCCAACCCACCCACGGAGCGGCAGCTGACGTTTAACCATACGGCATAATACAACTCTCTGAAGTATTTCACGAGTTATCGCTTGAGAGGAAATAACTGACAAAATATACTATCTGGCTCACGGACTATAAGAAATATTAAACTCACGTCAGGATTACGTGTCCAGATCGAAAATTTGTAAGACAAATCTGCGAAACTACAAAATTCAACTTTAAGCAAATACGATACGATTGACAATTCTTTGAATATTTTAATGATTCGAAATGACAGTACGTAAGACAAAGCTGCGAGAGTACAAAATCCAACTTTAAGCAAAGACGATACGATTGATATTGCTTTGAATAGTTTATGTTTGTGTACCATAGCGCAATAAATGAATATTGTATTTTACCACATAAATGATACTAATTTTATACTTATAAATATAGTTCAATTCGTGCGAAATTATTCCCTAACAATTCCAAAATATTCAAAAATGCACAACGTTAATGTTCAAGTTTTCACTTTTGCCGGCACTCCCGGAGTGTGACCCGTTTTTTTTGTGATACTACGTCAGGTGGCATGTAGCATGTGTGATTTTATAGTGTTGTTGGCGTTTATATACTTCTGTAACTGCTTTCTTGCCACCTTAGTGGTAAAGTGGAACTTTTATACCGTCCATAGCGTATTTTGTTAGCTGTTCGACTCAGGAAGTACCTCCATCTCACAAAATACCGTAGCCAAATAACATCTTCCTTGAGGGTTGTTATGTTTCTGCGAATAAGTGTGGTTACCACGAAGGAAGGAGTTGCTGCTTTGGCAGCGGGGGTGGCGGCGCGTAAGCGATATTTCATATTACTAGCTTTATATGGCTACGGTTACTCTTCCCATCAGCCGGGTCGTATGTTACAATAATAATATTTAGCAGCTATGTCTGTGTTAGTTATAGCAATCCCGCAGCTCATTAACTCCCGCGGGATTGATATGAGGGATTACTCAATCCCGCACGGGATCCCGAGTGATATTGAAAATACGATATTAAGAAGCAAATGGCATTTAATGTATCATCAATTTGCGGTATCCGCGGATCTGCGCTTTGAAGGTGCGGGATCCAGCAGATTAATAAAAGCAGCGGGATCCCGCGGCAATGCGTGATCCCGTTTTGCGGGATTGCAATCCCTAGTCTGTGTACGTTACTTGTTCATAGTCTTTGTTCATAATGGCACATTGTTCATAGTGGCATATCCACGCGTTCGTACATCTCCAGTGTTTCTAGTCACCCGCTCCCCCATACCATTTCATTACACGATCGGTTTCCCTCAATCCGTCTCCAATGCTTACGTGGTAACACATTTTTCTTGTCTACTAGTATGCAGATGTTCCCTACTATATGTTGCGAGATTTTGTTTTAAAAGTTGTTACCAAGGACATTATGTAATCAAAGAATGTGATCCATTTTGTATCTGGTGTTTAGATAACTTTTATGGACTGTAAAAGTATCTATGATATTAAATTTGTATAGACATGCCCCTAAGCCTCAAAAACCAACATCCGAAAAGTGAGCCAATTGTCTCACCTTGCAATAGGCTATTTTCCAATGTTTAAAAATTGTATAAATTATTTAACAATATCGTAAAATACACAAAACTATAAAGATCTGCAAACTTACATTCTAATATCTTCAGTCAGACTTTTTTTTAGAGTCGATCAAAGTTTGGCGGGAAAGTCCATTTTAAAAGTATGAAATTTTTAAAAAATAATATTTCCATTGGAGAAGCAATAAAAAATGCTATAACTTTTATTATGATACTAATCACTTAAACGTAATATTTAACATAGCTGTCGTACAAATTTCTGATTTGATGCATACAAAATACAAACCTGTGACGTCATAATTCGGTAGTCTTTTGTATGGAGCGTTTTGGGGCAGTCTAAAAATTGTGATTTTCAAATTAACATATCTCGAGAGATTTTTATGCTATCGAAGTAATTCTTTCACCTATGGTTATATTATGGAGACGTCCATACATACCAAACCGAAAAAAATGTTAGTCAAATAGCCTATTAGTTCGCACAATCAATCCGACGAATCTGACGTTAGTGACAATCGATTAAAATAGATAAAATGCCGTCTTCTCTATTTGGAAAATGCATAATTATGTTGATAATGTAATTAATGCTCAAACGATCACAAATCACACGAAAGTACACAATAATTGATTTTAACACGTACTTTAACTTCATATTTTTGCAAGGAAAATTGGCGCGATTTCGCGCTCGGTGAGGAAAAGAGATAGCAAGTATATTAAATCACTGATTCGATAAGGATGGCGATAATCCTAATCTTAGTTATCCATGCAAAAGCAGGGACCATTTTCTGTATCAAATTACTATGGGTATTCCATATCTGTAGAAATATAACGTTATTAAAAAGTACTGATGAACGAGTTTCGCATAGCGTTTTTAGGGTTCCGTACCTCAAAAGGAAAAACGGAACCCTTATAAGATCACTTTGTTGTCCGTCTGTCTGTCTGTCTGTCTGTCAAGAATTTCTATGTCGAGAATGCGTGGAGGTATCAAGCTGAAATTTGAACTATATACTCAGGTCTGCGGTCCCATGAAGTTGTAAAAAAATCAAACTGCTAAGTTTACGTAGAAAAAAGTTACGGCCGTTTATTCAACAAAAAACGCATATTTCGACACATTCAAGGGAATCAAAACCTATAGGGTACTTCCCGTTGACCTAGAACTATGAAATTTGGCAACTATCATCGTTATAGACTACAAGTACAGGAATAAATCTCAAAACTATACATTTGTAAATAGATCTTAAAAAATAGGGGGTCTATATTTTTTATAGGGTGTCGAAATTTCAAATTGAAACTACAAGTTCAAATGGGGTATCATATGAAAGGGCTTGATGTACACATTGCAAAATATATTTTATTTATTTTTTTCGACGCATTATTTCTTATTTATAATGAAAAATATCAAATTTAATAATGATATTACGTACCTACGGAACCCTCGGTGGTGATTGCGGAGTGATGCGATTATTCATTGGTATGAATAAGCATTCTATTCAGTTATTGAATCGCAATAAAAGATGGTGGTAAGGGGGCTGTACAAGTTTTAAAGATCAGACTAGGCATAACAAAACATAATATTAGTATATTTTAAAAAATTTGGAACAAGAAGTTATTAAATCGTAAATAGCCCTATCCAACTCACAGAGATAAAAGTATATATCTCGGTGATCCGACTGTAATCATAAAAAGTAGCCTTTTCCGACGTATAGAACGTAACTCGAAACAGTTATTAGACTGAGTTAGTAGGCATGTCCTGTTGTCACATGTCATTGACGGTTCACAGAATTTCAGATACAGAGTACATTCTTATTCATCCTATTTAGTTCGTTTATTTGTAAATCTTTATTGCCCTATAACTGTAATACATACACTTATACGTAATATTAACCACTAGTACAATGGCGGACTTATACCATCAGCCCCCTTACCACCATCTCATAGTTGCGATTCAATAATTGAGTAGATTGCTTATTCATTCCAATGAATAAGCGACTCTATTCCCTTTGAAATAGAGTCGCTTATTCGTTGGTATGAATAAGCAATCTATTCAGTTATTGAATCGCAGTAAGAGATGGTGGTAAGGGGGCTGGGATCTCTTCCAGTCAACCACGGAATACAGGAGACCGAAGTTTATAGTTGTTAGTTATCACAAAAAAAAAAACAAATCATTTTAACAATGTGTTAATGAAATGTGGATATGGGTTTTGGCTGTTTAACGACATCGTGAACATTCGTTAAAATGGCATCAATGTCCGACAATCCGGCGTCTCGTTCTCGCATATTTTTTATACTTTTAGATCATAAATACATATTTCTGGACAATTTACACAGCGCCATCTAGTCCCAATTTAAGCGCAAAGCTTGAGTTATGGGTACTAGACAACTGATAAATGTACTTAAATATATATTTTTTGTACTTGTGTGATATGTTTTTTATGTATAATACATAGAAAACACCCAGATCAAGACAAACACATATGTTCATGCATGCAAATGTTTGTCTTATGCGGGGATCGAACCCGTGACCTCAGGAGTCAAAGTAGTAGTAGGAGGCAAATATATTGCCAAAAAATATATTTCAAGGAGTTGGAATAGAAAATTGTCTTTAATCTTAGACGATTCTAATTTAAGACCATCCCGGTGGCCGAATGGCTAGTTATGGCTACTTTGACTACGAGGTCGCGGGTTCGTTCCTGGCATAAGACAAACATTTGTGTGCATGAACATGTCTGTTTGTCTTGGTTTAGGTATTTTCTATATAATATATTCACCAAAAAATATATTTAAGTACATTTATCAGTTGTGTAGTACCCATAGTACAAGCTTTGCGTTTAATTTGGGACTAGATGGCGCTGTGTAAATCAGCAAATATTTATTTCTGCATTTATACTACAATATATAAATATATATATAGGCACATAGTTAACTGGATGATTTTCCTATTTTATTTCTTAAGATTTTATTCATTTTATTTATTTTATCCCGCCATTTTATTTATAAAGATAAGCTCCTTAACTATCTTTAAACTCCAAAGGTTCATAAACAAGCAATTTCCACTGTAATCAGATATACATACAATTTAAAAAGCTCGATTCCGGCTCAGTTGGCCGTTGGCTAGTTCGACAGTCGAGAGCTCTTAAACTAAACGTTTAACTTGCAGAGTTTTAACGATCGAGTTCCATTTGAGAACTTCACAGATTTAACTAGTAGGATAACATTTGTACGATGTCCAAGTTATTTGACCGTAGAGGTATTTACAAAAGTAAAAATTCTATTTGCCACAATAAAGCTAGAAAATATAGAAATTATTATGGGGTGTAAGCGGCTCACCATGGTCATTAGAGCCAAAGTCAACCTCACCTACACATGGTGCACCCTGCCGTATAGTGAACGAGGCTCTGACAAAAGAGAGGTAGGGCTGTACTCTGCCCGTTAAATATTAAAGTCTATTTGCCTACGTAAAATTTTGAGAAATTCACAAGACTTTGGGGTGTCAGTGACTCGCCACGGTCTTTAGAGCCAAAGTCAACGTCACCTACGCGTGGTGCACCCTGCCAAATAGCGAACGATGCTCTGGCAAAAGAGAGAGAGGGCACAGCGTATTTGAAAACTGTCCGACTGAGGAAATAGGAGAAGGTCGATATAGACCATTTTGGGCTCAGAGATATATTTTTTTTTTACTACGTCGGGTGGCAGACGAGCATACGGCCCGCGTGATGTGAAGCGGTTACCGAAGCTATATTATCGCTCGCAATTTGAAACAGTTTACTGAGCCAAATAGACTATTGTTTTTCAATTTCATTCTATTAACGTGTTTTGCCTAATATATTATGATATTTGGCGGCGACTCTCTCAGAATCGATCTCCAATTCTCAGAAAACTGTAATATGTATGTCAGAATACCATTATTATGTAGCTCAAATATTTTGTTTGATCGCAAAAGACGTTTCCTAAAAAAACATCATCGTATTTTTAACGAATAACTTCCTCCGAATGACTCAGTCTTGAGTAATCTTTACTGAAAGAACTTCTGTGACTAAGATGTTTTACGTATAGATACGTTTTATCGGCCTTGTGGCAAAGAAAGCAAGATAATTGCCCGAAATTTACTCAGTCTTACGCCATTTACCGTCACGGCAAATGTTATCGCTAATCTAAAACGATTATTATTGAAAAGTTGTAGATAAAATGCCTTTCTGTGTGTTCACGTTCTGTTCCTTTCTTTGCGTACTGCATGTACACATGTAAGTATTTAGTAAGCGCTTCGTAGCCATTTTTTTACTGGCCTATTAAAAGAGGCAGGGTACAGCGTAAGGAGTACCTTCACCTTACAGAATATCGCAGCCAAATAAGAATTCCTTTGCGGGTTGTTGTGTTCCTGCGAGTGAATGAGCTCACCAGTTAGAAAGGAGTTGTTGCGTTGGCAGCGGGGGTGGCGGCGGGTGATCGATATTTCTTGTTGCGAGCATTAATGGTAACCACTACGGTAACCACTTCAGGCAGTGAGCTAGTCTGCCACCCGGCTTGGTATAAAAAAAATGGATATCTCTAAGCCATTGACTCCCAAAACGGACCAATAAAAAACAACTACATTATATAACTAATCCAAAAAAAATACGTGATTTTCGCCATAGCCCGTCTATACACTATACGTACTGTGTACATCAAAAGCCTATGTTTTATAAACATAGCCCAAAAGCCTATGTTTTATAAACATTGTACAAAAGGCTCTGTTTTATAAACATAGCCCAAAAGCCTATGTTTTATAAACATATCCCAAAAGCCTATGTTTTATAAACATAGTACAAAAGGCTATGTTGTATAAACATAGCCTTTTGATGTTTTATAAATATAGCCCAAAAGCCTATGTTTTATAAACATAGCCCAAAAGCCTATGTTTTATAAACATAGTACAAAAGGCTATGTTGTATAAACATAGCCTTTTGATGTTTTATAAATATAGCCCAAAAGCCTATGTCTTATAAACATAGCCCAAAAGGCTATGTTTTATAAACAGAGCCCAAAAGGCTATGTTTTATAAACAGAGCCTTTTGATGTAATGTAGTCAGTCATGTATTTCAATAAATTTGTATTTTGCACAGCGATCTTTTCGGAACGGAAATTATTACGTCATATGAATTCATAGTAGGAGCTACATTCTTATCAGAGATTTCCGCCCGCCTTAGGCAGTATGTTCAAGCATTATTGATATTGGGAATATATTATCTCTAGTACTTCAACTATCATAACATCGACATATATTTGTAATGACTCTACTTCTGGTATTAATTTCCTTTCTATTATGTCTGACTTATAGTTTTACTTATTACCATAACAAATCGTCCAGCAGTAAGCTATAGGCAATATAACTATTAGGTCTAATGAAGTGATAGTGCGTATATTGCTCTGAATTTTTTTTTATTTATTTACTAGCTGTCCCGGCGAACTTCGTACCGCCTAACAACCAATGAATGTCGTGGTACATATTAGCTGAACTAAATTTATGATTTTATGGAATTAAAACAATGAATAGTAGAAAATAATAGAGAAGCTCGATGGCGTCATTGCGCGTGTCAGTCTAATTGAACACGCAAGTTAAGCAACGTCGACCGTAGCCTGTACACGGATGGGTTTATATTACCTCGAGCTCCTCCGTGATTCGAAAGACACGTTAAGCCGTCGGTCCCGGTTGTTATCATTAGCTCATCTTAAGCTCCTCCGTGCTTCGGAAGGCACGTTAAGCCGTCGGTCCCGGTTGTTATCATTAGCTCATCTTGAGCTCCTCTGTGCTTCGGAAGGCACGTTAAGCCGTCGGTCCCGGTTGTTATCATTAGCTCATCTTGAGCTCCTCTGTGCTTCGGAAGGCACGTTAAGCCATCGGTCCCGGTTGTTATCATTAGCTCATCTTGAGCTCCTCCGTGCTTCGGAAGGCACGTTAAGCCGTCGGTCCCGGTTGTTATCATTAGCTCATCTTGAGCTCCTCCGTGCTTCGGAAGGCACGTTAAGCCGTCGGTCCCGGTTGTTATCATTAGCTCATCTTGAGCTCCTCCGTGCTTCGGAAGGCACGTTAAGCCGTCGGTCCCGGTTGTTATCATTAGCTCATCTTGAGCTCCTCCGTGCTTCGGAAGGCACGTTAAGCCGTCGGTCCCGGTTGTTGTCATTAGCTCATCTTGAGCTCCTCCGTGCTTCGGAAGGCACGTTAAGCCGTCGGTCCCGGTTGTTATCATTAGCTCATCTTGAGCTCCTCCGTGCTTCGGAAGGCACGTTAAGCTGTCGGTCCCGGTTGTTATCATTAGCTCATCTTGAGCTCCTCCGTGCTTCGGAAGGCACGTTAAGCCGTCGGTCCCGGTTGTTATCATTAGCTCATCTTGAGCTCCTCCGTGCTTCGGAAGGCACGTTAAGCTGTCGGTCCCGGTTGTTATCATTTAATGACAGTCGTTAAGTTAAGTCAGTGGCCTTTAGGCGGTTCGAAAACACTGGCCTCCGCCAACCCGCAGTTGAGCAGCGTGTTGGAGACGTTGGAGTACGCTCTAAACCCCTTCGGTTGAGGGAAGACCCGTATCCATAAAAACTGAAGATTTCATAAAAATAAAGATTTCCTTATTGTAAATTTTTTTTAAAAAACGTTTTGTTTTATTTTTTTTAGTTTTGAAATAGGTTTTATCATTTTGGTGATTTGTAATTGTCATTTCTTTTGATGTTTACTCTGATTTGATTCTTGCGCTCGAACCCCATGGGAAAAGCGTTTTCACCCCTATCGATTTGACATTTTTAAATTTTCATAACAAATCACAGACAACTTTCGCGACATAAAAGTGACACCAATCGATTTGACGTTTTGATATTTGACAACCAATAAATATCGTAATCCCTTTTTCAACTGACACTTTCATTTGTATGGGAAAATGTTTTTTCTTTTATTTTATTTTTTCGAGAATTTTCCAATGTTTTTAAGAGTTATTTTGCTATTCGGGACGGAAACAAATCCAACAAATCAAAAACCATGGCAATCGGTCCAGCCGTTCTCGAGTTATAAGTGTTGTAACAAACCCGACTTTCTTTTATATATATAGATTCGTTATTACACGCAATCCATTAATTTATTATTAGTGTGAAAATGGTACTTCAAGATCTATAGAGCCAAAGCCAACCTAGCCTACAAGTGGTGCGCACTGCCGACTCGCGAAAGAAACTCTGGCATAATTATGAGAGATAGGGTATTTGTTTAGCTGCCCGACCTTGCGTGAGTGAGGTCACCAGAAAGGAAGGAGATGCTGCGTTTGCAGCGGGCGTGGCGGCACGCGAGGGATATTTCATGTTGCGAACGTTATATGGCTACGATAAGCTTACGCTTCACATTGCCGGACGTAGTATAAAAAAGATATGCAAAAGGCGAACTTAATGCAAAAGCATTGTCTACCAGTTTACCTTTCGGGCATGTATGATTTTTTTAAGAGGGGTGCCTTATTATTAAATAATGTAAGCTTTTATGCATAATAATAATAATCACTGTTATCATAGCCATAGCCATAGTAATAATAATCACTGTTCAAATATCTAGAATTAGCTCATGAGATTCAACAATAATTGTTCCGATTGTCGTATCGGTCAACGGCTTAATCGTCAAAAGCTTCGCACCCGTACCAGGGGCGTAGTTACCGCCGTATCAATGATACGGGGCTTCCCGGGCTACAAGGGCCCCCAGCATGTTCGGTTCGAGTAGACAGAAGATCCCCTCAGCCCTGAAGTGTTTGGGTAGAAGGCCCACCACCAAGTATTGTTACACGGCTCGTCTAGCGTAAGCTACGCCACTGACCCGTACCTAAAAAAGCTCGCGTCGGGAAGCTGGATCAAGGGTCAGATACAGAAAGCTGTCTTCCTTAGCATGGCACGTATTGAGAGGAGGTTTCTATCTCTGTGACATTACCACCGATAGTTTGGACCTTGTTCTCGCTATCGGCGAATTCTGGTTTTTATAGTTTTTAATGTATTTATATATTTAAAAAATGTTACAAATATGAAAATAATTATATAAATGTGATAATAATAACCTTTATGCACGTTTTTGTTTTGCAGTCCCACCCCGTAGCCACGTCACCCCTTTCCTAAACAGTGCTAATATACTGAAAATGGCATCTCGCAGAAGTCTTCATTTTGCAAGTCTTCTATTTGGTATCATTAAGACTGGCGAGCCTGATTACCTTCACAAAAAGCTGGAGTGGATGCAGAATGCTCGCTGCTACTCATCAAGATCATCCCTCTATCGCCTCTCAACACCTCAGCACAGGTCAGCTGCTTTTCGGGGCAGTTTTAGGTTCGTTTCCAGTCGTTGTTGGAATATAATCCCGCCTCCAATAAGAGCTATAAGAATTAAGAAAACTTTCATCACTGCTCTAAAAGCCTATCTGTTAAATAAACAAAAAACTTTATAAATTACCAATAGGAAATGAGAGCGATGCAAAATTGACAGCATTGACAAAATTTTGGGATTGCAAATCATAGAGCATCAGCTGATTCTACACATCACACCAACAACACATAAATAAGTGATTAAATTATATACATAAAATTGACGAGCTCGGTGGTGTAGCAGTCAATGACACGGCTTCGACACCAATGCTTGTGGGTTCGATTCCCACATAGGACAAACATTTGTGTGCATGAACATGTCTGTTTGTCTTAGTCTGGGTATTTTTTCTATGTATCCTAAGTATGTATTTACATAAAAAAAAAAAAAATGTATTTATTTACGTATGTTTATCAGTTGTCTAGTACCCATAACACAAGCTTTGCTTACTGTGGGGCTAGATGGCGCTGTGTAAGTTGTCTGACAGTATTAATTATATAAATAATAATTATTATTATTATTAATTCATATTTTGTGATCCGTTTTTTGTCGTAAGTGCATATGAGATACAATTTCAAGTCTCAATCCTATTTGAATAGACATTTATCTATATATGCATGTTTCAATTTCAACAAGGCAGTGACTCTGTGCACAAGTTGAGGTAACATCCACAAAAACTTAATCACACTATATACAACACAAGTACAAGTAATGCCAGTATATTGAAAATTTTCTGTGAAATCTATACTCACCGACTGGGTGACGATCCACAGAGTAGATATCTTGCTACTTTTTCCTCCAAGTTCATCACACATCACTTATATTGGTAATTTATCCAACAACGTGAAGCCGCCATTTATCCTTTTTGATTTCTACAGCGCTTCTGGTTTGCGGGTTGAGATTCCATTTCCATATTGTATTTAGGTTTGCTTTGGAAACTTTAAATTCATGAGCTGCGCGCGGCACAGTATTGAATAATTAAGCCAATCTACCTTAGATTACATTACACATAGTTTACATTGTAATCATATTTATTAGAAAGTAAATGTTGTTGTTTTGTTTGTAACTCCAAATGATTGAACGGAATGATTGAATGAAATGAATGAGTGATAGAACGGTAAGTACGGATTAGTGATGGGACATAGGTGGATTATAGAATGAGTGTAAATGAATGGATCTTCTGATTGTTGATGAATGACAGTATAATTTTATTTTATTTTTTAATTATTAATAATAAATGTTTTAATGTACTTCACTTTAGTGAATACTTCAGTGAAATACCTAGATTTTAATTTAAGTTTCTCATGTTTTTCTGTGTATAGTATGTATATCGTTTGTTGTTTCTTCTAGTATTTAAGCTTGTATGTCCGTGATGTTGCAACTGGTCCTAACTGAAAATCAGTGCCGGGTCTGCTACAGATTTTGG
Organism: Hypsopygia costalis; assembly: GCA_937001555.2. Taxonomy (NCBI): domain Eukaryota; kingdom Metazoa; phylum Arthropoda; class Insecta; order Lepidoptera; family Pyralidae; genus Hypsopygia; species Hypsopygia costalis. Next base: position 27,164,734 of record OW443340.2, read on the forward strand.
TTTATACTGAGTTGGGACCATTTTGCGACATTGCTCAGTACTATAAATTTACATTATGTAATATTAAGTCTGTATATAATTTGTTTGTATAGTGCTGTGTAATGTGCAAATAAATGTACTTTCTTTCTTTCTTTCTTTCTTTCTTTCTTTACTGCAGCCATAAATGGCGTTACCAGTTTGAGAGATATCTCTACTCAAGCTCTTAAAAATATTTTTTATATTAAATATAAATAATACCATATTCACAAAACTAGTGACTAATATTAAAGAAGCTACTTTGCTAATACTAAACCGACTAAGCGACACCGACATGCTAATCGAACGAATGAATGGCGAATATAAATTTTCGCTCATTGGCACCTGATTCGGTTCATTAAATCATTCGTTCCGTTTGATAATTCAATATAATGCGGAACTAATCGGATATTCATACAAGTGATTAGTTCAGTTACCGTTACAAATATTAATAGGTGCCAATTATGCATATTTTCGTGCATAATAACTCGTATTGTGCATATAACAGTGTGGTACATAAAATTAAACAGGAAACAGAACAAAAAAAAAAATGTATATTTTAAGGTTTTTAATCATTAGAAACACAGACACCATCTGTTTACCTTGATAATGCCATAGCGGCGAAACCGGTCGGTAAAAATAAATAAAATTACGTGGAACAGTACATGCGCTTTATGATACTCGTAATATGATTATTATGATAATATGTTCCACCAAGTGCCAACAATCAACTGTATCAACTTTTAATCATTAATTTAACTTAATTGATATTCTATTTCAATATTCTATAAGAACTCGCCTGTCCACCATATGCCAACAGCGCACTCTCTCCTATTTCGGCCACATAATGCGCAGAGGCCACGATAATTAGGAAAAGCTGATTGTTGGGAACACCGAAGGGAAGAGATCGCGCGGACGTTCACCAACAAGATGGGCCGATCAAGTAAAAGACTCGTCGTGTTCTAAACTTTATACGGCTGTAAGAGACGCGCTGGACAGAAACCGGTGGAAGCAGATCATTCGCTCCAGATGCAACCCTGATGTTGACCACGATCCTCAGATATGAGGGACCGACTCGAGAGAGAGAGAGAGAGAGAGAGAGATATTCTATTTGTATTTTTTATTCTTTTTATTTATTGTTATTAGTTTTGTATATACATATACGATTGTTTTAGAGTTTCTCTTATTTATATGTATATGTAAATAGTTATGGCAGTAATAAAAAAAACATAATTTAATATGATTACAAAAGATATTAATAAAATAAATTAAAAAAATATATAAAATAACGCAAAGGGAAACAGAAAATCAAAAAAAAAAAAATTTCAAAAGACAGAACTTAAAACGATAATCAATAAAAATAATTTTAACAAAAAAGAAAACAGACTCCAAAAAATACTCTACAATCGTAAGCACCACTAAAAACTTAAAAACACTATCAGAACTGAATTTTTTGATATAAAAAAAATATGGTACCAATCTGGAAGTATACTCTTTCAAATAAAAAAAGTTATGTTCAAATCGGTTTATAAATGACGGAGTAATGAAATAACAAATGTTAACACAAAAAAATACAATGGAATTGAGAACCTTCTCCTCTTATGGAGTCGGTTAAAAATCTATCAAACAATCTTAAAAGAAACAAGCCTTGCAGTGTATTTGTACTATGAACCTATGAACAAGAAAATATAACTCAAAGAAGTAAACTGAACAAAGTCATCATTTTAAAAGAAGGTTTATTTCAAAACGTCCTCTATTCCATTACTCTAATGCATTTACTGCAAACAGATGCTGTGGATAACGTATCTCATGCACTCCGTCCTTTATGGACGGCGACCTCAAAACTGGGATGCATCGCGCTGTGAACACACTCAGATATAGAGCTGGATGATAAAAATGATAAGGAATAAAGTAATTTAGGGTAAATAAATATAAATAAATAAATATTCCTGGATAAATCACACACGGCTATCTAGACCCAAATTAAGCAAAGCTTGTACTATGGGTACTAGATTTGTAAATACATACATACTCGTATAATACGTTTAAAACACCCAGGACAAGACAAACAGATATATTCATGCACACAAATATTTGTCATGTGCGGATCGAACCCGCGAATTCGGAGTCAAAGTGGCCATTGCTAACCATTCGACCACCGAGCTCGTATGTATGTGGTTCATCAACATCTTTGAACCAAAGCCAACTTCACCTTCACGCGGTTCACCATGCTGAACTGCTGGGCATAACGTATTTTTTTAAGCTGCCCGACTGGGGAAGTACCTCCACCTCACAGAATTCCGCAGCCAAAATAACAATTTCCTTGAGGGTTGTTGTGTTCCTGCGAGTGAGTGAGGTCACCAGAAAGGAAGGAGATGCTGCATTGGCAGCGGGGGTGGCGGCGCGTAAGCAATATTTTTTATTACGATCGCAAATATGGCTACGTTCACCGCTTCATATCATTTCGGGTCGTGTGCTTGTCAAATACAAAAACATAAATTATGTTTTTTTTTTTTTTCCATTCTTAGTAATAATTTTCATGTCACGAGTAAAGGTGTTGTGCACAAGTATTCTGTTAAAGTAGAATCTATTTCTTAGACGACAGCTTAATCATGTCCGTTCTGAGAGAAATGTTTCAAATGATATCTATACAGAACGGGGCCCCACCACACCTTCCCACCACTGTGTTTCCTTGGTAGCCAGGATTAACAGCGGCGACCGCCAAAAAAGGCAGTGAAGTCCATTTATCAATCAGGTCATTTTAGTCTCCACTACAGGAGCACGACCCTCTCTCGTCCATCCTAGACGGAAGGAGGATTTGGCCTACACTCCCCACGCTGGCCAGACGTGGCCTGATCAATGTTTTATAATGTATTTCCCTTAGTCGCCTTGTACGATATCCATGGGAAGAGACGGAGTGATTCTATTCCAGTCTGCCGGAAACCACACGGCTAAGTAAGTAAGAAGTCCATTGCAGTCAGTAAAACTGCTTACGAACTCATAACTTATTTAATCAGAAGAAATTAGTAGAAGTAGGAATCTTATGGAGTTTGACTTCCCCTCTTAGCAATGTGAGAGACAGCAATATGGCAATTAAGTCATTAAAAGCCTAAAGAGATGAAGCACAACTTATTGGTGATCTAAAACAAACGATACGAATTTAAATGAATAACAGTTATTTTTGCTTATTCTACGCTGCCTTCATGGTGGCATTGAACTAAGATTGCCCCCCCTGATAACGACCGAAATTTGCATAGATTTAATTAGGTTGCGTAATATCTTTACTTGTTCGTAAGTTCACTATATCCTAAGTTAACCGACTAATAGCTACTCTGCATTAGCTTAGCATAGTTGCACTTGTGAACTTATCCTATGCATTATGTATGCAGTTACAACATCCTTTGTTTACTCTGCAGATTTCTTAGAGCGCAAACTACGCTTTCTGAATATTTGGACTTGTTGAAGATTAAGTTTAGTCGTCTGGACAAATGTAATGTTTTTATCACTTGTTTTTTAATCTAAAACGCTGAGTCAGCGCGCGATAGTATGTAGTTTCTACATTGACAAATTAAGTATTATTGTTGTTGTTGTTGTAAAGTCTTTGTTGTATAAAGGAAATTACATAAACATGATGATAAAAGAGTTAAGTGAGGGGGAGGTAATTCCCCAGTCGGGTAGCTTACAATTATACTCCCTGCCTCTCTTTTCATCAGAGCTTCGTTTGTCAGTCAGCAGGGTGCACCGCGTGCAGGTGAAATTGACTTTGGTTCAAAGATGTTGATGAACCACTTACACCCCAAAATAAAAAAATACCTAATTCTAATCTCCTTTTTCTGAAAACATTAAATTTTATTTACGTTTGTTAAAAACTAGCTTGCAACCGCGATTTCGTACGTGTATCCCATGGGAATTTTCAAAAAACCTTGCTTAGGGGAAACTTCACATTTAAACCCGATCTGCCCAGTGGGTTGAGTGTTGCGTCGATGGTCAATTTTTTGCCAGAAAGTTTTGATGGTATTTTTTTATGCCTCTAAGGTGCTAAACAAGCATACGGCCCGCCTGATGGAAAGCAATTACCGTAACCTATGGAAGCCCGCAACCCCAGGGGCATCACATGCGCGTTGCCGACTCTGTCTATCTGAAGATTTATTCGATTATTATAATCTAACATCATTCCAATAGGTTCTTTGAGGAAGCAAAAATCACAATATACCTACTCGAGACATTTCTCGTATAAAAGTTATTCCAATGCCGTAGAAAGATCTCAAACGTCCCTTGAGGATGTAGGTGCATCCTAGAATCGTATGAAAGTGCAACTACCGAAATGCATAAACGATGCAGCGAGGCTAGCCTACAAAGAGTCTGGCTCGACCTGAACCCAAGGGGTTGGTCTGAACCCCGAAGTTGAACGTGCATTTTTCCTCATTATGCATTTCCGTACATTTTGTAGAACTAGAACATTTGTGAGAAGATAAAAACCGGCCAAGTGCGAGTCGGACTCGCGCACGAAGGGTTCCGTACCCTTATCTATAAAAACGGCAAAAAAAACCACGTTTATTGTATGGGAGCCCCCCTTAAATATTTGTTTTATTTTTATTTAATTATTTATTTTTAAAGTGAATATATAAATATTATGTGAGTATTTCAAGTGTCTACCTATTGCCGTTATCAATTGCGAGCAAAAACTAGCAAAAAAAAATCACGTTTGTTGTATGGGAGCCCCCTTAAATATTTATTTTATTCTGTTTTTTAGTATTTGTTGTTATAGCGGCAACAGAAATACATCATCTGTGAAAATTTCAACTGTCTAACTATCACGGTTCATGAGATACAGCCTGGTGACAGAAGGACGGACGGACGGACAGTGGAGCCTTAGTAATAGGGTTCCTTTTTACCCTTTGGGTACGGAACCCTAAAAAGTGACTAAAGTACAAAATTATTGTACGGTTTAAAACCGAATACATTAGGCAAAATTTTAATTTTAGATTATGATATAACAAACGAAGAAGTAGATAATTTGGTCTATTTTAAATTTGTGTTAGAAACCACAATATACTTTGATAGCCCTCAAATTGTTTATACATCAAACCACAAAATATTACCGATAACATTAGAAGAGCAGTCTCGCGGTTCATTTTAAAAATAAATAAATAATCATTACCTGGAGCTGTTATGACCGGTCGCTACCTTCTCGCTGATATTACTAGTTTTTGCCCGCGACTTTGCACGCGTAGAAGTATGAAATTCATTTATACCGCTGTTCACCCACTTAGGGGTTGAATATCGAAAAATCGTGAAATACGTGTTTACTTATTTTCTTTTACGACTACATTTACAAAGTTCCAAGCCGAAATGCCCATTTAATAATTTTTCTCCATACAAAGTTTAATACCCCTTTTTACCCGTTAACAGATCGAATTTTATAAAAGATTGAATTAGAGTTTTATTATTCAAACTGCAATGTCACGAAATTTCAAATAGATCTGACCACAAACAAATAAGTTACATAGAAACGTTGATACCCGTTTTTACCCCTTTAAGGGGTGAATTTCGCAAAATCCCTTCTTAGTGGACCTATACGTCACAAAAGCAAGCCACTAAATATTACGTTTCTAGCTACAGTAGTTTTGCCTCGGCGTTAATAAATCGGTCAGTCAGGACATATTACTTTATATATAGAGAATTATTTGCACGTTTATACTTATGTGCACGTAAGACTATATATATATGTCAATCTGTCAATGTGCCAACTGGGTCATCTTCTAACGAAAAGCGTACGGCTCTATGAGGGTGCAAATGAGGACGTATTTCGCACTCATTCCCATGCGCGCACTTTAATTTTGGAACAAATTGATCTAATTGACGATTGGTACCTATCCAACAAATGAGACTGAGTCAAAATTATTTCCGGTTTAAACACTGACCTCCGCCAACTCGCAGTTTAGCAGCGTGGTGGAGTACGCTCTAAACGCCTTCGATTGAGGGACGACCCGTATCCCAGCAGTGGCATGAGTAAGTGTTGACGACGTGCGGGGGTGTGAGAGGTTCATCAACATCTTTGAACCAAAGTCAATTTCACCTGCACGCGGTGTACCCTGCTGACTGACAAACGAAGCTCTGGCGAAAAGAGAGGTAGGGAGCGTAATTGTAAGCTACCCGACTGCGGAATGTACCTCCACCTCACAGAATACCGCAGCCAAATAACATTTCCCTTGAGGGCTGTTGTGTTCCTTCGAGTGAGTGAGGTCACCAGAAAGGAAGGAAATGGTGCGATGGCAGCGGGGGTGACGGCGGCGCGCGAGCGATATTTTATGTTGTGAGCGTTAATATGGCTACGGTAACCACTTCACATCAGGCGGGCCGTAATGCTTGTGTGCCACCCGACGTAGTATAAAAAAAACAATATGTCTCGAAATATAAAGACCTTTCATTTCGTTATCTCTTTTTGATATCTCAACTGAATCGAATATTAAAATTAATCGACTACTCGGTCGCTTTCAGCGATTGCCGATGGATCGTCCACTGCCCGTACTGTATGGGCAATTATCGCGGTTCCGCCACCGAGTCGTTTGCGATTGATTTGATTGTTTTCACTCGATATTAAGCTGCGATGCAATTCATATTTTTAAAGGTTTTTATTTATGTGGGAATGTTACGGTAAAATTTGTATTTTACCGTAACATTCCTACCTATCCCACATTGTACAATTTAGTAACATTATATTGTTATAATGTTACTAAATTGTACATTAAATTATGTTACCTTCCGTTTATTTTGGACGTTACCTGTTGGCGACAGACCTCTTTCCTACCTTTCATAGACGTTTTATAGTATTTACTTGTTATATTTAAATATTATATTTTTGATACATTTTGTTTTTATAGTTGTTGTCATTGGCTATGTCAGTGTCTCAGTATAGTTACGAAAATACATGGTAAAGTTGCACAAGCCTTAATTATTTTGCCTTGCCCTATACCTCTGTTCACAATTAATATTATCAATTACTAGCTGTGCCCGCGACTTCGTCCGCGTGGAATAGTGTCTTTGGGCAGCATTTTTAAATATTTCGGCTAATTATTTTACAAATAAGACACATACGTAATAATACTTATATGAGTTGCAGTGTGCCATCTATCGCTTATATAGCTCTTTTGTGGAACATTATTCATCCCAACCAACAGCTTACACTGCTGCAACTTTCTTCCGCGCTCACTGCTTTTGTTAATGTTACATACCGGCATGTCCTCATCAGCTAAGTTCAATGGTAGTTTTAGAACCGTGTGCGCTATACCCCTATAACTATTTACACTTTATTTTGCTTTTAACCGTAAACACAGAAAACAAAACTTCTTATTATGAAAATAACTTATTTAAGTATTTTATTTAATTGTATAAAAACCTATTTAAAAAAATATTATAAACCCAAATGAATTAAATTTAACTAATTTTATTGACCCAAATAAACAAAATCTCTATACTAAGTATAACTTTTTACACTTGTACTTAAGAACTTGTTTTTATGAACCATTTGTAACCGATTCCTAGAAATCCCTTTCGGATATTGCGACTTCTGACTGAGTCGGCATGCAAAGGCATAAAGACTCATTCATAAAACTATTAAGCTTTCTTATCTTTTGTTTACATTCACAGATGGTCAAATGCTTTGTTTGTACAACGCTCAAAAAAGTACTGTTTATTTGGTGAGGGTAATTAACTTACCGTTCTTAGGTACCTGCCTAGCATACAAATGTGCAACAAAAAAAAAATGACGTAATAACATCTAATTAAACTCGAAAGTAATCTACTTTTAACGAATGAAATAAATAAAACAATGACCCAACTAAAGAAAAAAATATTTAATAACTTATCTACTAAAGTAAGCAAATCGAATTGTAAACAATGTGCAGGGAATAATAATGCATTTGTAGCGGAAAAAATAATAATTGTCACGTGTCTGCACGTTTGGGCAAGCCCACTTGGGCATATTTTTTCTGTGCCGTACCACCGTTTTTTACTCATGTGGTACCACGCCGCGTAACGACCTCCGGCCCGCTCCCGGACCGCCGCGCGGCAGCTTTCAATGTGTACGGGTGGTGTACTGCGTTGAGATAGGCAAAATGCCTGGCATTTACAATAAGTGCCCAGTAAGTACCTGTAAATGCCCAATGAATGCCTAGTTTTGGGCATAAATAGGGAATTTATAACTATTTTTTGGACATTTATTGTAAATGCCCGGCATTTTGCCCATCTCTAGTACGGCGCGATGCTTGGCAAGTTTTTTACTCGCGTTAATTTCAGTTTCTCATTTTGTAATGACTGCGTAAATGTTATCTACATCAGGATAGCACTAATATTTTGTCTCTTGTCGCAAACTTATAAAACATTCACTTATACCTTACATATTTCCATACAAACTTTCATCCCCTATTCCCTATTGTTATTTTACCCCCGTGTGGGTAAAACTTTTACAAACTTTGAATGTCATATTTATTTATATCGAATCAACAGCCTAAAAAATAAGTTTCATGCTTCTAGCTCTAAAAATAACGATACTTCCATACAACCTTTCACCCCCCCTTTTAACCCCTAACAACCCTTTTTTTGCATTAAAAAGTAGCCTATGTCCTTCCTCAGGCTCTAAACTATCTGTGTACCAAATTTCATTTAAATCGGTTCAGTAGTTTTGCCGTGAAAGCAGGACAGACAGACAGACAGACAGACAGACAGACAGAGTTACTTTCGCATTTATAATATTAGTAAGGAAGTAAGGATAAGGATTATATGTTTTTTATTACGAAATATACTTAAAATTATATTTGACGTGAATGGGTATTTAAAATTGCTTCAATAGCGCGGCAATTCAAAAAACGAATGATAACAAAATCTTGGAATACAGTTTGGTGTTACAGCTACAAAACTATCATCTTCATCCAAAATTCAATCTCACCACTGGATAGATGAAGGGTCATAGAATTTATTACGCTAAGTAAGGACTATGGAACATCGCGTGCGGGTTGAGGGGGAAGCACTATCATTTTGAAATGATTTTAGTGCACATAACGTTTTCAAGTACTACATACGGCCGGGTCCATTGTTTGTACTATGTATTTTGTCCTGAATTATTAATTTAATAACTGAGAGTTCCAGACGTACAGTGCTCTGTACCTGTGAATAATATAATTTATTAAAAAAATAAACCGACTTTGCTGAAAATTTCAGCGGCATACTCCCATGTTGTAGTGTTTGTTTCTGGTTTCTTATAGTCCACAACAATGTTTTATATATTAAACATTCCAAGAAATACATGCAGTTGAATTGCGAAGACCCCCTCAAAGCTGGAATAGTTTTAAGAAAATCATGAACATAAGTGCATATATTATACACGTCAAACAAAAAACCTCATTTTTTTAAGTCGATTAAAACACTTTACTGTGAAGTACACTGTATGAAGTTATAATTTAAAAGTAAGTATCGAAATACTCGCTAAAGGTACAGGGTTCAGTTCCCGCGGCGAGAACGAGTTCCCATCGCGTCCTACTTTCACCGTTGCGTGTGTTTTGCGGTCTACAATTGTCAGCTTTCTGGGTCGGCGGGCACCTCGATTGTCTTGTCACGCATAGTTCTTTACACAAACCACCACACCATGAAGATTCGGTGTGGTGACCCTTGACATTAGGCATTGATAGCCATAGACCACCGGAGTCGTTGGTTTTGCAATTCGAGTTGGTGTTTTTTGGAGTTTATTTAACCTTAAGATGTCTTTACCTATAAATGCGTTCGAACTACGTCCATTGTGGTAAAAAGAAAGCAAGGTAATTGCCCGATATTCATTCAGTCCCGCGCCATTTACCGTCGCGACAAGACATTTTTTTTTTAGACAAATTGCGCAGCGTCATCTAGCCCCAAAGTAAGCGAAGCTTGTGTTATGGGTACTAGACAACTGATAAACATTCGTAAATCCATTTTTTTTTTGTAAATACATACTTATGATACATAGAAAACACCCAGACTAAGAAAAACAGACATGTTCATGCACACAAATGTTTGTCCTATATGGGAATCGAAACCACGAGCGTTGGTGTCGAAGCCGCGTCATTGACTGCTACGCCACTGAGCTCGTCAAAGACATTAGCAGTAATCGAAAACAATTATTCAAAAGTTGTACATTTATGCCTTCCTATATTCACGTTCTATTCCTTTCTTTGCGGACTGCATGTTTGCCAAAACCTTATCAGTTGATCAAAGATACTGCAATTAATACTCAATATACTCAATATCTTTATTGCATTTCATATGTAGTACATAGTTATAAGGATGTTTATACAGTATACAGATTATTACATACATATGAAACCTGTTGGGCATTGCAAAGATGTGTTAGCGGTTTTTGAGGTACGGCTACCCGTATTAATGCACATTAAGCCATCGGTTTCGGCTGTTGTGACTAGATGACAGTCGTAAGCTAAGTAGCCTTTAGGCGGCTTGAAAAAAACCTCCACCAATCTGCAGTTGAGCAGGATGGTGTAGTATGCTGTAAACGCCTTCAATTAAGGTGAGACCCGTATATCAGCAGTGAGACAAGTGACGATGCGACGATGACTGCAAATGCACCGTGTGGCTGAGGTGAGCTTGGCTTTAGCTCAAAGGTACTGCTGAGCCACAATAGTTGCGTCATATATTAAGCTTTTGTCGTGATAACGTCTTATAAATCTATGAACGCCGGCTGCACGCACGAAAAAGAATGAATTATTATCACGTTCCGCCTGAGCCGAGCGTGAAAGCGAGAGCACGGAACAAGCGATAGAGAAGCACGATCGGACTATGTTTCTTATTACATTATCACGTAAAATTATCGTCCGTAAACCGACTTTACAGACAACCATTTTTTTTTATACTACGTCGGGTGGCCGACAAGCATACGGCCCGCCTGATGTGCATATTAACGCTTGCAACATAAAATATTGCTCGCGCGCCGCCACCCCCGCTTCACCTCACTCACTCGCAGGAACACAACAACCCTCAAGGGAATTGTTATTTGGCTGCGGTATTCTGTGAGGTAGAGGTACATTTCCCAGTCGGGTAGCTTACAATTACGCTCCCTACCTCTCTTTCCGCCAGAGCTTTGTTTCTCATTCAGCAGGGTGCACCACGTGCAGGTGAAGTTGGCTTTGGTTCAAAGATCTTGATGAACCACTTACACCCCATTTTTTTTGGAAAGGTCTCCATCTCCGAACATGTCTGAAACCGCCGCTACAATGTTTTGTATCTCGTATGCCTGGGTCTGTAACTTCATGAATAATTACGTTATTGTACGTGTGCGGGAAGCTCATTAAAACTAGAGCCTGCAAACTCGACTTTCAGAACTTTACTTGAAATAGCTGGGAAAGTTCGCGCCTAACTTCTAGTTATTTTCAGGCTTTGTAATTTGATTTTAGGATTTTTAATGAATATTTTTGCAGTCTTGGGTGCTTGATGAGGTATGTTTGGTAATTTTGGTAATATTCACCTTTTTAAAAAATAATTTTATACTACCATGAAAGGAAAACTAGCATGCAATCCGCCTAATGAAAAGTGGCTATCGTAACTTAACACTTGTGACATAAGTAAATTCCCGCACAAGAGAAACATTTGCTTGCATGAACATGTCTGTTTGTGTTGGTCTGGGTGGTTTCTATATATTATGTATGTAAATATTATGTAAGTATTTACAAAAAAATGTATATAAGTATATATAAGTTTCCTTAGTACAAGCTTTACTTAGTTTGGTACTAGATGGCGGTGTGTAATTTCTTCAGGGATATCTTTCACATTTATAATATTCGTATGATAGTACGAAGCTGGAGTAGGAAAAGGCATGAAACTGTAAATTTTAAGACATTATTTTTAACCAAAACAATGATTTGTTTCAGATATTTGGGTCACGAAATATATATTTGAAATCCTTGTGGCCCAGTACTCAAATTAACCCACGTTTTAGCTCCATTTTCAACCCTTTTTGCGACAACCAAATTACTGTACTTAATTTTTGGGGTCAATCAAAGGCAATTCGGGCCAAAGTGGGTATTCCCTGGCGATCCGACAAATTGGGCCCAATCTGTGAAATTAACACGAAATTTATCACTCTAGCGTAAATGAAGAAATTAGAAAATGAAATATTCGCTTTAATTTAAAAGACGGAAGAGGAATCATAGTAGCTACCCCATTGACAATCATAAAATAAATTATATTATCAATGACTGGAATAAATTATCAATACAATAAATAGTTCTCCGTGCCAAATTAATTGCAGTTTTTTTATGGGTTTTTATTATATTACATTATCACACGTAATTACTGATAATAATTGCCAATATACTATATCTATATTAATAATTTCGTCAAAGGGTACGGTAGACTCAATCAAAAGCGTACCTGAATAATAATAATAATAATAAATAATAAATATTTCTGGACAATTTACACAGCGCCATCCAGTCCCAAACTAAGCAAAGCTTGTACTATGGGTACTAGATAACTGATATTATAATTAAATACTTTTTTTTTTTTAAATACATACATATAATACATAGAAAATACCCAGACCAAGACAAACAGACATGTTCATGCACACAAATATTTGTCTTGTGCGGGGATCGAACCCGCGACCTCGGAGTCAAAGTGGCCATTGCTAGCCATTCGACCACCGAGCTCGTCAAATCGTCAAATAAAACATAAAAAAATAATGATTTTGAGTCGACAACATATATCCGCAAAATTCGGATTGTCGAGTATTTTGTTAAATTCTAATGGTGCTGACAGACAAATCGCAGTCGCCATATTGGCTACTCTAGCGAAACGTCACCGACACCGGACGACGACATCTTGAGTACTTCAAAACGTTCCGATTCATACTAGTATCTAGTATATAGATTGGCAATTATTATCAGTAATTTGTTTTATGTATAATTATAAAACAAAATCAGGTCTCATATGTAGCCAGGATTAGCAGCGACGACTACCAACAATGCAATAAACATTGAAGTCCATTGCAGTCCCGGGGGTAAAACTACGGCTGCCTTGGTACTCACAACGAATTTAATCATAAGAAATTAGTAGGAGTAGGAAGCTTTAGGAATTTGACTTTCCCTCTTGACAATGCTCGTGACAGGAATATGGCAAATAAGGCATTAAAACATGGTACATAAAACCTACGTAAATTACTTTTACTTAAACCGCAGTATAAGTAATAGTACTACGTACAGTACGGCCACTACCTGCGGCTTTTTCGTGTCGACCTCACCTTCCCTCTGTGACAAATCTGGACCAGCCCCCTTACCACCATCTCTTATTGCTATTCAATAAATGAATAGATTGCTTATTCATACCAATGAATAAGCGACTCTATTTCAAATGGAACAGAGTCGCTTATTCATTGGTATGAATAAGCAATCTATTCAGTTATTGAATTACCACCATCTCTTATATTGCGATTCAATAACTGAATTCATTGGTATGAATAAGCAATCTATTCAGTTATTGAATCGCAATAAGAGATACTACACCTAATTAACATCGTTGTAGTTCTTGTAGTGTAATTCACTCCATAAACTGGATTGTGTTCGTGTGTGCGCGCACCGTGGGAACACTTTCACTGCGCGTCTGCCGCGGAAACGAAACTAATGTTAAATTGTTTATTGCTTTTGCCTTTTATGGAATTATAGAGTTATTCTTCTTAAATAAAGATGATGCAAATTAAAAGAAAAGAAACTAAACAAGAATAAATACATATTCCTGGGGCCTTACCACGAGCTCTAAACGCAGGAATGGAACCATCATGGTTGCGAATTTATGAATGAAATTCATTGTTAAATACGCAACCATCAAAGTTCCATTCCTGCGTTTAGAGCTTGTGGTAAGGCCCCAGGACAAATTACATACTGCCATCCTAGTCCCACACTAAGCTTGTACTATGGGTACTAGATAACTGATATTATACTTGAATACATTTTTTTTGTAAATACATACATAACTATAATACATTGAAAACACCCAGACCAAGACAAACACATGTTCAGGAGCACAAATGTTTGTCATGTGCGGGGATCGAACCCGCGACCTATGAGTCTCTGAGCCATTGCTAGCCATTCGACCACCAAGCTCGTCAATACGTCCCCTCTGATGTAAAACATTCACCTTATGCTCTTTATACAGTTAGCTTTACTCTCGTGTTAGCACCCTCGTTACTAACGCAGTTCCTCATTACGTCTGGTGACCTCACTCACTCAGCAAGAACGCAAAAATGCTCAAGACTTTTTATTTCGCGGTTTTCTGTGAGGCACTGCCCTAGTCGGGCTCGACTCACTCACTCAGCAAGAACGAAAACATGCTCTAGACTTTATTTGGCGGTTTTCTGTGAGGCACCTCCCTAGTCGGGCTCGACATGCATCAACCTGTCTTTCGCCAGAGCCCGTTTACTAGTCGACAGGATGCACGTGCCAGGTAGGGATGCCAACTTTTTTTCCAAAAAATAAAGTATATTTAGGTCTGAGAAGAATATTAAACAGTATTTTAGAAAAATTTACAGTATTTTACTTATTTAATATTTTAAATAAAATTTTTTTAGAGCTTCTCACACTACTTTTTAATTTACAGTCTTTTTTAGGGTTCCGAACCTCAAAAGGAAAAACGGAACCCTTATAAGATCACTTTGTTGTCCGCCTGTCTGTCTGTCTGTCTGTCTGTCTGTCTGTCTGTCTGTCTGTCTGTCAAGAATTTCTATGTCGAGAATGCGTGGAGGTATCAAGCTGAAATTTGAACTGTATACTCAGGTCTACGGTCCCATGAAGTTAAAAAAAAATCAAACTGCTAAGTTTACGTAGAAAAAAGTTACGGCCGTTTATTCAGTAAAAAACGCATATTTCGACACACTCAAGGGAATCAAAACCTATAGGGTACTTCCCGTTGACCTAGAACTATGAAAGTTGGCAAGTAACATCGTTATAGACTACAAGTACAGGAATAAATCTCAAAACTGTACATTTGTAAATAGATCTTAAAAAATAGGGGGTCTATATTTTTATAGGGTGTCGAAATTTCAAATTGAAACTACTAGTTCAAATGGGATATCAAATGAAAGCGCTTGATGTACACATTGCAAAATATATTTTATTTATTTTTTTCGACGCATTATTTCTTATTTATAATGAAAAATATCAAATTTAATAATGATACTACGTACCTACGGAACCCTCGGTGGGCGAGTCCGACTCGCACTTGTCCGGTTTTTTTTTAAATATTACATACGCCTCACCACAATTATAAGTAAAATTAAATCAGGAGCTCATTTTTTTTTAAATTAATAGTATATACTGATAATGACTAAATTAAAAAAACCGGACAAGTGCGAGTATTCCTGTACTTGTAGTCTATAACGATGTTACTTGCCAAATTTCATAGTTCTAGGTCAACGGGAAGTACCCCATAGGTTTTGATTCCTTTGAGTGTGTCGAAATATGCGTTTTTTGCTGAATAAACGGCCGTAACTTTTTTCTACGTAAACTTAGCAGTTTGATTTTTTTTTAACTTCATGGGACCGTAGACTTGTGTATACAGTTCAAATTTCAGCTTGATACCTCCACGCATTCTCGACATAGAAATGTTTGACAGACAGACAGACAGACAGACAGACAGACAGACAGACAGACAGACGGACAACAAAGCGATCTTATAAGGGTTCCGTTTTTCCTTTTGAGGTTCGGAACCCTAAAAATGTGTGAGCGTCTAAATCTGACACTGGTGTTAAGCATTTAGCTGCTGAAAACAGTATTTTGTATACTTTATTTTTGTTCAACAGTAAAAAGTACAATGTAGTGAAAAACAGTATAATACTGTTTTTAACAGTATAGTTGGCCAGGTGAAGTTGGGTTAGGCTATAAAGATTGTATTGGGCCAAAGGTAAAAACACCGCATGTGATCATTAATAAATTTGGACGTTCAAAATGCTTAAAATACCATACATGTAATTTTTTTTACGCGTGTACGGATTACGGGGGAAAAAAATTAAACGTAAAAAAGTTGATTTGATAGTACCTAATTAATAATTATCTTTATCTTGATTAAGTTACCAACCATAACAAAAACACCCGGTTGAATGTATTTTTTATGTCCACTTTTTTTTTACGCGGTTGGCATATTGAAATAATATATTTTATATCACTATCACTGCTGAGACGTCAAACGACACCTTATATGTTGAAATCCGTCAAGGGATTTGGACTGTAAAGTGTACCAAAGAAATATACATACATACTTACTCTTATACTTGAAAAAC
Organism: Hypsopygia costalis; assembly: GCA_937001555.2. Lineage (NCBI taxonomy): Eukaryota > Metazoa > Arthropoda > Insecta > Lepidoptera > Pyralidae > Hypsopygia > Hypsopygia costalis. Next base: position 27,181,058 of record OW443340.2, read on the forward strand.
ACAATGGCTTCCTTCTTGTCAGTCGAGTAAAATATAGTCTCCTGATGGTACGACCTAGCACATAGATTGAACAGACAGCAATAGACACAAGAAAATTGCAAGATTGCACATTTCTCAAGCAATTCATACGTTTGAACAATTCCCAGCTGAGTTGACTGCGCGGTGAGCGGCAAAGTGCAAGGACGCAATAGAGCTCCAGGCCTCAGGCTCAGGCGTACGTCTTGACATTTTGGATTATTGACGATAGAAATCAGACCTTGGACTAACTACATATACCTAACAGTTTTTACTAAGTATTCGCTTAGCTTGTGGCCACAGAATACAAAATAAAAATAAAATTCACTTCAAAATAAAATTAAAAAATAAAAGTTGACGAGCTCGGTGGTCGAATGTTTAGCAATGGCCACTTTGACTCCGAGGTCGCGGGTTCAATTCCCGCACAAGGCAAACATATATCCAGACCAAGACAAACAAACATGCACACAAATGTTTGTCTTGTGCGGGAATCGAACCCGCGACCTCGGAGTCAAAGTGGACATTGCTAGCCATTCGACCACTGGGCTCGTTGAGACTGAACATGATTTTTTTTAATTATCCTTCTATTTTCGCGAAAGCCATATAGAATAGCGAGAATTTCCCAGGACTCTACAGGACTCTTCAAGACTCTTTTGGGGTGTAAGGTTCATCAACGTTTTTGAACCACAGCCAACTTCATCTGCACGCGGTGCACCCTGCTGACTGGCAAACGAAGCTCTGGCGAAAAGAGAGGAAGGGAGCGTAATTGTAATGCACCTCCATCTCACAGAATACCGCAGCCAAATAACAATTCCCTTGAGGGTGATGCCCATGGTATAGCAAGCGTCCATAGCCTAAGAGCTTAGGCTTACCATTCGAGAGGTCGTATTTTTGTTTGCCACCACAAAAACACATCGCAATTGACTATCACCAGTTACGATACGGTTCTCGTAAATCTCGTTGCACCAGAGCCTTGCAATCTCGGTAATGCAAGTGAGTGGACCATCGCTCGACATTTCGCGACCGGGGTCGACGACCGAGCATCTGACTAGTTGGCCAATCGGTCAACGGAACGGTTCAATAGCAGTTTGTTCGGATTGTTTATGCTCCATTTATTACTGAAATTTTGACTATATTTCTATTTATTTCTAAAGTATGTTATAAAATAAGGTTGGAGGTGTTTTTTAAATTCAAGTTGTTGTTGAGATTCGTAATAAATAATCCTAACTTGATGTCTTCGATGCTGTAATAGTAGTTTATGAAACTGTTGCATAATAAGGGTTATTAAAATACGAGTGTGAGTTTATAACATGAGCCGAAGGCGAATGTTATAATAGACCACACGAGTATTTTAATACCTAATTATGTGCAGTTTCATACACTACTTTATCTAATCTCATGAAATATATGATAATAATATTTTAAATACAACCATGAAGTTAATTTAACAGCTATAATTCTTACTTATAAATCCATTTGCAGATCGAGCATGCGTAGTGCGCATGCGCGCTACTACATAATCTGTGAACGCGCGGCGTCGCATTCACAGATTATGTAGAAAAATTTTGCATAGTTGCAATGTATTTGCATTGCAACCTGTTTAAAATACCTCTATCCAGGGCTGAAGCTGTATCGAAATGGTAAAAAAGTTATTTTACGACACAGTTGTCCATACAAGAGCTGTATCGAAAAATAACTTTTTAAATTTATTTTGATAGCTTGTGCGTAATGACTGTCATTATGATACTGTGTTTAGTTTTTTAATGTGTAAATTTCAATATGAGATTAGATAAAATAAATTAACAGGTTTTCTTGTGTGGAGCGGGCGGAACGCTTTATATACGCCGAAAAGTAATTCTTGGAAATGAATAGGCTTTAATACCACTGAACCGTTTTGATGAAACTTGTCATAATTAAAGACCTCAACATGCATAAGGCACAACATAGTAACACAACCAGTCAGGGGCGCCGACTCCGTGCGTGCTCTGGGGCTCGAGCACCCATGAGAAATAAACAGTGGGTGCCGAGCACTCCTGAGAATAGACATCAAGAAACAGATCAGTTTGGGGTGTAAGTGGTTCATCAACATCTTTGAACCAAAGCCAACTTCACCTGCACGCGGTGCACCCTGCTGACTGACAAACGAAGCTCTGGCGAAAAGAGAGATAGGGAGCGTAATTGTAAGCTACCCGACTGGGGAATGTACCTCCACCTCACAGAATACCGCAGCCAAATAACAATTTCTTTGAGAATTGTTGTGTTCCTGCGAGTGAGTGAGGTCACCAGATAGGAAGGAGATGCTGCATTGGCAGCGGGGGTGACGGCGCGCGAGCGATACTTTATGTTGCTAGCGTTAATATGGCTACGGTAACCGCTTCACATCAGGCGGGCCGTATGCTTGTCTGCCACCCGACGTAGTATAAAAATAAAAAAAGATCAGAAATCGCCTTTTAGGGTTGGGCGTTTTTTCATTACCCGATGATCCGTTTAGCACAGTGGTTTAGAGCGTCGGTTGAGATGCAAGGGTCGCGGGTTCGATTCCCGCAACAACACAAATTGGGTCTGGGTGTTTTGTGGCTCTCACACTTCGCCACTTTTTCGAGTCATCAAATTAGCATGAGCACCCATGAGGTTTTCTAAAAGCTGGCGCCCCTGCAACCAGTACTTTAACTTCATACTACCGCGCACCAAAACTTCCTGAGCGGTCGTGTAAATGACGCTTGGCCGTGTGCGAGCGCCGATTTGGGCGCTAGTATGACGTTAAAGTACCGACTGGTTGTATTAATATGCTGTGCTTAAGGTTTCGGTCGAAAAAAAATTGAGATCGATCATCCTTGGGGAATAATTTTGGGGTGTAAGTGGTTCATCAACATCTTTGAACCAAAGCCAACTTCACCTGCACGCGGTGCACCCTGCTGACTGACAAACGAAGCTCTGGCGAAAAGAGAGGTAGGGAGCGTAATTGTAAGCTACCCGACTGGGGAATGTACCTCCACCTCACAGAATACCGCAGCCAAATAACAATTCCCTTGAGGATTGTTGTGTTCCTGCGAGTGAGTGAGGTCACCAGAAATTAAGGAGATGCTGCGTTGGCAGCGGGGGTGGCGGCGCGCGAGCGATACTTTATGTTGCGAGCGTTAATATGGCTACGGCAACCGCTTTACATCAGGCGGGCCGTATGCTTGTCTGCCACCCGACGTAGTATAAAAAAAAAAAAATCATCAAATACATTTCCCACTGAAATCTATGGAAAACATAAACTCAGCGAATCTACTCGCTCCACTCAACCTCGATTTCGGCCCCGTGGGCTAGAATTTGGCCTAGATATTTTTTGCCCAACTACTTACAAAAGGAAAGTAATGTTTCTCAACTATGTTGCTTTTATTGCTTATATGAGAACGTTTATCTGACTCATTTCGCCAAATGTTCTAATTCTCCGGATTTTGAATTTTCGGGATAGCTGACGCGTTAGTCTGAAAGCGTCGGGTATTTACGAATAAGTCGTCGGGGCGATGTGGAAGAGGTTCATTCACTTCAATATCTTTAAATGAACCATCGAACACGTTACTTGAAAAAAGCTTAACGTCACAATTTATCAACAAAAAGGACTTTAAGCGCAATGCTAAGTTACAAGAAGCTTTCAAATAACTGAATAATGTTTTTGGAGCTTTTATCAGGTTTTTCATTTCATGCAAATCGCAAACAATGCTTACATCTTTTAAACCAATCCAGCGCTGAACCGTACCGCGCCTATCTCCCGGATTTAACTCAAAAGCTCGCATTTAACGCTGTAAACTCCGTCAAGTTCCGTTTACTGCAGACATAAAAAAGACAAACAGTGGCAATTCATAAAGTTCGCTAAACGCCCTCCAGAGGCCATAATTCTCACAATCCCTCGTAAATCAAAGTTTCAAACTCCTAATTTTTAGGATGTGGACACCCCCAACTTTATATCTTATCAGACGGAGTGAATTTCGCTGGGTTTCTGCGGCTTATTTGCATGAAAAGTATACCTATTATTCATCTTTTAAAATTATTATACTTTTTTTGGACCAACAGGCGAAGTATTCTCAAATTAACTCACAGTCAAAGTACAAAGGAATTGGAATTTTACGAATTGGACATGTCATATTTTATATCGGTTAAAGAATCCTAGCTCTGTGGTTTCATTTAATTCTGACAACCAAATTGTCAAATTAAACACTTTTTGGAAAAAATGTTATTGACTTTAATGCGTCATTTCTTAGGATGGACATAGACTAATGGAAAAGTGAGAATGTCCATGTTATACCCACCTAAGTCATAGTTGGAAACTCTGTTCTCGAAGTTCAACAACCTGCATACCTAGGGCAAACAGTTTAGTGAGACAAAGAGGGATTTTATCTCAAGAGGGAATCAATTTTGGATGGGCGGCGATGGATAAATTACGAAATACCTCAAGACACACTCAGAGACATTGAGGATTGCCTCAATGTCTCAATATGAAAGTGTTTGACTATTATGCACTGCCAGTGTCGACACTGTCGACATACGGCGCAGAGACCTTCTTGTCCCTTGATAAGGGCCTCATTTGAAAGCTCAAGGTTGTACAGTATGCGATTGAAAGAATATTTCTGCATGATAAATTCTGAAATGAGTATGTCTTTAGCATTGCTAGAATTATGCATCGATAAATGTCTGAAGATCAACAGGCTGAACTTACATTGGGCTGACCACGTGGTACTATGTAGTATGCAGGAACAACAACCGTTAAGACAGACTGGTTTCTGAACATGACCCTTCACTAATTAAAACATTAGAGGACGCTGATAGACACAAAAGGCATAAGACTGATCTTTAAGAAAATCTAAGCGGAGACAGTTCAGCAGGAGACGTGCTTTGATTGAAATGTATTCGGAGGCTGGTTACAAAAAAATTTTGGTCAATTATAAGGTCGAGTGTGCATTTACTTTTCTTTGCAAACTCGATTTTCTTTACATAACTATTATTATTTTATTAACGCGTGGTCCATTTAGTAATTATTATATAAAGTATGTACTTTTGTATACGATAAACATTAACCTACTCTTACTTTAGTTACGACACTTTTTGAGAAGGACAATACGCATTTGCGAATTACTCTTCATTTAGACGATTGATGGATTACATGTTTATAATGCCATACTGTGTCTTGAAATATCCCGAGACCTATAATAATAGACGGGAGCTGAAGGGCCACAAAGAACGAAATAGAAGACTAAGTGGCCGAGCTCATTATTGTCAGACAAATTAAAGCTCAACAACGGCTTGGCCATGTCGAACGGATAGGAAATGATCGAAGCGTCAGGAGAATGTATAGTGGTCGACCTGTAGGACGTATCAGTCGACCAAATTATCGCTGCAGAAACAGAGTGGAGGTTGATCTGTGCGAGCTTAATGTCAACAACTGGCAAGCTAGACAGAGACAAGTAGAGAGTTCTTCTGTCGGAGGCCAAGATTTACTTTGGGTTGCTGCACCACTGGATAGACTTAAGAGGCAGCAACGGATTGAGTAAACCATCAGCGCACCGGCTTATATTGTGCGTATAGCGTGTTGGACGTATTTTTTTATATTTGCTCAGCATAGTGGCTCAGTTTCACCTGATCGTAAGCGAACAGAGGAGCTCAAATTGCCACGGCAACTGACAAAAGACTAGACAACAGTGTTCTGTCAGTTTGATACTGCCATGCTGGCCCGTGAGGTGCTTCTTCCCACTTCGTTTGAAGGATGCCATGTTGTAGGAAAGAGGAAACACATGTGGCGACAAAGCGTTCCATTTTTTAATGATGCTACAGAGGTAGGAGATGACAAACTTTTTAGTACGCGTAAAGTTAGATGAGATATTCTCAAATATTCATGCCAGTGGAGTTCCACGCGCTCGGTAGTGACTCTGAAAGAATTAAGAAACACAATTTGCGTAATCAATTATTAAAATACCAACAGGTTAAGGTGAAATTAAGCAAACACCATAGAGATACTAACATATATTTATTTACAATCTCAGAGAATGAACTGAACCAACACAGCGGAGAGTTAACGAGACGAGCTCATTAGAACTTGAATGTGATTAGTTACGAAAGCTTTTGTGCGCTATCTATGATTGTTATTTATGCTGTATTTCTTAACAACTTATATGTTAACAATAATTTTTATTCATGGTCGATGTTATGTTGTAATTAAGTTTAAAATCTGTGTTTTGGCGTATGGCTAGCAATGGCTGCTTCGACTCCGAGGTCGCGGGTTCCCCGCACAAGATAAACATTTGTGTGCGTGAACATGTCTGTTTGTCTTGTGCTGGGTGTTTTCTATGTACATATAAAGTATATATTTACAAAGAAAAATGTATTTAAGTACTTTTATCTGTTGTGTAGTGCCCATAATGCTTTGCGCTTAATTTGGGACTAGATGGCGCTGTGTAAATTGTTCAAAAATATTAATTTATTTATATATGATTTTAGGACAGTATTCAAATGCGATTTTCATAAGTTATCGTAATTGTTTTAAAATATTATGTATGGATATTTTAATTATATGAAATAAACAATTTTTATTTTAATTTCATAGTATTAATTTATATATAACAAGTTAAATAAGGTTTTAATTTGTTTTTTTTTTCTTGTTTTTCAGGTAAAACACGAATTCACTTGGAATTTAAGAAAATATGGCGGTTCAGGTAATTACATAATTAATTGTAATGTAAATACTTGAGTCATTAGATGACAGTCGTTAAGCCAAGCCAGTGGCCTTAGGGTGGCTTGAAAACACTGGCATCCGCCAACTCGCAGTTGAGCAGCGTGGTGGAGTATGCTCTAAACACCTTCAATGAGGGGAGACCCGTATCCCAACAGTGGGATGGGATGATTATCGGTTGATATCCATACTAATCAGGTGTAGTTTTATTACAAAAATAAATTCACAGTTTTAGGTTACCAATAGTCTTAAATGTTTCATGTATCAAGGAATATCTTGGTTACCTACTTTAGTTCTAGTTTTAATCGTCAACAAGTTTGCAATTAGCTTTCAACCCGTGTATCTTGCGACGTTTTACAACTCAAATAAAAGAACTGCCCCCTTACCACCATCTCTTATTGCGATTCAATAATTGAGTAGATTGCTTATTCATACCAATCAATAAGCGACTCTATAATATTTGAAATAGAGTCGCTTATTCATTGATATGAATAAGCAATCTATTCAGTTATTGAGTCACAATAAGAGATGGTGGTAAGGGGGCTGATAAATAAATTAATCATCACCATCATCAGGTCCATTTTAGTCTCCACTACAGGAGCACGACCCTCTCTCGTCCGTCCTAGACGGAAGGAGGATTTGGCCTACACTCCCCACGCTGGCTAGACGGGTTGGGGAGGACATAAATTAATACGATATGAAAATTATCTTCCGCTGCCAAATAATAGTAGCTAGATTTTGACGACAAGAAACCATTGTGACGATTTGCATCACGTTTATAGTATAAGACGGAATGAATCACATAATTATGTTTTTCAATTTATTAATATGAAATATTTAAGGATGTAAGTGGTTCATCAACATCTGTGAACCAAAGCCAACTTCACCTGCGCGCGGTGCACCCTGCTGACTGACAAACGAAGCTCTGGCGAAAAGAGAGGTAGGGAGCGTAATTGTAAGCTACCCGACTGGGGAATGTACCTCCACCTCACAGAATACCGCAGCCTTCCCTTGAGGATTGTTGTGTTCCTGCGAGTGAGTGAGGTCACCAGAAAGGAAGGAGATGCTGCATTGGCAGTGGGGGCGGCGGCGCGCGAGCGATATTTTTAATGTTGCGAGCGTTAATATGGCTGCGGTAACCGCTTCACATCAGGCGGGCCGTATGCTTGTCTGCCACCCGACGTAGTATAAAAAAAAATATTAATAAATTGAAAATATCGCTCCTTCTGGTGACCTCACTCCCTCGCAAAAACAACAACCCTCAAGGGTATTGTTATTAGGCTGCGGTACTCTGTGAGGTGGAGGTACTTCCACAGTTGGGCAGCTTACAAATACACCGTACCCTACCTCTCATTTGCCAGATATCTTTCGCTATTCAACAGGGTGTACCATGTGCAGGTTAGGTTGGCTTTGACTGTAAAGATCGCAGTGGGCCACTTACACCCCAAACTTTACTTTTAAACCAGCTTAATGACGTCACTATGCTAATATTTTGGGTAGGCAATCACCACTCGCCTACGTAAGTTAACTAATGTCCTAGGTTGTTTGATGAATCGCCTAGAACTAATTTCATAGCTAAATTACCTTTCTTGCTAAGTTGTAATTAAGGTCTCTTGTGGTAGAAATGGTAGAATATACGGACAGAAGGACGTGCGTGGGTCAACATGTGTCAATTAGTTTAGAACGGAGTAAAATATGGATCTAATAATAAATAAATAATAATAAATAAATATTGTCAGACGAATCACACAGCGCCATCTAGCCCCAAAGTAAGCGAAGCTTGTGTTATGGGTACTAGACAACTGATAAACATACGTAAATACATTTTTTATTTGTAAATACATACTTATGATACATAGAAAACACCCAGACTAAGACAAACAGACATGTTCATGCACACAAATGTTTGTCCTATGTGGGAATCGAACCCACGAGCGTTGGTGTCGAAGCCGCGTCATTGACCGCTACGCCATGCGCCACCGAGCTCGTCCATAATGACTGATATCTACTGGTAAAATACACATGGTTTATTTTTTTTATTTTTTTATACTACGTCGGGTGTTACATGCAACATGAAATATTGCTCGCGCGCCACCTCCGCTGCCAACGTAGCATCCCCTTCCTTTCTTTCTGGTGACCTCACTCACTCGCAGGAACACAACAATCCTCAAGGGAATTGTTATTTGGCTGCGGTATTCTGTGAGGTGGAGGTACATTCACCAGTCGGGTAGCTTACAATTACGCTTCCTACCTCTCTTTTCGCTAGAGCTTCGTTTGTCAGTCAGCAAATTGCACTGCGTGCAGGTGAAGTTGACTATGGTTCAAAGATGTTGATTAACCACTTAAAACTTACTAAGCTTATTATTTTACTATTACCACTAATTTAAGGCGAAATTTAGATTTTTGCAATCAAAAAATCCGATCGTAATCGCTTTCAGCTTTGCCGGTCGCGCCACTGATCCCCAACATCCCAAAGAAAATGAATCTAGTAATTAAATTTCCACGCATATTCATGACGTTTGTGCCTTCCAAACGTTTTGGAGAGAAGCAACAATTTAGTTACTGTTCCCCTCTGTTGTCGTATTAGATTACACTGTTAAATAGATGTTTGTCTTTCAATTATATCTTACAAACTTGATAAGTCCAATTCTGTAAGTTTACATGCCTTATACGTCCTCTTAAGGCCTGTAATGCATTCATCACTACAGCACGGGGTTCTTCAAAAAGGGCGTAAAGAGGTTTTTACAGGGTCGGCAACGCGCACGTGATGCCTCTGGTGTTACAGGCGTCCATAGGCTGCGGTAACTGCTTTCCATCAGGCGGACCGTATGCTTGTTTGTCATCTTAGTAACGTAAAAAAAAAAAAAAAAACGTGTCGTCTTCTAATTCGGCTACTACCACAGTATAAGTAATAGTACCTGTGATAGTACTAAGTACTACTTAAAACAGTATTTTTGGATACTTATCTAGCTAAATTAATTATATACATATTAGTTTATATAAATAAATAATTTGACGAGCTCGGTGGTCGATTGGTTAGCAATGGCCACATTGACTCCGAGGTCGCGTATTCGATTCCCGTACAAGACAAACATTTGTGTGCATAAACATGTCTGTTTGTCTTGGTATGTTTGTTGGGTGTCTTTTACTATGTATTATAAGTATATATTTATAAGAAAAATGTTTTTTTTAAGTACATTTATCAGTTGCCTAGTACCCATAACACAAGCTTTGCGCTTAATCTAGTCCCAAAGACTAGATGGCGCTGTGTAAAAAAAAAAGAATAAAAAAAATTATATAAAGTTTTTTACGTACACATTTCTATTTTATATATCAGATTGTTCCCACGGCCGCAATATCCCGCCTCATAGTTTGATGCCATAAAATAATAATATACTAATTTATGTTTCCTATTAGCATATCTAACAGTATATATTAATCAACGGCCCACAAGTCTAAATAACGTTGATGTTTTTTTTTGTTTTATTTAATAATAAATTATATAAAAATAGGTAGATAGAATATGCAAGCAAATAAAATTCATCCATTCATTCGTTCATTCATTCATATGCTTTATTAGTATATAATACCCATTTATAATACAGTGAATCAATAAATTATTACACATTTGTATATACATACAAATCTGTAATAATTTTTATGTACCTGCACCTCACAGAATACCGCAGGCAAATAACATTTCCCTTGAGGGTTGTTGTGTTCCTGCGAGTGAGTGAGGTCACCAGAAAGGAAGAAGATGCTGCGTGGCAGCGGGGGTGGCGGCACGCGAACGATATTTTATGTTGCGAGCGTTAATATGGCTACTGTAACCGCTTCACATCAAGCGGGCCGTATGCTTGTCTGCCATCCGACGTAGTTTAAAAAAATATGCAACAATACAGCCTTATTGCTGAGAGGAATCTTTTCGAGGCAAGGCAGGAATAGCAAGTCAAAAGAAATAAATCAAAATTATAAGTATAGTAATATTATGAGAGTCATTATTATGCATAGACGTGGGTTCGATCCCCGCACAAGACAAACATTGTGTGCATGAACATGTCTATTTCTCTTGTTCTGGGCGTTTTACGTATAATATCTAATTTAAGTATGATATCAGTTATCTAGTACCCGTAGTACAAGCTTTGCTTAGTTTGAGACTAGATGGCCGTGTGTAATTTGTCCAGGTATATTTATATTTAGATTATTTATTTACAAATAATAAGTTCTTATAATATGGGCGTTATTTGTATTAAGTAATAAATACTAAAATAGTAAGAAAAAGTTTGCAATTTAACGACATATAAAGAGCCTATAATAACAAAAAAGGTTACATTAGCTGGAGTGATGAGAACATCAGGCAGGCCGTATTTATTTTCTACCTAAATTGTATTAAAAATTATAATTTTGTCCTATACTTGGATAGATAGTTAGCTAGGAAAATAAACTTAAATCAAACAATAAATGTCTAAATGACAGAAAATAGTTTATAACGCTAATATTAATTATTATGGTATGCCAAGTCTGTAGTGTATTAACTGCCCGACCCGGCTTCACACGGATAGTGAAAGTGGTGTTTTTATTTTTATGTTTTTCTCCATAAGAATCTTCCTTATACCTAAACAAAATATTAAAACAAAAATTTGCAGAATAGGCTATTTTCCTATGTTTTAAAAATTGTATAAATTATTTAACAATATCGTAAAATACACAAAACTATAAAGATCTGCAAACTTTCATTCTAATATCTTCAGTCAGACATTTTTTAGCGTCGATCAAAGTTTGGCGGGAAAGTCCATTTTAAAAGTATGAAATTATTAAAAAATAATATTTCCATTGGAGAAGCAATAAAAAATGCTATAACTTTTATTATGATACTAATCACATAAATGTAATATTTAACATAGCTATCGTACAAATTTCTGATTTGATGCATACAATATACAAACCTGTGACGTCATACTTCGGTAGTCTTTTGTATGGAGCGTTTTCATTACAGTCTAAAAATTGTGATTTTCAAATTACCATATCTCGAGAGATTTTTGCGCTATCGAAGTAATTCTTTCACCTATGGTTATATTATGAAGACGTCCCTACATATCAAACCGAAAAAAATGTTAGTCAAATAGCCTATTGGTCGAGCCGTTCTCAAGTTTAGTACTTCGCACCATTCATTTTTACTTATAAACGGGCTTAAATAGTTTTTCAAGAAAACAATCCATCTCGAAATTTAAAAAGTTTGAGTTACATCATGTTTGTCGGAATACACGATTGTAATTTGAACTGTCACCAAAGGGCACAGAATCGACACAAGTTGTGATCCGAAGGCTATTAACGGGTTTCCGCGTGTTCCTGACGTTTCCATTAAATTTTGTCTTCTATCCCGGCGACCCTCATGCATTATCCGGGTGCCTTTTGTGCCCTCCGACCTCTTGGAGGGCGAAGATGGAGGGCTAATTGATGTTATTGTTGAGTTGGTATTAACTCATAACTGGTTTGGCTATTTAAATAACGTATTTAACTGTACCATTTTCTCTTGCTATCTATTGTTAAACTTTGCTTAAAAATAAAGCCTCCGGTGATGATAAGATTTCGAATGGAATGATTATTTTTAGAGTTTTGTATTTGTTATATTTTTTTTGTAGCATTGAAAATGAGTTTGATCTTTTCATTATATACGCTCGTGCTAAAAACACATATCCATTTATTTTATTAACAAACTCTACTGATTTTTTATGTCCCGTTTTTTGAAATGAGTACCGCTTTTTTTACTTTCCAATATTTAAAATCCCGCTTTGACAAAAAAAAATCTGTAAACGTAGATAACTACTAGTGATGTAACGAATATCAATTCCTAGAAATTCGCGATAGCGAATACGAATGCGAATATCTGCCGTCGATATTCGCGAATGCGAATGCGAATCCCAATATTGACTTTTGTATTTGGCGCCATTTGTATTTATTTTGACAGCTTAGTTGGCGCGCGAGTTACACGCACACATTTGTAATTATTTGCATCTACTTCCGAGCATTGTCGAGCCGATCCGAAGAAGGCCGATTGCTGTTTGATTTACGAGTGATGTTTATTGTTTAGTTAACAAAAAATCCTAACAGATGATAAGGTTTTGAAATAAATATATACATTATAAATAGATACTTCTTTCTCTATTTAATTTAATTTAATTTACCTTTTTGTAATTGAAAATCTGAATTATTTTTAGGACGTTCATATTCGCAAAACATTCGCTTAAAATTGCGAATGCGAATACGAATATTCGTTACATCACTAAACCTACTCTTTCACATGTAAGTATTGTGTTATTTTAATATAATTAAATAAGTCTGTGGACTATAAACATTTATTGAGTCCTTATAGTATTGATCTTCTCCAAAAAGGATTTTTAAACACCTATACCACAGTATTACTATTTATGCTTTTAAAACTGTGCCTATACTTAAAACGTCTACTACAGTATGTTTGTTTGTTTGTCCTTCTTTCACGTCGGAAGGAGTCAATGGATTGACATTATTTTACGGAGATAGTTTCAAGTCAGGAGAGTGAAATAGACTACCTATTTTTTATCCCTGACAAACGTCTTATTGTTATTAATTATTACTAAGATATTTTACTAAATTACTGACAATGCGGGTGAAGCCGCGCGTAAAAGAAAGTACATAAATGGGCAAATTTACCTTAAACGATTTCTCAGTATTCCTTCCTCATGGCTTCTCGAGCCTCAAGGTCAAGTCCAAGAGCCGACCTTGACTCGTCCTCCATGTTTTCTGCAAACCATAGGAGTCCGACGACCCTCCGCACGGTCGGCCGATGATGTTAAGAAATTATAATTGTAATCTATGACATTTTATAAGCAGACAGGGCCATAGGCGGACATCACATAATGTTTTTAATATGTATACGACATTAAACAATCATTTGCCTGATGACAATAAAAGCTCAAAAAAAAAATGTTTCAAAACCCTACTGACTAGTTAGATTCTGGGACACTGCTTTTACAGTGTTTGAGAATTCATGAAATTGAAATGTTACTTTAACATGTATGACATTATTATGCAACATTATTATTATTTTTATTATTTTTTTATACCACTAAAGTGGAAAACAAGCATACTGCCCGCCTGATGGAGAGCAGTTAAAGTAGCCTAGGCACGCCTGTAACACCTGGGGCATCACACGCGCGTTGCCGACCCTGTAAAAACCTCCTCACGCCCTTTTTTAAAAACCCCATGATGTAGTCTTCTGAGAAAACCTCGACAGGCAGTTCATTCCACAGCCTGACAGTACGCGGGAGAAAACTTCTCTGGAACCGCACAGTACGCGACCACTTAGGCTCCAATGTGTGAATATTAATTGTAATAAAAATCTAATAACTATTTAGTAATTAAATAGCTGTATATTAGTTTGTTTGTTTGTTTGTAATATCTTTATTGCACTAGATAAATCAATCATATAAAAGTTACATAAAATAAAAGCCATACAAAGGCGGACTTATGGATCTCTTCCAGTCAACCTTTAAATATTTGAGAGGATTCAGTAAATATGTATATCCCGAGGGTGGAACAAGAGTACAAACGCAAAATAAATTAAAATAACATATTAGGTACATTAAGTAATATATAAATACAATATAGTTGGTACTAGCAATTCAAGGATTTATCATAGGGTCTTTATAAGTGTCAGCAAAAGTCAGTCGCCCGTCAGTCAGACGTCAGAATGATCATGTAATGCGGTGTCTGGTGATAAGTTTTGGGATGTAAGTGGTTCCTCACTATCTTCAGAAACAAAGTCAATGTTTTATTGTAGGTTTCTTGTAACTAAGTCCATGTGAAATTCAGAAAAAAAAAACACCTTTTTTTATAACCATTTTATTTATTATTAAATAATTGACGCATACAGTAGATATACCTACTTATGGCAATACTTCGAGGCAATATAATTATTTCGGTACATATATTTACGAAATTGTAATAAATGTTATTAAAAGTTTTTCCTCAACAACGATACCTGGGATTTTACACGTCTTAGCTTTTTGTTCATGCTTTTTTCAGATTCAATATACGTGGCTATTTTTAAGGTCTACGAGGAAAGAAAAAAGAAACTTTACATTTATAAAATACGAAGGTATTATAGTATTAATTTTCCATTCGTGTCATAAACAAAGCAACGAATTGACTAGATTTTAACATAGGAAACATTGCAAAATCTTGGCGAGAAAATCAGACTCATCACCTATATTCAACATAAGAAGCGAAAAAGATCTATTGAAAATTGTATAGTTTACGTTAAATTAGCACTTTGTACATTTATTTTCAAATATGTAAATTTCAGTTTGGGAGTCGCTTGCTATCAATTACCGGTTTGTTATCTGACTGGCAACGGACTCGTCAACCAATTAAGACACGTAAGTTTGCACTTATTCATACAGCTTTTACCTGCGCACGCTTACATTACTATTACTGTTCGGGTTATTATTGCTTGCGCATATGACGCAGTACAATACAATTTTCTATTGTTCATTAAAAATAATTTATTTCTATTGAGCAGTGATTTTTATACATGTACCGTGCTTATAAATTATCGCTTAGTGTTATGCCAAGATTTCAATATTTTAATGAATTTTGATAGTATATGCCTTGCTGGTGCTGATTTTATGTATTTTAATTTGATTGAAAGAGAATTCTATTTTATTATAATATTAATATACTTAATTTATATTTTTTATGGTTACAATAGTTGTGTTGTGGATTATCCATTTGTTTTATATAATCAACTGTCTCGCTTAAGCTATTATGCTTTTATAAGTAACAATGGCTGATCTTAACATTTACTATCAAAATACTCGAGGGCTACGTACTAAAACACATATATTTAAACGAAACTTGCTTATAAATCAGTATGACATAGTGGCGCTTACAGAAACTTGGCTGATTAATGGCATAAATGACAGTGAACTTTTTGATGACCGGTATATAGTGTGGCGTAGGGACCGTAATTATTTACACACACACGAAAAGTATGGCGGTGGGGTGCTTTTGGCCGTGCGTCGAGAATTAACAGCAGTCGACCGCCCGGATTGGAATTCTTCGGCAGAGGATGTTTGGGTAACAGTAACATATAGAAGTAATGACCGCGTACTAAGAAAAATACATTTTTGCACATTATACCTTTGCAGCGAGAAACTTGGCCATTCTTTTAACTCACAATTACACAATTTTACGAGTAAATTATCATCGATTGTCAATTCACAGCCTGATGATATTTTTATTATAATGGGCGATTTTAATATGAGCAATATAGACTGGTATAATGATGGTAACGGTCTGCAATGCTCCGGAGTTGCAGGCGAAACTCAAATATATTTTTTCGATACCATTTCAGAATGTAGCCTAACACAGTTTAACTCGTGCCGTAATATTAATAATAGACTACTTGATTTGGTGTTCTCGAACTTAGAATTATCTGTTACCCCGTGTGACGACCCATTGGTGCCGGAAGACGCACATCATAAGTCTCTTAATTTAATTTTGAATTTCGCCGTTACAGATCCTCTTAACGTTAAACCTCGTATGAAATATTTTTATGATAGAGGAGACTATGATAAACTGAACACGTCTTTGAAGGAAATTGATTGGGAAGCGTGTTTAACTAATAATAGTTTAGAGACTGCTGTTGAATATTTTTATCAATGCTTATATGAGTTAAGAGATAAATATATACCTCATAAGCTAATACATTCTTCTACTTATCCGCCATGGTATAATGCTCCTTTAAAAAAGGTTCTCAAGGAAAAATTAAAATTTCTTAAGAAATATCGCAAATACGGTAATACCCATGATTACGAAACTTTCTCACTATTGCGAAAAAGAGCTAAGAAACTTGAGCAGGAGTGTTATAAACAATATATAAATAATATGGAAGAATCTATAGTTGAGAACCCTAAGTCATTTTGGTCATTCATTAAGTCTAATAAAAAGGGAACAAACTCTTTACCGTCTACCTTAACATATGAAGGACGATCGGCCAATACGGGTGATCAGATCTGTGATCTTTTTGCTACCTATTTTGAATCCGTATTTCTCTCTTCAAATTCCTGTCACAGCAATAGCACCTCAACCACATTTCAAAACAATAACTCTTACACTAATAACTACGTAAATACTATCAGTGATGCGGAAATTAATCCCGAGACTGTGCACAAATTACTGAAGTCTCTAGATCTCACGAAAGGTGCCGGGCCTGATGGTATAGCCCCAATATTTATTGTAAGATGTGCAGACGGTCTGACAGAACCACTTACAATTTTATTTTGTCGCTCGGTAAAAGAGGGTTTGGTGCCTAAGTTGTGGAAGTCTGTGTTTGTTACACCTGTTCATAAAAAAGGTGACAAAAGTGTAGTGGAAAATTACAGGCCCATTTCTAAGTTGTGTATTTTTGCAAAAATATTTGAAAGTATTATTCGCACACAGGTTTGCAACGCCCTTTCAAGTATATTTATTTGTGAGCAACATGGATTTCTAAGAGCCCGCTCTACAACATCAAATTTACTGTCATTTACGGAGTATACCACGTCTGGCATGGATTCCGGAGGACAGGTCGATGCGGTGTTCACTGATTACAGCAAATGTTTCGACCGCATAGACCATGGGATACTTTTGCAGAAGCTTCTCCTCGCAGGAATCCACGGCAACTTATTTAGATGGTTTACGTCATACATAGAGAATAGATCCCAGGCCGTTGCAGTGAATGGATACACTTCTAAATGGATTATAGTTCCTTCTGGTGTTCCTCAAGGATCCTTATTAGGACCCCTGTTGTTTAATTTATTCATTAACGATATTCATTCCTGCTTTATCCATTCGAAGTTCTTGATGTATGCGGACGACATGAAAGTTTTTAAGCAAATTGAAAGTCCTATTGATTGTCAGCTTTTGCAACAGGACCTTAATAGATTGGAACAGTATTGTACATTAAATAAATTAGAATTAAATATCTCCAAATGCCACAGCATTAGTTTCAGTCGAAAATCAAACATAATAGGATATAATTATACTCTCAAAGGACTAGCACTCACTAGAGTATATGAGATTCAAGATTTAGGTGTAGTACATGATTCTAAATTAACGTATGAGAAGCACATAGATCACATAGCTAAAAAAGCCAATAAAGCCCTAGGCTTCATTATCAGATCGTGCTCTCAATTTTCTAGTGTAAAAATCGTAAAAATCTTGTATTGCTCATATGTACGTAGTATACTCGAATATTCATCACAGATTTGGAATCCACAATACAACATATATGTAAATAGGTTGGAAACAATCCAGCGTAAATTTTTAAAATTTTTACAATATAAGTGTAAAGGCATAGAGAAGGATTATGAGGCGCGGTGTTGCAAACATCACATACTGCCTCTCTATATGAGGCGAACTATAGCAGACTTATGTTCACTTGTGAAAATAGCCCAGTCTAAAATAGATTCTTCATACCTATTGTCTCTGATAAACCTTCGTTTTTGTACTAGAAGTCTGAGACATCCTAATGCGCTATGTGTCCCTCACAGCGCAACCAATTACAGAAAAAATTCTTTCTTCGTTCGATCTGCAAACACTTTTAATAAATTGGTTGACGATTCCGAACTGGATCTTTTTAATACAAATCCAAAATTATTCAAACACAAATTGACTAGGGATTGGTTTGATGTGACTCCTAAAAAGTAACAAATTTGGCAAATTTAATTAATTTAGGCATTATGTAATTTAAACAAACAAGCATATATAGCTACTTGTATGCGAAAACATGTTAATTGTGTTATTTGTTATTTATATAGTTTTTATAACCATGTTATTTACACTGTAATGTTTTCCAAATAAAATAAAATAAAAAAAAAAAAAAAAAAAAAATAGTTAATTTCAAGACTAGACATAAAAACCGCGCGAGTAATGACATGAAATCCTTTTTTTTTTTTTATACTACATCGGGTGGCAGACAAGCATACGGCCCGCCTGATGTGAAGCGGTTACCGTAGCCATATTAACGCTCGCAACATAAAATATCGCTCGCGCGCCGCCACCCCCGCTGCCATCGCAGCATCTCCTTCCTTTCTGGTGACCTCACTCACTCGCAGGAACACAACAGCCCTCAAGGGAACCGTTATTTGACTGCGGTATTCTGTGAGGTGGAGGTACATTTTCCAGTCGGGTAGCTTATAATTACGCTCCCTACCTCTCTTTTAAAATTATATCTAATTTGTTATATTTTTAAACAGTTCGTTAATTTAATTACCTATACTACCAGTCAAATTTCAAAAGCTTCCAACTCCTACTAATTTCTTCTGATAAAATTCGTTGTGAGTTCCAAGGCAGCCGTAGTTTTCCCCCCGGGACTGCAATGGACTTCATAGTTCATTGCCTTTTTGGTTGTCAATCCTGGCCGTTGTTAGTCCTGGCTACACAGGAGACACAGTGGTGGGAATGTGTGGTGAACCTTTCTCCCGTACCTACACAGCTGTATCTATCACAAAACCCTGAATGTCTGTCTCAATGTCCCAGAATGCCCTTCACAGAACGAAATGGAAACATATCAAGAGCCACCATTCGTAATGACTTTACTGCCTACTCGATTCAGAGGCAAGCTCTGAGGATTGCGGACGATTCCAAAGTCACGGTCGGTGAATGTCAGGGAATTCATACTTACAAATTGGAGCCAAAACGGTTACGTACTGTGCGGTTCTAGAGAAGTTTTCTACCTCGACCTCTCAAGTTAGAATGAATTCCCTGCCAAGGTTTTCCCCATGAGACTACTGTACGAAGTTCTTCAAGAACGGTGTTGAATACATTACACCATATTTATTTCAAGTAGTGGTCTAATTGACCTATATACCTTAAGATCTAGCATATATTGTACATGATATAGTCAAACATCCTGTTACTAGCATATAGTATAATTTGTGATACAGTGTTTAAAAACATCTGTCTGCCCCCACTGTATAATAACGGCATTAATATATTGTGTACATTAAACAATATATTATCATTTATATAAATGTATAAAGTATGTTACATACAGCAACGATAGCTCGAACTATTGAAAGCTATTTTTTGTAAAAAAAAATCTATGTGTACATGCAGGTAATCAGAATACGCAGTCTAGTGGCTGTTAAAAATAAAGTTATAAGAATGCTTTATCAGTATTTATGGATTATTTATTATTATTTTCTTATATCAATTTATTACGGGTTTGCCCTAGAGTTGTAAACTGTGTTGTACACAATGATAACAGCGGTTTGGATGTTGCATTTTATAAAGTTGATAGCTTTATATTGTACCTAATATTCATTTTAGTATATAGAAGTCAAGCTCTGAGGCCCTACCTTAGCTGAAGCCGATTCCCATCGAATATTTTGATTCCTAAACATACGTACTAGGTTTGAGGTATTGACAATTTTTTTTTGCTTTGTCGGGAGAGCTTCATGATGTCTACCAATTGCCACTAGGCTTAAGTTTAATTTTAGCAATTTTCGTCCGATGTTATCATTAGAAGCCAAACCCGCAGAGACGGCTTGAAACTAATGGCCTCCGCCAACCGGCATCTGAACAGCGTAGTGGACAAAGCTGTAAACCCCCTTTGACTGAAGGGGCATCCATATCCCAGCATTCGATTGAATAGAGGTTGATGTCGATAAGATAAATATATTATATCTCAGTCATGTGCACAATCTTTACCGGCAAGCCTTGTTTGTCACCGGTCGTCGGTGCCAGTCTGTACCTTGCGCGCGCGCACCTCAACTATCAAGTTCATCTCTCCCTCGCACGTATGGCGGCGGAGTTGTGCCCTTTCGCTCGCACTCCTCGTGACTAGCGGAACATCAAACGTTGATTATTCGTTTTTTTATGTTTTTTTTTTGCCATAAACTCATTATGTTTGTAGATAGTTGTGGAGATGAAACTCGGTATTATATTACCAAGACATGTAAATTGTTTTTAGGTTTTGTTTGACTAGTACCTCCGGCCAGTAGGTATACTATTTTTGTTAAGTATATGCACAGTATAAGTAATAGTAGTACATATATGTATATTACGGTTTTTACAAAAACTGTGACAAAAAAGGTAAAACTATAAGATCAGATTGTCTGTCAATTTACTTATATTTTTTTTATTTGGAAAGCAACATGGTTGAAAATCTATACAAATATCTTATTTTAGAATTTAGATCTTCCTTCAAATACAATTATTAAACATTGTGTTTTTGTACTACTAACTTTTGTTTCACCTAATGGTGAGGAATGACTGCAACAGACAAAACGTTAGGAACGCTAGGGGCGGGCATCACTCGCACAGTGCCGACTTCGTAACACCCTTTTAGCCCTTAGCCTTAATTTTGTTATTTATTATTTGGGTGAATCGTGTAAAAAGTACCACTCGAATGGCAATCAAGTGAATATACAACCAACCTTATAAAAACGGCAACCGAAGGTTAAAATAAATTATGATAGGTACTTGATAGACACCTAGCTAGTGACACTAGCGAATCCGAAGCCTCACTCAGTGCCTCCTCATCCCTCAGTATCTTACTGCAAAATTCTTGAAAGAAACCTTGATCTAACTCTGGAAATTTCTTTTACAGGTAATTTCAAATTGGGCGGAGTTCATTTGCATACGGACAGAAAGTAAGATTGTCTATTCATTATCCAGTAATGGCTATTATCTGGCCTCGGATACTACGAAGGCGAGGAAAACTTTTATAATGCAATTTTAGGGATCCGCATCAAAATATGACTAACGTGGAATTATGTACATAGAAGCACGCAACGCGAATTATTTGTTTTACCCAACTGGCAAATGAAAGGAGGGTAATGTTTTTGGAGAGTATATGTATTATTATGTTTATTCATTTATTAATTTATTTCTTATTATATTGTCCACTAGCTGATGCCCGCGACTTCGTTCGCGTGGACTTTATGATTCCGGCGTATTAATACAAATACGAACTAATGTAGATACATAAGAAAATACTTGTTATACGTTTAAAGATCAATAAGTTATTATTATTTTTTTATTTAACATTGTAACCATAGTATAAAAAAAAAAATTAAGGGAGTCTGTTTGTTTGTATTATCTTTATTGTTCAGATTACAACGAATGAGTACATGTAAAATAAAGGGATACAAAGGCGGACTTATCCCACATGGGGATCTCTTCCAGTCAACCTTAAGTCTTTCCTTCGGGAGCTAATATGAAATGACCTGAAGCATTACTAACTCTCGAGAAAGCCACGTAAACTTGGCTATGCGAAAAACAACCAGTCCTAAGCTTGACCAGCGAATTTTAGTGATTTCTTTATTATCATAGCCAAGCAACTGGTCAACAGAGAACTGTGTACGTTTAAAATTAAAATGTATTTTTTTTTAAGAAGTGTGGTATACGCGGAATAAATACAGTTTCAACGGCACGACTCCCAGTGAGAATCTCAGCTTATATTATATTTCGCTGCCAGACATTGATTTTACTTCAGGAAGGAGATCTTCCCCAAATTTTAATAATATTCTTGAAAACTATTGGGCACGTAAAGTTCTTTAGACAGCTTCTAGTACCTTACTGTTGGCCATTTTGCATTCATCTCAAACGATTAGACAGCAATCCTGAAACACCTTCGCTTTGTCACAGTTTCGTGTCACAGAGCATGTCCGTGTTTCAGTTCTGTTTAAATCGAGTAGGATATATATTGAACATTGTATTTGCGTCCTTCCGCCTAGAAGTAATGTGAGCATCTAAGAAAAACAGTTTCCACTCGTTGCTTAAAACACTTTCTACATAGCGTCCCGCAAATGCACGTATTCTTTCTGGTTTGTGCGAATATATACCAATCGTTCCATTTCAATTTTAGCGTACACGTCTATAAAAAACTGACTAAATATACCACGTTACCTTTGTAAATAAAATAAAACGATTGCGTCTAACTTGTAGCAGATAAGAATAAAAGTAGCACCTCGCGGTTTTTTTTTTTACAATACAATATTTTGTTATAGTAGTTTATGAAACTGTTGCATAATAAGGGTTATTAAAATACGAGTGTGAGTTTAAAACATGAGCCAAAGGCGAATGTTTTAATAGACCACACGAGTATTTTAATACCTAATTATGTGCAGTTTCATACACTACTTTATCTAATCTCATGAAATATATGATAATAATATTTTAAATACAACTATGAAGTTAATTTAACAGCTATAATTCTTACATAGAAATCCATTTGCAGATCGAGCATGCGTAGTGCGCATGCGCGACGCGCCGCGCGGCGCCGCGTTCACAGATTGTGTAGAAAAAATTTGCATAGTTGCAATGTATTTGCATTGCAACCTGTTTAAAATACCTGTATCCAGGGCTGAAGCTGTATCGTAATGGTAAAAAAGTTATTTTACGATACAGTTGTCCATAGAAGAGCTGTATCGAAAAATAACTTTTTAAATTCATTTTGATAGCTTGTGCGTAAAGACTGTCATTAAGATACTGTGTTTAGTTTTTTAATGTGTAATTTTCAGTATGAGATTAGATAAAAGTATTTATTGTTATTTTATGTAACTTTTTTAGTTCTATTTGCTATTAAAGCGTGTTATTTTTACTTTTTTAAACTATAATTTATTGTAAACACATGTTGTTTATGCAAAAAAAAATAACTTTGTTCTGCATCAGTTGTTCCAAATCTTGGATTTTTATACCTCAACAGAAAATGCTCATCAGGCTGAACAACTTTTGCTAAGGCGTCATTTTTATATTTCTTATAGTTTACCTGAACCATTATGGTTCTGCATCAGGTGTACCAAATCTTGGATTTTTATACCTCAACAGAAAATGCTCAAGAGGTTGAATAACTTATGATAAACCGTCATTTTTATATTTCTTATAATTTACCTGAACCATTATGGTTCTGCATCAGGTGTTCCAAATCTTGGATTTTTATACCTCAACAAAAAATGCTCATCAGATTGAACAACTTTTGCTAAGGCGTCATTTTTATATTTCTTATAGTTTACCTGAACCATTATGGTTCTGCATCAAGTGTTCCAAATCTTGGATTTTTATACCTCAATAGAAAATGCTCATCAGGTTGAATAACTTTTGCTAAGGCGTCATTTTTATATTTCTTATAGTTTACCTGAACCATTATGGTTCTGCATCAGGTGTTCCAAATCTTGGATTTTTATACCTCAACAGAAAATGCTCATCAGGTTGAATAACTTTTGCTAAGGCGTCATTTTTATATTTCTTATAGTTTGCCTGAACCATTGCGGTTCTGCATCAGGTGTTCCACTTTCCAAAATCAATTATACCCTATATGTTGCCCAGGCTTAACAGCTATATAACAAAAAAAGTTTCATTCGAATCCGTCCAGTACTTCCAGAGATTAGCGTGTACAAACAGACATACAGACAAACAGACAAACAGACAGAATTTTTTTTTTTTAAATTCTTACTCTATTACTGTATCTCCATCGCCTCCAATTGTTTTTTTGTAAATATATTCAATGTACAGACACATTATTTTTACTGTTTTATTATATGTATAGATTATGCCGCACCTAAGAAGACTTAGAAGGCTTATCTTCGTGTCGGCTGGTCGTTGACATACAGTGTTTTAGGTAGTTTTTTCATATATTTTTAAACCACGTCTGGTGACAGACAAGCATACGGCCCGCCTGATTTACCGTAGCCATATTAACGCTCGCAACACAAAATATCGCTCACGAGTCGCCGCCCCCTCTGCCAACGCAGCATCTCCTTCCTTTCTGGTGACCTCGCTCACTCGCAGGAACACAACAAACTCTACCTCTCATTTCGCCAGAGCTTCGTTTGTCAGTCAGCAGGGTGCACCGCTTGCCGGTGAAGTTGGCTTTGGTTCAATGATGTTGATGAACCACTTACACTGTAAAAAATATTTTACATATCGACGGTCCCTACGTATAAAGCGACATGTCAAAAATGGCAATTTTTTTTTATTGCATAAATTGCTATAGATTGCCCCTAAAAACATTTTCTTTTTTATTTCATTGATTGTATATAATTAAAAAGTAAGAAATTAACACATTTGTCCAATAATAATATTCTTTAATTACTATATCGTAGTATAAGCAGACATGTCTGAAATGACATGTCGCTTTATACGTAGGGACCGTCGATATACATATTGAATTTGTGGTGTAGTTTCATTAGATGACACAGAATGAGATGATTAGAAGTTCGTGTACCGTACGTAATGATAATATTTGATTTCAAACATCTTAGATTACTAGTAGTCTTGATTTGATCTCTAATTGATCTGAGGGGGGTTGTTTCCCTCCGGATTGTTTACATTCAAATAATACAATGACTGTATCAAAAACGTGTGCCTTATTTCGGCACTGCCTAGGTCTCAGATCTTGATTTTAACTAGACAATAAATTAGTCGTTAATTTGTCGAAATTTGTCGCCCAAAGCAAAAAAATTGTCGGTCTCCCGTTAAAGAGTTATAAGGTTTTATTTGTGGCAGTGCCGAAATAAGCTTATTTCGGCACTGCCCACTCGGGATCTATTAAATTACAAAACATAGCGAAGATATGATTTTCTCCAGAATTAGTCGTCAATTTGTCGAATTCAGACACCAAGTATCAGAATTAGTCGACGTCCCGTTAAAAAGTTATAAGTACTTCTTTGTGGCAGTGCCGAAATAAGCCTTATTTCAGCACTGCCCAAAAAAACTACACCACCTAGCGAAAATCTGATTTCACCCAGATGTTGCTTTGAATTTGTCGAAATTTGTCGGATATAAAACACAACTAATCGCATTTTAATAATTCACGTTGTAGTCAGAGAGCCTAACGTAGGCAGAGTAGAATAACACCACCCCATTCACATATGGCTATCGTAAAAAGCAACTAATGTAGTGCTAAAGAACACCTAAAGCATTCGTAGATCAGAAAACAGTATCATGCATTGACAAGCTTTGCCAGACTCTGAAAAAGGAAGGAAATAAAACGTTTACTGTTGCATTTTGTGCATGATATAATTTTGATGCAAGATCTCGGACTATACTTATTATGAGAATTATTAAAATGCGTGTAACTTTTTAATTACGCATCGACCAGTTGTGTTTTATATCCGACAAATTTCGACAAATTCACGGCAACATCTGGGTGAAATCAGATTTTCGCTAGGTGGTGTAGTTTTTTTGGGCAGTGCCGAAATAAGGCTTATTTCGGCACTGCCACAAAGAAGTACTTATAACTTTTTAACGGGACGTCGACTAATTCTGATACTTGGTGTCTGAATTCGACAAATTGACGACTAATTCTGGAGAAAATCATATCTTCGCTATGTTTTGTAGTTTAATAGATCCCGAGTGGGCAGTGCCGAAATAAGCTTATTTCGGCACTGCCACAAATAAAACCTTATAACTCTTTAACGGGAGACCGATAAATTTTTTGCTTTGGGCGACAAATTTCGACAAATTAACGACTAATTTTTTGTCTAGTTAAAATCAAGATCTGAGACCTGGGCAGTGCCGAAATAAGGCACACATCAAAAACTGTTAACGTATCTTTTCAGTACTTAACAGGTTCGCAGTCCAATGAGGCACATGTGCTTCATGGCCAATGATGTAGATTATGTATGTAGATTATTATTTCAATCACTGTTACACATAATGTATCATAAAATATATACATAAAGAGAATGACGGAACTTAATACGAAACTTGATGAGCGTTAGGTGTTATTATTTGGGGACGTATACAAAGATCGCAACTTACTTCGGTACTGGAACCTGTTAGATATGACTGCGGAGTCTCATTCATTGGCACGCTCTAGAATTTAAACCATTTTACGGATTTCAACTTATTCATTAGTTTCCTCTTAGCTGAAAGAGTAACGTATTGTATACATTACTTCAATGTGGCGTCTGTAATAAAAAGAGACATAATTTCAAAGCTTTTTTACGATTTAAAATACATCTAGCTGAAGCTGCAGCACTCAATAGGCTTCTTATACCGCGTTGATGCGTTGCTGGTAAACAAGAATACGTCCTGACATGTAGGCGAACTTGACTGAAGCTGTAATTGGCTCGTAAGATTACAACAGCGGTTCTAGGATTTTGTCATTTAACTGCAGTATTTTAAGGAGATAGATCGTCTGTCAGACAGATTGCATTTCAATAGTGCAATACTCTTACTTTAACTTTAACTTTGCCGTGTGGTTTCCGGCAGACTAGAATAGAATCACTCCGTCTCTTCCCGTGGATGTCGTACAAGGCGACTAAGGGGAATACATTAGAAAATATCGATCAGGCCTCGCCAACCCGTCTGACCAGCGCGTGGGGAGTGTAGGCCAATTCCTTGTGTGTGGGACGGACGAGAGAGGGTCGTGCTCCTGTAGTGGAGACTAAAATATCCTGATGATGATGATGATGAATACTCTTCCTTCCTTGTGATCAGACTATCGAAGTAATATTAATTGGAATTACAACTGCAAATGAAAAAGTATAAGGGGACAGAGCTGACACCGAAGCGGTTAGGTATCGCTGTAACTTCACGGTTACGTCGTCTCCAGTACCCAAAGACAATGGTTTTATTCTCATTGCCAGTACCCGATACTGCCTCCTACCTGTTTCTATCGATCGAATTCGTATTAATAACTTACGAGTATGTATACTAAAATATTGTATTATAGTTTTTGATCAGTTTATTTATTACCGTATAAAGTGACTACTTAACTATACACTACCGATTGAGGTGCCAATCGCATTTAATAAATTTGAAACCGCATCGAATGCTATCAATAATGTGTTTATACTAATTTGCTATGCACGGAACCTTACGTACTTTTTAGTCACCTTTGTTGCCTCATTTTTTTCACTTTTCTGTCGAGTCCCACGCAGACAATCTGCATGAATAATTATGAATTATTTAACGCGGCGTGTCTTTTGCGAATTAACCGAAAGTGTCCCTCCTTACAATTTGCATACATTTGCAAGTTATTGCTAAGATGCGCCTTAGGATAACCTACTTTGTATAAATAATAGTCCAAATATACCATTATCAATTTTTTTTTTTATTCTACCTCAGGTGGTAAACAAGCATACGTCCTGCCTTATGTGAAGCGGTTATTGTAGCCATATAAATGCTCGCAACATGAAATATCGCTCGCGCGCTGCCCTCGCTATATGAGTAAAGGCAGCAAACTCCTTCTATTCCAGTGACCTCCCCCACTCGTAGCAACACAATAAGCCTTAAGGGAATTGTTATTTGGCTGCCGTATTCTGTACTTCCCCAATTGCAGCTTGCAAATACGATGTAGGTACCGTTTCTTCTCTTTTGCCAAATCCTCTTTTGTTAGTCGGCAGGATCATTGACTTTCTTTGGTTTGAAATCCATACAACTACTGTAAGTGAGAAATCTGCCTGTGTATCTAATCTGTTTGTTACCTACAATTAAGCGGCTTAACCGAATGAAATGAAATCATGGGCGTAGATTATATTCTTAAATGTTCTTCACTCAGACTACTTTTTGGCGCGTTATAACCGACATTTATACGGGGGAAGCTGCGGGCGGAACCTATAAATTTGACAGCCCATATAACAACACTATGTTTTGCAAAATTCTTGCGGGATAAGAGCATAGTAACGTACGAAGTCGCAGGCGAAACCTAGTTCTATGTGAAATTAGCAGGTACTCAGCAAAATACAGGTATTTCGCCAAATGTATATTTGAGGGCCTCATTTTGTATGCCTCTTATTTTAATTCGAGTTCGGCTGCCTCCTTATTCCATGGGAGAAGGTTGAAGTACCTCGCCGTTTGAATGTGCTAGGGATGGACTTTCTTAATATCGATAAATCTTTTTTTATTGCATGATGTCACTCGAGACATTGTGACGTCACTGTGTTTAGCATACCCTAAATCCATAATTGTATTTTTTATACTACGTCGGGTGGAAAACAAGCATATGGCCCGCCCGATGTGAAGCGGTTACCGTAGCCATATAAACGCTCTACCATATAAATAAACTTATACACATATGAGTGTATGTACGTGCGGTGCCATATAAACTGTTTCAGATTCGTCTCAGAGGGGAGGTGAGGTCGTTATATAATATAATAACAATAAATATTCCTGGACAAATTGCACATTGCCATCTAGTCCCAAACTAAGCAAAGCCTGTACTATAGGTACTAGGTAACTGATAACACTATTATTTTTTTGTAAATACATACATATAATACATAGAATACACCCAGACCAAGACAAACAGACATGTTCATACACACAAATATTTATCTAGTGCGGGGATCGAACCCGCAACCCCGGAGTCAAAGTGGACATTGCTACCCATTCGACCACTGGGGTCGACTATCCAGCGGGTTCGGTGAGAGAGCGACAGCGGTCTTACTGTAAGTAGTATTTGTACTGTGGATTTGTTTCAATACCACTTTCTAAACATGGCTTGGATAACGAAATAATTAAATTATTAATTACCTGTTGCAAACATATTTACGTCTGGAAAGTTTCAATCTAAACGGAGAGCGATCCGCTTTGTAATTAATTTACTGTCGCACGTGGGTTTGTATAATGTTAAAAAAGTTAAATTAATTTCACTGAAATGAAGCTCACTTTGCTGTTTTGTTATTTTTATTGTTTACACGTAATGAACATTTTTCTGATTCGTTGTCAACCCTTATTCTGCTGGAATATTGATCTCCTCTCAATTCATTCAATATATTATATTGAATGAATTTAATTTTTATTATAACGATGATTTTTTACATTGGTTGGTTACATTATCTAATTATACACGCGTAACATAACAGACTTAAATTTACCCCGATTTAGTGGTAAATCTCCATAAAGTGACAATACAGGTGGGTAAATTATTTCGGAATACCCTTTTAATATTTTTATTTTTAATAAATTATTTCAGAATACCCTTTTAATATTTTTATTTTCAATAATTTTTCATTGATTGCACGGTATAAATATGTTTTGTAGAAACACAAACACCATCTGTTTACCTTGATAATGCCTTAGCGGCGAAACCGGTCGGTAATATTAAATATAATAACGTGGAATAGTACACGTGCTTTATTATAACATTAGACTAAATTACCAACTATTTATCGGCGTTGTCAAACCAAAATCTGCTATCTGCATTTTTTATAATTTATAATTAAGGCTCTCTCTCTTCGCTCTATACACTGAATACACATCATGTGACTATATTTGGGATTTCACTCTTCAACCACCACCAACCCATGCAACATGCATCATGTTATAGGATTTGGAGCATACTCCATCCACCACACTGCTCAGCTGCGGGTTGGCGTAGGTTTTCAAGTCACCTTAACAAAATATGTAGTACCCGGAACACCGCCCACAGGCGACGAGAAAGAACACCGGTGGTTTTTTTAGTCGGTAGGTCGGATGGTCGCGGTGGGGTCCATAATGGACCCCACCGGGTAGACAATGCCGGGTAGACGGCGTGCAAGGGACTCCTAATGGACCGTCCATTAGGGGTCCCTTGCACGCCGGGTAGGAGTCCGACATACCCACGTCGGCCTCGACCGCGTGGGATGGTTGAGCATTTTTCCATCGAAAAAAAAAAAAAAAAGATTTTCAAGTCACCTAAAGTTCACTAACTTGGCTTAACAACAGTCATCAATAATGATAATAACAAGGATCGACGGCATAACGTGCCCTGCGAAGCACGGAGGAGCTCGAAATAAATAAACCCATGCATGAGCAGGCTACGGCTAATATTGCTTAACTTGAGCACTTGAGATCTTGCCAAACGCAACGGCGCCACTGAGCTCCTCACACTTTTCTCATTATCAGTGTCTGTCAATTACTTAGTTACTATTCGTGTATTTTACGAGATTCCATTATAATGTAGGTATATGTAGGCCCAACGACGAAATAAATATTTTAATTTCATTTCACAGTCCTTCCTTTAACGAAAGGTTATGATTTTGGTTCACGGGGTCATGTGGGTCATGCAAAGGATTGCTAATGGAAAAACCCTGATTATTGACTGAGCGAGGAATTTGTCTGCTATATGATCCCCTCCTCCTGACTCAAAGGCTCGATCTGCTCTTGTAAAAAAGGACACTGTTATCGACTATAATGTTCCCATCCCTATTACGACCTCGATATTGTACACTAAGTACAATATAATATACAGTGCGCAATGTACAAGGAGAGTAGCAATGTTTACTGTCTAACGAATGTAGACTTTGTTATTTTAACATGTAACCTAATGTACTTTCGGTATGTTTGAAAATGTATAACCCTAAAACATTGTTAAATATCTCGTCATCATAACTTCAGCCAAAGAGTGTCCACTGCTGCTGATAGAGTTCTCTCATAGATTTCAACAATGATCTGAATTTCAACAATAAATAAATAAATATTTCTGTACAATTTACACAGCGCCATCTAGTCCCAAATTAAGCGCAAAGCTTGTGTTATGGGTACTAGACAACTGATAAATGTACATTTTTTTTTGTAAATACGTACTTATAATACATGGACGCAAAGTAGCCATTCTAACCACTCGACCACCGAGCTATTTGTACAATGATCTGAATGAGGCCAATAGGCTTGTATCCCATTTTTTTTTTCGATTTGTTATTTAAAAACGTCACAATAATATAAATATAGGTGAAATAATTACTTCGATTGCATAAAAACTTCTCGAGATATGATAACTTGAAGTTCACAATTTTGGACTATCCCGAAAACGCTCCATACAAAAGGTCATCACGTTATGACGTCATACCGTGCTATTTTATATGCATTAAATCAGAAATTTGTACGACAGCTATGTTAAATATTGCGTTTATGTAGCCAGTGCCGTAACAAAAGTTATAGTAATTTTATTGTTTCTACAATGGTAATATTTATTTTTTATAATTTCATACCTTTAAAATTGACTTTCCCACCAAACTTTGACCGAACATAAAACACGTCGTACATAAGTTATTAAAATTTTAAGATCGCACATCGTTCTAGTTTTATGTATTTTACGTTACTGGTAGAGAGCTTTTATAATTTTGTGACATGGGCAACAAGCCTATTCTCGTGATTATTTAACTCTGCTGAATGAAAGTTGACCGCCTCCTTTGCGTACTCCATGAAAGAATGCCTCGGTATTGAGTGAGCGCTTTATAGTGGTGTAAGTGTATTGGTATTTGGGGTGTAGATGGTTTATCGACATCTTTGAACCGCAGTCAACTTCACCTGCACTCGGTGCACTCTGCTGACTGATAAACGAAGCTCTGGCGAAAAGAGAGGTAGGGAGTGTAATTATATGTGTAATACATACATATAATACATAGAAAACGCACAGACCAAGACAAACAGACATGGTCATGCACACAAATGTTTGTCTTTTGCGCGACCTCGCAGTCAAAGTGGCCATTGCTAACCATTCGACCACCGAGCTCGTCAATATATGCAATATGTAACTTATATATGAAACGTCAGAGTCTAATCATAAAAGAAAACCGTCACGTACTCAACGCCTTGCCTAATTACCATGACATAAAGTTACCCGTCCTAATTCGGTCACCAAGACAAATCTAAGTAACTGCATTATGACGAACAAACAGACCCTCTGATATGCGGACCGCTGAGGACGCGAGCAACTTGTGACAATTGAATTTGGCACATGGATTTAATGGGATTACATGGCAATGTAACACTTGATAATCTCGTCTGGGAACTGCACACAATTAAGCCGTGTGGTTTCCGGCAGACTAGAATAGAAACACTCCGTCTCTTCCCGTGGATGTCGTACAAGGCGACTAAAGGAAATACATTATCAAACATCGATCAGTCCTCCCCAACCCGTTTGGCCAGCGTGGGGAGTGTAGGCTAAATCCTCCTTCTGTCTGGGACGGTCGAGAGAGGGTCGTGCTCTTGTAGTGGAGACTAAAATAACCTGATGATGATGAGAACTGAACACCTACATGTCATTTTAAAATGGTTCTTCGAAGATTTTAAATTTCATTTCAATTATTCTATATAGGTACCTTGCTCTTCTATTAATGGGAGACCCGTGCCTTGCCCTTAAGTATATATGTATATATATTAGTGTCCGACCGAAACCGGTTTTTACGACCGAAACCGAAACCGAATTTCGGCAACGGTCTCAGTTTCGGCCGAAACCGAAACCGAATCCGAAACTTTTACGAAACAATTATCTAACTGTAGGTACTTTTCTTATAATTACGTTACGTTACGTTATAATTGCTACTTGGTTATAATTATATATTTTTTTATACGACGTCAGGCGGCAGACAAGCTTACGTCCCACCTGATGTGAAGCGGTTACCGTAGCCATATTAACGCTCGCAATATAAAATATCGCTAGCGCGCCTCCATCCCCGCTGCCATCGCAGCATCTCGTTCCTTTCTGGTGACCTCACTCACTCGCAGGAACACAACAACCCTCAAGGAAATTGTTATTTATTTGGCTGCGATATTCTGTGAGGTGGAGGTGCTTTCCCCAGTCGGGTAGCTTACAATTACGCTCCCTACCTCTCTTTTCGCCAGAGCTTCGTTTGTCAGTCAGCAGGGTGCACCGCGTGCAGGTGAAGTTGGCTTTGGTTCAAAGGTGTTGATGAACCACTTACACCCCATACAACGAGTATGCTCTAAACTCTTTCAATTGAGGGGAGGCCCGTATTCCAACAGTGGGATGATTTATGGGTTGATGCCGATTTCGAGAAACAATACTTAAGATAAGAATTCAACTTGAACTTGAACTGAAACTTTATAGATTGTAATATGTTGTTGGTCGTCCGAATAAACGAAAATTAAACATATTCTGAAAATTATATTAAAAATATTTCACTATCGGCAGATTGGATGGAATTATGTAAAAATAGGAGACTACGGGTCGTCTGGGCCCGGAGTAAATGAGCGCGATGGGGGGGGGGGGGGGACTATTTAATTAAGAATGTTCCCGCGAGGCGGCGCACCAGATAACTACACTTATTGCAATTCCACTGAACTTCAATTAATTGCAAATGTGGACTGAAAATAATGAAATTCAAATTAATCCAATGTAATTTTTCTGCATAAAGAAACTTTCATCGAATAGCTAAATATCTAGAGTAATTATCTTTATTTTGTTTATACCTAACCTAATATAACATATAATATAATATAAACATCGGACGCGCAGCATGCGCCACCATAGCGAAATTTATTTTTTATATTTTATTTTTCGCAATCCCGAATAATTGATATCGGAAAACCAAGGTCACTTTACATTACTACTTTTTGATGCTCTACACGAATCCGAAGTCAGAATTTCGAAATTTTGAATTTCATGGCAACGGACAGACAGATCGAGCGGACGATTTCATAAGCTCAATGAATTTCGCTGAAAATCGAATATAATATAAAACCTAAAATGATAAATGAGGATACGGACCGTCTGACGATATGCAGTTAATTTTTGAATACTTTAAGCTACAGTAATTTGGGAACACATTGATCGAGAGTCCCTTATAAACTAGCTTTACGCCGTGACTTCTGTCCGCGCACGAGCGTGTCTAAGGGAAGGGAGGAGCGTGTCTGGAGACCCCTTCCTCACTCCCCTTTGGTTCCTCTTCCAAAATTCAACAAGGCTATTGTTAGTGCCATTTGCTTTCGATTTGGTTGACATAAATATTAAGAAGAGAAATAGGCTTTTTTTTATTTTATTTATTTAGAAAACCAACAGCTTACAAATTATGGTTAAATATTTATGTATTATTAGATCGTAATGCCAATGATAGGTTTTCCTATTATAATATTAATAAACATTCAAATATTCTTATGAAGTTAAAGTATATAACGCTTATTGTAGTTGGCAGTTGAAAAATAACGAGATCAAAACATAAACAAAAATAAAAATTAAGAAGAGAAATAGACTTAAAATTAAAATTTATTTTATTTGAAAGAGTATACTTCCAGATTGGTCCCATATTTTTTTCATCATCATCATCATCATCATTTGGAGTCGATTTCTTTGGAAAAAGATTTGCTAAAAAATTTCATTTAATGAATTATTCAGCCTGCTTATGTTTTTATTGTAGCGTATGACCAACAAGTACATATTTGTGTTTTTCCCCCGCGACCTCCCAAATATAACTTGGCAACCCCTCTGAGGGTCGTGCGTGACCCACAGTTTGAAAATCACCGATATACATAATTTTTATGATATAGAGAATGTCACAATAACAAAGACAGACATTTAACGTTCACACAAACTATAACGTTAGTATTGCACTAGCCTAAGCCTGCGGTTTCGCTCGCATGAATGTCAGTTATATCGCGCCAAAGAGTGTGTTTTTCCTCGAGATATAATATATGACCGTAGCAATTTTTTAAAATAACGAGTCAGCCGTTTAGTCGTGAAATTGTAACAAACCGACAGACATACATTTTTTTACATAAGTATAATAGTATAGATAGTAGGATAAAATTAAATAATAATAAATAAATATTTCTGGACAATTTACACAGCGCCATCTAGTCCCAAATTAAGCGCAAAGCTTGTGTTATGGGTACTGGACAACTGATATATGTACTTAAATACATTTTTTTTTTGTAAATAATTCAAGTATGTATTTACAAAAAAAAAATGTAATAATACATAGAAACGCCCAGACCAAGACAAACAGACATGTTCATGCACACAAATATTTGCCTTGTGCGGGGATCGAACCCGCGACCTCGGAGTCAAAGTGGCCATTGCTAACCATTCGACCACAGAGATCGTCAAAATTATATAATAACATTACTTTTTCGTATAACCTAATACTTTCAGTTTTAAACCTTAGCTTATATGCAAGTTTTTATCCATAGACAAAGTAGCTACGTAGATTTTTGGTGTGTACGTGCCTCGTCAACATCTTTGAACCAAAGCCAACCCTACCTGCACGTGGAGCACCCCGCTGTCTGACAAAGGACGCTCTGGCGAAAAGATAGATAGGGCATAGCAAATTTTTTAAGCAGCCCGACTGGGGAATTACCTCCACCTCACAGAATACCGCAGCCAAATAACAATTTCCGTGAGTTTTGTTAAAAAAGAAAGAAAGAGTATAGACTGGCAACGAACCGGCGACCCTGTTGTGTGTTGCTGATCTCCAAGGCCGGTGGTGATTGCTTTCCACATGCTCGTTTGCCCCCCCCCCCCCCCTAAATAAAATAAAGATAAGACCCAAATAAGACCATCTACAAAGAAATGCGGAAAGAAATTGTTACAATATATTGCATATAATCTGTGATCCATGAAATTTAACGTTATTCTGAAACTCACTGAAGCGTTCCTTACTGCATTACGTAAATATTTCTTTATTTCAAAATAATTACATAAACGTCGCAATAATAAGTAAAAAATACAAAAAAAAGGTATTTCCCGCCACTCCACAAGCTTGAACGCTCTCCGAATAACAACGTAACTTGAAATCTCGTTATTCAAATATATCAGAAACAAATAAAACGGGGAAGAATTTGAGAGCAATTATCGGCGGACAGACAGACGGCTGGAATTTATATTAGATAAGCGATCTGACTGGGGTCCCAATTTACATTATAACGATAACAACGAATGGCAATTCTCGCTTCCTACATACTTTTCTCAAGTCGATCAAAGTGTCTTAAGAATCTTTGGAAAATTAAATTATTTCAATAAATCTGTGCCTGAAAACACTTAAATTTAATTCAATCTTTATTCATTTGTAAAATATACTTTAGAGCTTAAGAGCCATATTACATTTTGACTGTGATTTTTGCGTAAAATGGCCAATTTTGGCGTTCTCGATCTAGGAAACAAAAATACAATAACAATGTTGACTTATTGAATAGTACAGAATAGCTATTCGCATAGTACATAGCGGCCTCGCTTTTTGTAAATTTTGCTTAACTTTTTAAATAAACCCAAAATTGCAGAGAAAGATTTTCATAAAATGCGCGCATTCACTATTTTGAGCTCCTGGATTGTACTACTGTTCCAAACAAATGAAATAAAAAAAAAAGAAAGTTATTTGTTATATAGTCGTATAGTACATAGCGGCTTCGGAATTTTGAAATATCATTGATTTAATAGAGAAAAAAAAAACATTCTTTTAACCAAAAAAACTTCGAAAATCGCTTTAAGTAAATTGTGAATTTCTCGAATAAACGATAATATTATTGAGCAAAATTTATACGAGAATAATTGTGACTTCATGATGAATAAACTATGTAGCATGAATTTATTATCTTATTTCAATAAAAACGATAAATATAACTTCAAAATTACTACAAAAAACGATGCACCGGCGACCTTCGCGGGTTTAGTACTGCGCGAGAGCTCGTCAGCGTGCAAATGTAATAGGGCTCTTAAGATGGGCGGTGGTGATTGCTTTCCATCAGGTGACCCACGTGCTCTTTTGCCCCCTTCTCATATAAAAATACAGGTAGGCATTATGACGTAAGCATCCGCTAAGAATTTTTGAAAATACTTACGGGATACCGGGATACGCGCATACGAAGTCGCCGTGAAAGCTAGTATGAAATATACTCAAGCAAGCAGCAGTATGATACCGATCCTTAATTTGCCGCGCTCAAAGTGTATATCCGGTACGTAAACTAATACTGTTGTAAGGCGCTTTATGTCATCCATGATAGCGTCGCGTTCAACCCTTTGAACGCCGCACTAGCAACATTTGTTCAGATAAAAATGATTTACATACTTTGTAAGCTTACATATTTTTTTTATTTTTTTATTTTTTTTTATACTACGTCGGGTGGCTGACAAGCATACGGCCCGCCTGATGTGAAGCGGTTACCGTAGCCATATTAACGCTCACAACATAAAATATTGCTCGCGCGCCGCCACCCCCGCTGCCAACGCAGCATCTCCTTCATTTCTGGTGACCTCACTCACTCGCAGGAACACAACAACCCTCAAGGGAATTGTTATTTGGCTGCGGTATTCTGTGAGGTGGAGGTACATTCCCCAGTCGGGTAGCTTACAATTACGCTCCCTACCTCTCTTTTCGCCAGAGCTTCGTTGTCAGTCAGCAGGGTGCACCGCGTGCAGGTGAAGTTGGCTTTGGTTCATAGATGTTGAGGAACCACTTACACCCCCAAACATAGAATTACAGTCTTTCCACTAATGAAAAAAACGGGTTGCCCTCCGGGAGTGCCGGCAGAAGTGAAAACTTGAACATTAACGTTGAGCATTTGACGAGCTCGGTGGCGTAGCAGTCAATGACGCGGCTTCGACACCAACGCTCGTGGGTTCGATTCCCACACGGGACAAACATTTGTGTGCATGAACATGTCTGTTTGTCTTGGTCTGGGTGTTTTCTATGTATCATAAGTATGTATTTACAAAAAAAAAATGTGTATTTACGTATATTTATCAGTTGTCTAGTACCCATAACACAAGCTTCGCTTACTTTGGGGCTAGATGACGCTGTGTAATTTGTGTGACAATATTTATTATTATTTATTTATACGTAAATATGTAGAAATTAAAAAAAATTGAAAAACACTGTTTTAGTATATGTGTTTTCTATATATTTTATGTATGTATTTACAAAAATATATATTTAAGTGCGTTGCCACAGAAATCGCTTCACATCAGGCGGTCTATATGCTTGTTACCTTAAGAATAAGTTTAGATATCTAATACGTACACATAGAACATTCTGTACAATTTTGCTCGCAAAATTCCTTATCTCAATAAGGATACAGAAGGCGGATTTAGGTAGAGATTTTAATATTATAAGACTTCTAACCAGTCAAGCTTGAGGAAGCAAATTTATATAAGGAATAAGGACGAGCTCGGTAGTCGATGGGTAGCTATGGCCACTTTGACTTCGAGGTCGCGCGTTCGATCCCCGCACAAGACAAATATTTGTGTACATGAACATGTCTTGTTGTCTTGGTCTGGGTGTTTTCTACGTATTATATGTATGTATTTACAAAAAAAATGTTTTTAAGTATTATATCAGTTATCTAGTACCCCATTTATTTTGGGCATTGGATGGCAATTTGTTCAGGAATATTTATTAAGAGGCTCACGTCCATCTTTACAGTCCAAGTCAAGCTCACCCGCAAATGTGCCACATGCTGTCTAACTAACGGTCATCCCATAGATTATTAGCTTTAAGTGTATATAGTTTTAAGTTCGATTATAAAATATGTAGACGTTAATTATATAGCAAATAAGAGCCTTGTCCATGACAGGGGTGTGCGCTATTTACGAAGTAAGCCGATCTGCGCACACTCAGCGGCATTTTACACCGCTGAGTGTGCGCATATTGCGATTGGCTTCGTAAATATGTTAAAAAAAAAAAAAAAAACTAGCGGTCATCTGCCGCTGACCAGCCTCAAATGATGAGCAGGACACTCGATGGAACGATAACACGGCCGGCGGAAGTCCCATAAATCCAATTGTCGAGTATTTGCTTCCTCTTCATTGGCATTATAATGAGGTCAATATTGTTTCCACATTGGTACACAGTACTAATAATTTCCACCATACAATACGGGCTTTCCGCTGTCTTCCCAAGCCAGCCACAGCTTTCCTCTGAGTTTTGTTCGACACCACACGCATACACATTCACACTGTGTATAATCCCGAAAACAAGTTTTTTTTAGGCAATTTGAATTACACTACTTTGCGTGCTTCCGCCACCAATTAGTTCATGCAAAGTACTACCGGCTACAGTTACAGAAATTGCAGCGTGACTAGAGGAAATGGTATAAATTGCAATCAAAGCGTTCCGTACCATGATGCAAAGACTTGTAGTCTAGCCATTGGCGTAGTCTACAAGCTACTTGTAGTCTAGCAATTGGCGTGGCTAACACCCACACCAGCTAGCTATGAAAAAAACTTTGTTTCTCAGGAATCGAATCCAGTACGGAAAATATTGACGGAGAAATAAAGTTATCGACAGGATGTTCCGAGTTATTTGAAATGTTATATCTGCCGAGTCAGTGATAGCAAATGGGAAAGGAAGATTCTCAAGTTGAGGCTGCATGTGAGACGGTTGGATTAAGCGCTGAACGTCCCGTCTAAACGTACATATGACCTTAAAAACAGCTAGAAGTGGCTAGTTGCAGAAGGTATTGCATTTGGTGGAAAACATTCATCATCATCAGGTCATTTAAGTCTCCACTACAGGAGCACCCTCTCGTCCGTCATAGACAGGAGGATTTGGCCTACACTCCCCACGCTGGCCAGACGGGTTGGGGAGGCCTGATCGATGTTTTATAATGTATTTCCCATAGTCGCCTTGTACGACATCCACGGGAAGAGACGGAGTGATTCTATTCTAGTCTGCCGGAGACCACACGGCCAAACCACGAAAAACATTGGAGAAGGTCTATATCAAACAGTAGGACTGTTACAGACTGAGACCCTTAAGTCGACATTGACTGTGTGGTTATTGGAACATTGTTTCTATTCCATAAAGGAATACATTAACCATTGTAAATCACGAAATAAATAAATTCTATTAATCAATGTATAATAATAATGAAAACTTAACTAAATTTTATTAATTGATTTTAGTAATGACATGAAATTTGTGCTATAACTGTAAAATGTTGACGTTGATGAGTTCGGTGGTCGAATGGTTAGCAATGGCCACTTTGACTCCGAGGTCGCGGGTTCGATGCCTGCACAGGACAAACATTTGTGTGCATGAACTTGTCTGTTTGTCTTGGTCTGGGTATTTTCTATGTATTATAAGTAGGTATGTATTTACAAAAAAAAATGAATTTAAGTACATTTATCAGTTGTCTAGTACCCATAACACAAGCTTTAAGCTTAATTTGGGACTAGAGTTACTTATGACGAATGTATACTAATGATTTGCATGCCTGCTGAGGCGTAGTATACGACACTATACATTGAAATAAGACCTGAAAGAAAATGTATTAGCAAATAAATGATTTATGATGATGATGATGAATTATAGCTTAGTTACGAGGTTCAAATCCGAATACTCTTGAATTATAGATATACTGAGTTTATCTAGGCGCCATTACTCGTCCCTTTTTGAGCCAGCTCTAAATTGGACAAATTTCCCTTCGTCCCGATAACGGAACCCAGCTATTGTCAAATAGTAAAGCCTTCCTCAGACAATCAGTTTTATTGGGTCTGATTTAATGTATCCCGTGACTTTTCGACAAGGGAATGGAAATATTGCGAAATAGTTTGACCCATTATAATCATTATATACTTTAGTAATACTCCGTGTACATTAATTGACGAGCTCGGTGGCGTAGCGGTCAATGACGCGGCTTCGACACCAACGCTCGTGGGTTCGATTCCCGCACAGGACAAACATTTGTGTGCATGAACATGTCTGTTTGTCTTGGTCTGGGTGTTTTCTATGTATCTTCTTCTTTAGTCGTTCACTCTTGACAGAGTGGTCGTGGTCACCCATTGTCGCTCCCCATGGCGGTTGCTGCTCCCGCGATCCTTCTCCACCGGTCTCTGTTGATGGCTTGACGAGCGCATTCTGTCACTGATGTTTTGGTGACTGATTTTATAAAGTCGGTCCATCTGGTTGGCGATCGACCGCGCGCTCTCTTGCCTTCGACCAGTCCCTGCACTACCAATCTTTCCATGGCGTCAAGGTTTCTGCTAACGTGTCCAAAGAACTTGAGGATTCGTAGTTGCACAAGCGACGAAAGCCTCTGTCTTACACCAAGTTCTTTGAGGATGGACACGTTAGTTCTTCGAGCCGTCCAACTGATTCTGAGGAGGCGTCTCCAGCACCACATTTCCAGGGCATCGATTTTGCGTCGGTCCTGCATCCGCAATGTCCAGGTCTCTGCTGCGTACAAAAAGATCGGAAAGACCAGGCTATTCATAAGGCGTACTTTAGTGTTTTTAGTAATACGTCGGTCTTTCCAAATCTTGTCTAGCTTCTGGGCAGCCGAGCGAGTCATAGCACAACGCCGTTTAATTTCGTCTTCGCAGCCTCCGCAGTTGGTGATCGTGGAGCCCAGGTAAATGTAACTGCTAACCACTTCACAGTTCGCGATTCTTGTAGTGCCTGTGGCATTGTCAGTTTGTCTATCCACTATCATCATTTTTGTTTTATTGCGATTTAGTGCGAGTCCGAATTCTAAGCTAGTGGCTTCCAGTATATGCAACAGATCACTGATATCTTCCTCAGATGTTGCGAGAAGAGTTGTGTCATCGGCGTAACGTAAGTTGGATATTAACCTCCCCCCAATCGATATGCCCTTGTCCCATCCTTCCAGTACAATTCGCATGACGTATTCAGTATAAATATTGAATAGCAAAGGTGACAATATGCATCCCTGTCGGACTCCAGATTGTGTTTTAAAGGGCTCGGAGTCGAATCCATCCACTCGCACGCATGCGGTTCCGTTTTCATACAGGTTCTTAATGAGATATACCAGGTGTTGAGGTACTCCCATTTCAAGCAGCACCTGCCACAATTTTGACCAGACGACAGTGTCAAAAGCCTTTCGAAAGTCAACAAAACAGATGTATAATGTTTTGTTGAACTCTCTGGATTTCTCGATAATTTGCCTTAATATGAGTATTTGCTCACGAGTTCCACGACCCCTGACGAAACCTGCATGCTCTTGAGCTATTTCACTGCTTATGTAAGCTTGTAGCCTAGTGTGTAGGATATGCAGAAGTATTTTGCTGCTATGTGAAATGAGGGAAATCAGACGGTAGTTGTTACACTTACGTGTTGAACCTTTTTTGTGGAGAGGTATGAATAGAGAGTGCGCCCATTCCATTGGCCAGGCCCCAGTTACCCATATTTTGGAGCATAAGGTGTGCATTATGTGTACTCCGAAATCATCCATAGCTTTGATGACCTCTATGGGAATCTCATCTGCACCCACTGCCTTTCCGCATTTCAGGTGTTTAATAGCGGCTCGTATCTCGTCTTCTAAAATATTCGGTTCCTTGTCATAGAGAGTTGAAAACGTGTCCGACACATAGGAAGTAGTGTTAGAGAACAGAGTACCACAGTAATCTTTCCACACCTTGACGATTTCCTTGATCTCTGTCACCGTATTACCCGCAGAGTTTTCAATCGCCCAGGTCTTCGGTTTGAACTGTCGCGTGATAGTTTTTATTTTTGCGTATAAGTCTCTGGTCTCAAACTTCTGGGCATGTTGCTCCATTTCCTTACAGATGGCCTGAAGAGACGAGTTACGATCCTTTCTGCAGGCTGCTTGAATTTTTGCACCATATTCGTTAAGCTGTCGTATTGTCCCGCCTCTAGCCTTCAGTATGCGACGTTCTTCAACAAGTGCCCATGTTTCATTCGTCATCCAGTGTTGGTGTTTTAATTTAGTAGGTCGTGGTTGTGATTGGTTCACTGAATGACTTTCTATGTATCATAAGTATGTATTTACAAAAAAAAAAATATTTACATATGTTTATCAGTTGTCTAGTACCCATAACACAAGCTTCGCTTACTTTGGGGCTAGATGGCATACCCATAACACTACCCAAGTAACACAGTGTAGTCGTATAATGGCCGACTTATGGTTTTAATGTATCGTTTTAGCATTAAAACCCAAGTTCTATATTAGTTTTATATACGTTTATAATGCTAATATAATGCTAATTTGGGCACAAATTAAACAGCTTTAGGTTCTTAATAGGTTGATACTGTTGATTGTTGGCACTTGGTGGAACATTATTATCATAATGTTATAATAAAGCACTTGTACTATTCCACGTTATTATATTTAATATTACCGACCGGTTTCGCCGCTAAGGCATTATCAAGGTAAACAGATGGTGTTTGTGTTTCTACAAAACATTTTTATACCGTGCAATCAATGACAAAAATTATTAAAAATAAAAATATTAAAAGGGTATTCTGAAATAATTTATTAAAAATAAAAATATTAAAAGGGTATTCCGAAATAATTTACCCACCTGTATTG
The DNA here is from genome assembly GCA_937001555.2 of Hypsopygia costalis. Classification (NCBI taxonomy): domain Eukaryota; kingdom Metazoa; phylum Arthropoda; class Insecta; order Lepidoptera; family Pyralidae; genus Hypsopygia; species Hypsopygia costalis. The sequence continues at coordinate 27,224,760 of OW443340.2, forward strand.
TCACTTTATGGAGATTTACCACTAAATCGGGGTAAATTTAAGTAAGTTATGTTACGCGTGTATAATTAGATAATGTGAAAAATCATCGTTATAATAAAAATTAAATTCTTTCAATATATTAAAATTATAAATATGTTAATATAAATTACGATAAAATATATGATAAGTAAAAATTATGTCAGTTGAAATTTTAATAAATTATTTTGTTAATGTCATAAAAAGAAATTAATAATGTCCAATATGAATAGTTATGTCCAGTGTTAGAATAAGTCAAATTATAAATTAAAAATTAAAAATTATGTAAGTCACTCCATGCATGTAAATAATATATCATCATTATGTGAGAATAAAGTCATATGAAATAATTTAATAAGGGGGATCTATTTATATCCAGTTGTAAATTCAAAACCCTGCTTTGGTCATGGTGTAACAGTCTATTGATTTCTAAAGCCTCCAAAGCATTCATTCGTTTTCCCTTGTTACATACATGCAGGGCCCTAAAATTGTGTGATTTATCGAAACTATGTTGTTCCGTCCACAGGTGTTCCGCAAAATTGGAATCTGTTCTCTTTAACTGTAGATGTTGGAGGTTAAAGAGAACAGATTCCAATTTTGCGGAACACCTGTGGACGGAACAACATAGTTTCGATAAATCACACAATTTTAGGGCCCTGCATGTATGTAACAAGGGAAAACGAATGAATGCTTTGGAGGCTTTAGAAATCAATAGACTGTTACACCATGACCAAAGCAGGGTTTTGAATTTACAACTGGATATAAATAGATCCCCCTTATTAAATTATTTCATATGACTTTATTCTCACATAATGATGATATATTATTTACATGCATGGAGTGACTTACATAATTTTTAATTTTTAATTTATAATTTGACTTATTCTAACACTGGACATAACTATTCATATTGGACATTATTAATTTCTTTTTATGACATTAACAAAATAATTTATTAAAATTTCAACTGACATAATTTTTACTTATCATATATTTTATCGTAATTTATATTAACATATTTATAATTTTAATATATTGAAAGAATTTAATTTTTATTATAACGATGATTTTTCACATTGGTTGGTTACATTATCTAATTATACACGCGTAACATAACTTACTTAAATTTACCCCGATTTAGTGGTAAATCTCCATAAAGTGACAATACAGGTGGGTAAATTATTTCGGAATACCCTTTTAATATTTTTATTTTTAATAAATTATTTCAGAATACCCTTTTAATATTTTTATTTTTAATAATTTTTGTCATTGATTGCACGGTATAAAAATGTTTTGTAGAAACACAAACACCATCTGTTTACCTTGATAATGCCTTAGCGGCGAAACCGGTCGGTAATATTAAATATAATAACGTGGAATAGTACAAGTGCTTTATTATAACATTATTTCTTAATAGGTTTTTTATTCGCATTACAGAAGCATTATACCAGCATTACTATGGTCAAAAAAAGTTGTAATCGCATTACAGAAGCATTATACTAGCACTATTACTGTTACTGAAGTTGTTAATCGCATCACAGAAGCATTATACTAGCATTACAACTTAAGCAAAAGAATTATTAGAGTCCTTCAAGTGTTCACATATAGAACTCAAATAATTCCTATATTTTTGAAAAAACATCCTTAATGCCGCGGTACAAATGCTTTAATAGAATAAACGTTGTAATTTAATTATCGTCTAGCGATATGACTGATGGTGACGAAATTGAATAAGTTTATTGTTTGACTTTATATTCTGGGTAAATTTTTTACTCTTGTTCTATTACTTGCCTTCAAATATTACTGCGAAATGTAGTTTACTGTCAATGTCTATATAGGTTTCATTGAAAATTTTCACGCGCCTTCAGTTTATAGAGCCTTTGTAAAAAATGTTATAAAAAGATATGGGTGTAATAAAAAAAACAATTGCATATTTTTGTGTAGAACGAAATTTTTGCTTGATTAACTTAATAGTTATGAATTAACTAGAGCTATCACTTTATTATAGGTCTATTAGTTTCTTACATAAGTCTAAATATTAATATTTTTTGGTTATGTAATATTTACAAAATGGTGTCATTCTAAACAGCTTGGTGAACCATAAAAAGGGCTTATTAATATCATCAGCTGTATAAATACTCACATGTGCATATTTATTAAGCCAGAGGCCAGAGAGAAGACTTTTGATAAACCACCGTAGTGTCATCGTCTGCACAGTGGTTTTATATGTGTTCACTTATATACCAGTAGACTTCATGTGAACTGAATTAGTTCCGTTACAAAATGCAATTTTAGTGATCTCTGAACGACAAAACCCATTTTCTTTTATAACCAGATTTTTGTACAGCTTAAGTCTGTTCGCCAAGAGTTGATAAAAAGGTCTTCTAAACGGATTAATTACTTCTAAGTGGATGTATGTACAGCTTTAAGCATTACTATAACTCACATGTATTCGATTAAAGAACTGCTAGGTGTGCAACAGAACTCAATTGATCTTTCAAAATGCAAGCACTACAATGATACATGTTTACGCTGCTAAGCAGCTCTAGGCTTTTACTTACCATTTAAAAATGCTATCATACAACCAAAGGTACTGAAAACAGCTAAAAGCTGTACAGCAGATTTACGAAGCATTATAATGGATCATGTTTATTCTATTAAGCAGCAATAGGCATTTACTTACTACTTAAAAATGCAATTATATAACCAAAGGTACTGAAAACAGTTAAAAGCTGTATAGCGGACTTACGGTGCATTATAATGGTTCAAGTTTATGCTATTAAGCAGCGTTAGGCATTTAAAAATGCTATTGTAGATCAAAAGGTAATAAAATTAGCTAAAAGCTGTACAGCGGCATTGCGGTATGCTGCACGAAAACTGAAGGCATTATAAAATCATTTTGTGATACCTTTAGCCAACCGCTATACAATCTAAAGCACTATAATGGCTTTCAGATGCTTATATAGAGCGTCAGGCTGTTTGGTGAACTTTTATAAGAGCTTATATAGACCTTAAGTTCTACATAAGTTCACGACTGGTTAGTTCAAATGCTCACTGTGTTACTTGGGTAGCTTCGCTTACTTTGGGGCTAGATGGCGCTGTGTAATTTGTCTGACAATATTTATTTATTATTTATTTATTAAAGGGATATATAGCATGCAACTAGGCTATATGACATTTTTTTTCTATTTCTTAGGTAAATATGTCACAATAATATAACTATAGTGCTATAGATGAAAGAATTACTTCGATAGCAAAAAAAAAAATCTCGAGATATGATAATTTGAACATTTCAATGTTCATATATGTATAAGCACGTTTTTCCAATGTATCATTTAAAATTATGTTTCTATTTTTGGATTTGGTTTCAGAAATCTCGTGAAATATTCTAGAAAACAACTTAGATTAGATGTTTCATTAACATACTATTTTATAAATTAATATAAATATAAACTAAAACATTTTTTGTATTATTTCACAAAAAAAAAAAAAAAATAGTAGAAACATAATGCTTCAAAGCGATACTGAACTCTGTCGTTTTCTTAAACATAAATTGTTGACATTCTACGCTACCTTAAGTTTGTTACAAATCCTGTCGTCAGTCGTACTCCCCCTTATTTTCGAGAAGTGACCCCTCTACGCAAATACAAACCCGTGTCAATATAAAAATTCGGTGTTCGGTCCGTACTCAGAAATATATGTAACAGTATATCTAATTCTTACATTTAGCAGAACTTATAGAATTTTTTTTTGGGACGGGTATGTAAGCGTATTTAAAGTAACAACGCTAAGTGATCTCACTACATTATTTTCTAAGAATAATTGAATCATCGGCAAACAGCTTTGGTTGTTTGGCATACTCGTACGTTATACAAATAACCTCTCGACATTTCCTGGATGAGCGCAACGTCTGGATAAATTGTTGAATTCAGGTTTTCAACTTTTGTTCTATAGTGCACAGATCGGCAGGCAGGTAGGTTGCAAAAGCTCCGAAAATTGGCCAGTGGAAACATTATCTTCAACGTATTTTTTGTTAATTTTAAAATCTTAACTGAGGGCCATAATGACGATCATTTACCACACGCGTTTATCTCATCGGCACGTATTCCCCTTGGAACTACTGGTCAGGACTTCAGTAATATGTCATTAATGACCGCTGCTTGGTCGTATGTATGTTTACCCCGAATTTCACACGAGCGAAGCCGCGGGCAAAAGGTGGTAGTAGTTAATAGAATTTGTTTGGAATCGAATACACCCTAGTCATCACACATGGTACATACAGTGAACGAATTAAATGCAATGTTAGTTACTGGTTCATTTATGTGATTGTTCTCAAAGGTTTCACTTGGGTCTTTGTTGATCATGAATATGTACGTTAGATACACGACCGAACTAATATGTAAGGTGACCTCTGGACTGGAGAGTAAATGGCGGTCGACATCCTTTTATTAATGTGGTCGGCCAAAATATCTCTACCCGATGAAAACCGTAAACGGAGTCCAAATCTGGATCCAAGTATGGTCGTCATCACTGCAATTGACGATGCGCTGGTGGTACCCCTTTGAGGATCTTCATAAGTATTTCTTCACATTTCGTCTAAATAACTCATGATTAAAGGAAGAGAGAAACACGTGAGCCGGCAGAGGATAAATTCTGGAAAAACCGAGGAATAAGTATAAAACAAAAACCCGGTGGGTCCGAGCCTTAGTATTCCCGATCTTTGTCTATGGAGTGGAGACGTGGACTATCCGAGCAAGAGAGAGACAGAGATTAGATGCACTAGAGATGTGGTGCTGGAGGCGGATGCTGCGAATACCATGGACGGCCAATCGCACCAATGTATCTGTTTTTTCTCAACTCTGACCAGGTGAAGGAGGCCGCCTCCTTTTCTAAATTCTATCAGGCAGTGAGGGCCACTTCGGACAAGAATCGATGGAGACAGATTGTCCGTTCGCGAGGTTCCCGTGACCACGATCCTCAGCAATGAGCGACCGAGTGAAGAAGAAGAAGGGGAATAAATTGTCGAACATTTTGGTGTGTGAAGAGAACAACTGTAACCTATGATGAAGTGATTTCAAACCTGCACTAGTGGCTTTATTGGTCTGTCTATCTATACCCGAGCTGCTGTGAAAATTACCAAATTTGTTTAGAAAAATATTCTCCTCTGCATTACCAAATTGTAGAATAAGTTGCTATCAAAGTTTTCCGAGGAGACTACAATATGGGGTTCTTCAACAAGGATGTAAAGAAGTTTTTGCAGGACAACGCATGCTTGATGCTCCAGCTGTGGCAAGCGTCTTGGAATAACCGTTTACTATCAGGCACGCCATATGCTTGTTTGTATTAACGAATGATACGAATAAAGCGGTATGAATAAAAAATCCTTTAAATATCTCTCTGTCACACGATATGTTCGTCTCTTTCCAATCTTGACTAGTACGAGTATAACATAACCGGAAATTAAATCAATCACTGGCGCGCAGCTGACTTCCGGCGGCAATATTGAATCACCGCTGGAGAAATGAATTATTTTATGTAATTTTTTTTTTACCAGTGACTAGGCCCAGCTTCTTCCCGAACAGTTTTATTTTTACAATGGCAAATTAACACTGTTAATTACAGTGTTGATTTAAATTAAAAGCTCCTCTTTGTGCTATTAATTTGTATTACATGTTTTTTTTTTTTTGCCAAACAACAATACGGCTTAACTAATGTAAAACGGTTACAGCATCGAGACGCTTGAAATATAAAAACGAATTGTTCGAGTACTGGAACCCTCGTAGTTAACGCAACATTTCATCGAAGAAAAAACTTACTTATTTACTTGAAATTGTAAACGTGAAAGTGTGTTTGTTCTTCTTTCACGTGGAAGGAACCAATGGATTGACATGTATTTTTAAGGGGGATAGTTTGAAGTCTGGACAGGGACAAACCCTCCACCTCCCATGGCTCCACCGACCTCGCGGTCATATGAGCCGAATCGCGGGAGATGCGCGCGGCACTTTGCTCTAAGGCTCTTTCGTGCCGCGGACAAGTTTTGACTCTCTACAAATTATTTAACTCTATATCCTTTGTCCGTCATTGAAGCTCATTTCCCCTTCTGGGGCAAGGTCTGGACAATTGCATTTTTTCCGGGATAAATAGTAACTACATAGCTACTTTTTAACCCTGAAAAACCTCCAATTCCCATGGGGGAAAAACAGTTTATTAAAATAATGACCACGCAGACGAAGCTGTCGGTTACAGCTAGTACTAAATAAAAGGCAAAAAAATATGATGTTTTAAAATAAATAAACAACTTTTTTTATATTTTACGCAACAGCTTAGGGCTTACGTTAAAACCTTAGGCTATAAATAAAAATAATCCACGAATTCAAAGTAAGGCTGCAGTCCGACATACAGCGATGTTCAAAGGGCGACCGCAACAACAGTCCCTAATTAGCGAGCTTCTCTGTATGGTGCAATCAAAAGCGTTTAGCGGGTCATTAGGAACAACAACAATTTTAGGGAAATGATGGGTGCTCATGTGGAGAATAGTTGTTTACATAAGTTTATAGACAACGATTGAATAAAACTAAAAATGAGATGAAAATGTACGTAGCGAAAGAGGCTCTGGCGAAAGTAGGGTACATAGTATATGTACGCGGCCAGACTGAGGAAATACACCTCTACCGCAGAGAATACCGCAGCCAAACAACAATTCCCTTGACGTTGACGACCCTTGTTGTTGTGTTCCTGCGGGTGAGTGATGTCACCAGAGAAATGAAAGAGTTGCCGCGTTGGCTGCGGGGCTGGCGGCGCGCCATATAGTATGGTAATATACCATATGGATTCTTTATGATATGATAATATATGGTACTTACCGTTTTTGATTTGTATATTTTTAAAAAAATCTAAAGATATTTAGTGACTTAACTGGTAGGTACTCTCTTATAATAATATTATAATGATAAATATTTCTGGACAATTTACACAGTCACAAATTAGGCGCAAAGCTTGTACTATGGTTGGGTACTAGACAACTGATAAACGTACTTAAATACATTTTTTTGTAAATACATACTTATAATAAATAGAAAACACCCACAACCAAGACAAACAAACGTGTTCGTACACCCAATGCTTCTTTTGTGCGGGTATCGAACCCGCGACCTCGGAGTCAAAGTCTCTATTGCTAGCCATTCGACCACCGGGCCCGTCATGGTTATTTATTAACCCTACTCTGACCACTAAACTTTTCTGTTTTTTTGTCATGGTTAAAATTGAACATGTCTGTTTGTCATGGTATTATAAGTATTTATTATATTTATAAGTAAAAAAAGTGTATATAAGTAAATATATCAGTTATCTAGTTACCAATAGTACAAGCTTTGCTTAGTTTGGAACTAGATGGCGCTGTAATATATTAAGGAATATTTATTATAACTTTTCATATATGAAAAGTTATAACACACTTGTTTGAATATATTCAAACAAGTGTGTATCAAATCGCCAAACAAACTGTCATTAACGGAGGTCCAAATGTCAGCGCTGAAATGTGGCACGAATTACTGCAAAATACTGGTGCCTGAATTAGGGCCACGTTCAAAGGGGTACCGCGGACACCACAACATCACCTCGCAATTAGCGTGTTTATACGTGTGGTGCAAACACGAGCGACGAACGACTCATTAATATACAGTTGTGAATGCGGCCGTACCCGGAATGTTATCTGGTACAAATGCAAGCGGTGGGTGGTTCATTATTATTTTACATAAAATTTTATTCCAAATCTTGTTCCATTCTGTATATGAAGTACCAAACGAACATACAGCCTGCTCGATGGAAATGGTGACCGTAGCCTATATACTCGTAAGTGTCGGAAAGGTTACTGTTATTTGGCTGCACTCTTCTGTAAAGAGGAACAACTTATGTAGAGGTACAACTTCCCTAGTGAGGCTGCATATTAAACTTATTTATTTTATTAGAACTTATGTATATTGACAAAATTAATAGTGTTTAAAAGTATATCCATTAACAATTTCTCATTATTTTTGATAATCAAGCGACGACAAAGTTATTTACATATAGAAAAATCTGATAGTATTTCGACTGTATAAGCGCGCATTCAATAAATAGAGTAAATAACGAAACAAAAATCTGTTATAGGTTGCAATTTAAGTCTTCTTATCGCGGCAACGGATAAACTAAGCACAGAAAGTGGCCACATTCGCAGCCCTTGTCTCAAAAGAATTTCCTAATTTACAAACAATTATGCCACATTCCGCTTACGCCTATGACTTACAGCGTAGGTTCATGTTTGAGTTGTGTCGCGTTAGAAACGGGACAAATCAAATATTTACTCGCAGCGGATTTGCGAGCGAATACTCACTGAATATTTGGACCTGGGGGCTGCATGGCTTTGATGGATGTTTTTAAATCTTTCATTTGCTGGAATTAAAAGACCGTTTCTGCTTATTGGAACTACTGGAATATAATCTGCATAAACCCACGTTCATCCCACGGCTGGGATACGAGTCTCCTCTCAATCCAAGAGATTTAGAGTGTACACCTTGGTTGGCGGAGGTGAGTGTTTTCGAGTCGTGCAAAGGCACATGGCTTAACGACTGTCATCCATCTAATGACAACAACCGGGACCGATGGCTTAATGTGCTCTCCGAAGCATTTAGCAGCTCGAGTAGTGTATTTACATTCCACAAAACGCCTTGTTTAATTGCCATTGCTGACTTACCCAAAATTTTATAATCACCACTAAATAGAATGTCCGCCTTCCGAACACGGTTGTTTGTAGATGGTAAAACCATTTCATGTTCACTAATTGTAGCTTTTTATTATCCATATAACTGCATGCGTAATGTAATTCATATTCACATAGAATAAACGTAATTAAAACTAATAGGTACCACAGGGGACATCACATACAAAAACAATGACATGTAAACAAACAATTGTAAAAAATCACAACTCGAGCAGCATTGCCGTATATTCGCGCCTGTACTCACGCGCTCTTTGAGACATATAAATCTGATATAATGCTATCCTGTTCACATGTCGTATTAGTTGTATCTTATGTCTTACTCTGACAGACATGAATTAGTTATGATGAAACTATGGCTGCTACATGATTTTAGGTAATTTATAAAAAAATATGTACCTTATTTCATCCAAAGAGAACGAATAAAATACGACCAACGTCAATTCGTGCGTTATGGCATCCCTTGGGAACGGTTCCACATCTGTCTCAGATGGGAGGTGAGGTCGACTATTGAGAGCGGCAAGGAGGTGCTATACTGTACGTAATACTATTACTTATACTGTGCTGATATTAAGTTTTAGTAATTTGTGTGTCGTGTCATTTTGTATGAATTATTGGGAGATAAATTTGACTTTCACAAAATAAGACCTGAACCACAACCATAATTTAATCTCGATTTGGTCAACAACAACTGACGAGCTCGGTGACGTAGCGGTCAATTACGCGGCTTCGACACCAACGCTCGTGGGTTCGATTCCCATTTGTGTGCATGAACATGTCTGTTTATCTTGGTCTGGGTGCTTACTATGTATCATAAGTATGTATATACAAAAAAATATATTTACGTATGTTTATCAGTTGTCTAGTACCCATAACACAAGCTTCGCTTACTTTGGGGCTAGATGGCGCTGTGTAATTTATCTGACAATATTTATTTATAACTTTGATACTGCGATGGTAAAAAAAATTACGAGTAATGGCCTTCGCTGTAACTGTAACGCAAATATTCACAAAAATTTCACCAAATACGTAAACCCGAGCATCGCCCGCGTCTTAACGCATTGATATGGAAATTAACGCACCTATTTATCACCTGCGTGGCAGCTTTTTCATTTCGTTACCGCGAGTGCGTGAACGATCCAATTTTTAACGTGACTCCTGAAATTACCTCTCACCATAACTGTTATTGCCCTCTTCATCGCCATGGATTTGAGATAAATTGTATTATTTTTTATGCGCTGCCGGGGTAGTGATATATATATTATACATTGATTCGATCATAGATAGTGATTCGAGTAGTAAATTTTATAGAATAGAATATTTCGACGGTCCCTACGTATAAAGCGACATGACAAAAATAGCAATTTTATTTTATTGCATAAGTTGCTACAGATTGCCCGTAAAAAACATTTTCTTTTTTATTTTATTGCTTGTATATAATTAAAAAGTAAGAAATTATCTCATTTGTCCAATAATAACATTATTTAATTGATATATACGCTTTATACGTAGTGATACATGTCGCTTTATACGTAGGGACCGTCGATTTATTTATTTGCTAGAACTTTAGGTTACAATAACAGGTGTTGTGGTTTATATGAAAACGGTACAAAATGTTCGCCTCTTTCTCATAGGCATGCAAATATTGGACATTGGTTTCTTTTTAAATTAAGTTAACTAACTACCAGACTAACAATATATTGGAGTAGTAACAAACATTGATTAAATACACATCATTCTGGATATAATAAAATTAATAATATTATAAAATAAATGTCAAAAATACAAGGAATGTCAAAACCATAATCGAGAAATATTAATACAATAAAATGAATACAATAAAATTATGCAATAATAATAGTTTTCATTGCATTTTGTACTATATCGGGTGGCAGTCAAGCATACGCATGTTAGGCGATTACCGTTGCCATATTAACGCTCGTAACATGCAATATCGCTCGCGCGCCGTTACCCCCGCTGCCAACGCAGCAACTCCTTCCTTTTTGGTGACCTCACTCACTCGCAGGAAAAGGTATTTGGCTGCGGTATTCTGTGAGGTGGAGCTACATTACCCAGTCGGATAGCTTACAATTACGCTCCCTAACTACTCATTCGCAGGAACACAACAAACCTCAAGAAAATTATCTTATTATTTAATGGTGCATCCTGTTGAATTGCTAATGAGGCCTTGACGAGAGAGATGTAGGGCACATCGATCCCAATTCAAGAAGTACCTCTCCACCTCACAGGTGACAATATCTTTGAGGAATATTGTACTATTAATTTTTTACAACGTCGGGTGAAGCGGTTACCAACATCAAATATCGCTCCCACGTTGCCACCCCCGCTACCAACGCAGCAACTTCTATGTAGCTACTGTGTAACCATTTCACATTCACATCTCTCTTCTCGTTTTTTTTTGCTCTTCATTCAAATAACTTTATCTCTAGAATTTTCATAAAATACTGATTAGTCCACAGCAAGGTAATAAATGATGATAACGAAGATCCAAGTGTTGTGTAATTTGTTCCTCCGGGGACGCATACAGGTCGGCTTCGTCCCGCAACCATCAGAATGACAAAGTTCCTGTCAAATATATTTAACAGTAACCAACTTGACGAAAGGATTCGATCGCATTGCAGCCTTTTGTGTCCTTTTTAACTCTTCTTTGTACTCAGTAAGTGTTATATAAATGAATGATATTTTTTTAAAATTAATTATCAATCTTAAGACATTACGAGTACATTAAATAACAGATTTCATTATTATTATATTTATATAACAGAAAACAAAACTATGTACAAATTATAACTAAATCGCGTAAAAAAATTTTCAGCCACACCGTCAAATGGCATCGTGCACAGAAGGCTGGCAGGCATTGCCACGCTGAATGGCAATGCTTATGCGTTATGCCAAATAAAAGCCAGTCCTTTGGTCACTTGTATACATATATTAACTTATAAATGGTATAAATTAAAAGGTAATGAAAAAGGTGTACTTTCGATTATAAATGCTTAATATTTTATGACTAGCTCTAGTTGTATGATGTGTTGTTGGAATGGTCGTCTGTATTGAGTTAAATTTCTGTTCTCTGTATACAATGTTGTTATAGTAATTATAACATACAATTTTTGACGTGACAACGTCTTATAAATTGGTTAGCCGGGTGACACTTCAAGAAACTGGCTCACGTTATGCGCTTACAATGAGAGCGAGTGAAAGGCGCGTGCCTTTCACTCGCTCTCATTGTAAGAGCGTCCCTTCTAAGAGCGAGAGAGACAGACATAAAAAGTGAAAGGCATGCGTCCCTTCCACTCGAAAACATTTTACCACTCAAAGTCGTTGTCACGTAAAACTTTCGCCCGTATACCGACTTTACAGGCAACCAATTTTTTTTTTATACTACTAATGCGACAAACAAGCATACGGTCCGCCTGATGGAAAGCAGTTACCGCAGCCTATGGACGCCTGCAACACCTATGTGTATTTCGAACGATCACGATTAAAAAACGTAATTACTGTTTGTTATATATTTGTCATTCATAAAGCTCTCCAAGACAATGGGTCCGATTTATCAGCGACTATCTGCTGAAATATGCCTCGTGGCAAGAGTCCGCCATTTGTAATTATTATTACAAATTACTATGTGGTTTGAGGACGCAATGTTTGTTGTTTGTCTTACTAATATAACTATGTACTGATGACTTTCATTATGTTTGGGATTTATTTGTTAACCTTTTACTTATTTACGAGCTCCGTTCGCGTGGGTTTGACCTAGTATTAAAATACAATTAGAATCATTATGCTTATTTTAGCCCATTTCTGTGTACTGCTGAACAAAGGCCACCCCAATTGATTTTCAGCGAGACCGGTTCAATTGATATTTCTGTCTGACCTGCCCAGTGGTTGAATGGCTAGCAATGGCTACTTCGACTCCGAGGTCGCGGGTTCGGTCCCAGCACAAGACTAATATTTGTGTACATGAACATGTCTGTTTGTCTTGGTCTGGGTGTATTCTATGTATTATAAGTATATATTTACAAAAAAATATATGTAAGTACATTTATCAGTTGTCTAGTACACATAACACAAGCTTTGCGCTTAATTTGGGACTAGATGGCGCTGTGTAAATTGTCCAGAAATATTTATTTATTTTATGTGATGTAAACTGTAAATAAAGCATATTCAATCTATCTATAGCGTCGTCAATTTCCCTCAATTAACACCCTTGAGAAATCATCCACCCGCGCGAAGCCACCCGGCTGTAATAACTTCAGCAAAGCAAGCCTCCAAACCATTGGTCTGAGCGGCTGGTGCAAGCGATTTAATTAAGTGCAATTGAGGTTCTTGGATGCTGTAGGATTCAGTGATATAGTCATTTGGATTAGTCCATCCCATTTCTGAAGTTTAGATAACGTTTTGGATAAATTGATTGACGCCAGAAAGCGGATAAATCTACGGTTTAAATAATCAAGTCTGAAATGTGATGTGGATCCGAGATATGATGTTAATTAATTAATTTATTTATTTATTAAGGTACACCAAGAGGTTACAATACTTTTAATTTTGGCTGCGGTATTCTGTGAGGTGGAGGGTACATTCCCCAGACGGGTAACTTATAATAGGCTATTTTCCAATGTTTAAAAATTGTATAAATTATTTAACAATATCGTAAAATACACAAAACTATAAAGATCTGCAAACTTTCATTCTAATATCTTCAGTCAGAATTTTTTAACGTCGATCAAAGTTTGACATGAAAGTCCATTTTAAAAGTATGAAATTATAAAAATTAATTAGATAAATTAAACGGGTCACTCACGTCTTTTTGTCGGGAAAGCCGACTAGTTTCGATCTCAAAAGGAGACCTTCTTCAGGGCGAATGTCCAGACACGTACACCATTTGTCTCTCGCGCCGGACACTGCGCGCTAATGCGCGCGCCGCACGACTGGAAAGGGTGGTGGGGGGTTGGTGCGTTGATTGGTGGAGCGCTGCCTTCGACGATGACGTAGTGGCAGATAACGCCTGCCACTACGTCATCGTCGACCCGTTTAATTTATCTAATTAATTTAGTATAATGTCTCACGTGAGTTTTAATAATATAAATTATAAAAAAATAATATTTCCATTGGAGAAGCAATAAAAAATGCTATAACTTTTATTATGATACTAATTACATAAACGCAATAATTAACATAGCTGTCATACAAATTTCTGATTTGATGCATACAAAATACAAACCTGTGACGTCATAATTCGGTAGTCTTTTGTATGGAGCGTTTTGGGACAGTCTAAAAATTGTGATTTTCAAATTACCATATCTCGAGAGATTTTTGTGTTATCGAAGTAATTCTTTCACCTATGGTTATATTATGGAGACGTCCCTACATATCAAACCGAAAAAAATGTTAGTCAAATAGCCTATTACGCTCCCTACCTCTCTTTTCACCAGAGCTTCGTGTGTCAGTCAGCAGGGTGCACCGCGTGCAGATGAAGTTGGCTTTGGTTCAAAGATGTTGATGAAAGACTTACACCCCATTTCTTTCAATATTATATATAATAATATATGTATTTGTACAAATCTAGGCCCAGCATGTAACCCAACTATAGTTAAACTTAACTTTTTTATGAATTTATATATTTTTTTAATCCTACTAATATAACAATATCATATAATGCATAGTTGACAAAGCAATTTCTAAGCAAATTATCCAAATCCCATAAAAAAATAACAAGCGCCATGAAACGACTGAACCTTTCACTTGAACTTTAAAAGTGAAACATGATCGATGTCTAGATCACATGAGTTGTTCATTTTGTTATAGCTACTGAACGACTGGACCTCTCCATTATAGCAATGTTGAGTGAACAGAGTAATATTAATAGAAAATAAAATTGACATAAATTTTCACTATTGACAATTTGACACTAAATATATAATTTGACACTAAATTTATATGTAAGGTTTTAATTTTATTTTCTTATTTTTCAGGTAAAACACAAATCCACTTGGAATTTAAGAAAATATGGCGGCCCAGGTAATTAAAAAGGACGCCCGTCATGGCGACGGAGTCAAATACTGTCGTTTAAATTGTTATAGACAGAGTGACAAATCGGTTAGGGAGTTCCGTGTACATGCACTTATATATCAGCATACATTAGTAACAGATGTACACGACCGAACAGTCCAATCGGTACACATTCATTAGAACTCACTCAGCTGATAAATTAGAATGTGCGTGGGAATCGAATCTACTGACATTTACCGATGCATTTTGTGAATCGATGTCTCACTGCCTTATTACTGTATAGAGCAAATTATGTTCCATTTGCAATATAGATGAAGGTCTTAAACTTCACGCCGCTCTTTTTACCCGACAACGGAGCCCGAAGGAAGGGTTATGGGTTTGATTTATATGTATGTGTGTCATATAATATTATTAAAACTCACGTGAGACATTATACTAAATTAATTAGATAAATTAAACGGGTCACTCACGTCTTTTTGTCGGGAAAGCCGACTAGTTTCGATCTCAAAAGGAGACCTTCTTCAACAAATTGAAACTAGTCGGCTATTTTTTATTAATTTAGGTATCTATATATTAATACGTGAAGCAAAAACTTTGTACTCCTTTTTACGAAAACTGCGCGTACGAAGGAGTATGAAGTTTATATAGAGTAGGAGTGCAGAATCTAATATTTTTTTTTATTATGCATATTTTTTTTTTTTAATAATAAAAAAAAAAACATTACACACACTACCATGTATTTGAAACACACACTCTTTTGTTTATTGTTAAAATCATAATTTAAATCAGTTATGGTCGCATTTCGAGCACTGCGCGACCATTAGTACATATAACATATTATATAATGCCACATGGCATAAAAATAATTTCGTATAAATTGGTATCCATTGTAGGTTAGGTTAGGTTTGATATTTTTTAGTTCAATTATCATCATCATCGGCCTGTATCTAGCCTTCCCCACTGAATGGTTTTTCATCAAATACGATCCTCCGCCTTCCGCATCCAACCGGAGATTATTAGCACCCCCTACCCTACCTCTACCGATAACCTGGCAGCTATCCCGGGCCAAGTTGGCGGAACTTAGCCCGGGATAGCTGCCGGGTCGTATTATTATTATTATCGCTACTAGTAACGGTAGTGAGTGGGTGCCGGCCGGCAGTAGTTTACATGAACTAATTGGTGGCGGAAGCACGCAAAGTAGTGTAGATTAAATTGCCTGAAAATTTGACTTCCGCAAAATAACACCTGAATAAATTAACTATTATACTTTGGTTTGTGTACTGTATATTGGAGAGCCATGCTGGGCAGGCGGGTTGGCGAGTGTCGCCAAAGCCTTGTGCGCTGATCGGCAGTCTGTACTACGTGCAGGTGAGGTTGGCTTTGGTTTCGGAGGTGGTAGAGGTCTAGTTACTCCTCATTTTTATTATCATAGTCCATTATATTACATAGGTGATTTTAGTCAATTGCAAGCCAGCAATTTACTTAAAATTACAGCAAATGTTTTATTTGTTATATGATTTGAATATTATTACATATGTTACAATATATATTATATCTCAGTTTAAGATTATATTATGTTATTAAGTGATGGAAGAGTGAGACCTCCTGACACAAGTATCTTGTATAGTACTTAATAGGTTGGTGTCAACCACTTATGTAAAGTACTGTGAATTTTTTTTTTATTGAATTTTTTTTCATACCCGTGTAGAGGTATGTCCAGTATAGTCCAATTATTTATTCCTCGCAGATATGGAACGCTCGAATCAAAGGCATCGTTAGGTTCGACTTCGTAAGCGAGTGTCGTTGGGTGGGTTTCATGATTTATTTTTCCAGAGCCATCATATGGAAAGTCAAAATAATTTAATAAATTTATATATTTAAAGTAAATTGGAATGTTGAGTTGATAAATAAAACTCAAAATGACCGTATTCGGGTATTTATTAAATTTTTCAAGTTAATACGTCGCTTATCACTACATAGTATAAAACAAAGTCGCTTTCTCTGTCCCTATGTCCCTTTGTATGCTTAAATCTTTGAAACTACGCAACGGATTATGATGCGGTTTTTTTTAATAGATAGAGTGATTCAACTGGAAAGTTTATATGTATAATATATGCATAACATAGTAGAAAAACACTGATAATTTAGAGGTTTCTAATGTGATGTCGTAAATAAACACATTTTTTTGCTCTTTCATTGCAAACGCTGGCTGAACCCAACGAGATAGATCAAAATAATGTAGTACGGTATTGTTCACCTTAAAATGGTCTACAAAAAAGTTCGCGATGGTATATGTCTATCTCTTAGTGGTAACACACAATAACCGTTATTTTATCCTTTGCTTTTTACAAGAAATAATGCCTTATTTACGAAGCGATTTTAAGCAATACAGAATTAATCCTTATCCAATTAAGTACCTTAAATACATTGCGCATTTAATATAGATCAATATGGCCCTTCACAGCATGTAATTTAAATGAATAGTTTAGAAGATATTACACATTTAAAATGCAGAGACATAACGGCTGTGGCGGTACCGGCCGCGGAGCCGGCGGCGTGTGCCTATAACTGGGGAAGGACTGGATAGGACAAAGCGCAAAGACCTTCTGTAGTACATTTAGTATCAGCATTGCACCCGTGCGAAGCCGGGGCGGGTCGCTAGTTTCTATAATAAAAGTAAAATTGAATTAACATCCAGGAACGCCAAGCCGAAACACGACTTCAATCGATTTATTTTTAATATAACACAATTAAAAATACTGTTGAGTTCATTTTCGTACATACAAAATTGAGTTAATGAAAATGCTTCGTTAAATACAACTGTCGCTTACCCAGAGAGCCAATAAACGGTAACAAAACGCCAATTATTCAACGTAAATGATTTAAAATTGCAAATGCAATTATTTCCACGATCTGCAGTTGCGATGCAAGTTTTAATTGCATTCGCGAATGCTAGAATTGAAATGAAGTAGTGGTTAGTGCTTAATTGTAAAGCTACCACCGAGGAATACTAATATTGAGCTCTGGAGAGCTGGCAACACTAGCGATTGAGGCTATAGAAGGAGGTTGGGGAACGCTTTATATAAACCGTCTTCTGTTTTTTTTTCTTGACAATAAAAGAGGTCAAACGAGCATGTGGGTTACCTGTTGGAAAGCAATTATAACCGCCCATGGAGATCAGCAACATCAAAGGGGTCACCAATCCGTTATCAGCCTTTTAAGGGAAATATCGACTCTGTAATGTGTGTAAATAAATAAATATTCCTGAACAAATTACACACTGCCATCTAGTCCCAAACTAAGCAAAATTGCTAATATGGGTACTAGATAATTAAATAAATAAATATTTCTGGACAATTTACACAAATTAAGCGCAAAGCTTGTGTTATGGGTACTAGACAACTGATAAATGTACGTAAATATTGTTTTTTTTTTGTAAATACATACTTATAATACATAGAAAACACCCTGACCAAGACAAACAGACACCTGGGGCATCACACGCGCGTTGCCGACCCTGTAAAAACCTCTTCACGCCTTTTTTGAAGAACCCCATGCTGTAGTCCCCTGAGAAAACCTCGACAGGCAGTTCATTCCACAGCTTGACAGTACGCGGGAGAAAACTTCTCTGGAACCGCACAGTACGAGACCACTTAGGCTCCAATGTGTGAGGATGAATTCCCTGTCGATGGCGAGCGGTGCGACTGTAGAAGGAGGCCGTTGGCATCATATCAATATTATATAATCGCATGCAAAACTATATAAAATTACAATAAAAGTCCTAATTAACAGTGTTATAGGGTGGGAAGAAAGAAAGTTGTGCCAACTTGTAACTGGTTGGGAATATTTTTTTCCAAACGAGTCACACCCCTGTTCTTAGGGTGTGAGTTGTTTTTTTTTTTTTTATTCTACCTCGGATGGCAGACAAGCATACGGCCCACCTGATGTGAAGCGGTTACCGTAGCCATATTAACGCTCGCAACATAAATTATCGCTCGCGCGCTGCCACCCCCGCTGCCAACCAGCAACTCCTTCCTTTCTGGTGACCTCACTCACTCGCAGGAACACAACAATCCTCAAGGGAATTGTTATTTGGCTGCGGTATTCTGTGAGGTGGAGGTACTTACCCAGTCGGCTTAAGAAATACGCTAGGCCCTACCTCTCTTTTCGTCAGAGCCTCTTCTGTCAGTCAGCAGGGTGCACCACGTTAAGGTGAGGTTGACTTTGGTTCAAAGATGTTGATGAACCACTTACACCCCAAAAAAAAATTGTTGGGAACAAGTATAAAAATTGTCTCATCGAGTAACAGTGTGACTCGTTGGGAACAAACGAATCACAATTTTAAGGACTTACTCCATGCGTCAACAAACCTGAGTTAACTATTTTTTTTTTATAATTCAAGAATTCGTCAACTGTATAGTCAAATGCTTGTATGTCTGTGATCATAGTATAGTGAGTATTAACCAATTCTATGCTAGAAAATATATATTTATAGAATAGATAAAAGCTGTAGCCAAGAAATAATGCGTCTAGCAAATGGCGAACACGACAAAATGGCCGCCACGACCCAGTTATGTGCAATACGTGTCAGCTTGCAGCACCTTAATGGTGCATTTGATAGGATGTTCTTGGTATGCTTTGGTGTAATAAAGGATTAGATTTAGCTCTTATATTTGATGTAATGGTTAGTCAAAATATTAATTGGATGGATTCACTTTTGTACGGACTTACAGATAGAATTCCAATTCGTTACCTTTGTAAGTACGTATTTCGGGTGTAGATTTGTGTGTCAGCTTTTCCAATGGTAAACTTGGCTGGAGAGATTGTTTTTAGTAAGTCTGCCTATTGTACTAATATTTTATGGTGAACTATCCGTTTGCTCAGCAAAAAATAACCATGTAAAGAAGGACGAAAGAAGAGGAATTATCCATCTAAAACCTATTTTTCTATAGATGATTCCGTACGTGATTTTTCCGTAGATCAATTCCAGACAGATTAAATTTTTTTATACTTCTAGGGTGGCAAACAAGCATACGACCAGCCTGATGGAAAGCAGTTATCGTAGCCTATGGACGCTTGCGACACCAGAGGCATCACTCACGTGCACCGATCCTGCTAAAACCCCATAATGCCCTTCTTAAAAAACCCCATACTGTAATCTACTGGGTAAACAGTAGCAGGGAGTTCATTCCACTACCTGACAGTTCGGGGCAAAACTCTCTGGAACCGCACACTATGCGCCCGAGGTTTACTTCATTAGGTACTCTCTGTATTTTGTGACTGAGGGAAGTTGACTCCACAATGTCACCGTGCGTGGCCAAGCTCACCAGGATTCAATATATCAACCTAAGTTTTAAGAAGAAATAATATTTTAAGTTGATTTAAAATATTTTATGTTGGAATAAATAAATTTTAGGACTGACCATTGAACTTGGCACCCATTTAGATCTCACTTCTTTTGTCGTTGAAGTCAACAACCAAGGTATATATCATAGATATTGAACTTGGCTCTCATTTCACATTTATGTTTTTGATGGGACATGATATTATCTAGGGTTCTGTAATATCTATTTCCGCCACAGAGTAAACGACTCGCTCACAGACATTAATGTTCATATCGTCACAAGATATGATTGGAAACTGCACTGTGGTCACTATTACAAACACATACACGCTTGGATGCATTTACAATAAAAAAAAATACAACGTTAGACAGGGACAGTTTGATAATATCTAGATGTGAATGAAAGAGAGCAATGATATCCCAAGATATCACTAAGAATGTCCACTGCCATTTCTTTTTATGTAATGAAAATGAAGTTGGTCGCCACGTTTGAAGCCGTATTTTTTAACGGTTCTCAGGGGTTGGCTTTGCAATCTTGGACAGTTGGTTTGCAATTTTATGACTTAGTATGGATAAAGGTAGCAAAAAAAAAACGTGCATGAAATGGAAAAGCCATTTCATGCACGTTTTTTTTTTGCTACGTCGGGTGACATACAAGCATACGGCCCCCATGATGTGAAGAGGTTACCGTAGCCATATTAACGCTCGCAACATAAAATATCCCTCGCGCGCCGGCACTCTCGCTGCCAACGCAGCATCTCCTTCATTTCTGGTGACCTCACTCACTCTCAGCAACACAACAACCCTCAGAGGAATTGTTATTTGGATGCGGTAATTTGTGAAGTGGAGGTACAATTCCCAGTCGGGTAGCTTACAATTACGCTCCCTACCTCTCTTCGCCAGAGCTTAGTTTGTCAGTCAGCAGGGTGCACCGCGTGCAGGTGAAGTTAGCTTTGGTTCAAAGATGCTGATGAACCTCTTACACCCCAAAAAAGCAAGCACTTTCAAAAAAGGCAAGCTTGTCTTCCGGATCTCGATGATGGCATCGAACGTCTACGTATAACGAGTTTACGTCCAAGTGAATAGCGAGGAGATCGTTGGCGTAGTTGCGCGTGCTATCATCATCATCATCATCATCATCTCAGCCATTGAAAGTCCACTGCTGGACATAGGCCTCCCCTCTAGATCTCCAATAAGACCGGTTGGAAGCGGTTTGCCTCCAGCGCGATCCTACGGTCTTAATGAGATCGTCTGTCCACCTTGTGGGTGGACGTCCTACACTGCTATAGAATACACAAGTTAGGCAACGTCGACCGTATCTATCTATAGGATGGGTTTAAGGTGACGTGAGTCCAGGGCTTGGCCGTTTTCGAGGGGGTGAGGTGCGAGGCTTGAGAGGAGCCGGCGCGGGGTACTCGCTTACAAGCGCGCGATCGCTGCCGAGACGCCACAGTATAGCGAAGCGACTATCTACACCCGTGTAGTATTCAGTAGTATTACACCCGTCAATACAATAATTAAAAGTACTTACTGGAAATATAATTATATGAAAATAAATAAACCACATGTAAAAATATTTTTTTTTTTATTAATGAAGTATATTATATTCAACATGCAAACAAGTGATGTTTTGGTATATTATGAAAAAGTAAATAATTCAAAATAAAAAGAAAACTATTCAATAATTCTTTTATATTCAATTATATTTATTATTGGTCAAACTAAAATAGGTACATACTTAGACTAACTAACTATCACGCGCCAGCATACACTATTCTTCATCCTTCTAGGAATCGATATGTGCCGTACAGCACGCGTCTGTCACTAGCTACTATGCCCGAGCATACAGCGGTATTGATATTAACAGTATTTATATTTGACAACCCCGGTGGTCCAATGGCTAACCATGTCCAGTTTGATTCCGAGGTCGTGGGTGCGATCCCCGCACAAGATACGAGTAAATATTTGTGTGCATGAACATGTCTGTTTATCTTGGTCTGGGTGTTTTCTATGTATTATCTATACTAATATTATAAAGCTGAAGAGTTTGTTTGTTTCTTTGTTCGAATTGAAAAAATATTTTAGTGTTAGCCTATATTTCAAGGAAGGCTATATATAGGCTATATAACATCACGCTAACACCAATAGGAGCGGAGCACCGATAAAAAACGGGAAAAAAATATTCCTTTTGAGGGCTTACGTTGCGTGCGCTGCGTAAATTTGCGCATATGCCTATCTTTTAAGATTAAATCACTATAGCATAATATAGGTAAAAGGTTGTTTGTCCTTCTTTCACGTCAAAAGTAACAAACGGATTTACATGTTATTTTTTTGATATAGTTTAAGGCCTGGAGAGTGACATAGGCTACTCTTTATCCCGGAAAAACATTTTATTCCCACGGGAAAAAATAAAGTTAATCATTTGTCCTTCTTTCACGTCAAACACGAACCTAAGTACGGACGTGATTTTTTTTATGGGGATAGTTTACGATCTGGAGAGTGACTTAAGCTACTTTTTATCACGGAAAAACATCTTAATCCAATGGGAAAAATAAACTTTGTAATCATTTGTCCTTCTTTTACATCGAAAGTAACCTAAGTACCGACATGATTTTTGTTAACGGGGATAGTTTACGGTCTGGAGAGTGTCATAAGCTACTTTTTATCCCATCAAGTAAAAAAATGACAACAAGAAACAAATATACACAATATAATGGCAGCTTCCCTGGACCACGCGGGCGAAGCCACGGGTAACAGTTAGTATGTATGTATTTACAAAAAAATATATTGATTTGATTTCATGATTGATTGAGAGAATTGTTATTTGGCTGCGGTATTCTGTGAGGTGGATGTAATTCCCCAGTCGGGTAGCTTACAATTACGCTCCCTACCTCTCTTTTCGCCAGAGCTTCGTTTGTCAGTCAGCAGGGTACACAGCGCGCAGGTGAAGTTGGCTTTTGTTTAAAGATGTTGATGAATCACTTACACCCTAAAATATTAATGATCCAACGTCCTAGCTCCTACACCAAAAAAATATTAAGCGTAAGTCGTGTCCTACACCAAAAACGTTGGTGGCGGAAGCACGCAAAGTAGTGTAGATCAAATTGCCTGTAAATTTGACTTCCGCAAAATAACACCTGAATCAATTAACTATCTACCTACTAATATTATAAATGCGAAAGTATGGATGTCTGTTTGTTCCACTATCTTTGGGGTTATCACTATATCTGGGCTGTAAGTGGTTCATCAACATCTTTGAACCAAAGCCAATTTTACCTGCACGCCGTGCACCCTGCTGACTGACAAACGAAGCGCTGGCAAAGGGAGGTAGGGAGCGTAATTGTAAGCTACCCGACTGGGGAATTTACCTCCACCTCACAGAATACCGCAGCCAAATAACAATTCCCTTGAGAGTTGTTGTGTTCCTGCGAGTGAGTGAGGTCACCAGAAAGGAAGGAGTTGCTGTGTTGGTAGCAGGAGTGGCGGTGCGCGAGCAATATTTTAAGTTGCGAGCGTTATTATAACTACGGTAACCATTTCACATCAGGCGGGCCGTATGTTTTTACAGCCCGACGAAGTATAAAAAATAAAAATTATGACGCCTAAACGGCCAAACCGATTTCGATGATCGCGTACCTACATGTATGCGATAAACTCAATCGCTACTGAACGAATTTCAATGTGGGTTTACAGATATTCCAAGAAAGATTTATAATAAAGTTTTCCAAAGAAACATCTAGCATGAGAAAAAAAAACCGGGTCTCAGTAAAAAAATAAATGTATCATCACCATCGTTGTTTTGTTGTCTTACTGATATTCCTACACTATGTTTATTTCAACGTGTTTATTGACAACGCGTTGAACGGACGCGCGGCACAGGTCCTACCTCGAACGCAGCTCCTAGAGCACTGACGTTTAGACTTGTGTAGTTCCTGAGTGAGTAGTTCAATTGTACTAGTTCACCATACAAGCCGGTTCTTGTCACTCACTCTTTCTTGTCCCATGTAGTTCACTGCGTCATTTAGTTCAATGAGTGACAAAGAGTAAAAAGAACGGAAATACATAAAGCGTACGAACTAGAATGAGAGAGATACGTTGTAATGCCAAAATTGCTGATAGAGAGCGAAAAGGACGGAAGATTCTGAAATTGTTCGTGATAAAACGAGACAGATAGTTTCGTGCGTGGTTGACTGACCGAATTAGAACTCTAAGGCTAAGGACATAAGAACCATAAGCTGTTAGCGAAAATATGCTATAGTATTAATACAAGGCTCAATTTTTATATTAATTATTATTTTAACCACTAAATTATTTCTTTTTACTCAAGCTTGACAGTCCTAAGCCTGTGAAAAGTTTGAAGGAAAATCAATATTTGGAAGGAAATTTATAAAATATTTAATTAGTTATACTTATTTAATACAAAAATACAATGTCATCAAAATGATGCAATAGAACATAGAAGAATGTAGAAGGAATCAGTCAACAGAACTACTGAGTCGATTGAATCAAAGATACATTGAACTAAACGAACTAAATGAGTCAAAAGAACTAAAGAAGCAATTGAACTAAATGAACTAAATGAACTAGATGAGTGATATAGTTCATTTGCGTCAAAAGAACTGCATCTTTCTTTTCAGTTCAGTGAACTGTTTTGCGCAAGTCTACTGACGTTGAGAGCGATCGAGAATCGGGGAGGGTGCGCGACCGCAAATCGTTATTCTTTTAATAATTATTTTATTTTTAAAAGTAATAGCATAGTGCTCTCGTAATTAAAATTATGAAAATTTTGGTATAATTTCCTTATAAAAAAATTGTATTAAATAGTTATAATTTTTACTTAGTGCAAATTTAGAGAGTAAGTTCGCGATTTTTTTCTATCGAGCCAAAAATTATTAATTGTGTTTTCAATAGCTTTGTACCCTGCAGAAAGGACTTAAGATTTCACAGTTAAATTTCTAGGAACCAAATTGAAATAGTTTAATAGAACTATTCTTTCAATAAGCGTGTTGCCTGGACTCACTTCACCTTAATTATTACGAGATTTGCATCGGAAGGCACGCTAAGCCGTCGGTTCCGGCTGTTGTCATTAGATGGCGCCGTTTAGGCGGCTTCAAAACACTGACGTCCGTAAACCCGCATTTGTGCAGCGTGGTGAAGTATGCTCTAAACCCCTTCAATTTAGGGGAGGCTCGTATCCCAGCAGTGGGATGAATAAGGGAACGAAAATAAGGGATGAATTGAAAGCCACGAATAGCCTGTCTATGAATCGGTTTATCTTGAGCTTTTTCGTGCTTCGCACACCTAAGAAGGGTGTATTTTTAGGGTTCCGTACCCAAAGGGTACAAAGGAACCCTATTACTAAGGCTCCGCTGTCCGTCCGTCCGTCCGTCCGTCTGTCACCAGGTTGTATCTCATGAACCGTGATAGTTAGACAGTTGAAATTTTCACAGATGATGTATTTCTGTTGCCGCTATAACAACAAATACAAAAACACAGAATCAAATAAATATTTAAGGGGGCTCCTATACAACATACGTGTTTTTTTTTGCTTACAATTGATAACTGCAATAGGTAGACGCTTGAAATACTCACATAATATTTACTTATATATTCACTTTAAAAATAAATAGTTAAACAAAGATAAAACAAATATTTAAAGGGGGCTATCATACAACAAACGTGATTTTTTTTTGCCGTTTTATGGATAATGGTACGGAACCCTTAGTGCGCGAGTCCGACTCGCACTTGGCCAGTTTTTTTTTAAATTATGTCAGTTGGAAAATAAGCATACAGCCCATACAGTTACCGTAGCCATATAATACACGCGCTGCGGTATTTTATAAGGTGCCTCCACCTTATAAAATACTTCTCCAGTTGGCAATTTTATATTTTTTTTTACAAACAAGCATACGGCCCTCCTGTTGTAAAAATATAATCAGTCCTACATATCCTTTCCCAGATCCTTATTTGTCAGTCAGTATTGCGCACATACTGGTGAGGTTGCTTTTGGCACTATAGAGGTAGTGAGCTACTTGCACCTCATAAAATGTATCTAGGACTACTTCAATCTTTAACGAAAGTTTTATGTTGTTAACACACACTCGCACAATATCATCTGTTATTCAGCTGTTATCGATAAAAGTGCTAACAACATTCTAATTAACAACTTATTCTTACTAGTTATTAGTAAATGAGAACACTTAAACAACTGAAGCTTGGATATCTCAGTTCAAGATTGCAAAGAATAAACGCTCTGAACTGTTGTGTTCAAAGATTTCAATCAGACTAGATACGGCAAGGCGTCAGGGTAAGAGCGCCGCTGAAGTTTATGCAACGAAAAAAATTACATCGCCTGATATATGTGTATACAATTAAATAAAAATTATTTATTTAAGACAAACTCCATATCATAGTAATATTACGACGAGCTCGGTTGTCGAATGGTTAGCAATGGCCACTTTGACTCCGAGGTCGCGGGTTCGATTCCCGCACAAGACAAACATTTGTGTGCATGAACATGTCTGTTTGTTTTGGTCTGGGTGTTTTCTATGTATTATATGTATGTAATTACAAAAAAAAATGTATTTACGTACATATATCAGTTGTCTAGTACCCATAACACAAGTTTTGCGCTTAATTTGGGACTAGATAGCGCTGTGTAAATTGTGCTAAAAAAAAAAACCTATCTGGGTTAGGGTAATTTTGCCCTGTCGAATTTTACCCATTAACTACAACATCTACTCACAATCCAGGCTTTCGCTACTATTTAATGAACATGCGATATCTAGTCTATTCCTTAATCTATGTTTGTATCCTATATCGGAGATAGCCGTAACAATGGCGTGTTCATTCTCCCCGAACAATTTCGCAAAACAAAAACACGAGGAATCAGCCTGGGCCTCGATGGAGACTATTACGGCTCGTACGAGCTAACACTTACTACCCCGAAAAATGGGTAAACACTCTCGGACAGAGTTCATAGACTAAATAAAACTGCTGCAGATGTTCCAGTGCTTTGATTAAAGTTATATGACGTTGTACAAATTATTGCACGTTTTATTTGACGAGCTCGGTGGTCGAATGGCCACTTTGTATTCGATACCCGCAAATGACAAATATTTGTGTGCATAAACATGTCTGTTTGTCTTTGTTTGGATGTTTTCTATGTGTTATATTTATGTATTTTAAAAAAATGTATTTAAGTATAACATCCGATTTCTAGTACCCATAGTATAAACTTTGTTTAGTTTGGGACTAGATGGTGACGTGTAATTTGTCCAGGAATATTTATTTATTTGTACAGCTTAATAATTGCCCGGCCTGCCTGATATGAAGCGATCATCGTATCTGTATAAACTTACTTACGTTGCAATTCACAACATGTAATATGGCTCGCGCGCCACCACCACCGGTGCCAACAGTGGAACTCCTATCTGGTATCCTCATTGACTCGTCTGGTGTCACGGCGAGGGAATTGCGCACGCACGCACGCACGCGCATACGTGCGCACGCCGTTCGTATTCTTTGTTCACTGTGGCACAGCGCAAGAAGAAGGCCCGCTTCGCAGGATCGCCATCTGGTGTCACAGCGAGGGAATTGGTTGTTGATAATAACTACACGTCCATTTCGTTCTAACTTCGTTTATTCACTGTCCTCAATTACATTACATGACATATATACCACATATATATATACCACACACACATATATATATATATACCACACTCGCAAGAACACAACAGTCTACAAAGGAATCGTTAGGTATTTGGCGGCGGTCTTCCGTAAGGTAGCCGACCGGTTTATAATACGCTATTACCGATCTTTTGCTAGAGCCTCGTTAGGTACTCAACAGTGAACACTGAACAATGAACAATCTCCTCAACAGTGAACAATCTCCTCTTATCTCCCCAATTTCTCCCCAATTTCCTCTTAGAAGTTATTTTTGTAGCTCTCCAGTTACACTTGAGTGTAGGCACACCATTACAGCATGTAATGTTAGAACCCTTCTGAATCTCAAGTGTTTGCGTGTCCGTCTTCCATCGTGGAGGATGGCCCGAGGCTCGGGATCAATCTCGACGGAAATGAGACGGGACTTTTATCGGCATTTGGGTAAATAGTAAACAAGCGCCCGGTCAATTTCACTTTCGCAACACCTACATGTGATAGAGCTTTTGGAAGATAACGTAATACGGGACTGAGATTGAGAGAAATCTGAAAAGTTATATTAGTTCGTTTGATAAAAAGTCTCCAAGCAAAAACTTTATACCCCTTTTTTACGAGAATTGCGCGGATGGAAGAGTAAGAAATTATAGTTTATATAGAGAAGGAGTGCAGAATTCTAATATATACTTTTTTAATTATGGATAAAACATATACTAAATCAGTAAAAAAAAAACACACAGTATGTCAGTGCCATAGTGCCATGTATTTAACACACACACGCATATACATAGTGCCATGTATTTAACACACACACGCATATACATACTCTTTTGTTTATTGTTAAAGTCATAATTTAAATTAATTATGGTCGAATTTCTACCAATGGGCGGCTACTAGGTATAATTAATTATGTCGATAGTAAATTATTTTTGACAAACGGGATACTGGGATAAATAAAATTGTACTTACAAAGATACGACTTACAAAGATATTGGTTAAATAAATGTGCTCCGTGGCTCGATGTGTCGATAAAACATCTTTCGCTAATTGACAGGATGCACTGTGCATTCTGTCCATTATATGTCCTATGTGATGGCTAATTTTGTTTATTTTTGTACCAGTATCAGGTGGAAAACAAGCATACGGCCTGCCTGATGTGAAACGGTTATCGTGGTTATCTCAGCCATATAAGCGCTCGCAAGAAATATCGCTTGCGCGTCTCCACCCCCGCTGCAACTTCTTTTTCCTTTGTGAATCACGCACTCGCAGGAACACAACAACCCTCAAGGGAATTTTTATTTAGCTGCGATATTCTGTAAGGTGGAGGTATTTTCCCACTCGAGCAAATCAATTATCATATACGTCAGTTTCGTCGGCTTGATTGTGCGAATTAACTGCGACTTGAGATAATAACCTCACGTTTCGGGTGTTCGGTTCTGACGGTTAGTTATCTATAGAAATATAACATCATTGTTTGCATCTAAACCAAAAATGTTTGTTTAACCTTTTGCGTGCCGCGGTCCCATGGTGGGAACAACATTGGTACAGCGCTTGGTACAGATTTGACAGGTCGCAGTACAGATTTCACAGGTCGCAGTACGCGAGCTGTCAAATCTGTCATCATCATCTTCAGTATCTACCCTGTATCTACCTACTGTTGGATATAGGCCTTTCCCAATGCTTTCCACCACATAAGATCCTCCGCTTTTTTTAGATCGTCGGTCAAATCTGTACCGAGCTTTAATGAAAGATCATTTTAAAAAAGTACGAGCAAGCTACTGGGATCTATCTTAATAGGAAGGATGTTGGTAAGCCACTCCAGCCCCTCATATCGTATTTAAACGATAGACTTTATCAATTTTATTTCTAATATTCTTCTAAATCGTTTGTCAAATGTCGCGCTCGATCCATAATCTTCAATCATCTGAGGGACATGTTGTTTGACATCAATTGGGAGCTTGTTTTATTGATAGCAGACTGAAGTTTGATTGAAGATAAACATGGACACTGTCGTCTAGTTATTGAAACTACACGACAAGATCGAGATATTTGTAGTGCTAGTACGTACTACGTAGTAGATGAAGATACATCGACCTCGGCAACAGAAGCAGAGGGACACCGCTGAGACAATCAGCCTACCACCGAAGCTGGAGTCAATTGCCATCGAATATTTTGATTCGAAAAATAGGTCTTACGTTTCAGTTATTGACAAACATCTTCAACTTAGTCAGTAGAGCTCCATAGCTGCTACCAGCTAAGCTGAATACAAATACCATAAAACCAAGCTGATGTTTGCTGTTCGCAATCAATAAACCCGAAGAGTTCAGAGTTTGCAAGCTGAAGTGGCAATGGGCCGGTCACATCTGCCGAGTAAGTGATGGCAGATGGGGGAGGAAGTTATTAGAGTGGAGGCCGCGCATAGGACGACGAAGTGTTGGACGCCCTCCTACTAGATGGTCCGATGACCTTAAGAAAGCGGCGGGGAGCGGCTGGATGCGGAAGGCGGAGGATCGTATCTGGTGGAAAGCATTGGGGAAGGCTTATATCCAGCAGTGGGTAGATACAGGCTGATGATGATGAAACCCGAAGGGAATCGGTTTCAGTTTAGCCGGTGAACCCCCCCCCCCCCCCCCCCGGGTCGAAACATCAGGCAATCATCATCAGGTCATTTAAGTCTCCACTACAGGAACACGACCCTCTCGTCCGTCATAGACAGGAGGATTTGGCCTACACTCCCCACGCTGGCAAGACGCGTTAGGAGGCCTGATCGACGTTTTATAATGTATTTCCCTTAGTCGTCTTGTACGACATCCACGGGAGACGGAGTGATTCTATTCTAGTCTGCCGGAGACCACACGGCCAACGACAGGCTATAATAAAGGTAAACACCCATCTCGCACACCAATCTAAAAATGATTAGTTAACTGTTCTGTGAAGAGGAAGTAATTCCTCAGTCGGACATCTTATCATTACGTTGGGTCCTACTTCTCTTTTGCCAGAGCCTCGTTAATTTTTTTTTATACTACGTCGGGTGGCAGACAAGCATACGGCCCGCCTAATGTGAAGCAGTTACCGTAGTCATATAAACGCTCGCAACATAAAATATCGCTCGCGCGCCGCCACCCCCGCTGCCAATGCAGCATCTTCTTCCTTTCTGGTGACCTCACTCACTCGCAGGACCACAACAACCCTCAAGGAAATTGTTATTTGGCTGCGGTATTCTGTGAGGTATAGGAACATTCCCCAGTCGGGTAGCTTATAATTACGCTCCCTACCTCTCGTTTCGGCAGAGCTTCGTTGGTCAGTCCGCAGGGTGTACCGCGTGCAGGTGAAGTTGGCTTAGGTTCAAAGACGTTGATGAACCACTTGCATCCCAAACATTATACAGTAGGGTGCACCATATGCAGATGAGATTGACTTTTATATAACAAACCTGTATCACTTAAATTGTTAGCAGGATCAAAAAGTTCAGTTACGTCAGATGCCAGTGAATATGAAGGAGGAGTCTGATCCAGCTAGAAGGATTATTGTGAAATAACAAGGTCATTAGTGTTTTCAATAGGCGGATATAATTTATTTTTCGCCCCTCGAGAAGGCTTCAGCGCAAAGAAGTGACAGTGCGGTACAAAAGGGCTGGGAAATGGGACAAAATTTTGGCCGAAGTCACGCGTTGCTGGCGGAATTGTTTATGTTCAAAGAAATTGATCATTGACATTCTACGTAGATTGACAGTCTACGGTATTAAACATGAGGAGAGCCTTTATTTTTGTATACGACTTCCGAGTGCCCAAGAAGCATGCCGCCTGCCTAATATAATGCGGTTATCGTAGTCATGTAGCTCGCAACATAAAAAGTACTGAGCTGGTTCACCCTCTGCTAACGCAGCACATCTGCTGACTTCACTTACACGTAGAAACACGAGAATCCTCGTGAGCACTCTTGAAGATTGTTGTGATCCTCCGAGTCATCGTCGTTGTCGCCGACATCTCTTATTTATTCCACTGCTTATACAGTTCTCCTCTTAATCGAAGGGGTTTACACCAGCACTCTGTTGAACTATGGGTTGGCGAAGGCCAGTGTTTCCAAGCCTTCTAAAGGCCACTGGTTTGGCATAACGTCTGTCATCTAATGGCAACAGCCGGGACCGACGGCTCAACCTGCCCTCTGAATCACGGAGGAACTCTCGATAAATAAACCCATCCATGCTATGGTCGCATTGCTTAATGTGCGTGTATTAATCTTTCTTAAAGTGGGACAGTATCTTTTAAAAGCGTATTTTTTTAATTATACTGCAGTCTCGCACGGATATTCATATAACTTTTCACTTGCACAAAATCGTTCCCACATCTACACCACTAAAAGGTTCTAAATCGACACATCATAAAATAACATTTTTCCTAGCCAATGGCCACATCCGAAATGATAGTATTTAAAAAAATATGACAAAGAGTTCTTACTCTTTGTCAACAAGTTGTCAATCAAGTCTTCCAACAAGTCTTCTATTATAGAACTCATGTTCTTACATTCTTACAACTTATGTTCTAATGAGTATAATAGAAGACTTGTTAGAAGACTTGGACTCAGAGGCAAATAAAGAATGTTTATTTTCATTTCTACTAGTTGAGTAAATCACTGTTTTGAACAAATCGCTACCTCTTCACCTTGCACCATCGGCGAAACTGGCGAGTCCCATTGACGGCATCTCAAGCGCCTGCCTCGAAATGAACCGCTGCATATTATAAGACCCTCGTGATAACAACGTTACTCAACGGAAGAAAGGAGACGTATTATCTTAGCTATATATCTGTCTTAGCTATAGCTGTCTTATGTTACATGAACAAGGAAAACATAGTCGTAGAGTAACGTAACCTATATATAGAAAGTAGGTCGCCACATCTGCTCCATAGGAGAGAGAGGAGATTCATCATTATTATTATCAGTCTGTATCTACCCATTACTAGCCTATATCTAGCATTGACTTTCCCTAATGTTCTCCAGCACCATAGGCGAACGGTTGCATTCTGTATCCAACCGCTTTTTTGAGGTTATTTGTTCATCTAACTAGAGGGAGGGAAACACTCCCCCTCATACGTTGATTTTAGCAACTGAATATTGGCAAGTTAATATTTGGCGACTTGAAAATGTTAGTCCCCATGATTTCAAGCGCTGCTGGCAATGTACCTTCTGAAACGTGATGTATTTGCTCACTATCCCTCGTGGATATTAGTAGTCTGAATGGAGTCACATATCGATGGGATGTTATTGAAGACTTCTCGAAACTAGCCTGAGAAGAGGCGCAAAAATTCTGGAATGTTTGCGTAGTTTTTATGAATGTAATCTTTAGAACTGTTTCCTTTTATTGATTTCCTGTCACTTAGAGAAGCCGTCAGATCTTCTCAGGCTGAAGTCTAGTTTAAGTCTCGATTGGGATAATGATACAGATAATAGATACGTCTAATCCAAATTGAACATGATCTTATTGCTCAAATGCAAAATTGGTATAAATATACGGAGGTATAACATTAGCTTTTTAAGTCATGTTTTCTACCACGATCTGTGAAATTGTGGAATAAAATTCCCCCAGCAGTATCACATTCCTAAACAACTACGACAGCCTTCAAGTACAGAGTCAATATTTCTAATCAATATATAAAAAAGGCTGGTCTGGCTTCTATGGATGGTAAAAAGAAAATGCTTTCGTCAGCATCAGTGAATGCCTAATCATAATCACGGTCGCCAATTTGTTTGTATTGCGATTTTGCGTGAGTTTTACATATGAGTAATAAAAGAAGAAGAAAGTTTAGTTTTAAATTACTTGTCTCTTTCAAGCGTATACATTTATAAACAGCCGACTGCTAGCAGTCTCGCGGGACAGAATTGTTTTTGTTTAAACGTTGAAGATCCAAACGTAAATGAAAGTAAAAACAAATAGAAACCAAACCCCCTGAGAGTGACCCTTTTAGGCGGTCATTCTTGTTTATATCAGTTGAAGTTTATATCAATGTGTTTTAATGTGTAACCTGCGTTTTAGAGATTTTGTAATTTTATCTCTCCAAGCTATCGATATGGTGGATATAGGTAGTGTTGTTGATGTCAGCGATGTTTTAGCTTTATATGTATCCCTCTGATAAACAGCAATCTCATCAATTAAAAACTGCAACTTTTATTAAATTAGTATTATTTTTAAGGAATTTTAGGATTCTGTCCTTTATAGTTACTTTACCTTTTTAGTTAGTTTTTTGTGTTTTGTTAGTGTCCAGTTTTTAATTGTATGAGTATGTTCATATTTATTGCTGATTTGGTATTTATAGATGAAACTGCAACATTATTCTCAGATGAATCCTATTCTAGCAGGCATCACGTTTCATTGTAATCGTTATTATGTACTTTGTTCTATCAGATTAAAGTACTGTTCCTTGTTTCTTTCTGTATGCTAATTCCATATATTTTTTTCATTTTATGTTTCACGTACGTACAATTTAATAGCTCTCAGAAAATAGCCTAAATTGAATTTTAGGTCCTTCACTGAGCCCGGAATGGAAGGAATTTGTCTGTGAAAAATTCATGAGCTCGTTATATTGAATACCGGACTTGTTCGTACATACTCATAAACTTTCTTAGCGTGTCTTTTACGCTAATACGACACAATTTGCCAAAATGATCCTCTTTATGTCATTTGACTGTGAGTGCTACAAAAAGCTTTTTGGAAGTAAGTCATTTGCCGGAAAATCATTGTTCAGATTAGAGTAAAGATCTCATTTTTCGTACCTACAATACAGTCGTATTGTAGGTACGAAAAATGAGATCTTTAATATTTTTGGTACACGACGTCTGGCGTAGGCGATCTTGCTTGACGCGAATGCGAAGTGGCACGGCGCGGCGCGAAGACAACAGACAGTCGACGCCCATTGGAGTGTCCTACCTACGTGACCATACGGGATGCGGGATGCGGGATGCCAGCGCTGTTTCGCGAAACAAATTCGGGGGTGCGCGTGCCATGGCCGCAAATAGCCAATGTTAGCGGTCGTGGGGCGCGGTGGCGTGAAAAAAATCGCATTCACGTAGGACAAATACTCCGCCGAGTCATATCACTTCGCATTGAAATGTGAATTCATCACGTCGGAATCGCTTCGTATTCGCATTCGCTTTGATACGTCTTAAGAAGCAGTACCTTCTTAGTATTGACATATCACAGTGTAAGTAATAGTAATACTGTACAGTATGGCCACACCCGGCCGCTTTCTCATGTCGACCTCACCACCCTCTGAAACAAATTTGGAGCTGTTTGTTTGGTGCTGCATGCTAACACGCTCATTCACGCTCTGCACAGACGTGATTGTTTATGTAGTAGTTAATGGCGCGACATTTGTATGGAGTGGCCGGGATGTGGTATTATAGAAACTTAGTTTGACGAATGGGTGGATGATAGACAGTGCTCTAAATCAATAATAATTTGACTTTTTTTATGGAAATCAGGTATTTTCTCCTAACTTCTAAAGTTTCCAGCTGGTAACCCTAAGTAGCAGCTGTGCTTAGGGTTAACAGAATTTACTTTCGTCTCCTATGAGACGAAGTTAATTGAGTTTTATATGTTACAATGGTTAGAATGTTATAATCTGTGTAACTTACTAAGTTATGCGTTTCGTTCCGTATCTAATGCGATTAGATAACACAACAAAGTTCTTTCAACTTTGAATTGAAAACTTTACTACGCACCTTGGAAGGTCTTATAACATCCGTGAACTCTTTCTAGTACTTTTTTTGACAAACAGAACCTCCGTTATTTAAAGTAGGTTAAGTTTTTTATTAATTTATTTGAACTTTATTGACCACAAAATAAGGGTACAAGAGGCGGACTTAAGAGCATTGTCTACCATATAAGTTCTTTGACGTTGATAAATAAATAATAAGGTGGATATAGGATTTATTTATAGGAACACAAACAGCTATATATATTTTTTTATACTACGTCGGGTGGCAGACAAGCGTACGGCTCGCCTGATGTGAATCGGTTACCGTGGCCACATAAACGCTCGGAACATAATATGTCATAATATATTGAATAATATAACATAATATATTGAACGCGTTGCCGGCATACGTATTTCCTTATTCATACAATATGGGATCCTTCAAGAGAAGCGTGAAGAAACATCTTGTAGGCCAGCATGGCGGCGTCAACTAACAAGACACCAAGGTCTCTTGTCCGTTTCCGATGCGATTGGGGCTCCTCTTTTCGCTTACCATCGCGAAGCGGAGCCAATATGCTGACTAACATAAAAAAAATCGTTCGCGCGCCGCCACCCCCGCTGCCATCGCAGCATATAAAGCTTATGGTTTTCAATCATCCCACTGTTGGGATACGGGTCTCCCCTCAATAGATGTTTAGAGCATACTCCACCACGATGCTTCGACACCAACGCTCGTGGGTTCGATTCCCCACATAGGACAAACATTTGTGTGCATGAACATGTCTGTTTGTCTTGGTCTGGGTGTTTTATATGTATCATAAGTATGTATTTACAAAAAAAATGTATTTAGGTATGTTTATCAGTTGTCTAGTACCCATAACACAAGCTCGCTTACTTTGGGGCTAGATGGCGCTGTCTAATTTGTCTGACAATATTTATTTATTATTATTTATTACGGGTTGATGCCTAATATATTTATATAAGTTTATCGCAACCATCAATTGCTCAATCATCTATTTTCTATACTCGAACCCGGCATCTTACGCAAAAGAGCAGATTCCCACGCGTGCGCGTACGCACGGGTCAACGACCCGAAGGCTCGGTAACCTAGCAACGGTACCAACCTTCACTACTTAACATTTACATATTTAAGTCCTAAGCGACTATATATAGAATTCATTTTGCATTGCATTTCATTATGCTAATAGTTTGTCGTAAATTATTTTGAACTTTTTTTCTTAGGTAATAAATTTCATTTTTCAGTGTTATCGGCATTTGTTTGTATGAATGGGGATTGTATGGAGGCTGTGTAAGGATTATCGTATATATCGTTAACTAGTTTTTGTTATCAGCTTTGCGCAAATGGCTTTTATAGTTATTGATAAAAACTTGATTGCTGTAAACAATTTTTTTACTGTTTTTTGTTACTGCTTAGTTTCAAGTTATGGGTTCTGAGATGGTCTCTTTGAAATCGTAATTGAATTTGTTGAATGGTTTTTAAGCTGTCCAAAGGACACATTGACTTGGCTTAACAACTGTCGTCTAATGACAACAGTCGGGACCGTGGGGTAACGTGCCATCCGAGAGCTTGTGTGAGCTTTTTATTCGCGTTCGATCATATCATGGTAAACAAACTAACCAAATAGAGAAGAACTCTCATGTTATGAATTTATAAGAGGCGTATTACATCAATCACGCGTATTATGTAATTAATTTGACGAGCTCGGTGGCGTAGCGGTCAATGACGCGGCTTCGACACCAACGCTCGTGGGTTCGATTCCCACTCAGGACAAACATTTGTGTGCATGAACATGTCTGTTTGTCTTGGTCTGGGTGTCTTCTATGTATCATAAGTATGTATTTACAAAAAAAAATGTATTTACGTATGTTTATCAGTTATCTAGTACCCATAACACAAGCTTCGCTTACTTTGGGGCTAGATGGCGCTGTGTAATTTGTCTGACAATATTTATTTATTTATTATATACATATCAAAATTATGTGGCTTACTTCCTCACATTTTGAACTGAGCAACCCGGTTAATTTGGATATGTAACTCGCGTCTGGTAAAATCACAATATGAAACTTTTTCTTAATATTGGTCGGTCAACTCGCGCTAAGCACAGCAGAGGGCCAATTTTAGTAATTTTTCTACTGATTGAAAGTTAACCGAATCTAAATTGAATTGTGAATTGATTAAAATTCTCTTGATTTCATTAATTAATTATTATCAATTCTTTTAGTTGGCAATGTAACGTTCTTTGTTTAATTCTCAGTCATATTCCGATATAATCCCACACAAATTAAACTTTGAAGTTACATAATGTGATACGAGAATATCAAATTTGACATTTGTGGAATCGAGACTGGATCGAAACTGAATTTTGACTACATTTTAATTACGAGAATTGCCACTCAGATGTGCTTAGTGCGTGTGCTAGTTGTTGATCACATTCGAACGTGTTGACTAGCCAAGTATTATAAATTCACAACATGAGCACAACATAGTAATACAACCAGTACTTTGACTTCATACTAGCGCCCAAATCGGCGCACGCACACTCGCACGCTCTGTGCGTGCGCCTTAGAGTATATATATCGCAACCAATTCGTAAAATCCGCCGCATTACATAACGTCTAGCTGTTTTACAAAATGGCGGAGCCATTATTTCAACCCGCCTTTTTATCATAATGATTACACGACCGAATTGTTACCTGATGGTGTATCACCAAGAATACTATAATAATAGAATCAAATAGCTTGGCTATTTCTAATTACGGTTATAATAACACAAACCTAACCAAAAGATAATTTAAATGCAATCTGCCTAAAGTTAGCCGTTTTGTAATGTGGCGGTTCTACCAATTGGCTGCGACATATATATTACAAAGGCGTGCGCCGATTTGGGCGCTAGTATGAAGTTAAAATACTTTTTGTATTACTATATTGTGACATGAGAGTTCTTCTCTATTCGGTAGTTTGTTCACGTTGACATAACCGAATGTAATCAAACGCGCACTAAGCACTCACAACATCCAATACGTAAGCTTGACACTGAACTGCTACATGAAAAATCAAGCTTCAAGCACAAAATTCTTCGCTACCTAAAACGATATTAAAATATTCATACCGGTTTCATTATTTGTATTGTTTACTTCGGAGTACCAAACGCGGCAGGAAAAGATGACGTAAGCGAATTTCGCGACATAAACACCGGATAGATACACTTGAATGACATGAGTAGAAAAAACGATGTTTTGGACGAGCAAGGCAATATAAAAACAAGGAAAATCAAATGACTTGATGACACTACATGTATTTGACGTCAATAGGGAGAATAAAAACGAAACTCGAAGCACAGACTAAGAAAGATTCAGTCTTATAAGTGAGGAACTGACTGACTGGTCGTTCAACGCATTGCTCGATTCTATTAGACCAGATGATGATTATGATAAAGAAAACCAAGTAATTTACGTGTTAAGAGCCCTATTACATTTGCACGCTGACGAGCTCTCGCGCAGTACTAAACCCGCGAAGGCCGCTGGTGCATCGTTTTTTGTAGTAATTTTGAAGTTATATTTATCGTTTTTATTGAAATAAGATAATAAATTCATGCTACAAAGTTTATTCATCATGAAGTAACAATTATTCTCGTATAAGTTTTGCTCAATAATAGTATCGTTTATTCGAGAAATTAACAGTTTACTTAAAGCGATTTTCGTTAAAAGAATGTTTTTTTTCTATATTAAATCAATGATATTTCAAAATTCCGAGGCCGCTATGTACTATACGACTATATAACAAATAACATTCTATTTTTTTTATTTCATTTGTTTGGAACAGTAGTACAATCCAGGAGCTCAAAATAATGAATGCGCGCATTTTATGAAAATCTTTCTCTGCAATTTTGGGTTTATTTAAAAAGTTAAGCAAAATTTACAAAAAGCGAGGCCGCTACGTACTATGCCAATAGCTATTCTGT
Organism: Hypsopygia costalis; assembly: GCA_937001555.2. Classification (NCBI taxonomy): domain Eukaryota; kingdom Metazoa; phylum Arthropoda; class Insecta; order Lepidoptera; family Pyralidae; genus Hypsopygia; species Hypsopygia costalis. Next base: position 27,264,240 of record OW443340.2, read on the forward strand.
ACTATTCAATAAGTCAACATTGTTAATGTATTTTTGTTTCCGAGATCAAGAGCGCCAAAATTGGCCATTTTACGCAAAAATCACAGTCAAAATGTAATATGGCTCTTAATTCTTTCGTTTATTTGACTGAATATTAAAAAAGGCGTTATAAAGAGAGGTAGGACACAGCGTAATTTTAAGCTACCCGAGTAGGGAAGTACCTCCAGAATCAGAACACTGCAGCCAAATAACAATTCCCTTAAGGGGTGTTGTGTTCCTGCAAGTGAGTAAGGTCACCATGATGGAAGGAGTCGCTGCGTTGGGGGTGCCAGCGCGGGAGCGATAACTTTGCGTAACCGCTTCATATCAGGCGGGCTGTATGCTTGTTTCCCACCCGACGTAGTAAAAAAAAAACTATTGTTTGGAATGTAAAAAAGAAAGTAACCCGAGAATTTGAATGTTATTGGCCAAAAAGGATGTAAGCGCTGTAGGTCGCTACTGTTACAATTGTTGCTGTGCGCCGCCGACCTCTAGTGGTCCGTGAGAGTACCATAAATTGACTCAAAATGACTTCCATAAGGAAGTGATTCCTACTCAGAGATAATTTGAGTAGAATTTGAATAACCCTACGGAACGCTCGGCGCTCCTTGGAATTTAGACAGCCGTCCGCCAACATGTAGCTAACAAGATGACGCGAATAGTTTGCCGCGAAAACTTTACCCGAATGTTTTTTTTTTATTACGAAAAGGCGCTATGTGGGCATCAAACAGATCCAGAACCACTCAGAAAGGAATAGGCAAGCATTTTAACTTCACCTGCACGCGGTGCACCCTGCTGACTGACAAACGAAGCTCTGGCGAAAAGAAAGGTAGGGAGCGTAATTTGTAAGCTACCCGACTGGGAAATTGGCCTCCACCTCATAGAATACCGCAGCCAAATAACAAGTCTCTTGAGGGTTGTTGTGTTTTGCGAGTAAATGAGGTCACCAGAATGGAAGGAGATGTTGCGTTGGCAGCGGGGGTGCCGGGGCGAGCGATATTTTATGTTGCGAGCGTTCATATGGCTACGGTAACCGTTTCACATCAGGCGGGCCGTATGCTTGTCTGTCACCCGACGTAGTATAAAAAAAAATGGCCAGAAGAAAGCAAACTGAGACGTCAATTCGCCTTAAAATTTTAAAATCACACGGTACAGAGCAAACTCAAATTGCACAAAAAAGGGTCAGGTACAATATAATAATATGTGATTTAGGTAAAAGAAAAAAAAAACTGCTGCTAAATTCTAAAATAATGCGATTCTGCGCTTGTTTGTAGTGACCTTGATATTTCTGAGGTCACGTGTGACCCCTAGATGAGATGGTGGACGCGAAACGGTTTTCCCTATTAATAATACATATTTTTGAATTAGCATTTATGAATATTATCTGATTGGCTCGGAAGATTTCTTTTTGTACTACTTTGGATGGCAGCATACGGCCCGCCGGATGTAAAACAGTTATTGTAGCCATATTAACACTCGCAGTCGCGACATGAAATATCGCTCCCATGCTGCCACTCCCGTTGCCAATGCAACAACTCCTTTGCTGGTGCCCTCACTCACTCACAGGATCACAACAACCCTCAAGAGAATGATATTTGGCTAAAGTACTTCCTTCTCACAGTAGTCTGTGTTTTTATTACGAAAAGGGTATAAAATATATAAATATATAAAAATAAAAAATTAAAAAAAATTCCCAGTCGGGCCGGGCAGCTTACAAATATGCTGTATCCTACCTTTCGCTAGTCGACACCACGTGCAGGTGTGGTTGACTATGGCTCTAAAGAAAGTGGTAACTTACTCCCCCCCCCCCCCCCCCAACACCCAAAAAAATATTTATCTTACCGGTCCAAAAGGGTATCTTAAGAAGAAGTCGTAAATAAGAACATAAAATTAATAAAGTAATAATTCGCCACGGTATTCCCAGGCTCCGATGTCGTGACCGGTGACCCTCAAGGTCTTCATGTGGTCTCGTAATTATCATCAGATACTTGTTAGCTATAAACAGTGGCTTGTGTAAGTGTGGATGCCATAAATGGATGCCGATATCATGGAAATTAATGTTATTGGTTTGCTATTTGATGGAAATCTGTTTCCTTATTTGGATTAGAAGTTTATGGATTTGACGTCATCAGTTTATTGTCTTCTACGTCCTGTGTCTATGATCAGTTATTTGTTATTTATATAATTAAGTTTTTTTAATTTTCTATCGGGTATCATGGCTAGTACAGGGAAGATTCAGGGAAAACGACCAAGAGGAAGAAGCTACTTGCGCTGGTCCGATCAGATTCGCGACACTGGTGACACCAACTTGCCTGACGCTATGCGCTGTGTAGAGGACCGTAACAGGTGGAGAGCGTTCGTCCGTAAAAGGATACGTGGTGGTAATGAGGATAACGACGCAGGAAGAAGAAGATCGGGTATCAAACAAGCATACCAGCTTTCCTGATGTGTCAATTACACGTCGTACATTACCGTAGTGTATGAACACTTGCAATTGCTCACATGTTTCCACTTGAACTTGCACTAGTAGGTATGATAAATAAATTACTCACTAACTCAAAGAAGAAGACAAGAAAGAAGGGATAGGGAAGAAACCAGGAGAGAGACAGCGAGACGACGCGCGATATCAGCAATGCAACACTGAGACACTACCGCGCTGGCACCTTACACACGTCACAGGATTTGAGCGCTAACTCCTGCAATAGTACCTCCATTAGTGACTCTAACAGACCCTCTTAATAAAGTTAATGTAACTACTATTAGTGGGGATACATAAGTAAAAATAGACATTGACAAACGAATAACAAATAATATTATGTCATTTTTTTAAGGTACATAACTGAACAAATTATAGAGTACAAACTTACAATTTTATTGCAGTTGGAAAATAACCCGTCCTAATCCTATACTATATGTACGCGTGTGTGCGTGTGTGTGTGGGGATGCGTATGTGCGTGCGTGCATGCGTGCGTATGAGTAAGTGAGTGTGTGTGCGTGCGCGTGCGTGAGTGAGTGTGCGCACGCGTGTGTGTGTGTATGCTACGACGATCTCGCAAACTGCTCCAAGGATTTAAATGAAATTTACAGTATGGTGGTTTACGGGGACGAGAAATCGGTCTAGCTAGGTCCAGCTTTGGGAAAATTCGTTTTCCCTTATAAAAAACGCCGACGGGGTGCTCGATTATCCGGGTGCTGACGTACAATATGACATTGAGAATTCAAAAATGTCCGTCGTCTGCCGTCAATTCGTTCCATTGAACGGCTGGTTAGTCCCGCCTCATATTTATTACATATTATCTTTTGTTATATTAAATTGTATGGGAAAATCTTGTTATTCGCGCTGATGCAATAGTATTTGTATAACTTTGCATCACCGTAGTTGAATTGATGTTTTTACATTACTTTTAATGCTAAATTTTAAGCTTGTCATGCATACCATGGTTTATTTTTAGAAATTTCGTAATGGCTGAAAAATGTATAATTGGTACAAGGAAATATCTGAAGTTTATTTTTAGAAGAACCTAGAAAGAACTTACTTATCTAGTTATATGTAAAAATATTTGAAATAAAACTAGGTAAGTAAGTTAGTTAGTAAGTTAAGTAGTAATATATTATATCGAATTCTTACATTTTTACAAGTTATACTCCATGATGCTCCATGGCATCGTTGCGCGTGTCAATCTAATCGAACACGCAAGTTAAGCAACGTCGATCGTAGCCTGTGCATAGATGGGATTTTTTTTTCTCGAGCTCCTCCGTGCTTCGGAGGGCTCTTTAAGCTGTCATTAGATGATAGTTGTTAAGTCAAATCAGAGCCTTTAGGCGGTTTGAAAACACTGGCCTCCACCAATTAATTAATTAATTAATTTTATTTCTGTATTATTTTTTATATTACGTTGGGTGGCAAACAAGTATACCTACGTCCCGCCTAATGTGAAGCTATATTAACGCTCGCAACATAAATATCGAGCCCGCGCTGTCTCCCCACCTGCCAACGCAGCAACTCCTTCCTTTTTCTGGTGAAGTCACTCACTCGCAGGCACACAACAACCGTCAAGGGAATTGCTATTTAGTTGCGGTATTCTGTGAGTTGGAGGTACTTCTACAGTCAGGCAGCTTACACATACGCTGTACCCTATCTCTGTGTCTGTTGCCAGAGCATCTTTCGCTAGTTGGCAGTGAAGTGAGGCTTTGGCTCTAATCTAAATACTTACACCCCAAAATTATTATACAGTGTGCGCCGGGCTAAAGTGTAACACGAAGGCAGGTGAAAATAGATCAATACTTATCGACAAATAAAATAGGTAGGTATTTAAAAAATAAAAATATATGTTTTAAAGGACTCGTATGATTATTGAAAAATTCAATAAAAAAATATGACTAAAAGCACAATTTAGGTAATGACAGTCACTATTTTTGCTTGGTAATTTGGTATCGTATTGTCATTGCTTACTAACTGTCATGATTATTTTTTTTATTTCAACGTAATCGACCGATTACTTTGAAAGAAATCGATATTTCTCACTAAGGCCAGTGACAAATAAAAATAATAATTCTCTATCTCGGAACACACTTTATTATTTTTTTGCGTTTACTCCATCCTATCCTTTATAATATTTAGAATAACATTAGGTACATACAACTATTTTGTTCCCATCTTGGACAAATAAGTCTTCAGCGTCTCATCTGGCGTCACTATGTCTGCTATTGACATCGGACATACATTTAGTAGGCTTTTTGTTTTGTGTCACATCAATCATGCATGTCGATTAGCTCTGTACATAGAGCTACTCAGTCAGACAGTTATGCATTTTGAAATAACAACTAAGTATAATATGGTAGTCAGTTATAATTTTAACGATGTTTTAAGTCTATGACGGACTTCATCGTCCACCCTTACTTGTCCCACTCCTGGGATACGGATCTCACTTCAATTAAAGGGGTTTAGAGCATACTCAACCAAGCTGCTCAAATGCGGGTTGCTTCACATGTCCAGGAGATGAGTAACTTGTATATTACAATTCAATTTAATTAGAAAAAAATAAGTTTTTAAATTTAATATCCCCTAGCGATGTCAATGACAACAATGTGTTTGCTATTTATTTTTTATTTTTTTATACTACTTCGGAAGGCAAACAAGCATAAACCGATTACTGCAGCAATATATGTAAATGCTCGCAACTCGTGAAATATCATTCGCGCGCCGCCACCGCCCGCCTGCTGCCAACGCAGCAACTCCTTCCTTGCAGGTGATCTTACCCACTCGCAGAAATGGCAGAAACACAAGAACCCTCAAGGCAATTGTTATTTGGCTGCGGTATTCTGTGAAATGGAGGAATTTTCCCAATCGGGCACTTCTCATTTCACCAGTGCCTGGTTTTTTTTGGATTCATAATTAAATGCGACACTTCTTTGTTCGTATTACATCAGTACTTGCATGGGATACTGCGTTACATACAAATGTCATTCATTTGTAAACAATGACAAGCATTTGACATGTATTTATAAATTTATGGTATGCAGCTATTCAGCATGCTTAACTTATACTTGATACAAGGTCATCGTGATATAAGAGAAAAAAAAGAATATGTTTTTACGAACCATTAAATTTTGAGGTGTAAGTCGCTCATCACTACATCTAGAGTCAAAATCAACCTCGTCTGCAAGTGGTGTACCATTCCGTCTAGCGAAAGACGCTTTGTCAAACGAGAGGTAGGCTACATCGTATCTGTAACGACTGTAACCTCCAAATCACAGAATACCGTAGCCAAATACTTAGCAACTCCCTTGAGGGTTGTAATGTTCCTGCGAGTGAGTGAAGTTGCTTCGTTGACAGCGAGAATGGCGGCGCGCGAGCGATAATTTTCTTTATACGACTAGGGTGACAAACAAGCGTACAATCAGCCCGATGGTATGCAATCATCGCAGCTTACGGATGCTGGTGACTGCAGAGGCAGACGCGATGCCGACTCTTTAAAAACCCCTTAAGTAACGACTTTCTTGAAGAACCTCATACTATAGTCTCCTGGGAAAACCTTGACCGGGAGTTCATTCCACGACCAGTCCGAGGTAGAAAGCTCCTCGGAAGTCGTACAGTACGCGCCCAATTAGGTTCTAATGTGTGAAGATGAAAACTCTGCCTATAGCGAGCGGTGCCACTGTAGAAAGAGGCCGTGGGCGTCATATCAAACAACTCCTCTGAACACAACCCATGTTGCGAGCGCTTATATGGCTACTTATATAGCCGTGCGTATGCTTTATAGCCTTCCAAAGTAGTATAAAAAAATGGCGTGTGGCTATGTCATGGACATGGCAGCGTGTGAATACGTTATATGCACTAAAATTATCTCGAAATGGCAGGGCTTCTCCCTCCCTCGCACTCGATGTTCCATAGTCCTTACTCAGCCTAATAAATTCTTTGAACCTTCATCTATCCAGTGGTGTGATTGTATTTTGGGTGGAGATGATAGATATGTATCCCCCGATTTTGTTATCATTCAGTTTTTTTTTTGCCTCCTTATGGATGCAATTTTAATGACATATTCACGTTAATATATATATTTTGACGTATAATATACACTCAAAAAATGTCTACCAGTTTTGGTTCCAAAAATACACCATGTGAAAAATTTACTGACAGATAGCAGATAGAGCCCGGATTACAGTCTTGTGGGTACGTCACCCTTACTAAGACATTTATAGGTCTTATATTGCATTAGTAGATGTAACCTTTAAAACTTCAAAATGTTAATCAGCTTAGTAAAAAAAAATATTATCCATAGATCTAAAGGCATTAGTAACACTAATACAGTTTAGAAGCTTTATAAGGCTTTGCACGAATCCATCATGCCTGTCACGCCAAAACGTCATTCGTTGTCACTCAAATTTGTCATAGTGTACCTCAGCTTTACCCAGGTATCCATACCACAAACAATTCACACATCCACGTTAATTCTATGACACTATTCAACTCTGATCCATTCTAAATTTAACTCAAATCATTAGTTCAGAAGGTCTCATTTACATTACCTTACGTAGCAAGATGATCAAGCAGTGTGCGTTAAGTCGAGTCCTGTCATTTGCATCAGTTAATTCAATTTAGATCTTACGCTTTATATTTTAAAGTTTAGAATCTATGTTATATTGCATCATTTCGATTCGAGCCCTGTCGTTGTTTACCATGTTCGTCAATTACGTCATTTGGAGCTTTATGAATGGTAGTTAAGGTTGTGTTTGCTTTGTTGTAGTGTATGTTTGTGTGTGTTTGGCCGTACCACTCGGTGCCAGGCGTCGCAGGAATGCGCATGAGTATAGAACTACAGTTACAAATTACTATATCGATTGTTGGTCGTTGGAGTCCCCGAGTTCTTGGTATTATGTTCTTTTGCTAATGTTTTGTCCAAAATCGACCTTGAGGTTTACCCTCTTTTTATTGCCTGTGCATTTATTAATCTTTATTTTTTTCCATTTGAATTTAAATTTGCTATCTCATTTTGATCAGCGTTGACCCAGACTTTGTTTACTTTAGATATTATTATATTGATTTTTTTTTCTGGTTCTACGTTATATGTTTTATGTTGATATACGGTACTGTTTGCTCTATTCTTACAACAAGTTTATAAGGCTTCTGTTTATAAATTAATTATATCTTAACATATATTTGTGAAGTGAATTGTGGCACAGGAAAATGAGTTAACAAATATAGATTGAATTTCCATATAATCTGAAGCCTTTTAATTGGGGCAAAGTAACCCAAAGTAATTCCACTTTACAGAACAATGCAGCCAAAACTTGTTACTTAGGGTCTTGTTAAAACCACTGTGATCTGTGGTTAAAACAATTGTATTAGTATACCGTGTCATGTCGCTAGTTTTTAATAAAATATCTCCAATATTGAAATAATGGACATACGTTAGCTTTTTTTGCAATAACGGCGACCCTGCAAATTGCGGTTCCGAAACGACATGGCGACGCGACCCTTAACTTTCCTTTGTTTCTATGTCATTTTGAGGACTTATATGTATTTAATGAGGGTATATAATAGTCCTTATAAGTACATTTACTACGTAGTACTATTACTTATACTGTGCGAGCCGTTAATATAAACGTGTCAGCAAAAATTGTTGACATGCAACTTGTGTTAGATTCATGTCTCGTATCTGTTTTTTGACAATTTTTAAAATTGCTTCCATAGGGACGCAATAAAAAAAAAAGATAACTAAATCAGGGGATACAGTTTAGTGTTGCGGCTACACATCTATCAGGTCCATCCAAAATTCAATCACACCACTGGATAGAAGGATCAAAGAATTTATTACGCTAAGCAAAGACTATGGAACATCGCGTGCGGGGGAGAGGGAAGCGCTGCCATTTTGAGATAATTTTAGTGCATATAACGTATTCACGTACCCACAACACACGGCCATGTGTCCATGACATACCCATATCCCATTAAATTAAGATAAGATTTCTCTATGGTGTAATATATAAGTAGTATAATACTGTGACTGTAGAAGTATATATGTAAAGTACGAAAGATAAATTACTAAAATAAATTTGTTCCGCAGTTTAGCCTGAACATTCAAACAAACAGAACTTTGCCCGCTTATTAAAATTATAGTAGATTTAGAGCTATCGTAGATACCACCTGAGCATAAATGGTAGTTTCTTGGTTCATCTTGCACTGCCTGTAGTAGTGGAAGAATTTATCTCTAAAGTTTTATTACTTGAGCTTAATGTGCGAGATAAGTTTATGAGTAAGTACTTACTTTATTCCTAAGTTTTGGGGTGTAAGTGGTTCTCATGATCTTTGAGTCAAGCCAAACAGTTTAGCTTCGTCGTGATGCACTCTGGTAATTAATAAATATTATAATAATTTTCCCCCATCAGTCCAATTGTCCAAAAGGTCTAAATTTCTTAAAGTATAGTAATGTAGTGTTTTTATATTACGTCCCTACGTACTGGCAGATTCAAAGTGACGACCATACCCAGCAACAGTCGCAAAATAAAATATGATTCGCGCCGCCAACCCCGCTGCTATCACAACACCTTCCAGTTACACAACAACCTTCTAAGAATTGAGCGCTGCAGTGTAAGGTGAAGGGGGATACTTCCCTAGCTGGATAACATATAAATATTTTTATATAATATGTATATATATAAAAGAGGAAACTGTCTAACAGACCCATCAACATGCTTATACCACTGAACGGATGGCACTGAAATTTTGTATGTATACAAATAGCTATAATATTATAGATACTATGACGCAGCTTATTTGCCACCCAACGTAGTATCACCCAATGTAGTACAAACTTAGGCATCTGCTAAGAAAGGGATTTTTAACATACTCACTTAATAGGATATGGTGTAAAGATGTATGCGAAAGCTAGCTCGAGTCTGTAGCTTTAAAAATGTTGAAAATCCAAGCGAAATACGGGTAAGTAATACAATGACTAAATTTCTCAACAATTCCTCTCCAGGCTACGTTTCCGTAGGATCCTAAGAGTGTATCTAATATTATCAAATTATATCAAGGGTGTTGTGTACCCCAAGGTTTTGACCCTCAAACTGGAATTTAGCGTTATTAAAGTCGTTGACACATCGTGGCGGCGCCGCAGCTGCTGGCTCCAAAATACGCATAAATTCAAGGCGTTAATAACCAGAGAACCCAAACAGGGTCCGCGGATCTTAGTTTATGAAGCTAATAACAGATTTAAAGTTAGCCTAGATGCCGCTTGCCCATTATGTAGACTAGCTGAAATGCCTACGTGAACACTTTACTGGTATCGGTTCTAAACTGTATTCCAATTCTGCAGTTTCTGAGTGACAAATATCCAGTCCTGCAAAATTTTAACATTATTATATCCAGGCTTCTGCTACAACCAGCGTCAAAATAATATAGGGATACAATACCTACTACAATTAAGTTACAATTAAGGTAGAATATAATACTTAATACAATTAAGTTAATGTTTCATTTTTATTTAAACGTCTCTTTCTATCTTTGGGACTACTGTCAGGTTAGAAAATATCTATTTGCAATTCTTTAAAAAGCAAAGCTATTTAACATCACACTACGACCTTTAAATATAACCGCCAACAAACGAGTACACGTTCATGTGTCTTTTACTAATGTAATTTCCTTTTAGCCAACCACATTTAACGTGTCGCTCTACCCGCGCATACCTTTTGATTAGGTGACCACGAGCTCGTACACAAAATTCAGCATGCGAAATCTATTTTTTATATTTTGTCTGAGATTGTGTGTAGGACACAATTTTTTTAATTAAAATCTGGGGTGTTCTCGTACACTGATTTCAGCAACGGCAAGTTACGTTTTAACATAAGCTAAACAAGGAGTGTAGTTGCCAATTCTTATTCATCCCACTGCTGGGATACGGGTCACCCTTTAATCGAAGAGGTTTAGAGCATACTCCACCACGCTGCTCAACTGCAGGTGAGGAGTGTAGTGTAGAGTTTGTATTTACAAACTTAGCTGCCACGTTTATACTAACGCCTTGCGGTATCCAGCCAACTCTACATCTGTGCAAGTAATATAATTCACAATTCTCGAGATTTCCTGTGGTATCTTATAATTTAATAAAAAATCTTGTTTAGTGATTTATATACTAGTATCTCGAAAATTGGTATAACGTTTTAATTATCTTGTTTATCTATACGTATAGGCATCTTCCCCCACGCGATCACACATGAAAATGCAATTTTACATTTTGTTTTTTTTTTCATATTTCATGTTGAGATAGCGTCAAATGAATGCCATCTATTGTTGGATATCTAATTTAAAATTAGATATCCAACAATAGATGGCACTATAGTCATGCTATTTTTTCTTGTTTGCAATTCAAAAACGTTTTTACAAAAAAAAAAACCGGACAAGTGCGAGTCGGACTCGCCCACCGAGGGTTCCGTAGGTACGTAGTATCATTATTAAATTTGATATTTTTCATTATAAATAAGAAATAATGCGTCGAAAAAAATAAATAAAATATATTTTGCAATGTGTACATCAAGCCCTTTCATATGATACCCCATTTGAACTAGTAGTTTCAATTTGAAATTTCGATACCCTATAAAAAATATAGACCCCCTATTTTTTAAGATCTATTTACAAATGTATAGTTTTGAGATTTATTCCTGTACTTGTAGTCTATAACGATGTTACTTGCCAAATTTCATAGTTCTAGGTCAACGGGAAGTACCCTATAGGTTTTGATTCCCTTGAGTGTGTCGAAATATGCGTTTTTTGCTGAATAAACGGCCGTAACTTTTTTCTACGTAAACTTAGCAGTTTGATTTTTTTTTTAACTTCATGGGACCGTAGACCTGAGTATACAGTTCAAATTTCAGCTTGATACCTCCACGCATTCTCGACATAGAAATTCTTGACAGACAGACAGACAGACAGACAGACAGACAGACAGACAGACAGACAGACAGCTTTTGAGGTTCGGAACCCTAAAAAAAGAATTAGGATTATTGTACACTAGCTTCCGCCCGCGTTTACGAAAAAGTCATTTAATTTTTCGGATGAATATATAGCCTATGATACTCACAAATAACGTGGCGTTTTATTGGTAAAATATTTTTTTAAATCAGATTCAGAGATTACCCCCTACTACCTCACGAACTCACTATAATTAGTATAGAAATACAGATATATATGATTATTATAGGTACTACAATTTTTTTCTATACGTCGCTTAAACAAAAAACAACTCTGAAACCTCCACTTCTTCTTGTGAGAAAAAGAAGTCTTATAGTAAACAGTCACCTACTCTGGTGGTGCCTATATAAGGCCGTTTGCTCTATGTAATTAAACTATGTAAAAACCTATAATGGAAATCGAACGGATATCCGTTGAAAGTGCATTTCGTCGATGTCTAGAAGACAACATTTCGTCATTATACGATTGATGTATTTGTTTGTATTAATATTTATTTATTGTGATTAAATAACGGATATGGGATATATCAGACACACTGATACAATCTCCCTAACAACGATAGGGCGCTGTAAGCATCAGCTTTGTATCAAACAAAACATAACAAATCTCTATTGGCGGAGACTTGTAATTAGCATAGTTCTACTTATAAGTATTATATACTTTACTGCTGTTTCGCTGTAAGTCACCCTATAAATTATTTATTTATTTATTATTATTTAATAAATAAATAAATTATAACAGATAAAACATTAAAATATACTCTTGTGAAGTTATTTAAATACCAAGGTTGCATCGTGACGGATATCAATCGGAAGAGTCTAAAGTGCCATGAGTTACGCAGCTCTACATAAAATCTCAGTGTACAAGATTATAGCCCGAAAAACAAAGATTTGCCTTTATAACCCATCACTAACCCAATCCTAATGTATTGTAGCGAATCTTGGATACTGAGCCTGAAATAGGAAATAAAAAAAATGGTGGCAGAAAGAAACGCAAAACTCTGGTGCCAATCTCAAGATTATAACCCGAAAAACAAAGATTTGCATTTACAACCCATCATTAGCCCAATCCTTATGTATGGTATAGCATCTTGGACACTAAGCCTTCAAGAAGAAAACAAATGGTAGCAGATAGAAAGATTCTAAGCAAAATTCTGGGGCCAATCAAATGGGAAGACCCGTAGACGGCATATGGAAAATTCGCTAGAATAAGGTGGGGCATCTGATAACTAACAGCACTATTACTAGCTAATAATAGCTAATGAAAAGTAGCTGATAACTGGTAGCTACATCGCTGGTTTGGCTACCTAGGGAGGATAGTTAACTGGTTTGTAAAGTAGTTAAGTAGTAAGATAGTAAAGAAATTATGACATGAAAAAATATTATAATATGTATTAATTGTATTTTCTAGTGTTTACATAGAACTATGTAAATCCTAACACAATCTAATATTGTAAGGAATAAATATATGATATGATATGATAGTAGAGGATTGGTCTGGGACGTCAACGTCCCTGAATGAAAACTGGAAAATACGTGTGCTTGAAGCGAATACCACAACTTTATACTTCGACAGAGAAATAAATCGATGAACTTTTTGAACTAATTAACATTGTTGCGTATCGTCACAGTGTAGGTAATAGTACTAAGTATGGCGCCAATTACATTATTATTACATTAGTATTGTATTGTATTGTATTATGAAAAAAATCTCTCGCCGCGTCTATTTGTAGGTACAACAATACAACTAAACAAATTTTCATACGGTTTTCTGGGGTCCTACTCCGAACTGAAAATACAAAGTTTCAGGCGAGACTCCGGAATTTATCATATAAGAAAATAATTCGATTTGGTCGATGGATGTTAACTTGTTTTTTTATACAACTGCAGGTGGGAAACTAGCTTACGACCCGCCTGATATAAAGCGGTTACCGTAGCCATATAAACAAACGCTCGAAACATGAAATATTGCTTGCGCGCTGCCACCCCCGCTGCACCCGTCGTGCAATTACGTCGCAACTTAAAATAGCCGTTGTACTTCGGGAGTTCCGGCGGTTGTCATTATAGATGACAGTCGTTAAGCTAAGTCAGTGCCTTTATATGGCGCTTGAAAACATTGGCTTCCGCCAACCGCAGTTGAGCAGCGTCGTGGTGAAGCCCTTCAACGTGAGGTGTTGTTGTGTTCCTGCGAGTGAGTGAGGTCACTCGAAAGGAAGAAGTTGTTGCGTTGGTAACGGGCGTGGCGGTGCGCGAGAGATATGCGAGCGTTAATATGGCTACTGTACCCGCTTCACATCAGGCGGGCCGTACGGTTGTCTACCACCCGCTGTAGTATAAAAAAAAACTATTTCTTATTCTGTGACGGTACGTCTGATGTCCTAAAAAGCAGCTAAAAAGACTTTAACACTAATACAATCAGCACTCTACAAAAATAGTGGATATTCAAATTGAATGGGGCCCGGGCGCCCCAATTGGTTGTGGCCACACAATGAACTATGATAATTCGGGCCCGGGTCTAATTTGTATTCGGGGCCGGGCGACTTGTCAATATCAATATTCGGATTAGATCTCCACGTCTACTCGTAAGTGACTTCAAGTGAGCCAGGGTGACTCTGCGAACTGTGAACTTCGACTGATTTGGAACGTGAATAGACAGCCTTCTAATTTATTTGACATATAAATAATTATTAATGATTGGCAATATATTTTATTATTGACTACTTAAATTTTGTTATTAGTTAGTGACGTGAATTTTTTTTAATTGAAACTTAATTATGACATTTTTCCTAATGTATTACCACACAATATTTTATTGTTATTGGAGTAAATAAATTGAAATTGAATTGTTAAAAAATGGTCTCATACTGTCACGTGTCAATCCACACGTGGAATTTAAACTATACGTTACACTAATGTTTTTTTACGTATTTAACATAACACAAAAAATATATTTAGGGCCATTCTTTTTTCGTAAAATGTAATCTAAAAAACAGCACACACTTCTATTGTTGATGTCGAATTTTATTTTGCGTTAAAACATTGAACATTAATTTAAAATGGCTGCAGAAAATACGCCTAAAGGATATTTTCCCAACAACCTGTGGTTGTTGATTTAAAATTTGTTCACGTACAAATGCTCACTCAAAGATATCTTCCGTTTTATTGGGCATTTAAATTTAAATTTATATTGTTGATCAAAGTTGTAATAATAACATAATATTAACAAAAAAAAAACCGACTTGAAACATTACTCTACATTTGTATGTAAATACAGGCTGATGATGATGATGATGAAAAAAATAACTACTACTAAGGGACTACTCTGGAAGTAAACTCTTTCAAATATAAAAAGTTTTTTCAAATCGGTTTATAAATCACGGAATAATTAAGTAACAAACATAAAAAAAAAAAAAAACCGAATTGAGAAGCTCCTCCTTTTTTGGAGTCGATTAAAAAGAAGTTGGCAAGAAGCGAGAGGTAGTATTCAGGAAGGAGCACTTCGTATAGGCAAATAGGATAGATACCTCACAGAAGATGAGTCGTCAGGTCATTATGAAGCTACTGGGTAGCTGAGTAACCTACAAGACACTGACAAGCTGCTGGGGAAGACACTGCAGCGTTGTCAACGTACATATGATACTCCTTGTATAATTAGTTAACGTCAGGCGGGCTCTCTGTCTGATGGAATCCAGCAGTAGATAATCCGCAGCACATACCCGCTTGGGGTGTAAGTGGTTCATCAACATCTTTGAACCAAAACCAACTTCACCTGCTCGTGATGCACCCTGCTAACTGACAAACGAAGCATTGTAAGCTACCCGACTGGGGAATGTACCTCCACCTCACAGGATACCGCAGCCAAATAACAATTCCCTTGGGGGTTGTTGTGTTCCGACGAGTGAGTTCACCAGAAAAGAAGGAGATGCTGCGTTGGCAGCGGTGGTGGCGGCGCGCATGTTATACATTATATTAAGTGAAAAACTAAAATGAAAATTGCGCTTGTTTCTTAGTTACAGCGGTGATACTGGGTATCAATGGGTTGCGGGCGGGCACTGTTAGTAGAGCGTAATGCCAACGGGACCTATAGACCTTGCCACTTTGGGACCGAAGGACCCTAACCCGTGATATACCTGCTTTCAAGGTCCATTGTTGTTATTCAATTTTCTAACATATAAATAAAATACTTCCGGTTTAATTCTCGAAACACGTACTTATTTTTATAGCTTGCAAATATTCATCATCATCAGGTCATTTAGTCTCCACTACAGGAGCACGACCGTCCGTCCGTCCGCCTCTGACAGAAGGAGGATTTGGCCTACACTCCCCATGCTGGCCAGACGGGTTGGGGAGGCCTGATCGATGTTTTATAATGTATTTCCCTTAATCGCCTTGTACGACATCCACGGGAAGAGACGGAGTGATTCTATTCTAGTCTGCCGGAAACCACACGGCCAAATATTATTAACACGTATTTTACTTATAGTGTCTACTATAAGTAATTACTCGTAGATAAAAACTATCCTCAAGGTGATCCAAATTACACGCTATGTGAAAACATTTAGTACCTATATTTGACGAGCTCGGTGGTCGAATGTTTAGCAATGACCACTTTGAATCCTAGGTCGTGGGTTCGATCCCCGCACAACATAAATATTTGCGTGCATGTACAAGTCTGTTTGTCTAGGTCTGGGTGTTTTCTATGTATTATATTATGTAGGTATTTAGATAAAATATATAAGTATAATATCAGTTATCTAGTACCCATAGTAGCTTTGCTTAGTTTGGGACTAGATGGCAGTGTGTAATTGTAATTTATTGGAGTTTTTCTCGGAAATACATTGAGTCATAGGATTTTATTCGATTCTGTTTTATTTATAGTTCTTTTTTTTAATTTCAGGTAAAAATGAGTTCACAGTTAACTTTATCAAGGAAGACACATTTGTAAGTACTTACATTTTTTTCATACCTCTAGGGTAGCAAACAAGTATACGATCTGCCTAATGGAAAGCAGTCATCGTAGCATATATTATAATATCTACTTATTTCACTTACAAACGTGGGACAAGTATTTGATAAGTATTCATTACTATCTTCTAACAGTAGCGGATGGGTGCCGGCCGGCACTAGTTTGTATGAAGTAACTGGTGACGGAAGCACGTAAACTAGTCTAGATCAAATTGCTTGTAAGCATATGTAAGTTAACGTTATGTATGTATAAAATGATTGGTTGTCGGTAAAGTCGGTTTACGGACGATAATTTTACGTGATAACGTCATAAGAAAATATCGACCGATGGAGTGGAAGAGAGATAGATGCGTCACATGCCAAACGCTTAGGCCGATCGTGCCTCTTTTCGCGCTCTCGCTTCCTCGCTCGGCTCAGGCGAAACGTGACAATGAGTCATACTTTTTCGAGCGTGCAGCCGGCTTCATAGATTCATAAGACATTATCACGTCAAAAAATAAGAATATTGCTAATAAAAAATGTGTAAAATAGTATCTAATGTCCATTAGGGCCAAGGGTCCAATAGCAGAATAAATCATTTAATATATTAAACATTGACCGTAAATGATCCTAGCAACATAAAATATCGTTCAAGGGCTGCCACCGCGGCTGCTAACACAGCAAGTTCTCCTTTATAAAAAAAAAATATTTACTCTCGTTTTTCTCGACATATAGTGACACATACCAATGAATGAGTTATCTGCAGTCTTCACAGTTCTAGCCTTGACTTTAATTACATAACTTTTAAACTTACCGGGCTACGGAGTGGGAGGTGACGATACTAGAGATAGCAACAATTTTAACGCAAAGTTTGGGACGTTACTAGAATACTTCAGTGTTGCCAGTTAATTGCGTATGGTGGGAGAATGAACAAAAATATAGTTTTGTGTTAACATAACATGGTGACGTTCAAGTATTGCAGTGTAATAGTTTCGGATGCAGATTTGTGATCTTTTTTTAGGGTTCCTTATTTCCAAAGGAGAAAAACGGAACCCTTATAATCCCATATATATATGTTCCATTTATATCGCAAATTCGCAAAAGAAATCAAAGCCTATACGGTACTTCCGGTTGAATTCCGTTCCTAAAGTAATGAAATTTGGCAAGAAGCAATGTCATGTAGCACAAGTAAAGGCAAAAATCTGAATACCGTAAATTTATAGTTATTTCACAAAAAAGATATTTTTTTGTGAATATAGCTAAGGCAGCTTTTTGCCTAACTGCTTAGACGGAACCCTCGTTGCGCGAGTCCGGCTTATACTTGACCGGCATTTTTTTAAGCATACGGCCCTGATGTGAAGCTGTTACCGTAGCTATATAGATGCTCGCAACAAGTAATATCGCTCGCGCGCCGCCACCCCTGCTGACAACGCAGTAACGTCTTCCTTCCTAGTGACTTTATTCACTGGCAGGAACACAAAAACCCTCAAGGGAAATTGTTATTTGGCTGCGGTAATCTGTGAGGTGGAGGTACCTACTTCCCCAGTTGGTCAGCTTACAAATTACGCTATGTCCTACTTCTCTTTTCGCCAGAGCCAGTCAGTTTGTCAGTCAGCAGGGTGCATCACGTGCATGTGAGATTAGCTTGGGTACAGTGATGGTTGATAAACCACTTACGCATGACAAGTACGTATAGAGCTGGTTCATTTAAAGCACTCAGAAGCGAAGATCTTGTCTGTAATCAGATTGAAGGTATCATTGTATCATTAGACGGTGGCACTTAACCATTGAGCAGTCATCTCGAGCAGTATGTCATATTTAACGAATAGCCCGTGTTACGCAAAACCCGATTAGGAATATTCAGTTAAATTGCAAAGAAAGAGCGCAGCCTCGGCGCCTGTGTAACAGGCGTAACAGGTGTTTATAGGCTACGGTAACTGCTTTCCATCAGGCAAGCCATATGCTTGTTTGCCAATTTAGTTGTATAAAAAAAGTACTTTGTTAAATTAGTTACTTAAATAAGTACTTCATGTTTTTCTATGAACTTTGACATCGATAAAATATTCTCAACGTCAACGTACAAAATATTCGATCAGTATAAAATCTCATAAAAATAATAGACTTTTATATTTCTTTTTTGAGATTTTATAGTATGAAATTATGCTGTCGTTAGGCTCTTGTTAGCAATTAGATGCGTCTTACACTTTTATTATTTCCTAGCATTTCGGAATTGGTGAAAGGAGACTTGCCAATATGAGTCGTTTTTTTAAATAATCTGATAACATAGCAATTACAACATAACTTGCCGATGCACATAGATTTTGTAATTAAGATATCAATTTAAGTTAGATATTGCTATTTATCTGCTGCTGATTCGTTACATACATTATAATGCTTGTCCAAAAGTAATATGTTGTTCAAGTTTAGAATTTCGATGCGATATGTTATAATCGGTCATCAATTCTAAGTATAGTTACTCCTTGATATATAACCATGGTCCAGCTAAGTTACATAAACGATTGGTCTGTTTCTGCATCATAACTTGATTTGCTCGATTACGGAGTCAAGGGCAGGGTAATGTCAAGGTATGGGAGAACACTGGCGGATGCCTTGTTTTTCGTGACGTCGTATTTATAATATTGGACCGACAAAAAAGCGGAGGATCTCATGTCGACGCGAATAATCCGTGGTCTTTTATGATGACGATTAGGCAGTAGATTTTTCTGATTTTTTGATTGCGAAATTCACACTTTACCTTAGATTGGCGATAATTATATTTACCGACATAGCCCAGCGGATTAGCAAGTTGAAGTGGCAGTGGACAGGGCACATAGCACGGAGGACGGATGACCGATGGGGTCGAAAGGTTCTCGAGTGGAGATCACGTACCGGCAAGCGCAGCGTAGGACGTCCACCCACAAGGTGGACAGACGACCTCATTAAGACCGTAGGATCGCGCTGGATGCAAGCCGCTTCCAACCGGTCTTATTGGAGATCTAGAGGGGAGGCCTATGTCCAGCAGTGGACTTTCAATGGCTGAGATGATGAATGATGATGAATGTTTAGCTTAGCTGGTAGAAACAATAGGCTTGTATCCCATTTTTTTTTTCGATTTGTTATTTAAAGACGTCACAATAATATAAATATAGGTGAAATAATTACTTCGATTGCATAAAAACTTCTCGAGATATGATAACTTGAAGATCACAATTTTGGACTATCCCGAAAACGCTCCATACAAAAGGCCACTACGTTATGACGTCACACCGTGCTATTTTATATGCATTAAATCAGAAATTTGTACGACAGCTATGTTAAATATTGCGTTTATGTAGCCAGTGCCGTAACAAAAGTTATAGTATTTTTTATTGTTTCTACAATGGTAATATTTATTTTTTATAATTTCATACCTTTAAAATGGACTTTCCCAACAAACTTTGATCGCACATGAAACACGTCGGACATAAGTTATTAAAATTTTAAGAACGCAGATCGTTCTAGTTTTATGTATTTTACGTTACTGATAGAGAGTTTTTATAATTTTGTAACATGGGCAACAAGCCTATTGAGCTGAATATCATCATCATCAGGTAATTTTAGTCTCCACTACAGGAGCACGACCCTCTCTCGTCCGTCCTAGATGGAAGGAGGATTTGGCCTACACTCCCCACGCTGGCCAGACGGGTTGGGGAGGCCTGATCGATATTTGATAATGTATTTCCCTTAGTCGCCTTGTACGACATCCACGGGAAGAAACGGAATGGTTCTATTCTAGTCTGCCGGAAACCACACGGCCAAGCTGAAGATGTTTGTCATTAACTGAAACCTATGATTTATTTTCGCGTTCCAAAAATCCGATGGTAACCGGCTTCAGCTTCGGCGGTTGGGTCCCATATCAATACATATTATAAAATAAAGTCCCCTGCCGCGTCTGTCTGTTTGTCTGTTCGCGATAAACTCAAAAACTACTGCACCGATTTTCAAGCGGGTTTCACCACTCGATAGCGTGATTCTCGAGGAAGGTTTTAGTATATAATTTGTTAAGTTTTTGTAATTATTTCTGTGTACATTAACGATATTTGTTGAAGATGTCGGGGAAAAATAAGCCGTCTGGGAGCTTTCAACGAAAACAATTTTACGTAACATAGGTTATTTTATATATTTTGTAAAGAATCCGTGCGAAGCCGGGGCGGGTAGCTAGTCTATATATAAATAAACCCACTGATGGACATGCTACAGTCGGCATTGCTTAACTTGCGTGTTCGATTTGATTGACACGAACAACGACGCCATCGAGCTCCCTCTACGTTAATACTATTACTTAATATGTGATAGTACTATTGAAGCGGTATTTATTATCACGAGCGAACAGCCAAAATGGCCGTTATCGCCAATCTACCAATTAATACTTTTTGCCCATACGAAATTGTTTTTTGAAGCTAATACGATTTCTTGACACGTCCTTGGAAGATCGGGACGAAGTTAAAAAAGAGAATTATTGATTTAGAGAAAAGGGAAATCTCTAAACTAAGATCGAGGTAAGTCACTCGCCAGCATGTATAAAACCAAAGCCCACACGTGGTGTATTCTGCCACTAACAGACACTAGGCTTTAATGAAAGAATAGTTTTTTAAGTTTGTGTACTTTGCCTAAAATATGTAACACAGAGAATTAAGACTTGAATACAAAAAAGATTGGCATGGCATTTTAATTTTTGGATTAATAATTCAATGACAGGTGATTTAATGAAACATTTTTGTTGCTGATGATTTTATGGGCTGTGGTGATTGTTTACCATCAGGTGACTCAAATGCTTCTTTAGGCTCCTCTTCTATAAAAAAAAACTTGACATAGATAAATATCCAGACGAAGACAAACAGACAGGTTTATGTATGTACACAAATGTGCGGGGATCGAATTCACGACCTCAGAGTTAAAGTAGTCATTGCTAGCCACTTGACCGCCTGGCTTGTCATAATCTGGCCAAATCATATGAATAACTATATATTTATTGCACGAAAAGCAATTTAAAACAACGCATACAAAGGTCGCCTCGCCAACCCGTTTGGCCAGCGTGGAGAGTGAAGGCCAAATCCTCCTTCCGTCTAGGACGGACGAGAGAGGGTCGTGCTCCTGTAGTGGAGACAAAAATAGCCCTGATGATAATGATATAATAATACAAAGGTCAACAATATACAAAGGTCGACTTACTTCTGATTGCTTTCCGACCCTGAATATTTTAAATTAATTAGATATTTTGTTTAATACGACTTTACTGCATAGTATAAAATAGTCAATTTCCGCATCTGTCTGTTTATCCGCTAAGTCGTCCTAAACTGTGATGCGGTTGTTTACTATAATTCATATTCATATTCATTTATTCACAATGATTTATAACAATGGGTAGGTACATGCACATAGTGGTAAAGAAGATGAACAATTAAAAATGTTACAAATCACCTTATTGAGGCACTTGTGATTTTAGATTTGTCGTAGTTACATATTATATTATTTAAAGTTAGTGGAAATACATTCTGTTACTACTTAATTCGTCATACAATAATCGCTTATTCAATCTAACCATTCATTGCAATTTTTTTAGATAATCTTTTTTTTTAGATAATCTTTTCCGGAATATATATATATATAAGATAATATAAGAGAGAAAGAATAAACCCGAGATTGCAAACCGTATGTTATATATTTTTGGAATATCCATAAAAGTCACAAATGTATGGCGAGCCTACCCAAATCATGTTTCTCATGATAGGTATAATGTGAGATACGATCACATATGTGATTGATGGTACGGGGGGGGGGGGGGGGGGGGGGCTACCGCCGTTGCTGAAGCCGATTGCCATCGAATATTTTGATTTGAAAAATAGGTTTTAACTTATTGACAACATCTTCAGCTAGTGGGTAGAGCTGGAGGGTTACTACCAGCACTCCCCGTCCACTCCATACAAATGTCGCGTGGTTTATTACTACATAAACAATGTCGTCACTGCAGAGCGTGAATGAGCGTGTGTGCGAGCGGGGCCATACAAATTGTTCCTGATTTGTCTCGGAGGTACGAGAGAGCGGCAGGGAGAGACCATACTGTACGTAGTACTATTACTTATACTGTGCTACCAGATAAGCTAAACACAAGTATCATAGATTTAAGTTAAAGTTATTTTTTTTTAAATACTACGTCGGGTGGCAGACTAGCATACGGGCCGACTGATGTGAAGCGGTTGCCGTAGCCATATTAACGCTCTCACGCCGCCACCTCCAACGCAGCATCTCCTTCCTTTCTGGTGACCTCACTCTCTCGCAGGACAACAACCCTCAAGGGAATTGTTATTTGGCTGCGGTATTCTGTGAGATGGAGGTACATTCCCCAGTCAGCTTACAATGACGCTCCCTACCTCTCTTTTCGCCAGAGCTTCGTTTGTCAGTCAGCAGGGTGCACCGCGTGCAGGTGAAGTTGGCTTTGGTTCAAAGATGTTGATGAACTACTTACACCCCAAAATTTAATTTTACATAATCCGTTTATCAAAATAAGTGTCAATAATTAAATACAGGTACGTAGGTAGAGTGTAAGGTCGCTGATAACAACTTTATACAATTATTCACCCATTATGTCGGTTAGTACGCCATGCTCCGCTGCCTCGAGTTTTTTTTATTAACTTTCAATTAAAATGTAATTGCTATAAACAGATTAGCGACGTAGTTTTGTGCACTGGAAGGTGAAAATTAATTAAAAATTATTTTACTTAGAATACTTAATTACACCTTTGGGACAGCAGACACTTTTATTTAATGACTCAAACTCGATCTGGGGACTATTACGGGCAATTATGTTTAGCCTTGGGGTTGCTTGAAAACACTGGCCTCCGCCAACCCGCAGTTGCGCAGATTGAAAGGGAAACCCGTATCTCAGTAGCGGGATGAATATGGGTTGATGTGGGGGATGCGATCCTCCGTTTTCCGCATCTTTTAAGTGCTATGTAGACAACTTTGGTTATCTGTTGAATATCCTCGTTCCGGATTCAATCCTTCAGAGAAAATAGGAATAGCTTTCGTCATCAATTATTATTATAAAAAAAATGATCTTTATATTAATACGTGCAGCAAAAACTTTGTACCCTTTTTTATGAAAATTGCGCGGACGGAAGAGTATGACATTTCGCATACTTATAGTTTATGTAAAGAAGGAGTACGGCATGATAATATTTTTTTATAATTATGCATAAAAAATAGATTAAATCAATAAAAAAACATTACGCACACTTCCATGTGTTTGCCACATTTTTCTGTTAAAGTCATAATTTAATTTAACTATGGGCGACGACTTTCGACGACTGGGCGACCACTAGTTTCAACTAATTGTGTAAAATGCGTTGGGCACACAGGCACAGAATAACACAGGTGAGCCGCAATGAAGTTAAATTTCTCCATATAAAATTTAACAGTATCGTAAAACAATGCAAAACATGGAAAGTTCCCAACTCGACAGGTAATGTATCCGTAAACGTTAACCTTGAACTTGGCAATCACATCTTGACAATGGGCGGACTGGCGGAACTGATAGGCACCGTATATACCGCACTGCCAAGGTCCCTTGTTTTCCTCACTTGGCCTCTGTGCTGTCACCCGTTCGATTCACTCTATTATTTCGTGACAACCATTGTCTTTAACAAGAATAACAAATCGATAACAAGAAGTGATTCAACACTTAATTAAAAATAATTACTTTATGGCCTCTTCAAGATTAATATAGCTTTTGCAGACTGTCAATGTTTGTAAGTTCTCATGATTATCTACAGAGTTAAAGATAACTTCAAATGCATGTGTGCACTCTTCTGATTAGCTAGCAATTTAGCAAATTTGTAGCAAATAGACGATGTTGAATTGGAAGTAGTCCGACAGACGAAGTACTCCCACCGTTTAAACGGCCGTAGTTAAATAATGCCCCCCGGATCAGAAGTACTACTGAGAAGTACTACTGGTAGAACAAATGATACAGCCTTGTGTCACTAGTACTACCGGTAGTACTAGAGATCAATCACATCATTGGTAGTACAACTGAACTCTTATCATGACTGTGAAATATATATACATAATGTGGTTTGTGTTTCTGAGAGTATGTAGATAATGCAACGATATCCGGGGTGGCAATCAACACTGCTACCGCACATGGGTCTTGCTTTTAAAGAGGTTTATATGCACTCAAATGACGGGACTCATATTGCCTCCCCAACCCGTTTGGCCAGCGTAGTGTAGGCCAAATCCTCCTTCCGTCTAGGACGGACGAGAGATGGTCGTGCTCCTGTAGTGGAGACTAAAATGGACCTGATGATGATGATATGACGGGAAGGTCATGGCCAGGCGCACTGAACGTAGAAAATGGTCGGTTTTTGGGCGTCAAATAGGCTGCGTGCGCAACTACGTTTACAATTAGGGTGTAAGTGGTTCATCAACACCTTTGAACCAAAGCCAACTTCACCTGCACGCGGTGCACCCTGCTGACTGACAAACGAAGCTCTGGCGAAAAGAGAGGTAGGGAGCGTAATTGTGAGCTACCCGACTGGGGAATTTACCTCCACCTCACAGAATACCGCAGCCAAATAACAATTCCCTTGAGGGTTGTTGTGTTCCTGCGAGTGAGTGAGGTCACCAGAAAGAAAGGAAGGAGATACTGCGTTGGCAGCGTTGGGTGGCGGCGCGCGAGCAATATCTTATGTTGCTTAAGTTAATATGGCTACGGTAACCGCTTCACGAAGTATAAAAAATAAAAAAAACTACGCCATCCAGCACACCAGCCAGACCGTGACGCAAGTGCTGAAAACATACAAAAAATAATTACAGTTAATTTTAACTATGTAGGTAGGTGTTAAAAAATTTCAATTACGCGTTTATAATTAAGTAAAAAGTGAATTTTAAGAATACCGGCGGGCAGCGAAAGTAAATCTCTTTTTACTTTCTTGTGTTATCAAGTTATCATAACATTCTTGCTTTTTAGCTTGCGGTTTTATTAAAATAAGTGACGCGTCTTACGGATCGTTAGCTAGATGATTTTATACTGCGTGCAAAATCTGTGCTTTTTATTTAATCATTTTTTTATTAAACTCTCTGTAAATTATCGTGTGATTGAGGAGTTGTGGGTCACTATCTTAAGTGCCAATGCCAAAATCCCAAGTATGTTGCCAATAAAAACGGTAATATAAAAAACTAAAAAACCCGACTGCTTTTCTCTGTAATTTGGAAATGAAAAACCCCTAAAACAAGAAAACATGTAGCAGTCGGGACCCTCGCGGGCACTTAGACCAAAGACGTGTCTAAGTGCCCGCGAGGGCGGGCACTTAGACACGTCTTTGGTCATGTACATACATACTCTCGAAAAACATAACCCTCCTTCTGTCGCAGTCGGGTAAAAAGTCCTAAATATGCCGCCAAAAAGTCCCAAATATGCCGCCAAAAAGTCCCAAATATGCCGCCAAAAAGTCTCAAATATGCCGTAACAATTACTAGCAAAGTAGTAGTACAACATTACTAGCAAAGTAGATATGGCGAGCAGTATAACTACGAGTGCTACAGACATGAATGTTGATACACCAGCGACGGAAATTCACAGCGAGACGGTGTCGTGACGTCATCTCCGGTCACCGCAGCCTGTGGATTATCTCCATAACGTGCACTCGGTGCACTGCTCATATGCAATTTTGATACATCGACCGTGCTATCACATGAATTGTGCTTAGAAACTTCCATTTGTTAAGAGGGTGGAGAGTGTAATTGCTCACTATGAAGTCAGACTTTTAGGTTTCAAAATTCATCAACAACAAGCTGTCTTTACATAACTTAACCAACAACAAATAGATAAATATTTCTGGACAAATTGCACACGGCCTTCTAGTCCCAAAATAAGCAAAGCTTGTACTATGGAGTACTAGGTAACTGATATAATACTTAAATATGTTTTTTTGTAACTAGTAACAAATAGAAAACATCTAGACCAGAAAAATATTTGTCTTGTGCGGGGATAGAACCTGCGACCTCGGAGACAAAGTAGCCATTGCGAACCATTTGACCACCAAGGTTGTCAAATAATCGCTAATATTGATAAAGTTAGTGCAATATTTACTGTAGTAAAACCGTTTTATCGAAAGCACCAACCATCTTTGAAGGGGTGTAAGTGGTTCATCACCATCTTTGAACCAAAGCCAACTTCACCTGCACGCGGTGCACCCTGCTAACTGAAAAACGAAGCTCTAGCGAAAAGAGAGGTAGGGAGCGTAATTGTAAGCTACCCGACTGGGGAATGTACCTCCACCTCACAGAATACCGCAGCCTAATAACAATTCCCTTGAGGGTTGTTGTGTTCCTGCGAGTGAGTGAGGTCACCAGAAAGATAGGAGATGCTGCGTTGGCAGCGGGGGTGGCGGCGCGTGAGCGATATTTTATGTTGTGAGCGTTAATATGGCTACGGTAACCGCTTCACATCAAGCGGGCCGTATGCTCGTCTACCGCCCGACGTAGTATAAATAAAAAAAAAGAAAGGCGTTTGAGTTAAAAATTAAAAAAAATCTGTATATTTTAAAATTTATGTTTTTACAAAGAACAATAAGATTGGGGCGACGCACTTATCACACGCAGCATGTACACACTCGTGACTGTACTTCTGGTGTCCTCCCTCACTCACAGGAACAGGGAGTTGGATCGACAAATTGGATCCGACGTGACCTACCTCTCTTTCACCAGGACCTTGTTTACTAGTGAGGAAGTGCACAAGTGAGGGTGGCTTAGACCATAGACCCTTAGATCACTTTAAAAATGGTTTGGTACGCATCATTCACATTCACCTCTGATATGTCTGTACCTAACTGTAATCAGAGGCGGACTAAAGCGTAGGCAACCTAGGCACGTGCCTAGGGCTTGTAACTTTTGAAGCCCGAGAGTTAGGTTTTTAATTTATATTTTGGAAGTCCGCCACAGACTATTTACGTAGGCTGCGGCCGGAGGATGCAAAAAAAAATCAACTTTGAAAATATTAAATTTAATTATTAAATAATTACAAATTACATTGCTAAAATACGTGACAAATGCCCGATGGTAGGAACAAGAGTGAGTTAATCTAAACTAAGTCGGTGCAAGTTCGAAGGCCATCATGGGTGGTCTTGGTGCAGTTGCAACACTTGCGTCACACGTCGCGGCATCGCGCGGTTTCCGTGAAGCGGGAAGGTTTGCGCAATCGCTGATCGGCTAATTGGTGGCGCCTAAATATGTAACAGGCTGTCATCATCAGGTCATTTCAGTCTCCACTACAGGAGCACGACCCTCTCTCTTCCGTCCGAGACAGAAGGAGGATTTGGCCTACACTCCCCACGCTGGCCAGACGGGTTGGTGAGGTCTGTTCGATGTTTTATAATATATTTCCCTTAGTCGTCGTGTACGACATCCACGGGAAGAGATGGAGTGATTCTATTCTAGTTTGCCGAAAACCACACGGCCACTGACTGTAGATATCAGTAATATTGGAGTGTGCACACGCGACGAATACGTCCCTGTCGAATATTGACGATAGTTACAAAGCATAATAATTCAGATGTAGCGTTGCGGATGTCGCTTGCATCTCTGATGGCTGACAAAGTCCTATAGCTGTGCTGGACGAGCACATGCTGCATCGGTTAATAGTTTGGATTATATTCGTGAAGATACTCCTATACGCATATAATCTAAACTATTTACAGTATATATATATATATATATATATATATATATACATATATATATATATATATATATATATATATATATATATATATATATATATATATATGCCCACGGCCTCCTTCTACAGTCGCACCGCTCGCCATCGACAGGGAATTCATCCTCACACAATGGGGCCTAAGTGGTCACGTACTGTGCGGTTCCAGAGAAGTTTTCTCACGCGTACTGTCAAGCTGTGGAATGAACTGCCTGTCGATGTTTTCCCAGGAGACTACAGCATGGGGTTCTTCAAAAAGGGCGTGAAGAGGTTTTTACAGGGTCGGCAACGCGCGTGTGACACCCCTGGTGTTACAGGCGTTCATAGGCTGCGGTAGCTGCTTTCCATCAGGCGGGCCGTAAGCTTGTTTGCCACTCTAGTGGTATAAAAAAAAAAATAAGTTAAATAGTTTAGATTATATACGTGAAGTAATCTTCATGAATATAATCCAAACTATTCACAGATGCAGCGTGTGCACGTCCAGCTCATCCTGCATCTGTGAAAAGACTTTGTAAATATTCCTTTATTACAGGCGACGAGTTTAGGCTTCCTAACGTAAAGAACAGTAAATAAAGAACTGGTAATAAACAAACCGGTTCGGTAGGAATAAAGATTTAAGATTAGTAGTGGTCGCCCAGTGATAGAATTTCGACCATAATTAATTTAAATTATGACTTCACGTATTAATATAATGATTTAATTTAATTTACATAAATGTGTCTGTACTTATTGCTGATTAGCAAGAAGGATTAGTAAGTTGAAGTGGCAGTGGGCAGGGCACATAGCACGGAGGACGGATGACCGATGGGGTCGAAAGGTTCTCGAGTGGAGACCACGTACCGGCAAGCGCAGCGTAGGACGTCCACCCACAAGGTGGACAGACGACCTCATTAAGACCGTAGGATCGCGCTGGATGCAAGCCGCTTCCGACCGGTCTTATTGGAGATCTAGAGGGGAGGCCTATGTCCAGCAGTGGACTTTCAATGGCTGAGATGATGATGATGATGATGATGACTTATTGCTGATATACATCAAACTGAACATGTAACAATTGTGACGTAAATTGGTTAGAAATTTTTCGTTAGCATCAGTCAATTGGATTTTATTATTAAAACGGTTTCAAACATAGATTTATGTACACATATGTACACGTTACTAGTTACGTACTTTAAAAAACCTGTCACGTTCAGCCTTAAGTTTATAATAAGTAATTTTAGCAAAATTTATTTTCAACCTTATCTCAAAAACCGTAGAGATTCAGTAGGTTACAAAAAACTCATAGTTATACTTGGAACGTGGTCTAAGTCTTGAAGTTTCTGTTCTTAGCCCCGTTTTGTGCTTAAACCGGTTTTGGTCAGTCACGTATGTTATAATTATGATCAAATGTCTTAGAGATTCTAAATTGAAATATTTTTTTTTGAAATCATTTACTTTTATTCTGTGCTAAACTCATAATTTCAAAATGTGCCACATTCCGCGATATTATAGTCTAATATCTCTTCCATGTAACTGTACGTCTGTGCATCCGTTCTATGCATCTGCTGCAGATTTATCCCGCCGCCGCCGCCGCCAGCTGCAACACGCCATTGATCGTAATGCACTCTTCCACTGTCAGATCTGCCACCTCGCAAATTTCAATCCACACTTCGTATAGACATATTGATAATATTGATGTACTTCTATTTATCACAAATATATGTTATCTTTTTTGTAAATGTATGTATTTGTTTTAGACCTTAGGCACAGTATAAGTAATATTACTACGTGCTATATACAGCCACTCTCTGCCGCTCTCACCAGGCGACCTCGCCTTCCCGTTGAGTCAAATGTGGTACCGATCGCAAGGGCTGCCACGCAGCTATCTAAGGTCTTAAGTGATTCTGGTATGGTATGAAATTTATTGAGTTAATTTTTACCATTAATCCAACATCTATAATCTAACCTAGATTTATGGCGGAAGATCGTATTTGGGGAAGGGAAGGGAAGGAATGGAAATATTTGGGAAGGCATCCATCAGTGGAGAGATAGAGGCTGTCGAATGGCTGGTGAAAATAATGATTAATACAAAACATAACATTGAAGATATTCAGTTAAAGTCTTAAGTCAATTTATCGGCAGCTCTCAAGACTATAATATATAATAAATAATTACAAGGAATAGGTGACCATTTACGGAGTAATTAGGTACATTATTTTTACAATACATAGCAACACAACAAGTATTCAAGTGTCGTCTGCTACTAAATGCTATTCTTTTCCAAAGATTACTACTACTCTCCTTAAATCAGTAAGATGCGAAATGAAGTCAATTCTTGAAATGTCTGTCTCTTGAAATGTCAGATTATTTTTAATCGTTCCATTTTGTTCGCTAAGATCTTCTCATTTCCCTTCAAGATGCACCGAATCTGCGAGATTAAATAATTCGCCTCATAATTTAACAATAGTTGGTATTCCACGAGGCAGCGGCGCGCGCCACAATTTTCAAAATTGCACTCCGCGTCGTCGCGTCCCGTCTCCGCCATTTTCTTCGCGATGCTTTTTAATATTCGGTCCTTGCACTTGCTAATCCGCAAGTAATGGCCGTCGAGCGGGATTAAAATTTCTGCTAGTGAACATGTGCACTAATTTCTCAGGGGTAATGTTATATGAACCTGTATTGTTATCATGTTTTGGCTTCGTCCGTTAGCCGACTTTTTTTAGTTATTTATTGTATATTTTATAATATTTAGTGTATGTATTTTTATTGATTATTCAATTATTTATCAGTGATCTTCGTCTATATATAATAATGATTTACATAATATTACTATACTTCTAGTCTTCATTAATTTCTTTTGATTTGCGAATCCTGTGCACTCCATGTACAAATTCGTTACCCTATGGTTGTCTTGAAAAGATTGCCCTCAGCAATAAGGCCGCCTTGTTGCATACATACAAGTCTGTAATAATTTATTGATTCCCTGTACTTTTAATATGCAAATAAAGCATATTCTATCTATCTACTCTATATTTTCCACAGAAAAAAAATGCAAGGGATGTGAAGCCGCCGACAGCTAGTCGTCTATAGATTGTCGTCCGCTCAACGCTCGATCCTCAACCAAAGCATTGACAAGCCTGTGTCTCGTTAAGACATATTCGAGATAAAACTTGCATACCGCGCTGCGCCGAGCGGGCTGCACACTGCACGTCCAATTGTGCATTTGGGTGGAAAGAACATTCTTACAGCGTGTGTATTCTTTGATATTCACATCATCTCGCGGAGGCATTCTAGACAGGATTTGACAGGGCTGTAAATCAAATGTTGGGAATATATAAATTAGATTTCTTATATTTTTCACTAGCTTCTGTTCGCTGTCTTTTCTCAGAATAAAATGTATCCATGTATTAATCCAGATCATATTTGATCCAAATCCGTTCAGTCGTTTACGCGTGTATAACGTGAGTGACAAACATACAAAGTATATCGTTTGGGATTGTACACTAAAAAAAACCGGACAAGTGCGAGTCGGACTCGCCCACCGAGGGTTCCGTACGTAGTATCATTATAAATTTTATATTTGTCATTATAAATAAGAAATAATGCGTCGAAAAAAATAAATAAAATATATTTTGCAATGTGTACATCAAGCCCTTTCATATGATACCCCATTTGAACTAGTAGTTTCAATTTGAAATTTCGACACCCTATAAAAATATAGACCCCCTATTTTTTAAGATCTATTTACAAATGTATAGTTTTGAGATTTATTCCTGTACTTGTAGTCTATAACGATGTTACTTGCCAAATTTCATAGTTCTAGGTCAACGGGAAGTACCCTATAGATTTTGATTCCCTTGAGAATGTGTCGAAATATGCGTTTTTTGCTGAATAAACGGCCGTAACTTTTTTTTACGTAAACTTAGCAGTTTGATTTTTTTACAACTTCATGGGACCGTAGACCTGAGTATACAGTTCAAATCTCAGCTTGATACCTCCACGCATTCTCGACATAGAAATTCTTGACAGACAGACAGACTGACAGACACACAGACAGACAGACAGACAGACAGACAGACAGACAGACGGACAACAAAGTGATTTTATAAGGGTTCCGTTTTTCCTTTTGAGGTACGGAGCCCTAAAAACAAATTTGATGAATTAATTATTATCATAAATTTCCACTGTAGAGCACCACGGATAACAGAATACGAATAAGTATACCTAATTGATTGTATTGGGTATTTCAAATTATCAATTACATTTATTACAGAAAAAAGATGCTTATAAAGAAAACTAAGTATTACTATGTTATCAATTAAACACGAATAAGTCTTTAATTTCCTTTCTTGAACTAATCTAAAATATAAAATTACTGTCTTTTCGATTACCCAGAGCGAAAGTCAAATTTTATAGCTTCTTCCTGCTCCTACTATTATTTGTTTATGTTAAATTCGTTGAGTTCCAAGGCAGCCGTAGCAATGGACTGCTTTTTAAAAAAATATTATTATTATCTTTTGTATGAGAGGATGCTAAACGAACATGCGGGTCACCTGATGGAAAGCAATCACCATCGCTCATGAAGATCAGCAACACCAAGGGTTTGCCAGCCTATACTCCTTTCTTTCTTTCTGGTGACCTCACTCACTCGCAGTAATAGAAAAACCCAGGAAATTGTTATTTGGCTGCTGTATTCTGGGAGCTACTTCCCTAGTCGGGCGGCTCTCTTTTCGCCAGAGCCTCATTTGTCAGTCAGCAGGGTGCACCGCGTACAGGTGAGGTTGTTGTTGTTCAAAGATGTTGATGACTTACACCCCAAAATTAATTTAATTTCTTTTTGTTGGTGGCCGCTGTGAATCCTGTGTAGTGACAGTGATTATGCGTGGTGGACCTGTCCCGTAATGTACGTATTGTTATCACAAATATAGGAACTCTTTATTTTCCCATGTTATGGCAGCACAAAGCATTGCAAATGATAGACAAAAACAAAGTAAAGATGGCAGACTGGATACAATAAACAGGAAACAATAATTGCAGTGGCATCACCGGAAACGATTGTAAACGGTGTAAAACTGTCATACACTATCATTTTCCGTATTCCTCTTGTCATTATGAAATTTACTTTGTATACTTGTATTAAGTTTCGGAATATTACTTAAAGGTTATGAATTTTCTATAATAATTAGTTTCGCTCGACTACAATTTTGTTTAAATTATGTATTAAATTTTGTATGAATTATGAGCTCATAAATATATATTTTTTTATTATATCTAACTTCAAAAATAACGAAGTTTCGTCTTTCATCAGTTACTTTAACAATAAAAAAGAATCCTTCTTAGTTTTACGACATTTTATTGAACTTTTATGCAGAATAACTATCATATTTCTAGTACCAGCGGTCTCGTCTGTGTGTTGGTCGATTAGTTTTATATATATATTAAAACCTTGTTGTCATTAAATGGTAGTCATTGAACCAGATCTATGGAACATTGGAGAATAAACATGTTTACATACAAACCAGGCAACCATAATAATAACTTATTTTGATAACAGTCAAAGACCTTAGCGTTTCAATGAATAAACAGATAATGAATCAATCAAACCTTTTAAATAGAAGAAATTTTCGTAGATAATATTATATCGTATTTTACTCGTGTGAGGACGATTTAAGAGAGGTAGGGAGCGTAATTGTAAGCTACCCGACTGGGGAATGTACCTCCATCTCACAGAATACCGCAGCCAAATAACAATTCCCTTGAAGGTTGTTGTGTTCCTGCGAGTGAGTGAGGTCACCAGAAAGATAGGAGATGTTGCGTTGGCAGCGGGGGTGGCGGCGCGTGAGCGATATTTTTTGTTGTGAGCGTTAATATGGCTACGGTAACTGCTTCACATCAAGCGGGCCGTATGCTTGTCTACCGCCATACGTAGTATAAAAAAAAAAACGATCATGGATAACCATAACATCATGGAAATATTGTCATAACATCATGGAAATTACATATCTAACTTGCGATGTCCTCGGCCGATACATCCCCATTATATGTTCACACATCATGTGATTGCTAATTTCAGTCATTATTCCTCATTGCCTTTCATGTCATACTCTGCCCCATTGCCAAGGTCGTGGTCCATAATCACGTTATTAGTTACATCATCACATATTGTCATCTTCGTCAATTTATTCTGTGTTGTTGGGTTGAATAAATTGTAATTTGTAATTTTCCGAAAATAGTTCAAATTTACTAAGTGCAAATATTTCCGGATTTAAACTAAAGTACCTATACTTTTCAACAAATTTTGTTGTTTGAGTAGTTAATTTGAATATGGCCAGTTCTCGTTTAAACAACGCGTTTTTTGAGAACTTCTACTCATTCTATTTATTTCTCCCCATTTTTTATTATGTTTTTTATTGAAGCGAAATTTTTCAACTTCATATTTTTGACGAGCCCGGTGGTCGAATGGCTAACCATGTCCATTTTTACTCCGGGGTCGCGGGTTCGATCCCCGCACAAGACAAATATTTGTGTGCATGAACATATCTGTTTGTCTTGGTCTGGGTGTTTTCTATGTATTATACGTATGTATTGTATTTATAAAAAAAAATGTATTTAAGTATTATATCAGTTATCTAGTACCCATAGTACTAGCCTTGCTTAGTTTGGGACTAGATGGCAGTGTAATGTGTCCAGGAATATTTATTTAAGAATTTATAAGTAAATGGTCAAATAGATATTTGTCAGTACCAAATCTAGAATGTGTTTTGCTCTAGAACCTAAATCTGTGTTATAATTATGCATCTAATGCAACGTTTATTAAAATTTTTAGTGCAGCAAATTCTGTATTTTCTTCTCCATTTAAAACAAAGGCTGTTCAAAAATACATTTCATACAGCACATTTGTTCTTGTTCAAGTAGGATTCACAATTTTATACTCGTCTCGTACTTTTTCCGCCCGCATGTAACAACTAGTACAATTTTGTGGCGGCGAAAAGTGGAAAATTCTACACTGTCTTGTTTGTGAACAGATGTTCGGGAATTTTTTACAAAAACTATGAAGTTTTTTAATGATTCACGTCTATAAATAACTTAAACTGTGCCCGTAAATAGACAATGGCTTATTATGCCGATGATGATGAGTCATAATATCTAAACTTGGATGCTAATGATTTAAATCAGTGGTTCTTAACCTATGGTCCGCGGGCTACTAGTGGTCCGTGAGCACCTCAAGTGGTCCCTGAGCAGTACTGAGCATTCATTACGATATTTTATTCTTGCCTGAAATTTCACCCAAAACGAGGCAGCTCTGAAAGTGTACAGATAAGGCACTATATAAATATCGGTACAGGAAGCAGCCAATACAACGTAAATCCAAATGGTCCAATCAGTAATAGGCTGAAGGAATAATGAAAAAGTGATTAAAAGTTACGAAGCGTAAAGGTATAAAGGCTTTTTAATAATTATTTAAGGGTGTTATAAAGGGTTAGCATAGTATTCATATTTTTGTGAGCAGACAAATAAAATCTATCAGCAGTAATAGATAATTGATCAGCAAATCATGGCTAGCAAACATTATTAAATCAGTCAGCCACATAGATCATTTTGGACGGCTGTAATTTTCTTAGTACAGCATGTTAATTATATAAGCTACAATGAGCGACTCATTATTAATGAAAATTTGGTAAGCACTCAGAGGGTAAGCTAGTATAGTAGTAGTAATAGTAATTTGAGAAACGCCCTAAAGTAGCTTCTGGCTTCTTTAGGGCGTTTCTCGGCGCTGTGTTTGTCTAACACGCTCGACGCTTCGCTCCTCGCTAAGCGAGTTTATCTTAAAGACATATTTTCTTTGCTAATCAATCATGAAATCTTGCTGATCGAATAATTATTTTGCGGACTGATTGTTTATTACGCAAACTTATAATATTGTAAGCTGCCTATCTATGATTAAATTACTGAACATTATAAAGATTATTTGCGGAACAACGATTGCTTGGTTTAAATACATTGGAGAGTAATGCCCTTAGTCGTCATGCTGGGCAGGCTGGTTGACGAATGTCGCCAGAGATTCGTACGCTTGTTTGCCACGTCCAGGTGAGATTGGCTATGGCTCCGAAGATGGTAGTGTGCCACTTACACCCCATACAAAGTGTACAAACATACGACCTATGAAATGAAACTCCAGGGGCATTAGTAAATCTTTGTTGTGCGTATAATAATCATTTCAGAACTTTTTTTGAACAATCTGGTACTATTAAGGAAAATCCTCTTTATGAAACCCATTTCACAACTTGAGAGTGCAAGAAAGAACCCTTTATTGCCCTTGGCACTACTGCTTGGCACTATCAGTAGTGTCATGGGAAAGTTTTACACTCTAGAATTGCCAGTGATTACCACAGTTGGCGATCATTTCTGTTACAATGTGTAATAAATTGGCCGTGTGGTTTCCGGCAGACTAGAATAGAATCACTCCGTCTCTTCCCGTGGATGCCGTACAAGGCGACTAAGGGAAATACATTATAAAACATCGATCAGGCCTCCCCAACCCGTCTGGCCAGCGTGGGGAGTATAGGCCAAATCCTTCTTCTGTCTGCGACGGACGAGAGGGTCGTGCTCCTGTAGTAGAGACTATAATGACCTGATGATGATGTGTAATAAATTCACTGCCGATGGTAAGCGGTGTGATTGTACAGGAGGCCGTGGGAATTCTAAGATGGGAATCTTATCAAATAACGTTTCCGAATGCAATTGTACAAACGGTAGGACACACAAACAGGGAAAACCTTCCCTACTAATTAACAGGGTTGGTTACTTAATGCTTTCCACTATTAGTGACCCTCCGCTTTTGGTGTCTAGTCGGAAGCCTCTTGATGTCATTGGTCCATCTAGGAACCCCCCACTTTTCCATACTCGAATATACGCGGGGTAAGAAAATAGGCGTTCAGCAGAGACAAGAGATAGATAGAGTATGCTTTATTTGCAGGCTACAAATTTAAAGTACAGTGAATCAATAAATTATTACAGACTTGTATATATGCAACAAGGCGGCCTTATTGCTGAGACCATTCTTTCCAAGGCATTATAAGGGTAACGAATTTGTGCATAGAGGTTGGAGGACTCCGTTATGCACGAGAGAATCTTATTTCTTTTAGAAGAGCAGGGGGTGTAAGTGGTTCGTCATGATCTTTGAACCAAAGCCAACTTCACCTGCACGCGGTGCACCCTGCTGACTGACAAACAAAGCTCTGGTGAAAAGAGAGATAGAGAGCGTAATTGTAAGCTACCCGACTGGGGAATGTACCTCCACCTCACAGAATACCGCAGCCAAATAACGGTTCCCTTGAGGGTTGTTGTGTTCCTGCGAGTGAGCGAGGTCACCAGAAAGGAAGGAGATGCTGCGATGGCAGCGGGGGTGGCGGCGCGCGAGCGATATTTTATGTTGCGAATGTTAATATGGCTACGGTAAAAAAAACTCGAGAATCTTATTTCTTTTAGAAGAGCAGGCTGCGATGTAAATAATAAAGCGAAGGAGGACAAGACTGATGAAACCAGCAAATAGTAAATAAAGCCCCAACTTCGATCACGCCACGATGTCACGCCACGATTGGAGGCTGTGACTGGTGCGTTGGGAATAAACTGCAAACCTCACTTACGCTCCGCCGCACTGCAATTATCTGCTTGATCTTGAATAAATCTAGCGGGAAATGTGCAGGCAATGCAATTTTGCTATCAGAGGATATTTACCACATTTCTGAATAATGTTACGAAATTACCAAGATTGCTAATTATTTAAAAAAGAACCATATTGGCAAGTTTATTATTAAAAAACAGACCCATATTGGTAAGTTTATTATTAAAAAAAAATTCAATTCCATTCCATTTCATTTAATTAAATGTACTCGTAGTAAGTAATCATTCCATTAACGGTTGTTAATTAGGTTTGTGTACTTAATGTAAACAAGCAAAATATCAAAAATTAAAATGTAAAAAAACTATATAATCAACAATTTTATATTTCAAAGAATCGAAATAGCATAGGTGAACAGCATAAACGGTTCTGAATATCAACAGTCTAAATTATCAATAAATCACATAATCAATAATTTAAAACATAACAGGCTTATTTGCTCAACAATCCACAATCACATTACTTGAATAAATCAACGTCCATAATAAATCAACGGTCTTTCTGGACGACTGCTAAATGCCTGAAGTAACCATGGCAATATACCAAACTGCCACGGGAGGAACGTACCTGGAGTTGTTTTACACCATGATACCGGTCACATATAATAAATAAATAATAATAATAAATAAATAAATAAATATTGTCAGACAAATTACACAGCGCCATCTAGCCCCAAAGTAAGCGAAGCTTGTGTTATGGGTACTAGACAACTGATAAACATACGTAAATACATTTTTTTCTTTTTGTAAATACATACTTATGATACATAGAAAACACCCAGACTAAGACAAACAGACATGTTCATGCACACAAATGTTTGTCCTATGTGGGAATCGAACCCACGAGCGTTGGTGTCGAAGCCGCGTCATTGACCGCTACGCCACCGAGCTCGTCGGATCCGATTGGTATTTTTAAATGAATCTGAAAATCTATACTGAACCTCATCAGATTAATCCAATCCTAATTAAACGTAAATAATTGAACCTCAACGTAATCACCTTACGATCCACCATAAAACAGGGAGGGAACTTAATACCCACAGATCAAATCCGTGCGCGGCGAAACAATGGCAGCTCATCCGTGATATTAAAAATGCGCCAAAACAAAGGCTTCCCATAATTTTCCATAAACTCCCGACTCCCGTGAGCCCGTTTAAGTGTATTATGAGCTTAATACAGAGTTTATTGAGTCGAATGGCCGGTAGCGGTTGATAGCTCGACTATAACCACAGATAATGAACACCTCCAAAGATAATGAAGAACAGTAACAGATAATATATTAGGTAATTATTGTGTTACCTTTTATGATGTAATTTGTGATGTTGTTATGATGCCTTGGTTAGTGGGAGGCTAACTTAGTTTACTGATACCTTTTTTAGGATTCCGTACTTCAAAAAAAGGGAGTATTGTCCATGTTTCTGTCCGTCCATCTGTTTATATCCCTGTCTATCAAGACTCTTTTTCTCAAAAATGCGTGGAGCTATCGCGTTAAAATTAATATCAAATAGTCATGTCTGTAAGCCCTTGGACCTGAAATTAAACTTCCAAGTCAACTAAGTCAAAGTATACAGCCTTTTATGCCACAGTAACTGCTTTCAATCAGGCGGACCGTTTGCTTGTTTACTATATTAGTGGTTTTTAAAAAAGTGTGTACCTACCATCTTAATAATTCTTGGAGTGTAAATAACTCAGCCCCACTTTTGTAGCCAGAACTGTAATAAAAATATTTTTACTTCTTATTGACCTACAAGGGGCCATCCATAAATTACGTCACACGTTAAGAGGGAGGGAGGGGGTCGATGAAGTGTGACATTGTGTGACAAGGGGATGGGAGGGGTCTAAATTTTGTGACGTGACATTTCAAAATCTATTATAATCTAAGTGTTAACACGCACTTTGAACTATTAACGAAATACTCAAAAACATTTGCAACTCTAGATGTAAATTTGCAAAATATGTGACGTCACACTAGGGAGGGGGGGAGTGTCACAAACGTGACTAGGCGTGACAAGGACGGGGGGAGGGGTCAAAAAATCATGAAATTAGTGTGACGTAATTTATGGATGGCCCCCAATTGTGAAACTAGGCAAGAAGTAAGAACTGAAAGAACGCAGCACTACTTAAGGGTAAAATTCGAAAATTTACATCTCGAATATCTTATAGACTCATTATTTACCAAAATCTTGACCCTTTGTTTCATACTAATTGTATGAAGTTAGAGTTGAAGTAATGTGGACATGTTTTTTTCATAACTTACTAGTTGCCCGGACAGACTTCGTTCTGTCAAAAGTTTTTTTTTCTATTGTCCACACAATTTTTACATTTTGAAAAAAAAAAATAGCCGAATTGTTGGGTCGTTCTCGAGTTTTGTGCTTAGCAACATTCATTTTTATTTATCTAGATAGATAGATAATGACCCTCGACGTGAGAGTGAGACTCACGCTTAGCCGGCTTTTCCTTAATGGAGAAAATGGACGATAAACATTTAAAAATATTAGAAAGCTTGCAGAATTGGTTTTTAATGATGATTTTAAAGCGCTTTTCCTGCTTCCGATATGATTGATAATAATCTATATTGGAACAACGGCAGCTTCATCATCATCATCATCTCAGCCATTGGAAGTCCACTGCTGGACATAGGCCTCCCCTCTAGATCTCCAATAAGACCGGTTGGAAGCGGCTTGCATCCAGCGCGATCCTACGGTCTTAATGAGGTCGTCTGTCCACCTTGTGGGTGGACGTCCTACGCTGCGCTTGCCGGTACGTGGTCTCCACTCGAGAACCTTTCGACCCCATCGGTCATCCGTCCTCCGTGCTATGTGCCCTGCCCACTGCCACTTCAACTTGCTAATCCGCTGCAACGGCAGCTTGATATAAATGAATTCATCCAAAGACAGACGAGTTGTTTAACTTGCTAATTCGACTAAAATCAGACAAGGACATGTCGATAAAAATATTTAGTATTTACACTGTTTTTATACCATGTTAGATTTGACGACCCCGGTGCCACGGTGGTAGAATGGCTAACCATAACCATTTTGACTCCAGGGTCGCGGGTTCGATGACAAATATTTGTGTGCATGAACATGTATTTTTGTCTTGGTCTGGGTGTTTTCTATGTATTATATGTATGCATTCAAAAAAAATATATATTTGAGTATAATAACAGTTATCAAGTTCCCATAGTACAAACTTTGCTTAGTTTGGGACTAGATGGCAGTGTGTAATTAGACCAATAATATTTGTTATTTATATATTAGATAGCAACTGTAACTATAAACTTTAGAAGGATTTGGAAAATATCATCATCATCATCATCAGGTCCATTTAAGTCTCCACTACAGGAGCACGACCCTCTCTCGTCCGTCCTAGACGGAAGGAGGATTTGGCCTACACTCCCCACGCTGGCCAGACGGGGAGGCCTGATCGATATTTGATAATGTATTTCCCTTAGTCGCCTTGTACGACATCCACGGGAAGAAACGGAGTGATTCTATTCTAGTCTGCCGGAAACCACACGGCCAATATATTTAGAAAATATACGTAGTTGTAATGTTAAATAAAAATGTCGTCGACGACCCTTATTCATCCCACTGTTGGGATACGGGTCTCCCCTCAATCGAATGGGTTTAAAACATACTCAACAACGCTGCTCAACTGCGGGTTGGCGGAGGCCAGTGTTTTCAAGCCGCCTATAGGCCACTGAGTTGGCTTAACGACTGTCATCTAATAATAACAGGGACCGACGGCTTAACGGAAGGCTGAAGCACGGAGGAGCTCGAGATAATATAAACCCATCCATGGACAGGCTACGGTCGACGTGGCTTAACTTGCGTGTTCAATTAGACTGACACGCGCAATGACGCCAAGCTTCTCTGTTATTATCTATTATTCATTGTATTTCTTCCATAAAATCATAAATTTAGTTCAACTAATTATGGGGTGTAAGTGGTTCGTAAACATCTTTGAACCAAAGCCAACTTCACCTGCACGCGGTGCACCCTGCTGACTGACAAACGAAGCTCTGGCGAAAAGAGAGGTAGGGAGCGTAATTGTAAGCTGCCAGACTGGGCAATGTACCTCCGCCTCACAGAATACCGCAGCCAAATAACAATTCCCTTGAGGGTTGTTGTGTTCCTGCGAGTGAGTGGGGTTACCAGAAAGGAAGGAGACGCTACCTTGACAGCGGGGGTGGCGGCGCGCGAGCGATATTTTATGTTGCGAGCGTTAAGGTGACGTGAGTCCAGGGCTTGGCCGTTTTCGAGGGGGTGAGGTGCGGGGCTTGAGAGGAGCCGGCGCGGGGTACTCGCTTACAAGCGCGCGATCGCTGCCGAGACGCCACAGTATAGCGAAGCGACTATCTACACCCGTGTAGTATTACACCCGTCAATACAATAGTTAAAAGTACTTACTGGAAATATAATTATATGAAAATAAATAAACCACATGTAAAAATACATTTTTTTTATTAATGAAGTATATTATATTCAACATGCAAACAAGAGATGTTTTGGTATATTATGAAAAAATAAAGAATTCAAAATAAAAAGAAAACTATTCAATAATTCTTTTATTTTCAATTATATTTATTATTAGTCAAACTAAAATAGGTACATACTTAGACTAACTAACTATCACGCTCCAGCATACACTATTCTTCATCCTTCTAGGAATCGATATGTGCCGTACAGCACGCGTCTGTCCCTAGCTACTATGCCCGAGCATTGTTATTTGGCTGCGGTATTCTGTGAGGTGGATGTAATTCCCCAGTCGGGTAGCTTACAATTACGCTCCCTACCTCTCTTTTCGCCAGAGCTTCGTTTGTCAGTCAGCAGGGTACACAGCGCGCAGGTGAAGTTGGCTTTTGTTTAAAGATGTTGATGAACCACTTACACCCTAAAATATTAATGATCCAACGTCCTAGCTCCTACACCAAAAAAATATTAAGCGTAAGTCGTGTCCTACACCAAAAACGTTGGTGGCGGAAGCACGCAAAGTAGTGTAGTAGACTTGTGTAGTTCCTGAGTGAGTAGTTCAATTGTACCAGTTCACCATACAAGCCGGTTCTTGTCACTCACTCTTTCTTGTCCCAAGTAGTTCACTGCGTCATTTAGTTCAATCGAGTGACAAAGAGTAAAAAGAACGGAAATACTAAAAGCGTACGAGCTAGAATGAGAGAGATACGTTGTTGATAGAGAGCGAAAAGGACGGAAGATTCTGTAATTGTTCGAGATAAAAAGAGACAATTTCGTGCGTGGTTGACTGACCGAATTAGAACTCTAAGGCTAAGGACATAAGAACCATAAGCTGTTAGCGAAAATATGCTATAGTAGTAGTACAGGGCTCAATTTTTATATTAATTATTATTTTAACCACTAAATAATTTATTTTTACTCAAGCTTGACAGTCCTAAGCCTGTGAAAAGTTTGAAGGAAAATCAATATTTATAAAGAAATTTATAAAATATTTCATTAGTTACACTTATTTAAAACAAAAATACAATGTCATCAAAATGATGCAATAGAAATGTAGAAGGAATCAGTCAATAGAACTACTGAGTCGATTGAATCAAAGATACATTGAACTAAACTGAACGAGTGAGTCAAAAGAACTACATAAATGAACTAGATGAGTGATATAGTTCAATTGCGTCAAAAGAACTGCATCTCTCTTTTCAGTTCAGTGAACTGCTTTGCGCAAGTCTATAGTGTAGATCAAATTGCCTGTAAATTTGACTTCCGCAAAATAACACCTGAATCAATTAACTATCTACCTACTAATATTATAAATGCGAAAGTATGGATGTCTGTTTGTTCCACTATCTTTGGGGTTATCACTATATCTGGGCTGTAAGTGGTTCATCAACATCTTTGAACCAAAACCAATTTAGCTGCACGCCGTGCACCCTGCTGACTGACAAACGAAGCGCTGGCAAAGGGAGGTAGGGAGCGTAATTGTAAGCTACCCGACTGGGGAATTTACCTCCACCTCACAGAATACCGCAGCCAAATAACAATTCCCTTGAGAGTTGTTGTGTTCCTGCGAGTGAGTGAGGTCACCAGAAAGGAAGGAGTTGCTGTGTTGGTAGCGGGAGTGGCGGTGCGCGAGCAATATTTTAAGTTGCGAGCGTTATTATAACTACGGTAACCATTTCACATCAGGCGGGCCGTATGTTTTTACGGCCCGACGAAGTATAAAAAATAAAAATTATGACGCCTAAACGGCCAAACCGATTTCGATGATCGCGTACCTACATGTATGCGATAAACTCAATCGCTACTGAACGAATTTCAACGTGGGTTTACAGATATTCCAAGAAAGATTTATAATAAAGTTTTCCA
This sequence comes from Hypsopygia costalis, assembly GCA_937001555.2. NCBI lineage: Eukaryota > Metazoa > Arthropoda > Insecta > Lepidoptera > Pyralidae > Hypsopygia > Hypsopygia costalis. The sequence goes on from OW443340.2 coordinate 27,308,418, forward strand.
AAGAAACAGCTAGCATGAGAAAAAAAAACCGGGTCTCAGTAAAAAAATAAATGTATCATCATCATCGTTGTTTCGTTGTCTTACAGATATTCCTACACTGTGTTTATTTCAACGTGTTTATTGACAACGCGTTGAACGGACGCGCGGCACAGGTCCTACCTCGAACGCAGCTCCTAGAGCACTGACGTTGAGAGCGATCGAGAGTCGGGGAGGGTGCGCGACCGCAAATCGTTATTCTTTTAATAACTTTATTTAAATTATTTTATTTTTAAAAGTAATAGCATAATGCTCTCGTAATTAAAATTATGAAAATTTTGGTATAATTTCCTTATAAAAAAATTGTATTAAATAGTTATAATTTTTACTTAGTGCAAATTTAGAGAGTAAGTTCGCGATTTTTTTCTATCGAGCCAAAAATTATTAATTGTGTTTTCAATAGCTTTGTGCCCTGCAGAAAGGACTTAAGATTTCATAGTTAAATTTCTAGGAACCAAATTGAAATAGTTTAATAGAACTATTCTTTCAATAAGCGTGTTTCCTGGACTCACTTCACCTTAATATGGCTACGGTAACCGCTTCACATCAGGCGGGCCCTATGCTTGTCTGCCACCCGACGAGGTCGTATAAAAAAAAAAGCTAATATGTACCACGACATTAATTGACTGTTAGACGGTACGCCAGTAATATTACTGGAATCATTTATCTGATTTTAGTGCGCATCTAGGTACCTACATAAGCAAACCGTTAGCATATATCGGCATTGATGTTATACTAGTTGACCCGGCGAACTTAATATACGAACGTAATAAATATTTATTACTTCATGTTAACGCCAATAAGCCTTCATAAACTTTATAATTAAAAAAAAACTTCACGCAGGCTGACATTCGTTCCCCGCAGATACTCCAAATTAAGTTTTCAGAATAAAAGTACTCGGAAGAACTGATAGGCATCTCAAGTTTCGTTAACAAACGCCCAGCGGGCCCTGGAGAAATTGAAACAGTCAAGTTGTTCCAGACAAAAGACTTTATTAAAAATGATAACTTTAACTACCCTCCGGTGCTAGAGTTGCTAGACAAGCATGAAGTTTATTAAATAAATTTACACAGTGCCATCTAGCCCCAAAGTAAGCGAAGCTTTTGTTATGGGTACTAGACAACTGATAAACATACGTAATGTAAATACATACCTAAGATACATATAAAACACCCAGACTAAGACAAACAGACATGTTCATACACACAAATGTTTGTCCTATGTGGGAATCGAACCCACCCAATATTTATAATTTTAGTAATATTGGCAATAATTCCGGCAATATTGTCAATGTTTCTGGCAACTCTGTTAATGTTTTTGGCAATGTTAGCAATATTACCGGCAACGGCAGCGTAATGTTTCGTCCGGAACATGGAGAATCTTCATAATCGCTACAGCCGTTTACAAAATACCGATGTATATAAACTTAAGTTAACTTAATACAAGAATTTATTTGATTAAATAAATTATAGGATTAATTTAATTTACCATCTTTATAGTTTGTGATCCGAGCGTTCAGGCGATGTCGCATAGACCACAGCCTACTAACTTTAAATTGGATAAAATTGGGGCACCGCAACTTGCGTGGGTGCCTAACTCTGTGCTGCGCTAACTTATTCTAAGTTCGCGCTAAGGGTGAGTTTGGTTTCACAATAGTTGTGACACATAGGCAGGAAGGATGACGAATCTTTACGAATGGGTTCAAGAAAAATATCTTATCAACACTGTCGTGCGAAGGAGACACCAGACGTTAAAACGTCTTTGGGGTGTAAATGGTTCATCAACATCTTTAAACCAAAGTCCACCTCACCTTCACGTGGTGCACCCTGCTGAGTGACAAACGAGGCTTTGGCGAAAAGAGAGGTAGCACATGCACATAGCGTATTCAAGCTGCCCGACTGGGGCAGTACCTACGCCTCACAGAATACCGCAGCCAAATAACAATACCCTTGAGAAATGTTATGTTCCTGCGAGTGAGTGAGGTCACAAGAAAGAAAGAAAGGTAAACACTATACTCCTTATAGTGGCGTTGCTGATCTCCATGGACTTATACCTTGTTTTTTTTCCAGGTATGTGCCACGAAATGCCGGGTGACATCTTGACATAGCGTTAAAAACCGTGAGTGATTAATACCTAAGTTTAAAGTAATGTTAATTTTGAGCCAATGAAGGATATGTTTGGTTATCTCCGAGGAAAACTTCCTACTATATCGTGGAACGTGTAGGAACACAACGATTATACTCTCTCAGATTCTCGGTTTCGCTACACTGATGTTAATATAATAATGAGCTACTTACACCCTTAACATATTATTATTCGCTCTTAAGTAGCCTCCAGACTGCTCGCGAAGTTGAACGAGGTTAGGCGAATACAATAGTGTGGAGAGGCACTTCGTATTACTACGTCCAACCTCGGCTCGCTTCGGGGGACTTCTATTTGTTGTCGGTATTTGCGCCCGAGTCAAAGGACTCGCAGTTGTACTCGCCGGCGCGAATGAGTTTCTCGCGATGTTGAATGAGTGTGTAGTGACTTACTTCGGACTTCTGTCAACTTTCCCGAGTACTTCGTTGAGGAACTTCGTGAGTAGTCTGAAGGTGGCTTTAGAGTTCAAACGCACTGAGCAACCGTGACCGGACCTATTTACATTACTAGTCACGGTCGTGTAGTGCGTGGAATTGAATATAATATAGTGTAAATGATTTGGTCGCTGCGACCATGCTCGGCTTTCCAATCGGTCAAGCGCTCGCCAACCGCTCATCTCGTGTGTCCACTCACACGGTCTCCGTTCTGGAGTGGGTGTTGTTTAGCATTCAGTCGACGACAGGTGGTCTGAGTTAGCGTTTTGTTGACCCACTTGCATACACAACTGGGTGCGAGTTCAAATCCGGAACTTGTAAATGGTTTCTTAATGCTTTTGAAAAGTTTTGTTTGCGTTTAGTTTTTGCTACGTCATCTATTGTGTATTTGTTTTTACAGGCAAAAAACTGCTTGCTTGCCTATATGCCTCTAGCTTGCGCCCGCGATTTCGTACGCGCGTATACCGATATCCCGTGGGAATTTTCAAAAATACTCTTATGTACTCCTAAACATCATAAGGAATTTACGTGTCAAAATTGAGATCTCTAGTCCTCACTGTTTATGCTGTGCGTTAATATGTCAGTTAGTCACTCAGTCAGTTAATTTTTTTATATATACATCATCATCATCAGGTCATTTTAGTCTCCACTACAGGAGCACGGCCCTCTCTCGTCCGTCCCTGACAGAAGGAGGATTTGGCCTACACTCCCCACGCTGGCCAGGCGGGTTGGGGAGGCCTGATCGATGTTTTATAATATATTTCCCTTAGTCGCTTTGTACGACATCCACGGGTAGAGACGGGAGTGATTCTATTCTAGTCTGCCGGAAACCACACGGTCACATAATACTAACTAACGCAAACAAAAAGGTATAGATATATAAAAGGTTCAGAAAGACTTTTCTTAGGATGATATGATTTTCAGGGTGTAAGTAATTCACCACTACCATTAGAGGCTGTTTTTACGTGGGGACATCCCTTAAAGATACCACGCCACTGATCGGGTCGGGGCAGCGTGGCTATGTCGGAATTTGCTGCCATGGGGAAGTGGTAGCCATCTAGTCCACTAAAACCCCAAAATCTCCTTTCCACCGATTGTCGAGGCCACGGGAATTGCGAAGACATGACATCCGCGATCCGCCGGCGGTTGTCCATGAGGGTCATCCTTCTGGGGAAATCGAGTTTCTCCCCGTCCTCGAGACCTGCGGCACAATACGGCGCGCCGACACCAAGGGTTACTTTTAACGAGGTTTTCTTCCTCGACTGCTTGGGGCCGATGAAACCAAACCAACCAACGAGGTTACCAAACGTAAGGAGATGATATGTTAGCAGCAGGGGTACCAGCGCGCATTCCATGTTCCTTATATGTATTGGATACGGTAACTGCTTTACATAAAGCGGGCCGTATGTTTGTTTAAAATAATGTTATTCTTGAGGCAGAAATGAAAATGGATACTTAATTCTATCAAAATTTTAATTTAATAGTGGTACCGACAGAATTTCCTGAACATTTTGGTATTTCTCTTCAGCAGTAGTGGATATAATCTGTAATAGGCAATTCGGCTTACTCGCAATGAGATTATTCTAGCCTCCATCATTCAAATCCAATATACGGGGAAAATTGGAAAACTCGCACAAAGCCTGGAAATTATGTAAGTTATTCATCGCGGCCGGTTAAATCACGTTTTGATGTTTCATTGAATTTGTAGGCTATGTTTAGGTTGCCAGCATAGATTAACAATTGGTCGCCTCTCCGCTTCGACTAGATGCCGCACTATCTAAAATCGACAGCTCCGTGAATGCGGCAACTCAATATTGTAGTGTGCGTAAAACAATGTGCAGAGATGCTAGTGTGCGTGAGGAATTGTATTGCAACAGGCTCGGGTACGCCGAGTTCGGCGTAGTATTTGTTGCCGCATTTTACAAGTGCGCCGCGGCATCTAGTCGAAGCGGAGCGGAGACCAATTAATAATCTAAGGTTGCCAGTTACTACTCGACATAAACCAATAAACGTGCTATAAATATTTTGGTGTTTGATAATAGTAGTTTATGAAACTGTTGCATAATAAGGGTTATTAAAATACGAGTGTGAGTTTAAAACATGAGCCGAAGGCGAGTGTTTTAATAGGCCACACGAGTATTTTAATACCTAATTATGTGCAGTTTCATACACTACTTTATCTAATCTCATGAAATATATGATAATAATATTTTAAATACAACCATGAAGTTAATTTAACAGCTATAATTCTTACTTATAAATCCATTTGCAGATCGAGCATGCGTAGTGCGCATGCGCGACGCGCCGCGCGGTGCCGCTTTCACAGATTATGTAAAAAAATTTTGCATAGTTGCAATATATTTGCATTGCAACCTGTTTAAAATACCTGTATCCAGGGCTGAAGCTGTATCGAAATGGTAAAAAAGTTATTTTACGATACAGTTGTCCATACAAGAGCTGTATCGAAAAATAACTTTTTAAATTTATTTTGATAGCTTGTGCGTAAAGACTGTCATTAAGATACTGTGTTCAGTTTTATAATGTGTAAATTTCAGTATGAGATTAGATAAAATAATATTCGGTATTTCTGAGTTAACTATTCAATTCATTCCGAAGAGAAATGAATACAATACAAACATAACAGGTCTAGGATAAGTAGTAGAGAATGGTAGAAGTATAGTTTTCAGTCATGATACCGAAAAATATGGCATGCTGAAAAACAAACCAGCATCACTGTTTTGGAAAAGACAAAAAAAATACGATATATTTTGTTCATGTGAGGAATAGGGTGTAAGTGGTTTATCAACATCTTTGAACCAAAGCCAACTTCACCTGCACGTGGTGCACCCTGCTGACTGACAAACGAAGCTTTGGGGAAAAGAGAGGTAGGGAGCGTAATTGTAAGCTACCCGACTGTGGAATGTACCTCCACCTCACAGAATACCGCAGCCAAATATCAATTGCCTTGAGGGTTGTTGTGTTCCTGCGAGTGAGTGAGGTCACCAGAAAAGAAGGAGATGCTGCTATGCCAGCGGGGGTGGCGGCGCGCGAGCGATATTTTAAGTTGCGAGCGTTAATATGGCTACGGTAACCGCTTCACATCAGGCGGGCCGTATGCTTGTCTGCCACCCGACGTAGTATAAAAAAAAAATATATACTACACCCCAAAATATATCTATAGAATATATCAAAATAAATGTATATATATCTGAAAGACGTTCATTTTTAAGAAGAAAGGAACTTTCCGAAAAGTCTAAGTATAGAGCAATCTATTGTCGATTAACTAACATATAAACAGATACGGCTTCATATTGAACTAGCTTGCTCCCGCGGCTTTGTACGCGCGTATTCCGGTATCCCGAGGAGATGTTCAAAAATCCTTTCATAACAGATGCGTACGTCATAGTTGCTACCTATATTTTTTTCTTTGACCCTGACCTTGTCCAGTACTTTTTTTTTAATATTACACATTAACATACTGAACATTCATCATCATCATCATCAGGTCATTTTAGTCTCCACTACAGGAGCACGACCCTCTCTCGTCCGTCCCAGACAGAAGGAGGATTTGGCATACACTCCCCACGCTGGCCATACGGGTTGGGGAGGCCTGATCGATGTTTTATAATGTATTTCCCTTAGTCGCCTTGTACGACATCCACGGGAAGAGACGGAGTGATTCTATTCTAGTCTGCCGAAAACCACACGGCAATTCTGAACATTACATAGCGCCATCTAGTCCCAACTAAAGCAAAGCTTGTGCTATGGGTACCAGATGACTGATATTATCCTTAAATTTTTTTTTTGTAAATGTTAAATAATAGATAGAACCCATACTAAGACAAATAGACATATGTTCATGCACACTAATATTTGTTTTGTGTGGGGATCGAACCCGCGACCCCGGAATCAAAGTTGACATTCCTAACCATCGTACACTCCAAATAATTCTTCATATATCTGTTATAATTATTCGTGTAATAATTACAGTGTGTAAGACTTCACAATGTTCAACACCGACCTAGGAGGTTCAATAATTACTGAACGCTGTGAAGCCGTCAATTACAATCGACGTGCTGAAATTTGCTCGAGTATTATGTACGTAACCCTTGAGGTCGTATTTGGACAACATAAGGGAGTATTTACATATATTCCGCTCTATTCGCGTTTCGCTAGACGAATTTAGTTAGATATAGTGCGCCCAACTTATCTATTCATTTGGACAAAATAAGAACTAAATCAATTATTACTAAAGAGACAGTTCGAATTTACAGTTTCTTCGCCACTAGCGCCACCAGTTACTGAACAGATAAGTTGGGCGCACTATATACTACACCCCGGCCACTCCATACAAATGACGCGTCGTTCACTATTACGTAAATAATGACGTCTGTACAGAGCTAGAATGAGCGTGTGTGCGTGCGGCGCCATACACACTGTTCCAGATTCGTCTCAGAGGGGAGGTGAGGCCGACGCGAGAGAGCGGCAGGGACTGGTCATACTGTACGTAGTACTATTACTTATACAGTGCCGCTGTTAGCCGCGTAAAGGATAACTACACTATTTTTTTTTTATATTAGAGGGGGGCAAACGAGCATGTGGGTCACCTGATGGAAAGCAATCACCACCGCCCAAGGAGATCAGCAACACCAAGGGGTCACCGATCCGTTGCCTGCCTACACGCCTTTCTTTCTTTTTTTCTGGTGACCTCACTCACTCGCAGAAACACATCAACCCTGAAGGGAAGTAATAAATAAATAAATAATAAATATTTCTGGACAATTTACACAGAGCCATCTAGTCCCAAATTAAGCGTAAAGCTTGTGTTAATACATTTTTTTTTATAAATACATACTTATAATACATAGAAAACACCCACACCAAGACAAACAGACATGTTTACGCACACAAATGTTTGTCTTGTGCGGGAATCGAACCCGCGACCTCGGAGTCAAAGTGGCCATTGCTAACCATTCGACCACCAAGCTCATCAAATGTTATTTCGCTGCGGTATTCTATTAGGTGGAGGTACTTCCCCAGTCGGGCAGCTTAAAAAATACGCCCTACCATTCTTTTCGCCAGAGATTAGTTTGTCAGTCAGCAGGGTGCACCGCGTGCAGGTGAGGTTGGCTTTGGTTCAAAGATGTCGATGAACCACTACACCCCATGTATGCCATAGATTTGTTGTCTCTCCACAGGCGGTGTCGAGAGAGAGACAGATGGCCGTGGCAAACTTTGTTCCTCCGTAGTTTCGCGAGACTTATCTGACACTTGTTGCGTTTGCTCGCTTATTGTTTGGAAACCGTAAAATGTAATGTCATGAGAAACGGACTTCATTATAGTCGAATATGTCACAGTGTAGTGTCAGACCGAGTGACAGAGTGACAAAGAAGGAAGAGTTATGTTTTTAGAATCATAATTAGGTCATTTTAGTCTCCACTACATGCAAGACCCTCTCTCGTCCGTCCCAGACAGAAGGAGGATTTGGCCTACACCTCCCACGCTGGCCAAACGGGTTGGGGAGGCCTGATCGATGTTTGGTAATGTATTTCTCTTAGTCGCCTTGTACGACATCCACGGGAAGAGACGGAGTGATTCTATTCTAGTCTGCCGGAAACCACACGGCCAATGTAATTCTTTTGTGCTCTCTCTATCACTCTTTGTCGTTCTGGTTCAACTTTTTTATTTTGCAAGTTTCACGTCTCTGGAGCACGTTACCTGAATCCATAATCATCTAGCAAGTTCAGTCATTCTAATTGGCTGCATAATTGACAAACCCCGTGGTCGAATAGTCTAGCAATGGCTTGACCACCAAGGTCGCAGATTCGACCCCGCAAAAGGCAAATATCTAAGCATGCATGAACATGCCTTGATCTGGGTATTTTAAAAATACATACTTACAAAAAAAAATGTATTTAAATATAATATTCTCAGTTATCTAGTACACTTAAGCTCTTCTTAGTTTGGGACTAGATGGCGCTGTGTAATTTATCCAAGAATATTTAATTAATATTATATTTGTCCGTAAAATCCTCGTCGTTTTAAACTTAGTGTGTTTTTAATTTTGCACCTTATGATCCGCCTCTTTATATCCCTATTTTGTGGTCAATAACTTCACCTGCATCGAGCAATCGAGGCTTGGGCAATAGAGATATGGCGTATAGAATCTAACCGTGGAAATAAATTACAATAACATATAATATAATAATAGAATGTCCCCTCAGCGCCGCCGGTCCGTCTACGCTCGGTGGCTGGACCCGACACGTCGCGGTCGCACTGATTGATCGGTCCACTGCGTCTGGCAGCTCGTGTACCCTCAAATTAATTCATTAGTCTACGTTTGTCTAGCTTTGTAAAAGCATGAGCTGTAATTATTATATGGTATTAACTAATGGTATTTTCGCTATGTTGCTGTGAGGGCAACAGCTAGTCTAGAAGATCAGCCCCCTTACCACCAACTCTTATTGCGATTCAATAACTGAATAGAATGCTTATTCATACCAATGGATATAGGCATAGGCCTTTCCCAATGCTTTCCACCATATGCAATCCTCTGCTTTCCGCATCCAACCGCTACTTTTTTGAGGTCGTCGGTCCATCTACAAAGGGGGCACCCTACTCTTTGTCATCCCATAAGCCTTCTTCAACTGCCATCGCTAATTTTTAACAAACTTTCACCCCCAATTTTGCCCCACTATTGTGGGATAAAATTCTTTCTCAATGTTATGCTTACAGATGTCGAATGTCATTGAGATTAATAAATACAAGGAGGGGTAATATTGCGTAACATTTGACGCATTTTAAATAGAAATTGCTAATATATTTTTTTAATTAAATTATAGTTTTTAGAAAGTGGTTAAAGTTTCATAGCTAATACGCAAGATTGATTTCACGAAAAATGTTATGAATATTACAGCGTTTTAAATCACGGCTCGCGCCGGAGCCGGGGCCGCTCATTGTGCCCCGGGCTTTATGTGAAAATATTTTTTCATCGTAAATAAAAATTGGCAAGAAAGTCGAGAGGCCCTTAAATTTTACGAGCCGCCGAGGTTGGTACAAAGTTCGATTCCCGAGGAGTTACGCTCGCGGTATCACAAGTGCTCGTTATGTGTAATAGCGACAGGTGTATTGGTTGTTATTTTTGTTGATACTAAGCTTGTGTTGCGGCTTTGTTCTTATATTTTGTAATTGTTCTCATTATAAATATTTTAAAAATGGAAAAATTCACCTCCCTCGCCTAGGTGGGATTTGAACCCACGACCTCTCGTTGACCGGTCGAGTGCTCTTCCAACTGAGCTACCAGAAAGGTTTTGGATGGTGACGAATTTTATATTTTCTGTTGTGTAGTGAGTAGTAGTAGCGCCATCTACCGATTAAGTATTACACTATTAAACAAGGCTTTATTCCTATTATTGTTCTCATTTATGGCAGCGCACTATGCGACCGCCTTCGGCGGCTGTCTTCACTGGCTGACTAAGTTGAGCTATGGCCTTCTCAACACCGTATCACATGTATGTTGATGCATGCACCAAAATATAGTTTAGATACCGCAACTATTAATATTAATCTTGCTATTGTAATGTGTAAGCTATGTGGCTGTTGCATGATAAATACTTGATCTATCAATCAAACAGTTAACCATGACTGTAGTGGCCCTTTGCCAGATACAAACTGTTTAGAACAGCTGAACGCGACCCAAAATACCCTGTAATCCGTGATGCTGGATCAATCACGCACGTAATCCGTCTGTCCAGTCCACTTCATTAATGCACCATATAATTACGTTAGTACTATTACTTGTACTGTGATGTAACTTGCCTACAAGGATACTATCTACTAAATTCTAATCAAGATTTTACGTATAACTATAATTATTATTTAAATAATTGATTGCGACCAACTTGACAGAATATTATAAATAATAGGTAGGGGAAAAAGTCTTTTCGCATTATAGTATGTATGAACTTGTAATAAAATCTCTTTGGTTATACCATTTGTGTCTGGCAGGTTTTGATATCTTTAAAAAGTTTATATTTTAAAAAAGATAATTCCAAATTCAAATTAGGTAAATGTGTGATTTTCATTTGTTTTTTTTACTGTCAAGATGAGTGAATCTAATGAAGAAATTCGATTCATTTTAAAATTTTACTACAAAAAAGGTAAAAATGCAACGCAAGCTGCGAATAAAATTTGTGACGTTTATGGACCTAGTGCAGTGTCTGTGAGAGTAGCACAAATTTGGTTTAAGCGTTTTCAATCAGGAAATTTTGATGTGAAAGATGCACGTCGCTCTGGTCGCCCTGTTACGGATAAAATGGATGCCATTTTTGAAAAAGTGGAGCAAGAGCGGCATATCAGTAGTTACGACGTAGCTGAAGAATTAGAAATTGACCACAAAACAGTTTTGGCGCAATTGAAAAAAGCTGGGTACACTAAAAAGCTCGATATTTAGGTGCCTCACGATCTCACTGAAAGAAACCTAATGAACCGTGTACTCATTTGCGATTCTTTACTACGACGTAATTAAAGCGAACAGTTTTTGAAGAAGCTTATAACTGGTGATGAAAAGTGGATCACGTACGACAAGAACGTGCGAAAAAGGTCGTGGTCAAAGGCCGGTCAGGCTTCACAGACTCTGGCAAAACCCGGGTTAACCCGCAACAAGGTGATGCTGTGTGTATGGTGGGATTGGAAGGGTATTATTCATTATGAGCTGTTACCGCCAGGCAGGACTATCGATTCTGAACTCTACTGTGAACAACTGATGAGATTAAAGCAAAAAGTTGAGAGAAAGCGGCCGGAATTAATTGACAGAAGGGGTGTGATTTTTCATCATGATAACGCTAGACCTCACACATCTTTAGCCACTCAGAAAAAAATAAGAGAGTTTGACTGGGAGGTGTTAATGCATCCGCCGTATAGTCCTGACCTTGCACCTTCTGATTTCCACCTGTTTCGGTCTCTTCAGAATTCTTTAGGCAATGTCAGGTTACCATCACGAGAAGACTGCCAAAACCACTTGTCGTGGTTTTTTGAACAGAAGTCCCAAAATTTCTATAGTAATGGGATCATGTCTCTACCTACAAGATGGCCAAAAGTTATCGAACAAAATGGCACCTACATACTTTAGTTAAATGTAAATAAACTTTATTAAAAAATGTTTTGAATTTTCATATAAAATACGAAAAGACTTTTTCCCCAACCTAATATTAAAAAAAAAAAACATCATCATGCACCAGATATATCGACTTGGCGTTGCTGTAAGGATTCCAGGCCAGACCAAGTTTCTTTGTAAATCATCATTAGGTAATTTTAGTCTCCACTACATGAGCACGACCCTCTCTCGTCCGTCCTAGACGGAAGGAGGATTTGGCCTACACTCCCCACGCTGGCCAGACGGGTTGGGGAGGCCTGATCTATATTTTATAATATATTTCCCTTAGTCGCCTTGTACGACATCCACTGGAAAAGACGAAGTGATTCTATTCTAGTCTGTCGGAAACCACACGGTTAATTTTTAACTTTGTAAATAAAGACCTTGAAAACACCCTAACTAGGACAAACAGGCACTCTACTGGCTAAGCTGAATCCGATTCCCATCATCATCATCATGCTTTTGGTAGTAACCCTGGATCTCTACAGACTGAGCTGAAGATGTTTGTCAATAGTTCAATGGTAATCGACTTCAGCTTAGTAGTTAGGACCCCTGTTTGTCTTGGTAAGGGTGTTTTACCCTTACCAAGACAAATGTGTGAATAATGTATTATAATATTGTATGTATTTACAAAAAAAAACTGTATTTATATAGGAAAGAAGGGAAGAAGGTCTCCTTTTGAGATCGAAACTAGTCGGCTTTCCCGACAAAAAAGACGTGAGTGACCCGTTTAATTTATCTAATTAATTAATTTACATAGGAATTTGGTCTGTTTTGGAATCCATATAGCAATGCCTAGGCGACCACCGCTATATCGAGGTGCTGAGATGGCTGTATATCGCCGCAACAATGACTATACACGGCGGTAGGACCGCTGATCTCGAAGTCAAAGCCATTGCTAGCCATTCGACGACGAGCTCGGTGGCGTAGCGGTCAATGACGCGGCTTCGACACCAAAGCTCGTGGGTTCGATTCCCACATAGGACAAACATTTGTGTGCATGAACATGTCTGTTTGTCTTAGTCTGGGTGTTTTCTATGTATCATAAGTATGTATTTACAAAAAACAAATGTATTTACGTATGTTTATCAGTTGTCTAGTACCCATAACACAAGCTTCGCTTACTTTGGGCACAGCTTTGGGGCTAGATGGCGCTGTGTAATTTGTCTGACAATATTTATTTATTTATTCCACCACCGGGCTCACGAATAACAATAAATAAATAAATAAATACTTCTGGACAATTTATACAGCGCCATCTAGTCCCAAATTAAGCGCAAAGCTTGTGTTATGGGTACTAGACAACTGATAAATGTACTTAAATACATTTTTTTTGTAATATAAACTTATAATTACTAGAAAACACCGAGACAAACAGACATGTTCATGCACACAAATGTTTGTCTTGTGCGAGAATCGAACCCGCGACCTCGGAGTCAAAGTGACTATTGCTAACCATTCGACCACCGAGCTCATCAAATTTAACATTACTTAGTACTATTGTTTATAATAAATATGTCAACAGACAACACATACAATTTTCTTGTAACCAAGAATAGTCCCGAAAGTTATCCGTACGCCGGGAATTCTATGACGTACACCGTTCGAATCCTGAAGATTCTCTTTTCAGTGCTCCATGAAAATTTACTGCCAATATTTTTCTATTTTATTATGCAAAGGAAATACAAGTGTCAATTAGTAGTATGCGGTTCGCCTTATGGGGAAGCGATAAGTAGAGACAAGGTTTTTACTGAGGCCTATACGTGGTGGTAGTATTTTTAATTAATAACATTAATATTCCTGGACAAATTACACAGTTTTATTAAGCTTATGCTATGGGTATTACTAGAACTGATATTATATTACTTAAATACATTTTTTTTGTAATTATTTTTTTTAACTTTCGTCGTGTCTGGTCGAAACATCTCGTGACCAAAATGCTGTCCTTTAATTTGTACAATGAATTAGTGTTGCGATCCAAGGAGGCAACGGGGCCAGCATGTTGGGAACTTTTCCTACGGGCAGCGGTTTATTAGATTAGTTTATTTTTTGTTTATTTTAATTAGTTTTAAAATAAACAAAAAAAAATCTATTTTAAGTTTACAATAAGTTTAATGTGTTAATATATATGTCGTAAAATTAACTTAAAATCAAACAATATGCAAATAAAGTATATTTTTTTTTTGTAAAATATATACATTATAATACATAGAAAACCAAGACAAACAAACATGTTCATGTTCATGCACACAAATATTGTGTGTGTGCGGGAATCGCATCCACGACCTCGGAATCAAATTGACCATTGCTAGCCACACGACCAACGGGCTCACCAAAAATTAAAATAACATAATTGATTTTCGAAAAATGTCATTCACATACACTTTATTTATTTTAAAATTATAAAGAATTAAAATTACAATTAAATTTACGTTTCATTGAGTGACAGAAATTCATATTTGTACTTGTATTTATTTAAATTACAATTAAACAGTGCAATAAATATATTAATGTGAAAAAAATACAACTTAAACGGTTCATTACATTCGAAAAAAAAATAGTTAATTCCTGAAAAAAAAGAAGACTTCATTTTACCCTACAAGGACATTTCAGTAAAATTACCTCAACTTACAGGTCCTTTAAAAGCTTCACAAGAAATATTTAAAACCAAATTTCCCGACCGAACCACTCAATTTCCTCCAGCTACAGCGCATCTTCTGAAATCTCATTGGATCTGTTTCTAGATGGCGCTGCATCCGTCTGAGCTCAGTCCGTGTTCGTTATCCTGCGCCGGGAATCGATCCCGCTGCTGTAATATCCGCCTCAACCTGCCGGCGATACTTACATCCACTTTTACCGACTTTATGTTGACTCGAAGAGTTTCATGTAACTGAAAGTGCTGAACTCGGCGGTTATGTGTGTTGACTTGAAAATGGTTTTAAAAGGTTTCTTTACTTGGATTCTTTACTTTTATATTACGGTTGCTACGTCGGGTGGCAGACAAGCATACGGCCGCGATATTTTGTAACCGCTTCACAGCATACGGCCCGGCCCGTCTGATGTGAAGCGGTTACAAAATAACGCTCATCGCGTTATAAAATATCGCTCGCGCGCTGCCAACGCAGCATCTCCTTCCTTCCTGGTGACCTCACTCACTCGTAGGAACACAACAACCTTCAAGGGAATTGTTTTTTGGCTGTGGTATTCTGTGAGGTTTAGGTACATTTCCAGTCGGGTAGCTTACATTTACGCTCCCTACCTCTCTTTTCGCCAGATTTTCGTTTATCAGTCGAGCAGCTGAAGTTGGTTCAAAGATCTTAATGATCCACTTACACCTCAAATGCATAATTGTCAGCATTGAAATGGTTTGCTTTTTTGACCGCCTGATATTACTACAGTTTAAGTATAATAACTACACTTCGGCTCTAATGTGTAAGAAAAAAAATCCCTGTCGATGGTGACCGGTGTCATTGTAGAAGGACATCATGTCAAACAACTCGTCCGAACGCATGGCTACACTCGACGTTGCTTAACTTGTGTTGGAGGTTGTTCAAAGTAATGAAACTCTTGACGTTGCTTGGTATTCACTTTTTTCCTAGGAGTAGCTTAACTGTAATACTGACAGTTGAGATCGTTTATTTCACACACGTGTTGTCTGTACGAGCGCTCGGTATCGAATGCCTGATGCTTGCTTCGCTTGGAATGAAGTTGATGCCTTCCTCTCCACTTCCACCACTCCTGAAGAGTGGCGTGCTTCATCGTGATTGGTCGAAACGCTGGCGCAACGAATTACAAGCTTGGAGTCAAATCAAATCTTTTATACAATGTGAAATCATGACTGTGGCAATTATACGCATAAATGCATACTAAATAATTATAAATTATTCTTTTAAATTTAATAATAGCTAACACTTGAGTGTTCGATAGATTGACACGCGTAACGACGCCTAATAATATGAAGAAATGTATGCCAGTAAGGCCATTTTGTCTTTTCCGACATGAGAAATGAATGTGTTGGTCATTTCACATGATTGATCAGCGATCCCGTATACGCGCCAGCACTAATTGATGAATTGGGTAATAAAAAAAAAGGTTCATATCCCTTCCACGTTTTCCTAACTCCAACGCTAAACTGGGGATGCTGACACTTTATTCAAACTAATTCCTAGTAATTAGTAACTGTTCTATATTTGGGGTGTAAGTGGTTCATCAACATCTTTGAATCAAAGCCAACCTCACCTGAACGTGGTGCACACTGCTGACTGACAAACGAGGCTCTGGCGAAAAGAGAGGTAGGGCATAGCGTAACTTTTAAGCTGCTCGACTGGGGAAGTTTTTTTTTATACTACGACGGGTGGCAGACAAGCATACGGCCCGCCTGATGTGAAGCGGTTACCATAGCCATATTAACGCTCGCAACATAAAATATCGTTCGCGCGCCGCCACCCCCGCTGCCATCGCAGCATCTCCTTCCTTTCTGGTGACCTCACTCACTCGCAGGAACACAACAACCCTCAAGGGAACCGTTATTTGGCTGCGGTATTCTGTGAGGTGGAGGTACATTCCCCAGTCGGGTAGCTTACAATTACGATCCCTACCTCTCTTTTCGCCAGAGCTTCGTTTGTCAGTCAGCAGGGTGCACCGCGTGCAGGTGAAGTTGGCTTTGGTTCAAAGATATTGATGAACCACTTACACCCCTATTATTGTATAATATATATAAATAAATAAATATGCCATAACGATGAACCGGCTTTATTTCCATAAAATTTACAATATATATTTTTTTATACTACGTCGGGTAGCAGACAAGCATACGGCCCGCCTGTTTTGAAGCGGTTACCGTAGCCATATTAACGCTTGCAACTTGAAATATCGCTCGTACCGACAGCCCCGCTGCAACTCATTCCTTTCCGGTAACCTCATTCACTCACAGAACAACCCTCAAGGGAATTGTTATTTGGCTGCGGTACTTTTTGCGGTGGAGGTACATGCACGAACTTCTGTGGAGAAGACTGAAGGAGGCCTATACCAGCGTAGTTGAAGAAAGGCTTAGATGATTCTGTGAGGCAGGCCGTATGCACGTTTTCCACCTTAGTGGTATTAGGTATATAACGAAAGACATAAACGTAGTGACATTATTTAGCTAGCTTATATACCCAGCTCTTTGTTTTTGACAAATTCAAACCTTGAATTTGCGTCGAGATGGTGGAAGAAACTCTGCTACAGACGTTTCACGTTAAACCAACAGCTGTATGCCCCAACATAGCCCCTCCCCCTCCACTCTGTTGTTTGGTAGTGGCTTTATTTCGCTCCAGTCTTCCTCTTAACACCAAAACCACTGCTAATTTGCGCCTGTGGTCACTTCGAACATTCTACCTATCTAAAACGGGAGATCGAAATCTTGTGGTCACCTCACCCCCTACGTGGCAATTGATTGTTAATCGGTTCTGTGGTTTCGGCACAGTACTAGAATAAGTTATTATATGTAATATAGAGATGGGCCATTGGCGTACATCACGGCAATAAAAACTGCCTACATAGCGCTTACTCATTATCTACGCGTGTATGCAGTACATCATCATCATTAGACTGTATCTACTCACTGCTGAATATACGCCTCCTCCAATGATTTCCACCAAATACGATCCACCTTCCACAACCTGCCGCTTTCAGCCGCTTTCTTAAGGTCATTGGATCATCTATCCGGCCCCTATTTGCCATAGCCACTTCAGCTTGCAAACTAAAGGCTATGTCAACAACTTAGTCTTAAAGAAACCCCGAGCATAACCCCGATCATAGATATTTGTGCGGCGATGTACCAAAGCTTTCCAAAAGTTTGGCAGCGGGGGTGGCGTCGTGCGAGCAATCTGTCATGTTGCGAGCGTTAATGTGGCTACGGTAACCGCTACTTATTTTTCAGGCGGGTCGTGTGCTTGTCTGCTACTTGATTCTACGTCGGGTGGCAAATTTAATTATAATTGCGTACTCGCTTACGCCTTACTAATGTACCGGAAGCTATCTCATTCTCACAAACCGTCTATCTAATATTAATTTTAGACATAGACAGTCTCACTACCTTGTAGTGTAATAAGCTCTTAATGCGTATTGGATCTTATCGCGCCTCTGGCGTGCTTATGACAATGCTCAAGTGTCTGAGTACTTCGCGCTCAGTTAAGTACAACTTAACTCGGCTCCCCGCGCACTACCCGATAAGCAGAACTAATTGTGTTGCAAGCAGCCTCTGCGTTAACTCGACATAACAATAAATTAGTTCAGTTTTTAATTACGTAACTTTTTTATTTTTTAAATGGCTTCACGGCTCTGGAATCATTGCACTTTAAAGCCCGTCTTTGTATTATTTCTTTATCGTATTCCGGCTTAAGGGACGTGCCGAAAAATATCGTGAGGAATCATTTTGTTCCTTCATTAATTGTAATAACTCAACAGTAAAACCGATAATTTTACCGCTGATTAGCACGACTTCTTGGAATAACGATTTGTTTTTTTTTTATCTAATAAAAGCATGTATAGTATTTTTTTTTCTTTAGATTTGTTTCTATGTTTTTCTTCATAATTCTCGACATGGAATACCTAATTAAGCACCACTGTATACTATTTCCGATTCGTTTCGCTCATCATTTGGTAAAGCACTTAATCCGTGGACATTGGACAGTGAAACAAACATAATATCAATTCAATTACATATACTCTGTTAGCCAATGTATTAATCCTCCAATTACTTACGGATATTAATTAGTATTCAGCTAGCGTCACTAATTATTGCGAGTCAGAACGTTTCTATATACAGATTTAATGATAATTAATTACATTGGTGTACTATTGTTTAGTCTGCTTACTGGATTACTTAAATAAATTAAATATAATGTCAGTTTTAGACATGTATATAATACTAATTCATCATTATTATTTTTTTATATCAGACGGAGGCAATAGAGCATACGGGTCACCTGATGGAAAGCAATCACTACCCCAAGCAACAGCACGGGATTGTCGATCCGTTGCCAGCCTTTACTCCTTCCTTTCTTTCTTATTCTGTGCGGTGGAGGTACTTCCCCAGTCGGGCAGCTTAAAAATACGCTATGCTCTACCTCACTTTTCGCCAGAGCCTTGTTTGTCAGTCAGCAGGGTGCACCACGCAGGAGAGGTTGGCTTTGGTTCAAAGATGTTAATGAACCTCGTACACCCCAAGTATAATTGTAAACCAACAAGTATTTTTTGGGCCATGTGTTTATCTGTGTTTTTTATAACGCGATTATGTACCTACTTCTGAGTAATTGAACAAATTGTAAAACAAAAACTAACATTAGATATAATCCACTCACTCAACCCAAACTCTCACAAGTGTACCTCGTACCACAGATCATAACACGATTACTCTAACGACCGTCATTCTACTAAAAAAAACATCACGCAATAGCATCATCAAAATGATACACTCAAAAAACATCCCTGTTACAACGTACCTTTAGGTTCAGAACTATTTGTATCGATGTAGAGATCAGCCACCGTATCAGTTGCTATGGGGACCGGTGAAAGACATCATGGCATACTTTCCACAGATTATCTAGTTAATATTAAGGGCTCGCATACACGACGAGTTTTTGCTGCGAAACAGATGAGATAAGATACAATTTCTAAAATGATTTTTATGTAAGAAAAATTTATAATGGAATGTGTAATATATATGTATAATGGACTCTTTTATTGGAGTGTCAGCTCACCGCGATCTTTGGAGCCAAAGCTAACCTCATCTGCACGTGGTGCATCATGCCGACTAGCGAAAACGGCTCTGGAAAAAAGAGAGGTAGCGTACAGCGTATTTCTAAACTGCCCGCCTGTGGAACACCTGTGGAACACCTGTGGAGGTACCTCTACCTCACAGAATACCGCAGTCAAATAACTATTCCCTTGAGCGTTGTTGTGTTCCTGCGAGTGAATGAGGTCACTAGAAAGGAAGAAGTTGTTACGTTGGCAGCGGTGCTAGTGCCGCGTGAGTGATATTTCACGTTGCGAATGTTAATAAAATAAAGAAATAATAAATAAAAACCATTTATTTCAGATAACATTGCAATGCATACAAATTTACAAAACAATAAATCCATAGAATAGATATATATATATATATATATTTATATTAAGTTAATATGGGTACGGAAACCGCTACACATCAGTTGGGCCTTATGCTTGTGTGAATATATGAGTGCCTCATTTCGAGCTTTTATACGAAGTCGGGCCGCTTAAAATACGTTTCAGGTGAGATTGACTTTGGCTCTAAAAATCCAATCCATCCAAATAAAAGTGGTGACCCGCTTCACTCCTTGTAATTAATGTAAATTAGTGAACTTGTAATAAATAAATAAATATTGTCAGACAAATTACACAGCGCCATCTAGCCCCAAAGTAAGCGAAGCTTGTGTTTAGGGTACTAGACAACTGATAAACATACGTAAATACATTTTTTTTGCAAATACATAATTATAATACATAGAAAACACCCAGACCAAGACAAACAGACATGTTCATGCACACAAATGTTTGTCCTATGTGGGAATCGAACCCACGAGCGTTGCGTGTCGAAGCCGCGTCATTGACCGCTACGCCACCGAGCTCGACGATGTAATGATATATCGTTATAAGGTTAACTCTTTTATACAAAATAATTGTATTAATTCAAATCTCTACTCGACTCAAATTATCATAAAGGTACGATCACACTGTGCCGCCTCAATTCGCCTGCAACTGCCGCCGCCATCCTCTCAGCCGCCGGGGTGCGAGAAACTTCACCGGGTAGTTGGATTATCATGAATTGCAGATATTTTGGTACTCAGGCGGCGTTGAACGCATTTGCATTACCACCTTAAAATGGAAATTGTGTTTGTTTCGTGATCAGGTTCTGAGCGAATACAGACGAGTGAATTTGCTGTCTTACAATATGACGGGGCAATAAAATGTATGTGCATTGATAACTACATATAAAAAAAACGGGTTGCACTCCGGGAGTGCCGGCAGAAGTGAAAACATTAGTGTTATGCATTTTTGAATATTTTGGAATGGTTAGGGAATAATTTCGCACGTATTGCTACATTTATGTCAAAGTCAAAGTCAAAGTCAAAATATCTTTATTCTTTGGACTTTATAAAGCACTTAGAAACGTCATACAAATTAAATATAAGACATGTATCTAAATTATTACTACTCTAAATCCACAGAGCTTAGATTCACAAAATGTAAAATACAATATTCATTTATTGTGATATTGTACACAAACATCACCATTTACGAGTATATTACATTAAAAATAAACAGCAGGAGCAGGCATACATTGTCGCCGCGCGGAAAGTGAGGGGGATATCACTTCCTCTCCTACGCCGCGCCGGTGGTCTACTCTCTCTCCGTCTTACGAATTTTTGATCAGGCCACGTGTCCTGACGCGAATTTAACATTTTCCAAAAATGGAATACAGAATACAACCAGTAGATTTACCATTAGCTCATCGGACAGCGATATCGTTATAATAGTGATGCTATCCCTCGATTTCCCCTTTTTTCTAACTCTGAGACTCGAAAATTCGTCAACACTATATTATTCGCAAAAGAGTTAATTTTATAAGTATCATTTATAAGTAATTTTTTACAAGTTTGTTAAAAAAAGCTTCTTTTTCCTTTTGGTGCGCTGTTTACCTAGTTTTCCATACCGAATATGCACAGAAATGTGCAACACAGAAATATAAATAACTGTGCCTTGTTATTTAGATTTCTGTACCGCGCAACTAGACACAATTCACTTCAATCTTTCCATCGAATTTCCGTACAAATTAGCAGCTTCACGTTGATTAGCAACATAGTTCTGGTGTTTGGTCATTTGTCAATGTTTAGGAATTCTATTATTAGCATAAATAGGTATTTTCAAATTATATTATATTTAATATGTTCAACAATTAGGTAATCGTGACTTTTGAGAGGTGAAAGTGTTACTATGAATTTACTATTTACCGGTTTAAAATGACACTTGAGACAAATTTTAAGTTCGACGAGTAACTTTTAAAAAACAACATGTTTTTTTTATACATATTCTACTCAAATAAGTCATTTACGCTATAGATACATATTATTGGAATCGATGTGTTATGTA
Source organism: Hypsopygia costalis (assembly GCA_937001555.2). Classification (NCBI taxonomy): domain Eukaryota; kingdom Metazoa; phylum Arthropoda; class Insecta; order Lepidoptera; family Pyralidae; genus Hypsopygia; species Hypsopygia costalis. Next base: position 27,330,336 of record OW443340.2, read on the forward strand.
ACAACTCAATGTTTTAGGTCCCCAATAGTGTTAGATACATAAAATCCATGGTGCAAGGCAGTTGAGCTTCACGTGACTAGCCATATCTTTAGGCTTTTAATGACTTATTTGCCATATTACTATCTCTCACGTCATTGCTAAGAGGGGAAGTCAAATTACAAAAGCTTCTTTACTCCTACTAATTTCTTCTGATTAAATTCATTGTGAGCTGCCTTAGAAGGCAGCCGTAGTTTTAATCCCGGGACTGCAATGGACATCACTGTTCATTGCCCTTTTTCGCGGTCGCCGCTGATAATCCTGGCTACACAGGAGACACAGTGGTGGGTATTGTGGTGAGCCCACGTCGCGTAAAAAATAAGTAATTTCCACATGAACTAAAAATGCGTTAAATTCTAATTTATAAATACACTATTCTATATATTCTATATATATATATATATATATATATATATATATATGTGTATATCTATATATCTATATATGTATATATATATCTATCTATATATCTGTGTTTAAAAGTTAATGTTGCAAAACTTCCTAATTATAGCAATATAGTTACCCGGGAACTCGCTCACCACTTTAAACCATCAATTCCAGTACTTTCAGTACTACAACTGTGCTAAGTTTGGACCGGATCATATCATCCGCAATCTTTCGACAACAGCCGAAAACTGCCGAGGAACAGTCGTATCGAACTTAACCATTATGTCGTTACTATCTGCATAAGTTTAGTTGCAACTTTAATCACAGCTTTGCACACAAGTTCTTTGTTAGACGAACGAGCTGCCAACTCTACCTGCGTAAGTAAGGAGTGCCTCATTTTTTAGAACATTTTGATTTACGCCAGGTGTCAACAAGCAGACTGCTCACTCGATGTTAAGCGGTACCCGTAGCCCAGTGGTACTCAACCTTTTTTTAATACGGGCCACAGACACGTTTTAGCCATAGTGTCGCGGGCCACATACAAAAATTATTTAGGGGTAGGTAGGGTAAGCAAATAACATAATTCCAAATTAGCGATGTATATACTTTAATAATGTTAACATCTTTGTTAACACTTAATCGAAACGCCCCTAATATGCTTTAATGAGATTTTTGATACTGTGAAAATTTTTTTAAAACTTTGTCAAGATCTGGCTTGCCGCTGGATGCTAACCTTATAACATCATCCAGGTAAGAATCAGTAAGTTTATTTCTGTACGAGTACATGTTCTTTGTGTATTTCATTTTTGAAAAAGATGATTCGCACACGTACCTGGACCCAAAGAATGTTAATAGGATTTGGGCACTTCTTTGGATGCTTTTCACAATTCTTTGGACGGTTCGCAATACATTTGTAACTCTAGGCGGGCCAACCACAAAGGCCGGGCGGGCCGCAGGTTGAGTATTACTGCCGTAGCCTATAGTTTACATTCAGAGTATTGGCACTGCTAACACGTGTAGTGCAGTATTCTAAATATATATAAGAGTCCTATGAAATTAAACTGTTAGCCTCCTACTATATTGAACATTAAACATAATTAGAACATATCATAATGAAAGAACAACAAGATATCTTAGTTTTCCCAAATGGTTAGACACATAGCCTACAAGCAATATCCACATAAAGGTGATATATACTATAATAATGACTATAATAATGACCAAGACGGTCTGAGTTCCGGACATGATAACAGTAGTGTAATTAGAGGCGAGCGACGTGTGCGGAACTTGGCCGGCGTGCTCCGTGCACCCGTCCACGGCTGGCCAACGTGCTTGATTACCGCAAATAAACATATTTGTATTTATGTATCTACTAGTGCTCGTCCATTGGTCGACATTCGACCATAAAGAGTATACTTATATGCGTGTCTGTGCCAAATACATGGTAGTGTGTGTAATGTGTTTTTTATTGATTTAATCTTTTTTTTATGCATAGTTTATGGTTTTTAAAATAATATTAGCATTCTGCACTCGTTGTCTATATAAACTATAAGTGTGCGAAATATCATACTCCCCCGTCAGCGCAATTTTCGTAAAAAAGGGGTAGGTACAACGTTTTTGCTTAACGTATTAATGTAATATATACCTACGTGATACACGTCATTATATAAATGAAATAAAAATGAAGAGTATGTTTGTTTGTACATGGTAATGTTTGGACGGTTAATCCAATGTTAATGGAATTTTCATTGGAAAATAAGGAAGGTTTATAGAAATACATTGGATATTTTTTATCGTGTAAATATTTGGGATTTCGGATGATGAAATTTAAAAATCCATCAACAATAACTTTTATTTTTTCTGCTACAGTACGGTAATAATGAATAAATCATACGAAGTTATTGGCATGAAGTCAGGTAGTACGTAAATCAATATCAAGATAGTACCTAGTTAGTAGTAGGTAAGGATAAAATTGCAAAATGACAACTTTTTCACATCGGCAAAAACGTAAAATAATTTATCGGACGAGGGCTCACCACACATTCCCACCACTGTGTCTCCTGTGTAGCCAGGATTAACAGCGGCGACCGCCAAAAAAGGCAATGAACAATGAAGTCAATTGCAGTCCCGGGGGTAAAACTACGGCTGCCTTGGAACTCACAACGAATTTAATCAGAAGAAATTAGTAGGAATAAGAAGCTTTTGGAATTTGACTTCCCCTCTTAGCAATGTGAGAGACAGCAATATAGCAAATAGGGCATTAAAAGCCTAAAGAGACTGGTCAAGTGGTGCTCAACTGCCGCGTACCACTGATTTTAAGTATCTAATAACATTATTCGGGACCAAAAACATTGAGTTGTTACCTAACACAACGTAAAATAATTGCTAAAAGCAAGCAAGAATCCACGTCTGAAAATCAATTCGGCATTAAGCATATTGCCCCAATTAAGTATATTTGGGGTGTAAGTGGTTCATCAACATCTTTGAATCAAAGCCAACTTCACGCGGTGCACCCTGCTGACTGACAAACGAGCTCTGGCGAAAAGAGAGGTAGGGAACGTAATTGTAAGCTACCCGACTGGGGAATGTACCTCCACCTCACAGAATACCGCAGCCAAATAACGGTTCCCTTGAGGGCTGTTGTGTTCCTGCGAGTGAGTGAGGTCACCAGAAAGGAAGGAGATGCTGCGATGGCAGCGGGGGTGGCGGCGCGCGAACGATATTTTATGTTGCGAGCGTAAATATGGCTACGGTAACCGTTTCACATCAGGCGCGCCGTATGCTTGTCTGCCACCCAACGCAGTATAAAAAAAAATTAAAAAAAAATCTTGGTAATGAAAATAATTACGAATGATATTTTTATCGTTTTTTCAGGTACGTTGCTGGATATCTTTTGGAACAATTCTCGACGGACTTGTGTGGTAAGATCTTTTGTTTGGCATGATGTGACACTGCCGCAGTGATTTGGTTTATTTTGCCATATACTCGTACGTATAGGTTTAAGTCTCTCATCTTTGAACCAAATTCAACCTCACCCGCACGTGGTGCACCCTGTTGACGAACAAACGAGGCTCTGGCGAAAAGAGAGGTAGGGCATAGCGTATTTTTTAAGCTGCCCGACTGTGAAAGTACCTCCACTTCACAGAATATCGCAGCCAAATAACAATTCTCTTGAGGTTTGTTGTGTTCCTGTGAGTGAGTAAGGCACCAGAAAGAAAGAAAGGAAGGAGTATAAATAAATATATCTGGACAAATTACACAGCGCCATCTAGTCCCAAATTAAGCGCAAAGCTTGTACTATGGGTACTGATAACTGATATTACACTTAAATACATTTTTTTTTCTAAATACATACACAGAATACATAGAAAACAGACATGTTCATGCACACAAATATTTGTCTTGTTGTGTGTGGGAATCGAACCCGCGACCTCGGAGTCAAAGTGGCCATTGCTAACCATTCGACCACCGAGCTCGTCTAGGAGCTCGTATAGGTTGCAAATGGATCGGCGACACCTTGGTGTTGCTGAACTCCATGGGTAGTGGTGATTGCTTTCCATCAGGTGACCCACATGTTCGTTTACCCCCTCTCATATATTACAAAAAATTCTTCTATCACAATGTGACGTCTCATTAACTGAATATGCTCGCATTGTTCGAACAGTTCCATACTAAGTTGACAGTTTGATTTTGTCGCCTCACTCATCCGCTGTCATTACAGTGGAGGCTTTACGCAGGCTTCAACTATGTACCTATCTGTCGGGTGGTCATCGTGACCGCCAATTACACGGGCGGGTTCTGGGCAATCATGGCGGCAGCCGCGGCACACATGTATGTATGTTATGGCAGCTTAATGCTTCGTGACGACCTAATTAAGTTATTACACTTTTTATATACTTTTTACTGAATAATGTGTTTTTTTTTTCATTTAATAAGAATTTATTTGCTCATAACATGATAGATAAGGCTTAAGCTATGGACAATAAGTTGCATTAATGTAAGTATACTACTACGTAGTACTTTTACTTATACTGTGATACTACTACACCTTGCATAAATATCACTGAAATTACATACACATTACTAAAAACTAAAATTACATATAAATGACTTAAAATTAAATTTAAAATAAAATTAATAACATCAACAGGTCCATTTTAGTCTCCACTACAGGAGCACGACCCTCTCTCGTCCGTCTTAGACGGAAGGAGGATTTGGCCTACACTCCCCACGCTAGCCAAACGGGTTGGGGAGGCCTGATCGATATTAATTGATAATGCATTTCCCTTAGTCGCCTTGTACGACATCCACGGGAAGAGACGGAGTGATTCTATTCTAGTCTGCCGGAAACCACACGGCCAACTTACGACAGCTAATTAATAAGAATATAAAGTAAACAAGAAGCAAAGAAGCAATACTCTTGGAGTACGCTCTAAACAGTCGATTTGGACGTCTGTACATACTTGATATACTGTTTTATTAAATTTCTGCTGTTCGTCATATGTTCGTTAATCGATATTGTGCACTATGTATGTGAAGATGCGAGTGATTATTTTTTATATAAGAGGGAACAAAACGAGCATATGGCTCACCTGATGGAAAGCAATCACCACCGCCCGTGGAGATCAGCAACACTAAGGGGTCGCCGATCCGTTGCCAGCCTGATCTTACTCACTCGCAGGAACACAATAACCCTCAAGGGAATTATTATTTGGCTGCTGTAATTACTTATACTCTTATAGTGTAATTAAGTATTAGTGAATTTAATTACGTATTACGGATTAAATAAAGTGAAAGGTCACTCAGAGAGAAAACTTTATAAATTCAAGCCTTAAATGTATGCTTTTTCAGAACTCAAAAAGGCAGATAAACTTAACGGGAACGAAATACGGAAACCTCTTAATGTGGAAACAAACGCGAAAACAACAACTCTAATGTATTCTGTTTGCTGGACTGTACTTAAAACGCAGCGAGTGGAAAATGAGTTATATTACAAACGCAGTTTGGTTTATTTTTGTTTGGATGGCTAATTTCAGGATATATGCGCTGATGTGGTATAAATGAAATTGCTTTTCGGTGCATTTTCCGAGAAACGCTCGGATGAAAATTCTTTTGCAGCTTTATGATAAATATATTGTATACACTTTACTTTTTAGAATGTAAAAAGTCGGATAAAGTATTATTTATTACATACTAATTAAATAACGAATCGCGCACGTTTTTGCGAAAGACTTGTTTCCGTCTCTCTAACGGAGGTCTTCATCAGTACGAGTATCCGCACGGCGCTATCCTCTTTTCGTCGAGTCGAATAGTTCTGTCGTGTTGTCTGCCTATACGTCCGTTTGGTCATATTATGGATCATCAGGTCATTTTAGTCTCCACTACAGGAGCACGACCCTCTCTCGTCCATCCCAGACAGAAGGAGGATTTGGCCTACACTCCCCACGCTGGCCATATGGGTTGGGGAGGTCTGATCGATGTTTTATAATGTATTTCCCTTAGTCGCCTTATACGATATCCACGGGAAGAGACGGAGTGTTTCTATTCTAGTCTGCCGGAAACCACACGGCAAATATTATATATACTTATAATAATATTATGAATATATGATTTCAAAAGAACTTCAATTTTGCTTCATCATCATCAGCCTGTATCTACCCACTGCATGTATACATATAGGCCTTTCCCAATGCTTTCCACCATATGCCGCCGCTTTCCGCATCCAACCGCTACCAGCCACCTTTTTGAGATCCTCGGTCCGTCTAGAGAGGGGGCGCCCCCTTTTGCTTAATACCCCCTATTTACCTACCACGTACATAAAACGTTCATAAAAATATCCAAGACTTCAATCCTTCAAGCAACACGAAAATAACATTAACCATTTCTCAAACCAACGCAGGTATTGTGTTTCTCGTAAAAGTTATGTAAATCGGCCAACATTTTCGCCCCGGGAGTGCTTGCCCGCTGCCCGGCTATTACGGGAATAATCTATTGTAATGAGCCTACCCCGACATCCATCAATCGACTGATCGTTTGCCCACCCGGTTGAATAACAAAGTGGGGAGAATATTTACACATATATACATCACTGAATTCTCCAAAGTGTCGTATCTTAGGTGTTGTTCTGATTCTTTAAGTGTTCTGCACTTAAAGAGGGTAGAAGAGACACGTAGGCATGGCAAGCGTTCCACAAATATGCACGGATGTTCGTATATTTGCCAGTGCTTGCGAAAGTGTCATTTAGTGGCTGGCGAATTTCCTGACCGTGACCGTGGAACAATCACAGATGTCGATTTGGCGTCGCGTTTAAGTTTGTGCACGTTACTTTGCATGTGTTGTTGTAAAAATAGTTTGGTCTAGAATGCGAACATTGGTTTTGTAGGAAAAGAGCAGCGATGATCTTTTTAAACTCTATTTAGTGTCTTATGGTTCTGATAGCAAGAGCTCAAGTGACTGATGCAAATTCTCGCCAATTTTACTCAATCAAACATGTTTTAACATAAAATTCGTTTTTTTTGTATAAAATACATATAGCGACTCCTCAGAAGAACAAAGTCCGATCTGTACTGTAAGTAGTTCACTTTGTGAGCTTTTTATGACGATCTGATGTCATTTTGAACGTGATTAGATTATTCTAGAAAGATATCTGAACAATTTATATTCCATATCTAGCTTAATTATCGTTTTTGTTCTATGTTCACATCGAGCCGTTCTACGTATAAGTCGATATATATGGGCGTAAAACGAATATTTCGTTTACGTAAAGTAAATAAAAAAACATCCAAATTAATCATATTAATGTATGATGTTGAATATGTGTCCTAACATATTTGCAACTAAGACATTTCATCGCCTATTCGTTCGAACTTAGTTCGTGCAAATAGGTACGCGATTAAATGTACTAATCTCAAAATAAGCGTACTAATTGACTCTGTTGTTGTTGTTGTACTGTCTCTATTATACACCAAAACAACCACAATGACTCTGTATCTATGATCGCGTTAACACGCACTTGCAACGGCATAGCACTCGACCATGGGTTTGGCTATCCAATTTTTGTCCTCGTGGCTCGTTGGTATTGTAATTTATTCTGTGGTCGTGCGATGATTGTATCGCTAATTGGCGTCATGGTCGCGTAATCGTGATCTATTAGGACGACGCCTTATACTTTAAATTAAAGAAAGGAAGAGTATAGGTTAGAAACGGATCGGCGACCCCTTGGTGTTGCTGATTTCCATGGGCGGCGGTGATTGCTTTCCATCAGGTGACCCACATGCTCCTTTGCTCCCTTTCATATAAAAAAATATCAATTCTTGTATATAAATTCCCGAAACGGCATCGATTATTCCGATAAAAATACGTAAACTATTTATTGCTTTTTATATAGCTTTATTAGTACAACTTACAAATAAGATCTTTCTATAAAAGAGGACATTTTTTTATCTTTAAATTACGATGCACCAGATTTGTTCAAAATAAACCTGAGAATCAGATTAACCTTCCGCGCTTTCCATTGGATGTAGTAATTATGTTGTGAATTATAAACGCCTTTGTAGCTGAAAGTAAAAAAAGTATTTACTCTAGTACGAAACCTGTAATATTTCCTTATGAGCCAGCAGTAATTCTTAAGTTGTGTGGTAATCCACAAATCCTGCTCCTGATTAAAACTACCAACTTAGCTGATTTTTTTTATGAACCAACCGTCCACCACAGTAAATATACAAACAGTATTCCAACTTTACGTAACAGCTGAGTTAGGGTTTAAGAAAAGATACGAACCGACTACATACACAAGACAAATATTTGTGTGCATGAACAATGTCTGTTTGTCTTTTATATGTATTTTATATGTATGTATTTCCAAAATAAATGTATTTATGTGTATATTATCAGTTATCTACTACCCATAGTACAAGATTTGCTTAGTTTGGTACTAGATGGCCGTGTGGAATTTGTCCAGGAATATTTATATTTGTTGATTTATGTAGTAAATTAAAATAAGATTAAAATCGCAGGTAGCTTTGAACTGCAAAGATGCAGATGAAATAATATAATTTTTAATATGAAAAAATAAGGATTATTATCACTATCAAATACCAGTATGACTGACGACTCTCACAAAAAATTATATTGCACTACTCACGATAAGTGCAAATAAACGACGTAGTATAGAGGCAAAAACATTGCATTATTACAACATAAAATAGAGCTAACAAAATTAACTACATACTACAGCCGAAGGTTGCAAGAAAATGTTGCTAGACAAACTTTTGTGTACATGAACATGTCTGTTTGTTTTGATCTGTGTGTTTTATATGTATGTAATTAAAAAAATAATGTACTTAAGTATGCTTATTTATCTATTGGCTGGCCCGGCGAACTTCGTATCGCCTTTAAATATTTTTACGTTAATTTTCCAATGAGTTATAAACTATCATATATCTCAAGTTGGATCAAACTGCACACACTGTGCAAAGTTTTATTAAAATCGGTCCAGTAGTTTAGGATTCTATCGCGGATAATCAACGTGACACGAAATTTTTATATATTAAGATTACCAATACAACAAACTTGATTAGACTGGAACTACATGATTGTGTGTAATTTGCTAAAATATTTATTTATTCATTGTATATTGAATCGTAGGTTTAAAGTGCTACTGCGTTATATATCCACTTTAGACCAACGAAGTTCGCAAACTTAGTATCCTTGATAATGTTTTATGAGAATAAACACAAGTTCATGTTTCACTGAACATTAAATCATCCAGTTACACGAAGTAGAATTACTGCAAATATGTTAACTGTGGTCCGGTCCAAGTTCGCGGACTAAGCACTCTTGATTAAGTTTTAAGTGTGTTTTGTGGCGCCGGGAACCGATCCAGTACCCTCGACTTAAGGGTCCTCTGCACGGAAACTCCATTCACGACCACCAAAATACGCTAATAATGAAACGAATTGTTAAATGACTGTTCTTTTTTAACCCGAATCAAGTGGCGGGGATCTCGGAGATATTGCATGTAGAGACGTTTACAAAAGTGCATATAGAATTTGCGAAAGATAACGCTGCACTTGTCAAGTTGTAATGAGAATTATTTTAAACCTTACGATGTTGCATTAAAGTTTATACTTCTATTGACAGTTTATAATTGCAAGCACGCACTTTTAATCTTTAACTTTTATATGCACGTTTGCAAATAACTGTACGAGGTTATGAAACGCAAGTCAAGCAACGTCAGCTGAAGTCTATCTGAAGATGGGTTTATTTACGATCTTTTTTGCCACGTTAAACCTTCAATCTTGGTTAATGTAGCCAGATGGCACGACTTTTATCTTCGCTTATTGATAAGTGAAAGTAGCTTTCAATGAGCTTCTGCCAAATTGCAAGCACTGATGAGGACTGGGACAGAATAGCTTTAGCGGAGAGTACTAGCACAAAGCTTAGTGGTTGAATGAAAATTAACAGAAAAGTACAGCGTTCCCCAACCCGCAGTTAAGCAGTGTGGTGGAGTATGCTCTAAACCCCTTCGATTGAGAGGAGACCCGTATCCCAACAGTGAGATGATTATTCGTTGATTCAGACATACCGACAGCTTCTTTAGAGACAAAGTCAACCTCACCTACACGGTGTGCACCTTACTGTTCTGCAAACGAGGCTCTGGCGCAAGAGCCGTAGGTCACATCGAGCCCGATTGCGGAAGTGTCTTTATCTTACAGAACATCGGAGGGAAATAACGATGCTGTTAAGGATTATTGTGTTGTTACGAGTGAGTAAGGTTACAGTAAGAAGTTGCTGTGAACAATACGCCTTGTACGTGTCTATAGACTACAGTAGCCATTTAACATCAGGCAGGCCGTATACTTGGCGGTGTGGTTTCCGGCAGACTAGAATAGAATCACTCCGTTTCTTCCCGTGGATGTCGTACAAGGCGACTAAGGGAAATACATTATCAAATATCGATCAGGCCTCCCCAACCGGTTTGGCCAGCGTGGGGAGTGTAGGCCAAATCCTCCTTCCGTCTAGGACGGACGAGAGAGAGGGTCGTGCTCTTGTAGTGGAGACAAAAATAGACCTGATGATGATGATGATGATGAGGCCGTATACGTGTTCGGCTTGATGTTAAAAAAGTGTATAGCTAGCTTGTGCCTGTGACTTCGATTGCGCGTATCCCGTGGGAATTTTCAAAACACATGCCGACGTCATAATAAAACAGCATGTGTGCCAAATTTCCACCCGATCCATTCAGTGTTCTGAGCTGTCCGTTGATCGATCATGTCAGGCGATTGCGTTTTATAGATACAAGTATAAACCAAATTGTTTAATAAAAAGGAATATTGTTAACTGCGTAACTTTGGTGATATCGCAGATTAACTATGAAAATGATATTGGGTAACACGCTGATTTCGCGGAATTTCACGCGGTGGACGGATTATTCACCGTTGAAACAATAAACAAATTCAGAGGGACTGAAAATATTTATTTATAACCTAAAGTATAGGATATAATGATGTAAAACTAGGCTTGCCAGATGGCCGGGAAATCCGGGATTGTCCAGTAATTAGACCGTATTGTCCCGGATTCCGAAAACCTACTAATTTAGTAACAAAATAAACTGTACGAATGACACGACTGGCCTGCCTGTGAAAATGAATTGCATTTTCCTTTAAATACAAATATAAATCATTTGAAAAAAAAAAAAAAAAAAAAACAAGATACTTTTTACTATGGCCATGACTTGACACCGTTGTCCTAGAATTGTCCCGGATTTGATAAATTTCTATCTGGCAACCCTATGTAAAACGAATATTCTGTTTTCCTTGTACAGGGAAACCACATTGTACCCGCGACCCCGACATCAAACAAAATACATGGAACGAGGGAAAGTAACCATTGCTAGCCATTCGACCACTGGGCTCGTCCATGGATAAAAACAGTGGGGTATAAGTGGTTCATCAACACCCTTGAACCAAAGCTCTGGCGAAAAGAGAGGTAGGGAGCGTAATTGTAAGCTACCCGACTTGGGAATGTACCTCCAGCTCACAGAATACCGCAGCCAAATAGCAATTCCCTTGAGGGTTGTTGTGTTCCTGCGAGTGAGTGAGGTCACCAGAAAAGAAGATGATGCTGTGTTGGCAGCGGGGGTGGCGGCACGCGAGCGATATTTTATGTTGCGAGCGTTAATATGGCTACGGTAACTGATTCACATCAGACGGGTCGTATGCTTGTCTGCCATCCGACTTAGTATAAAAAAAATGAATAGATGGAAGTGATTATTGAAGTTTGCTATTTCTGCCCCCCAGCCATGAATAGACGTTTAATAAGAGATTTGAAACGACAATGTAAACTTCCGCTTATATACCGCTTATGCTGAAGCCGATTGCCATCGAATTTTTTGCTTCTAAAAATAGACCTTAAGTTAAAGTTAATAATAAACATCTTTAGTTAAGTCTGTAGAGCTCTAGAGTTTCTAGTATACGGGACGGGACCCACCTCACATTCACACCACTGTGTCTCCTGTGTAGCCAGGATTAACAGCGGCGACCAACAAAAAGGCAATGATCAGTGAAGTCCATTGCAGTCCCGGAGGTGAAACTACGGCTGCCTTGGAACTCACAACGAATTTAATCAGACGAAATTAGTAGGAGTAAGAAGCTTTTGGAATTTGACTTCCCCTCTATGCAATGTGAAAGACAGCAATATGGCAAATAAGGCATTAAAAAGGGTTTCTACTAGTTAAGCTAAACACAATCTAAGCGGAAGTTTGATTTCTCCTTCAGCTTCGGCGGAAGCCCCGGGTCTGAATGTCCTAGCAACGGTTAGTTTGATATTAGTTAATTTCCCGAAGAAAAAAACAAATGTCGCTGAGCTGGTTTGATGTTATTTAAAGAGGACTTTCTGCTCAGTCGTAATTTACGTCCATAAAAAGAGCAACTTTAGACCGCTCCGGTCTTTTACACCAGCTTTGCAATCACCAATCGACAGTACTTCCGGTCCGATAGTGTACGTAAATCTCGCCAACTGCCCTGAGGGCACTAGGGAGCGATTTGTGCTGCGTTCACATCGATATAGTACTCTACTTGCTTTTAAATACTGCCCCTGTACTAAATAAGCCCAATCTGGTTATTTGGATAAACACAAGTGCCAATTCGTCAATGCCCAATACAAACCCTTAGACTGCAATGCCGTAAATTTGGTTAAAGTTTCCCTTTAAGATGTTGATAAGAAATAATCCTAAATATTTAGGAATTCCTACGAGATTTCGGGAAATGTATTTACAAAGTCAAAGGCGAAAGCTAGTATTTAAGGCTATATACGAGTTACTGAATAGTAGGTACGCTGTTTTGATCTACATACACATGAAACTTTTAAATAGGGAATTTATCTGTGCTCTTGTGTATCTTCTAATACTGCTGATAGTTTGGGTAAGGTGATAATAAGTCAATGTAACTCAATTGTTATTGGGCTCCGATTAGCTGATTAAATACGGGCTGAACTGTACTGAATAATCTTTTATTTCGAACATAACTCATAAAATAATAACATTTAAAGTAATATATGTATATACTACACCATAAAAAATTCATAAATTACTTTACTGTTTCAGCGAAAGCAATGACTTGCCACTGATAAAAATATATGTATATGTGTCAGTGGAAGTCACTGATCATGATGGAAAACTTGCCTTTCATTACCATTCTATTGGTTCAGTGTTTGATAGTTTCATTAAACGTTTGATCCAGTTAAGGTGATAATCTAATGAGCACGAGGTGCGCGGAGAAGGCCAATGAAGCTGTCGAAGTGTGCAGAAGATAATTTGATCTGTTTTACTTTCAGCTAAAGGTCGAGAGTTACGTTTTTGTATTCATTCAGCATCTTTGAAGTCATTGTTTAAACCCATTTGCACATAGCTGACCCTACCGTTAACCGAACTAAGCCCTAAAGAAAGAATAGAAGGGCATAAACCAAAGAAATACTTCCACCTCACAGAATTTAACACAGAACAGCACCTGTCAGAATAGCTTAAGTAACAATGCCTTTGAGGATTGTTGTGTTCATGCGAATGAATCAGATCACCGGAATTGAGAAGTAGCTCCATAAGCAAATGATTGCAATACTCATACGGTAACCGTGTTACATCAGGCGGGCCGTAGGCTTGATTGGCACTAGGCGTCGTATAAAAAAATATTAAATTTGTTATTCTTTCGCACTAAGCGAAAGTGTGACAAAAACATTCTTTAGATGTGTATTAGTAGGGTACTAGTGTTTCACCGTGTCAGTAGTTTAAACGAAGCACGGTAGAATTTCAATGAGGAACCCTTTGGTGCCGGACGTATTGTCCGGCGCGTCCGGCGAATCCTAATGAATCTGCTTTGTTGTTTATCGGACGCACGTCTGTCCGGCCGGGCGGTCTTTTCAATGCGCCGATAGGGTGATGTACAATGTGGCGAATTTACTGTTTTGTTCCGAATTATATCACGTTGGAGGGTTTTGTTTAGTCTCCGGGGTTAATTCGCCTGAATTATACGACCTGAAATAGCTTTTACAGATTTTATGTTAACAAATAAAATTAAATGTCTGTCTGTTATTTCAAAATAAATTACAGAATAAACTTTCGATCTCAAACGGAGACCTTCATCAGGGCGAATGCCCAGACGCGACCTCCTTCTCTCTATCGCGACGACTGTGTTACTTAAATACATAAATTCGTGAATACAGTATTTGTAGAGATAGAGAGGGAGGCCGTGTCTGATCATTCGATCTTTAAAAATCTTCAAATTTTTATACCACTAAGGTAGAAAACAAATATACGGCCTGCCTAATAGAAATTGGCAGCGTTAGTCGCGACGCGCAAGCGATATTTTATTAGGTTGGGGAAAAAGTCTTTTCGTGTTTTATATGAAAATTCAAAACATTTTTTAATAAAGTTTATTTACACTTAACTAAAGTATGTAGGTGCCATTATGTTCGATAACTTTTTGTCATCTTGTAGGTAGAGACATGATCCCATTACTATAGAAATTTTGGGACTTCTGTTCAAAAAACCGCGACAAGTGGTTTTGGCAGTCTTCTCGTGATGTTAACCTGACATTGCCTAAAGAATTCTTAAGAGACCGAAACAGGTGGAAATCAGAAGGTGCAAGGTCAGGACTATACGGCGGATGCATTAACACCTCCCAGTCAAACTCTCTTAATTTTTGCTCAGTGGCTAAAGATGTGTGAGGTCTGGCGTTATCATGATGAA